>CM053598.1:57962622-58025473 GCA_028646575.1 Pseudocheirus occidentalis | reverse complement strand
TTTGGGCTTATCAAACAGTGTATTACTATAGTCATTGACTACTGAGTCTTTAGTACCCACTCTATTCCATTGATCCACCACTCTGTTCCTTAGCCAGTACCAGGCTGTTTTCAGGACCACTGCTTTATAATAGAGATTAAAATCTGGTACGGCTAGGCTTGATCTTTTTTTTTTGTGGAATTGACTTGAAGACTGATGCAACTTTCCTATGAGATGCAGGCCTATCTGGGATCTAACTAGCACATAGTGGGTATTTAATATTTGCTGAATTGAATAGAAAAGTTGAAAGCAGGGGTACATCTCCTTAAAAATGTACATTTGAATAAATCCTTGTATTCCTGGAAGCTTATGCAATGGTAGTTTCAAATAACAGAATCTAATGGTTGTAAGGAATATTAGAGATCATGTTTTTCAATTTTACCTAATATAGGAATCCAGTCTGCAATATCTTTGATAAATGGTCATTCTGTCTCTGCTTAGATGCTTCCAGTGATAAGAAGCTCACTACCTAATTATATAGCTCATTCTATTTTTAAATAGCTTGAATAGTTAGGAAGTAGGTCCTTATATAAAATTAACCATCTACTTCATTTTAACTTCTGTCATAGGTTCTAATTCTTCTATTAGAGTCAAACAGAACAAACCTATATTGGATGCAAGAGGAAGAATAGAGATCTTACTTGGGAGTGGATGGGACAAGAACAATGCAAGACAAATCTTATTTTGTTTGTGTCTTCTTGACTAAGAAAAGTGATGTCCAGTCCTAGAAGGATAGGACAAATACAACTAAAAGGGAATTCTTCCTTCAATAAACATGAGGAGACAGGGAAAAAGCCCTTCATGTGTTCAAGTTGCCACATCTGGACTACATCCCAAGGTGTTTTCAAAACTGGCAAATGTGATTGATTAGTGAGCCACCATCAGCAATCTGAAAAATCATGGAGAATAGCAAAAGCAGAACAGGAAATGACTTGGAAAATGTGGTCCAAATTTTGTTTAAAGAGTTCAGAAGGGAAAGTCTTTAAAGTATAAGCTGGTAAACATAACTTCATTTCTTGGGGGAATGAAGGAATTCTAAACATACTATTAAATTGAATGTTTGTAAGTACTTAGAAAGAAAGGGTGACCAATAGAAGCCAGCATGGGTTCATTAAGATGTGGTCAACAGGTTATATTTCCTTTTACTTCAAAAGATGGTAAGGTTTACCTTGTTGGTATATCAATTGAATGCTATATATTTAGCATACATGGTTTTTTAAGTAAAGAATTAACAAAGTCTTATAATGTTCTTGTGGATAAAATAAGTAGATATAAACTTGATAACAGCACAATTAGGTAGATTAAGAACTGGCTTGAATGTGAAACTTAAAACGGATGGTGGTGAATCAATATTAAGGAGGAGGGAGGTCTCTAGAAGAGTGTGCCAAGGACACTTGACCTGATTCTAGTTACTTTTTTTTATGAAGGATTTGAATGACAGATTTAAGGTGAATCTTAAAGGAAGCCAGCGAAACTGTGAGGGGTAGGTGAGAACAGAGAGAATTCTAGGCATGGGGGACAGCAGAGAAAATGTATTTGTCGGAAAGTGGAGTGTCTTATATGAGGAAGAGCAAGGAGGCCAGTTGATCTGTGTTGTAAAGAATGTTAAGGGAAATTACAGGAAGAATGGAAAGACAGGAAGGAGCCAGGTTATGCAGAGCTTCAAATGCCAAATAGAGGATTTGATGTTTGAGTCTAGAGGTAATAGAGGATCATGAGAACATTAGAATTTGTTAAGTCAGGGTAGAGGAGGTGACTTGGTCAGGCCTACATTTTAGGACAATGGCTTCCTTGGCAGTTAAGTGGAGGATACCAGAGTGAGGAAAGACTTAAGGCAGGGAGATCAATTAGAAGGCTGAACAGGGCCTGAATTATGGTGGTGGTCCCCTGTGTGAATATAGAGAAGGTGACATATACAAGAGATGTTAAAAAGAAGAGGTCAAAAGGTCATATTTCCTTTTTTTCCTGAAATATGGTAAGATTTACCATGTTGGTATATTAATGGAATGCTATAGATTTAGCATACGTGGATTTTTAATAATTAACAAAGTCTCATAATATTCTTGTGGATAAAAAAGTGTGAACTTGATATTAGCACAATCAGGAGGATTGGACAGTAGAGTGAATAAGAGTGAGGATTTACAGATGACACCAAGGTTGCATGCCTGGGTGACAGGGAAGATGGTGGTATCTTTGACAGTAATACAAAATTTTGGAAGCAAGGTAAGTTTTGGAGTAAAGGTAATGAGTTCTGCTTTGGACATGTGAGTTTAAGGCTGTGGGTCTGTAGCTCAGTTGCAGCTCACATTCAAGCCAGTTCTCAGTCTACCTAATTGTGCTATTATCAACTATGACTGGATATATAGTTTGGAGAATTACCTGTGTAGAAAAGATTATTGAACCAATAAGAGCTAATGGCATCAACAAGTGAGACAGTATAAAGGAAGAAGAGAAGAGGGCCAAAATTGGATCCTTAGAGCGTATTCCCACTTTTCTGGGTTTGAAAAACCAACTTTACAAGTACAGGATGGCTTAGACATAGCTAGTCACCATTTGTGTAAAAAATGCATAATGGATTGCAAGCTTGTTCTAGTCAGCAATATTCAGTAAAACAACAATGCAATTATAGGTCATGCTAATGGAAGACAAATGATGTGGGACCTACTGCGCTGTGCTCTGGACCAGACGAAAGCCAAGGTGGGTTAGGACAACCAGGAAGGTGAGGCATCTTGAAACTATGACATATTAGGATTGACTGAAGGAATGGGGAATATTTTACCTGGAGAAGAGAAATTAAGGCTGTTTCCTTTGCAATCCCAGATAGAGAACAGCCCCCAAAAAAGGGAGTTTCTTGGGAAACAGGGAACTCTCTTTCACAAGAGGGTTTTGCAGAGGATATAGAGAACCATTTGTTAGGGACACTGTAGAAAACATTCTGCTTCAGGCAGAAATAAACTAGATCACCAGGGAGGTTCCTTCTAGTTCTAAATCTCTCTGCTCCTACACTTTTTTTTCCCTTTCCAGAATGAGAATTCTTCAAATGTTTGATAACAGTAATAATGATGAAGCCACCTATGTCTTATCTTCTCCCAGGGAAACATCCTCAGTTGAGAAGGTTTTGTTATTTTCCTTAACTATAATGATTTCAAGCCCTATCTACATTTTGATTCACTTTGGTTTATCAATCTCCCTCTTAGATGAGATGTTTAGACTTCTAGAAGTCATGCAGCTTCAGAGAGTTCCATTGATTGATTGATCGATCCATCTATTTATCATATATTTGTTTGTTTGTTTGTTTTGACAGTTTTGCCATTCAAGTAAAAGTTTTTACTTCAGATCTTTCCATTTCATGTGAAAAAAGTCTTAGGGGTTTTAACTGACTGACAACTCAATATAAGTTTAGTACAAGAAGAATCGACAAATTCTGGAAGACCTATTCCTTTAGTGGGGTCAACATGCAATCTTGCTTTTCCTGCTTAGAATCAAATATCTTTCTTCATTTGCCTCAATCAGTTCTGTTCTCTGTAACCCCCTTTCACTATAGAAGAATTTTATGCAATATGAGAGTATATACAATGTTTTAATAGTATTTATTCAAATGGGTCAAAGACCAGATTGGGGAAAAGTCATCATTGGTCTTTCACAGTCTTCCCATACTCAATTGTCTTTGGCTACTGCTGGCTAATTGTTCTCAATGCCAAATTTTGTAGAAAAGAAGTTTTAAAGTGAGACCACCCAATTTGAATGATTTCATCCTAAGTTCAAACACTTGTCTTCCAGAGAAAAGCAGTGCCAGAGGTTAAGAAAGGCTCAGTCAATGCATTTCCTTCCCAGGGCTACACTCAGCTTTGTCTTCTTTGTTTTCCTTTCCCTATCTTGTTCCCAGTTAACAGTTTAAACTATTTATTATCCTCTACCATTGAATTCTTTTCCACTTTGTACTCTCACAACTTTTGCTTTTGAAACCCTAACTCTGGACTGCCCCTAATATCCCAACTTTTCGCTTCTTATTTATCTTCTAGAAAAAGTCATGTAATTATGTTGACTAGATCCATTATCAACTTAATGTTTCTTAACTAGGTCCTCAGTGTAGCAAAGGCAATTCTTTTATTCCTCTTTAATTGACTTTCTATCACATTCCCCACATCAGCTCTTCCAAAGTTCTCAAGTCTTCTGTAGTATACCAACCCATCCTTCTGTTCCCTTCAGTAGAAGACCTCACCTCAGACTTTCAGATTTAACTGAGAAAATTGAGTTCTCACTCTCTTTCTCTCTCTTTCTCTGTCTCTCTCTCTGTCTGTCTCTCTGTCCGTCTCTGTCTCTCCGTCTGTGTCTGTCTTTCCGTCTGTCTCTGTCTCTTTCTCTCTCTCTGTCTCTCTCTGTTTCTCTCTCTCTGCCTCTCTCTCTGTCTCTCTCTGTCTCTGTCTCTGTCTCTCTCTGTCTCTGTCTCTGTCTCTCTCTCTTTCTCTCTCTCTCTCTCTCTCTGTCTGTCTCTCTGTCTGTCTGTCTGTCTCTCTCTCTCTCTCTCTCTCTCTCTCTCGCTCTCTCTCTCTCTCCCCCCCTCAGATTATCTTCTCATCAGTAAATCCAATTGCTTTTTCTTGGTCCCTACTCATAGAGACTCTTTCCTCTCTAGGTTTTTGTGACATTGCACTTTCTTAGTTCTCTTCCTTCCTTTAATGAACGTTGGAGTTCTAAAAGATAGAAATAAAGATGATCCCCTTTGCTGGATCATTATGTCTCATTACCCATGCATAGGTGTATCAGGTGTATCTAGGGCTCTGACATGGATCCATTTTAATAATGATGATCATAACAAAAATAATCAACATTTATATAGTGCTTACTAAATGCCAGGCACCATGTGAAGTGCTTTACAAATATTATCTTGTTTGGTCCCCACAACAATCCTAGGAGACAGGTACTCTTATTATACTCACTTTAGAGGTGGAAAAATAAAATAAGGCAAAACATGTATAAACCTCTATCAATTTTTTGCCTTCTCAATGAAGGTGAAAGGAGGGAGGCAGGAAGAGAATTTCGAACTCAAAATTTAAAACAGCAAATGATAAAAATTGTTTTTACATGCAAATGGGAAATATATATCCATGTATACACACACATAAAGAAACTAAGGAAAATAGAGGTTAGGTGACTTGTGCAGGGTCACACAGCTAAGAAGTTTCTGAGATTGGATTTGAACTCAGGTCTTTCAGACTCCAAACCCACTAAATGGACATTTCAAACTAGATATTGCCTTCCCCAAACCTAATTCTAACCCTAAAACTTAATATGTCCAAAACAGAACTCATCTTTCCTCAAACAGAACAAGTCAACTCTTGCTTCTAACTTGTTTCTCTATTTCTGTTGGGGATACCACCATCCAGGCATCCAAGTTTACAGTCCTGGAGTTTTCTGTACCTCTTCCCTGTGCCTCACCTCCCACAGCCAATAGGTTGACAAGCCTTGTTAAGTCCATCTCAACATCTCATATGTGTGTGTGAATGTATGTATATGTATATATAATGTATATCATATACAT
Organism: Pseudocheirus occidentalis; assembly: GCA_028646575.1. Taxonomy (NCBI): domain Eukaryota; kingdom Metazoa; phylum Chordata; class Mammalia; order Diprotodontia; family Pseudocheiridae; genus Pseudocheirus; species Pseudocheirus occidentalis. The sequence goes on along the minus strand of CM053598.1, from coordinate 58,019,892 downwards.
GTGTGTGTATATATATATACAAATGTTTATGCATATTTTGTGTGTGTATATCTATCAATCTATCTATCTATATCTCCCCTTCTCTACACTCATTTAATCAACACTCTAGGTCCTTAACATCCCTTATCTAGACTTGCACAACAGACTTCTAAGTGACCTACTCATATCTAGTCTCTGTAACCCACAATCTAACCTTCACAGAGATGTCAACTAGATATTTCTGAAACACAGGTCCGACCGTATCTCTCACGTATTGGAAAATCACTGTGTTTAATACTGAAAATGCTTCCCAATCTAGAGCCATCCTATTTGTCGAGGTTTACTGTTCGTTATTCTTAATGATTACGTTCCAATCAAAGTGTCCAACTTGCTGATACCGACCCATGGCACTCCAGTTCTTGTCTCCCGATGTTTGCTCAGAATGTTCCCCATGCCCAGAACGCTCTTTCTCCTTGAGTCTTTCCTTTCCACTTCAAAGTTCCTTTTCAATTTCAGTTCAAGTGCTACTGCTTATGTGAGGTCTATCCATATCTTCCCATTTGCTAGTGTCTCCAAATTATCTATATTTGCTTTTTCTTATATATTTATATATACATACATATGTATATATATATATATGTATGTAGGTTTGTATATTTTATTTATTTTTCTGTGTACACATTCTCTTCTGCAAGTTGAACATAAGAAGTTTGAGGATAAGGTCTCTTTCATTTTTGTCTTTGTTTTTCCAGAATAAATTCTTGTTGCTCGTCCTTTATTCTCAAAGAGGACTAATGACATCAATGTTGAATGAATGAATGAATGAATGAATGAATGAATGAATGAATGAACAGAAACCCAGTCTACTGCCATGCCTGTACTCAAAGCTTTTCCAGCTGTAAGGGATATCCGAGCTTTGCTTCTACTGGTATAGCTTTTGAGAATGTGCTGTCACATTCATGTTAGAACCTTGGAGTTTTCTCTGTCCTTCGTATCCCATAGCCAACCAGTTGCCAAGACTTTATAATTCTACCTCCACAACATCTCTGGCATCTGTCTCCTTTTCTTCACCATTTGACCACTACCTTAGAGGAGAATACTAGTAGAAGTCACTCGTTACCCATGCATAGGTGTATCAGGTGTATCTAGGGCTCTGCCATGGATCCATTTTAATAACGATGATCATAACAATAATAATCAACATTTATATAGTGCTTACTAAATGCCAATACAATATCCAAATGCCCTAGTCTTTAATATAGCTCAGTTTCCAATCAATAAAAATATTAGTAATAATGATCCAATATTATCTTTAAAGAAATTATTTTTCTACTCTAAATAGAACTAAAACATTCCATGTGAATCCTTACAATTTTTTTAAATCATTAAGACCACAGCATCCAAAATTTGATTTATATTGGCCCAGGCCTTATTTCTTAATGCTGTTTATATTTCTCCTAAATTATCCCTACTTGATTCTATAACTGCCCAAATACATAGATGAAGAGATCACACTAGTTCCCCCATTAAACTTCTACTAAAAAGGATTTGGGAGGAGCATTTGTCAATAGAATCCATGCAGTTTATCTCTGGACTTTCAAACCAATATGGCTTACCTGATTTGTTTTATATTCCAGAGATTCTGTTTATGAGAAATATAACATTTTTGAGATGGATCTATGTCTAGGGCAGATAAGTAGGACTGGACTGAATAAGTGCTGGCTTATGTCATATTCAGATTAGATCAGACAAAAGAATAAATATAACCTTCCTTGATGTGAAGAGTCATGATAGAAGTAGAGAATATCTGAAACTTCATCAGAAGATCCAGAAGGCAGTACTGAGATATACTATCTTCCTCCTACTTTTTCTGACATTTGTGGCCCCAGTGGTTGAAAGATGAGATTGACAGAAAAAATAAAAGAAGGTTCCAGACTTCAATGTCTTCTCCCTTGCTGAGGTCACAGTATTACATTATTTAGTTTTCCTAACCTCCGAGGAAATCTCATGCTAAGTCCTTGATATAAATGTGCTCATTTAAGAAAGCAAAATGAAATACATACAATACCTGTTTGGGTATTTGCCCAAAGTTACTGACAAATCCCAGGATGGTGTTCTTAATGAGAGGATCAGTGATAGTATGAAGGTCCATCTTGTCTCCATAGAAGTATGGGTGGAAGGTATTAACAGCCTCTACTGCAGGTGGTCCATGTTGCTTATACCCAAAAATCAAGTCTATCCAGTGATGCAGGTTGGCACTAACAAAGTCACTTTCCAGAGCCTGAAATCAAGATTTAGGGTAATAATGAGCATAGTGCAAATCTGGTTGTTTGCCCAAGATTCCCTGTTGCATTTGTAAGATCCTGGGATTATTGATTTAGGAGGAGACAGGACCTCAAGGGGCTACCTCCTCTAACCCCCTCCATTTGCAGATGGGACTGGGACAGGCTGAGTAATTGGTCCAAAGACCTGACTTTCCATTTTCATTACAAATATATCATATGAGACACAGTTTAGTAGAAAGAGACAGGACTTGGATTCAAATCCAGCTATGCCAACTGTATGACTTTGGAAAAGTCAATTCATTCCTATGGTCTGACATTTCCTTATCTTAAAATAAAGGGTTGGACTTGACTATCCGTAAAGTCTCTTCTGGTTTTAAGTATATCATCCCATGGTCTTACACATTGGAGCTTGTTTGCTTTGGTCACTCAGAGTACATGCATACATCACAGGATAATACAGATGAAGGATTGCATCTCTGTCCAGAATGGAAAGCCAAATAGACTAACATAATAATTGCAGATGAAATTCTCTAGTTCCTGGCATCCAGCAAAATCCAGCACAAGTGTGGTTGCCCTCATCCCCTCTATGCTTCATCTACTTTATAAAAAAATCATCACCAAGTCAGGGTGAGAATTTGCCTGCATAAGGGAGGGTTGGGCCCTGACCTGAAGTTGAGGGCCTTGGCAAAAAAAAAATGGTGGCTGCAAGAAGACTTAAGGAACAGCCCAAAGGCAGATGATCCCAGGTTCGTGGGAGTCACTGAGATGCCTTTACCAGATAATGACGGGGAGGTAGCCTTCAAGCCATGACCCATTTCCACATCCATAGGGGCACCTAAGGTTGGATAACATGTCTTAATGTCATGAGGTTCTTTCACTGAGTCACGCAGGAATCTGGGGAGAGCTGCTTGGCATTCTTTTTGGCATGTGCTTTACTTCTGCTCCATTTTCAGGAGGAAGAAAGCCACAGGGAGTCCATCAGATGCTCATTTGTAAATCACACCTCGCTTAGCTTGCATTAGAGAAGCTTGTGCATTTACCTCCTCTTCTCTCAACTTACTCTGCTAGAGACAACATTGATGTTCACAATGAAAAGTCCTGGGCTTTTGGTTTTAAAGATTCTGAAGGGTGGTTTGGGGGGGGAGGGGCAGAGAATCAGAGCCAAACTCTTCCAAGAAAAGACATAACTTCTCAAGAGGCCCTTAGGCTTTGATGGTAGGACTGAGGAGGGGGGTAGGGGGATGTCAGTCAATCAAACTTTTAGTAAGCACCTACTATGTTAAGCAGACTGGTAGCCCAGTGGATAGAGTGTTGGACTTGAATCAGGATGATTTGAGTTGGAATCCTACTCGACATATTTACTAGCTGCATGACCTTTGGCAAGTTACTCAGATCTAATTTCTTCATCTATAAATTCAGGATAATCATAGTGCCTACTCCACAGAGTCTTGAGCATCAAATGACATTTATTTATGTCCTTAGAATAAGCTCCTTATGGAGTAGGGGTTATTTTATTCATTGTCTTCTTATCCCTGGTGCCTCCATAGTGCCTGGTAATAATAGCAGTCAACATTTATATAGTGTTTTTTGGCTTTCAAAACAGTTCACTTAGGTAAACATGTCATTCAGTCCTCACAACCCTGTGAAGGAGGTGCTGCTATTATTCACAATTTGTAGATGAAGAAGGTGGTGCTTGAGCTGGGTCTTAAAAGGAGAAAGGGATTCTATGAAGTGGTGAAGGAGTACATTCCAGACAGGGGCCTCAGCTAATGCAAAGGTTCAGAGAGGGCAGGTGGAGTGTTGGGTGTGAGGAACGCAGAGAAGGTGAGTTTGGTTGGCTCACAGAATGCAGGGAGCAGAGCAACCTTCACTTAAGGAAGATCTCTTTGTCAGAGTGGAGGAAGGACTGGAGTTGGGAGTGACTTGTGGCAGGGAGGCCATTTAGGAGGCCATGGCAATAATCTAGGCTACAGGTGATCCTTGAGGACCTGAACCATCATGGCAGCTATGTGAATCTGGATAGAAGTGGTTATACACGGAGATATGGAAGCAAGAGCGGTGCCCTCCCCCATGAAGATCCACTTGATCTGCAATGACCAAGAGAGATTTAAGGACTCTGCCATGTGGCCAGGAGGGTCAGCACTGAGACTGGTTCTAAGGCCCATTTTGGCTTTTTATATTTGTGAATGTTTCCCTCATTAAAGTTTCACTGGCTATTCCTATTCCTGCAAATTAGCAAGAGGAACAGAAAAGAAATGATGGAAGGACTTGGCTTTATGGTGACTGCCTTTCTCTCACATGTCCCAAGTGTGACACTGCAGAAACATGTGTTGCTGTTGTTGTTGTTGTCAAACAGGAGCTGGGAAGAGGGACCCACTCATGTAGTACCATCCATAAAAGGAGCTCCCATGATCGAAACTCCCTCCACTGATACAGATCAGCAAATGGTATAACCTTAGAGGGTTGCTTGAGGTTCAGAGAAATTACTTGATCAAGGTCACAGAATTAGTAGGTGTCAAAGACAAAACTTTGACTCAAGTCTTCCTCACTCCAAGGCCAGCTTGCTAACAATTACATACTGTTTGTTACCTCTATGAAAAGAAACATGATATTCTTTCATAATCCTTATGTATAAAATGTGCCAATATATATTTTTTTAAAACATAGATTTACATAATGAAGGTACACAAATGTTAGAAATCAGGTATCTTGGACAGATCTCCAAGATGTCATAAGGCACATATCTTGATGCATACATGAGAACATCTCCCACTGTTGATATTCAGCCTCATCTGCTATGATACAGTGGGACAGTAGATATAGTGCCAGGTCTGGAGTCAAGAAGACTCATCTTCCTGATTCAAATCTGGCCTCAGACACTTACTAGCTGTGTGACCCTGGGCAAGTCATTTAACCTTGTTTGCCTCAGCTTCCTCACCTGTAAAATGAGCTGGAGAAGGAAATGGCAAACCACTTCATTATCTTTGTCAAGAAAACCCCAAATGGGGTGACAAAGAGTAGAACACAATTGAAAACAACTAGACAAATGCAACAAACTATGGAACGATGGACATTTCCAATTAGTGTGGAGGTAGGATTCTAACATGGGTTAATCAGTCAGTCAAGCAGCAGTAATTAAACATTTATTGTGGGTGCTGAAATAGGCTCAGCAAATGGGCCAAATGAAAACCATTTAGAATTGCTCATATTACCATTTATTCATATTCCTAAAATAGCTGTTGTGGGCAACAGAGATGATGATGGTATGGGAAACAGATAAGGCACCCATCTGGGGAAGAGCATCATTTGTGTGACTCAGAAAACCCCTTCCACTAACTAGTCTTGCCAAGACCAGATAGGAAGGAGGCATAAGCAATGTTGATGGAAGGAGAAAAGCTAAGGAAATGATGGGCTGGGATAATGTGAATATAGACCTGGAAGAGACATCTAGTCATCTAAGTCATTTAAAAAGCCTGAAGAAGCAGAGGCCCAGGGAGGTTAGACAATGTGTCAAAGGTCATAACAGTTCTAACTCACTTATAACAACCTACTCCTCCCCCTCCAAAGTCAGAGTATTTCCACTGTATTATATTGCCTCCCAAGCACTCCCATGGATCAGTAAGGTGATGCCATTGTAGGGTTCTGACTACCTAGGGATAAGTAGGAGAGGATGAGGATGAGGGTACTGAAGACTAAGTTTTATTCCATATTTTTCCTTATGTTCACCCTGCCAAGAGATACAATGCTACCTATTTCAGGCCTGGAACCAGTTGGCTTACGGGCATTGGGATAACGGTTTAGCTCACAGGGCAGATTTGTAAAGCACAGCCCAGCTGGTTCAAGTAATACTATCCAAAGGTATAATTACTGTACAAGATTAGACAAGTAGCAAATGCTCCATGCTGTTTGTTGTCCCCAATCCAGGAAGCTAAAGGGATTGGCCCTAAACCCAATCTAATGTTTGAAAATGTCACGTAGAACCATGTACCAAAGACTTGGGCAATGAGGCAGCAGGGCTTTCCTGCTATAATTACCTTCTGTTCTGAGAAGAGAGAGGTGCTCATGCCAACAACAAGTGCTAGGCCTTGCAACTTCAATATGTTTATAGCAACAGACTTATCCCAGGGCCACCCAAGGACCTGTCATCCTTATCAGCCCCTGGAGAAGATGATCAGACTCCTTTATGGTTTCTAGTAATTTCCCAGGTGTCCCTTTCTATGGCAGGATCACCAGGAAGAGAAACTGAACCCGAGGGGCTTATTTACCCCTGCTATCAGCTTCACTCTCACAAAAAAGCATTATACATTTGGCTTGGTGTTTCCAGGCTCTACCCCAATAGTCTTTGCTTGATCATTTTAAAAAGTACATATTTCTTCCCCTTCTTAGAGTGTTCAGGCTCAAGTCCTTCTCTCTATCTCTATTTTTTTAAAATCTATTTTACTTGGAAACCCCTTTGAGGATTCAGGTTGAAACTCGATTTTGATAGAAAAAATCCTGATTTCAATGATTATATGACTTCGATTCTAAATTAAACAATGCAGGTGGGAAGACAGGATGGAAAAATTGCTTTCAAGTGAATACTCACCTGCCTGTGTAGGCTGATGAATTTTTGAGGGTCTCCTTCAGCCCATGGTGGGAGAAGGACATCATCTAGGATAGTTCCATCCTGCATACAGCCTATGAAAGTTTAAAGGTAGAAATAACTTAGTTAAAATCTGAGCTAATTTGAGCATAATGGATATTGAAAAAGAATTCTGCTGTTCTCTGGTTTCATTCATTCATCAACCATCTAAGAGGAGCCTAATGAGGGAAAGCTTGGTGTAGTAGCTTGAGAGGAGGTTTTCAAGTCAGTTAACATCTGCCTTCAAGTCCCAACCACAAACTGGCTCTGATAACCTAGGCAAGTCACATAACCTCTCAGTAGGGTAGGAAGCGCTCCCAAGCTGTAAATTGTAGAGAAATTAATAACCTGCATTATAAGAAGGTGTTTCCTCCCATCACCAACCCCTACTCCAAGAGCTCCTTATATCAATGATCTCTGATCAATGCAATGGTTAGATATGACTTCAAAGGATAGGAGATCAAGAATGCTGCCCATCTCCTGACAGAAAGGTGAGATACTAAGTGGGTAGACTAAGACATGCATTTCTGGATGTGGCCAATGTGTCCGACTGTGAATACTTTCACAAAGTTTTGTTTTTGTTTTCTTAATGTATGTGGGCTGTAGGGATGGGAGGAACAAAAATAAATGTTTGATAATTTTTTTAAAGTTTAATTTAAAAAAAGAAAAAGAAATCACAGGTCTAGTCCATATCTCCATCCTCTGTGTAATATATCTTTTTTTTTTTTTTTGCTTTTTGGAGGGGGGAAGGCAGCAGTTGGGGTTAAGTGACTACTTGCCCAAGGTCGCAAGGCTAGAAAGTGTTAAATGCCTGAGGCCAGATTTGAACTCCCACCCCTGTGTAATACACTCTTTAGAGATATATAAGATTGCTATCCCTAGCCATTGCAGTTAAAGTCCTCTTGTTTATATACATATGTGTATGTGTATATGTGTACATGCATGTGTATATATACATACACACATATGTGCACACACATACAGCGCTTTAAAACAACAATAACTTTCACTAAGGTCCTTCTATGATGCCTCATGGTGATGTGTAGGTGATGCTGAACTCTTAAAGGTCAAGGAATTGAAACATGGTTCTTGGAAAAACTTCATACTTAATATTGCCAGAAGCAATATTAAGTGGGAGGGTTAGATGAAGATCTTAGCTACTTGGTGAGAAGGGTCAAAATGTGTTCATTCTTCTGTTGACAAAAAAACACGAATTTTGAGAGAAGTGGGTGAAAACTGAGGGTTAAACACTATGTACCAAGGATATAAAATGATTTCCATAGGAAAGACAGGCCCCAAAGAGGACAAGGATAATGACATGTTGATGACAACTCCTACTAATGACAAAAATGTAAATAATAGTTCACAAATACATAGGCTTTAAAGGTCTAAAATAACATATATACATATATGTATATATAATACATACACATACACTATATAAGTACATAAAATCTTATTCGATTCTCACAACAACCCTGTAAGATCAGTGCCATCATCATCATCCCCATTTTACAGATAACTTCTGGTTACTCGTTTCTTTTAAGGTAACATTTTTTTGTCTGTTCTGTAAAGCTTTGAAAATGAGTATATATTAAAAATAAATTAAAGACATAATTATAACAGGAACAATAAAGGAAGTCTTGAGAATGTATAACTCCTTTCATCTCCCAGGATCCCAAAGCACTTTATAAGTATGACAAGTTTATTAGTAATTTTCTACTGAGATTAAAATTGGTGGTTCTTCAATGGTTCCATGATAACACAGCAGGATGAGTTGGGTGGAAAGCCGAAGAAAACACAATGGATTTTATACAGGATAGAGTGCTGGTCTTGGATTCAAGGGACCTAGGTTTGAATTCTACCTTCTATAGTTATTAAATGTATAAGCACAACTTCTGAGCCTCAGTTTCTCCACTTGTAAAATGAAGGTAATATTTTCACTATAAATCCCAGGGTGGTTGTAAAGAAAGCCCATTGTCAATCTTTAAGGGCAAGAATGAGTTATTAGTTATTTTTCTTTTTTCTTTTTTTTTAATTTATTAACTTGTTTATTTACTTTTACTTTACAAGATTCAGTTACAGAATCACTTGAGTTTCAGATTTTCTCCCCTCCCTTTCCCTGCCCCACCCCATGGTGGCGTACAGTCACGTATGGGATCTGCAGACACTTTTACATTGTACAATAGTCAGGTTGTATAGAAGCGTTGTAACCAATGGAGCGAATAATGGGGAAAAAAAACAAAGGAAACAAAAGAAACAAAACCAAATATGGAAAAGAACAATGGCATGTGTTGTTTCAATCTCCATTTAAACTCTGGTCTTTCTAGATCTTTCTCTGAGTGTAGATATCTTCTTCCATTCTGAGACTTATAGAGTTGTCTTTTAACTGTGTGTTGCTGAGAAGAGTCCAGTTTATCAAGGTTGGTCATCACACATATGATGTATCTATGACTGTGTAAAAATTTTTCCTGGTTCTGCTCTTCTCACTTAGCATTCATTCATGTAAGCCTCTCCAGGTAAATATGAAGTCCATCTCCTTCCCATTTCTAATAGCACAATAGTATTCCATTACATTCATATACCATAACTTGTTCAGCCATTCCCCAATTGATGGGCATCCCCTAAGTTTCCAGTTTTTTGCCACCACAAAGACAGCTGCAATAAAAATTGTTGTACATATGGGACCTTTTCCCACTTCTATGATCTCTTTGGGATACAACCCCAAAAGTGGTATTACTGGGTCAAAAGGTATGTAATTATTTATAGCCCTTTGGGCATAGTTCCAGATTGCCTTCCAGAATAGTTGTATCAGTTCACAGCTCCATCAACAATGCATTAGCTTTCCAATTTTTCCACAACCTCTCTAGCACTTGTCATTTTCCTGTTTTGACATCTTAGCCAATCTGACCGGTGAGATGTGGCACCCCAAAGTTGTTTTGATCTGCATTTCTCGAATCAATAGTGATTTAGAGCATTTTTTCATATTCTTAAAGATATCTTTTATTTCTACCTCTGAAAATTGCCTGTTCATATCCTTTGCCAATTTATCAATTGGGTTATTAGTTATTTTTAAATGAACATTTTAAAGTACCTATTCAACATGTAACATACCATGGCAAGTATTTTAGGTAAAAGACAAGAAATGAAACCATCTTTGCCTTTAAAGAGATTCCACTCTATTTTGCTGATATAACATATATGCAAATAATCATGAATTGTATACCAAGTAATAGAAAGCACTTTCAAGGAGGAGAGAGTGGTGACAGTTGGGGGCACCAGGAAAGCCTTGTAAAGGAGGTAGCACCTGAGTGATCCTTTGGAAGAAGCTGGGAATTATATGAGGTAGAGGTGATGTAGGAACACAGTCCATATATGAGAAGAGGGGAAGGCATGGGGATAAGAATGGAAAGTCACATGGGAGAAGTTAATAGCCCAATTTGATGGGAATGGAGAATGGAAGCTTGAACAGTCAGACCAAAAGGATCAATGAGAAAGATACTGTAGAAGCCTTTGGATACCAGTCAAAAGGGTGACTTTAGTGCTATATCAGTCAACTCCTTCATGCCTTAAAGTAGGAGACTGTATCCTTAAGAGTCTAAGGCTTCTTAAAAGGCACTGTCCTCTCTACCTAACCGACAATTAATCCTCTTGCTTGAAGCTGATTTCCTAGGCCTGAGGGTAGTCTGAGGGTATAAATAATGCAAGTAGTAAAGCCTTGCTCAATAAGATGTTTCTTTTAATAAGGGAAGCTAAGACTCTTGTTAAGGAAAATGAAAGTACCACAGCCCTGATCAGGGTTTCCTTTTCTGCTCCTACTTTAGTCTGTCTAAACTTCCTTTGATGCTTCTCATAGTAAGGGATGGAATAGTGGAAATAGAACTGGATTTGGAGTCAGATGCCCTGAGTTCAAATCCTACCTCCAGCAAGGTTAGGGCTAGGGTTATAGGGACATGGTCACCTGGGTGACCTTGCAAGTCAGTGCTTTTCTTTAGGCCTAAGTTTTTTTTATCTGTAAAGTGAAGAATTTGGACTACATTATCTCCCAAGAACCTTCCTCACTTTTAATTCTATGATCCCATGACCTTAATGTTCCTTCCATCCTGAAATCTTATGATATTATGCTACTATCTTGTGCTGCCAATTTTAAATAGATTTTTTCCCCTCCAGAACAAGCATTGCATTTCCATTTGCTTACAGTACTGATAAAAGTGCAGTGTTATTCATCTCTCTCCCTCCATACACCCTGAAGTCTTCAGAATGCCCAGATTTGCATAGTAGTTTAAATGTTACTTTGTTTTTTGAGGCAATTGGGGTTAAGTGACTTGTCCAAGGTCACACAGCTAGTGTCTGAGGCTGAATTTTAACTCATGCCCTCTTGACTCCAGAGCCAGAGCTCTATCCACTGAACCAACTAGCTGCCCCTTTAAATATTATTTTTAAACTGTTACTGCTTTGGCCACAAATTAGTTCTTCTATTTTTTGAAAGCTCTGTGGAATGCTCTTTCTTTGGATGCATGTTTAGTCAGCTTCCTCAATGGTGGTTCTGAAAGATGGGGCTGTTCCACTTCTCAGAAACCCCCTAGGCATGCCCCCTGGCTTGCCTCCTACATTCTGGTATAGCTTAGTAATGATGGGGTTGGAGAACCTTCTCCAAACTTTCTGCTGATGCTCAAATTCTTCCTTCTCAGCAACCTGGTTCTTATCCAACTGGTTAATTGGTTCGTTACATTTGTCAAGGATCTTCTTTTTGTCTTCATCAACAATTTTGCCTTAGAATTTCTCATCCTCTATGGAAGTCTTCATATTGAAAGCAAGAGTATTCTTGGGAGACACCTTGCCTCTCTGCTTCTCATTTTTAGTCTTGTATTTCTCAGCCTCCTGGAACATATGCTCAATGTCATCTTTGCTCAGACAACCTTTGTCACTGATGATGGTGATCTTTTCCTTGCCTATTCTTATCCATAGCAGAATCATTGAGGATACCACTTGCACTAAATGTTACTTCAATCTGAGGAACACCCCTAGAAAAAATGGGGATTCTTCAGAGCTCAAACATGCCAAACCAGTTATTATTCCTTATTACTGCTCTCTCCCCTTCATAAACATGAATAAGTACCCCAGTCTGATTGTTGGAGTAGGTCTGTAACTTATGATATAGTAAAGGTCTGCATCTGTTTGGTGGGGATGGTGGTATTGCATTTAATTGGAACAGTCATAGCTCCAGTATCAGTTTCAGTTCCAAAGGAAAGAGGGATGATATCTAACAGCAACAAATACTGTGCATTCTCAGATTTGTCTCCTGATAAGATGGTATCCTGGACAGATACATAGGCAACAGCCTCATCAAGACTGATGCGAAGCTCCAAACTATTGAGGAAATCCCACTGAAGCTTCTGGGTTTGGGAGATACAAGTGGAACCACTCACCAAGATGATGCCATGACTCTGTGGCTTATCCAGTTTAGAATTTCTTAGGGCCTTTTCTGTAGGACCCAATGGGCCACTGAAGATTTCACTATTCAACTCTTTAAAAAGGGTACAGATGAAGAAGTCAATAAAGGGAGTCGATTTCAATGCTGGCCTGGGCATTGGAAGAGAGGGTACACAAGTTCACAAGTGGGGTGCAGAGGGTGGACAACCCTCTTGCTCTCACTGACTCCTTCTTATGCTTTCACTTGAACTCAGCAATGAAATGGTTGACTATCCTTCTCACCCAAGTGGGTATCCCCAGATGTGGACTTGACTTCAAGTACTCTGCCTTCAACGTTAAGAATGGAGGCATCAAAAGTACTGACTCCAACATCAAAATTCAACACATTTCTCTCAGCACAAACCTTTTTTATCTAAGCCAGAAGTAATAGCAACAGTGGTTGGTTCATTGATGATTCAGGGCACATTGAGATCAGTGATGGTTCCAGCATCTTTGGTGGTCCAATGCTGGGAATCATTGAAGTAGGCCTGTACTGTGATGAGGGCATTTGTGACAGTCTTCCCAATGTAAGTTTCAGCAATTTCTTTCATCTTGATCAAGGCCATAGAAAATACTTCTGGATAGAAATTTTTGATCTCCCTTTTGTCCTCCACTTGGACCTTTTACCTGCCTGCATCATTCACCACCATGAAAGGCCAATGCTTCATGTCTGACCATATAACCTCATCATCAAAGCTGGTACCACTCAGACATTTTGTGTCAAAGACTGTGTTGGTGGGGTTCACTGTGACTTGACACTTTATAACATCACGATTAAACATTCTGTATCAGTGAAGGTGCCGTAGCTTGGGAGTGAATCTATTTCCTTGGTCATTAGCAGTGATCTCCACTTATCCACACTGGAAGACTCCCACACAGAAAGAAGTGTTCTCAAATTTGATGACAATTTGCAGGCCCCTCCAATGTAGTTGCTGGGGCATTGGAGGTCATAACTGATCTCTGTGGAGCAAGAAGGGCTGCTCTTGCACCAAATAGTACTATGCTACTATTTAAAAGTGTTCTATTTCAGACAGTAAGTGATTTGTGTGACAGCCCATAATGTTTTGTACTCCTATAGAAGGGACCGTATACAAAATGGTGGTGGCATAATGCTTCTGGAAATGGGAGGAGAGGAGGGTCTGGTATCAGAGGAAGTTGATGCTTTTAAAGATGATCTTTTCCCAGGAGGAAAGTTATGATACAGATTCTAGGAATTTACTCCTGATGTTCAAAAGAGATGTGCAGGTAAAACAGCTAAGAAAGTCCAACTGACTCTCTTTTCACCAAAGGACCATCAGCAAAACTTGGGATCCAAAGATACTGAAACCACAGATAACTAGAGGGAAATGACTTTTTATATTTATGCTGCCACCTAATGCTAGTTTAGTCCAAACCACAGTCTCCTTTTGGGGGGGAGGTGAGGGGAGGTCGACTTGTTATTCACTCCCTGGGAAGGGACTTGAAAGTTAATAAAAATTTCCATAGGTTAGTGCCATAGAAAAAGGAAGACCCCACACTCTCTGTTTCCCACTGACTTCTGCCAACTCACCAAATTCAACATCATTGCAGTTGGTTAAAAATTCAGGCAAGTAAAAGAATTCTGGGATCAGTTCCCTGACATCACTCATGTTCTCACTGGACGCTGACTCCCATGTGTTTTTCACACTGTGGAACATCCTGTCGGCCACGTCAAAGTTTCCACCCTACAAACAGGAGAAAAGAATAGAGGGTGGTTCATTTGGAATCTCAAGATGCTTCATGGCCATGCAGAGTTTTATACCCAATGCAGGAGACAGTTATAATAATAATATGGTAATGAGATCATAATGTGGCAATAATAAAGATGGTAATATTTATAGTAATATGATATATAAATATGATAATATAGTAACGATAAAGCTTTTATTCAAAAAAAGCAACAATTTGAGAATGGATATTGGAAGAGGAGAAATGACCCATGGCCATAAGATGATTTCTTTGAGATGGAAGATCAGATATAATGGAAAGAACTCTAGCTTTGGAGTTGGAGGATGTGGGACCTCTAGTCTTTGCTGAATACAACCTATATGACTCTGCACAAGTCCCTTTACCTTTCTGATGCCTTAGTTTCCTCACTTGAAAAATGAGGCAGTTGGCATGATATCTAAGCTTCCTTCTAGTTATAAATCTAGAATTATCCTCACCAAATGCATTTCAATAACAGAATGAAGTCCCTCTAATAATCTTTGGTGCATAAAAAATGGACTGAAATTTGTTTCTTAAACCAGTCAATTTCTCAAATACTTGGATCTCTCCATTCTAGGGCATGGTTGCTAACTAGATGAGGACAGTCTAGTTGGATGAGAAAAAGAAGTGGGTTAAAAAACAGTAGTTTCCTAGGCCTGTTGGTGCAACTGAATCAGTGTCTAATGTGATTTGAAAATATGGGGCTGACCAAATATACTGTTCAGATTCCTTAGAGTCAGTATGATTTTGACCAAACCAGCAATGTTTTATTGTTTGTTCTGTTTTTGATTTTTAAACCTGGATCCATTCCCTGACAGGCTCTAGGGTCATGAATTATTTAAGAAAAAATGAGTCTAGGGGCAGCTATGTGGTGCGATGAATAGAGCAGTGGTCCTGGAGTCAGGAGGGCCCGAGTTCAAATCTGACCTTGGACGCTTGACACACTTACTAGATGACCTTGAGCAAGTCACTTAACCCTAATCACCTTCCCTTCCATCCTCCAAAAATTAAAAAAAAAATAGTCTGCCCTGATTCTAACAACCATCAAGGAATACTTCCAATTCAAAGACAAAGTGATGAGACCCCCCAATGCCAATTTCATTATCTAATTTCTGCAGATAATAGAGGCTTCTCTTTTCTTCCTCAGCTGTACTCATGCTCTCAGCTATGACTCTGTATTTGCCATGGATCATAAAAGCCCTGATGACTAATAAAGAGAAGGTCCCTATTGCTTTGTGATTTCCTGGACTGATGAGGATCATATAGGGCCAAACTGATTCAACAGCAGAGATTCAAGTTCTTCTAAGGAGACAAAGAATGTGGCATTTAGAAAGGACTTGTATTTGAATTCCAGCTCTCTCACTGACAGTCTATGTGACCTTGGGCAACTCCCTCCAGGCCTCAGCTTCCTCATCTGCAGAATGAGGGTTTTGAACTTATATGCCTCTGAGGTTTTGTCCAACGCTAAATCAATGGTCGTATAATCCCAAGACCAGTCTGTGAGAAATGCCACTGGCTGCTAGGTGATGCCATAATGCACAGAGAACTGGGACTGGAGTCAGGAAGACCTGAATTCAAATTCAGCCACAGGCACTTTCTAGATGGGTGATCCTGGGCAAGTCACTAAACCTCTGACTCATTTTTCTCAACTGAAAAACTGGGGATAATAACAGCATTTACTTCCCAGGTTCTTGTGAGGGCCAGATGAGATAATATTTGGGAAGTGTTTAGCATGGTGCCTGGCACATAGTTGTATTGTTCAGTTGTTTCATTCATGTCTGACTCTTCCCATTGATCCCATTGATCTTGACAAAGATACAGGAGTAATTTGCCTTCTTCAGCTCATTTTACAGATGAGGAAATGGAGGCAAGCAGGGTTAAGTGACTTGTCTAGGGTCATACAGCTAGTAAGTTCTATAGGAAGGTCCTTTATACATACTTATTACTCCCTTTCCCCAACAGGACTATCTTTGCATAGAAAGACACCACCGAGAAGGGAAAACAGTGTCTCAGTTTAATATATTGTATTTTTTCCTTTTTCTGCAATTTGAGACCATAGTGAGATTCCTGAGTCTCTCTCTTACAGAAGAGGGGTCACAGGAAGACTAGCCACCAAGTCTAAGTTAGAGAGAAGTTGCTTTGACAAGGTCATCTTGTTTCTGATTGCCATCAGGTGAAGGCCCTTTGGAGCCCAATTCAAATTGAAATTAAAACAAAAGAAGGGAACTACAAATAAATCAAAAGCTAACAAGTATCTCATTGAAGTATATTAAGGGGGTTTGTGGATTTAATCTGCACAACACGAATGGGGCCTGCTAGTGATTGATGCTTTTTGATCTTTTTTTTTTACAGTTTTTATGAGTGCTGATGGTAATCTCCTGAGAAACAATATGATTTGGTAATAAAAAGATTACCTGTATTAAATAAAAATAATATATACATAGAAAATGCTGTTAGTGCTACAAATCTAGTTAAAGATATTACCACAAAGAAAAATGTTATTTTTTTCACAGCTGTCTAATGTATTTTAGCAAAAGTAATATCTTTAAAACTTAAACCTTTATTATTTATAAAGGAAGCAATAACAGATTTTCCTATTTCCCATATTAATAAATTTATTTGCATATATTTGTATCAAAATTAATGGGTTTTCTCACTTCTGGAATGCAAAAAGAGAAGAAAAACAACATTGGAAGAAAAATCTGGTGATCTAAAGGCAGCTGCTATTGTATATTCCCCGGGATTTGGGGTTCAACTAAACTGGTGGTTACTCAGGGACCCTGCTAGTTCCTTTCCCTTTGTAATGCAATTAGAATAAAGCATGGGGCCTGGTGAAATTGTTTTTTGAAGAAATTACTTTCCACATCTGCAGAGATGGATGCAAAGCAAGGCAGCAAAATGTGATGATAAAATGGAAATGTCTTACCCAATCAAAGGTAGAAAAGACTGAACACGCTTTAGCCTAGGAAGCAACGGGTGAAATCCAAGCTCTCCTAATTATTATTAATTTGAACTTAAGTCATTTTTTCCTCTGGGCCTGAGTTTCCTCATATGTACAATGAAGTGGCTGATTTCTCTCTAAGGGCCCTTCCTACTTTGAAACCCAAGACCTTATAGTTTCCTGAATACTCATAGAGTGCAGAAATCTCTCTCTGCTTAAGGGAAGCTCATATATTTAAGAAAATTAAGCCTCCTCATGTAAACCCTTAATCTCAGGAAGAATTAAACTTGGACCAAGTCTTTCAGAATTAAATTTTCCATTTCTCTTCTGCCTCTTAACGCTCTAAACTTATGTTTGTGGGCCAGCATCAACTTGGAAATGATAACAATAAATTTTAAAAAATACTGTCTGGGTTTGTTTCCTATTTATTCAAATTAACTGGTCTAGATCAACATTCAAATTGTATGAGTTCTTTAGCCAAATATTAAACTGTTCCTGAGATTCCTCACTGAAAAAGAAATAAAAGCCAGGAATTAAACAAAATAATTCTTAATTTAACCCACAGGAAGTTCAGAGAGCACGAGTTGGTTTACTTATGTATGTGGATACATGGACAACTAGAGACGAGCAAATCTGTCATTACTTCCTAG
The DNA here is from genome assembly GCA_028646575.1 of Pseudocheirus occidentalis. Taxonomy (NCBI): domain Eukaryota; kingdom Metazoa; phylum Chordata; class Mammalia; order Diprotodontia; family Pseudocheiridae; genus Pseudocheirus; species Pseudocheirus occidentalis. The sequence continues at coordinate 58,002,219 of CM053598.1, read as the reverse complement.
AGAGCTTGGCCAAATTTATCCCATCTCTAAGAAAACATATTATAGCAAGCACCTTTATCAGTTCTCTAGAATGTGAGCAGTTCCATGAAGGAATTTAGAGGTGGATGTGACTCTACAGACCTTCTAATCCAACTCTCTTAAATTACAGTTGAGGAAACTCAGACTTTACTCAGGTTAAATCATACGGTCATTAAATAGAACTCAGAGTTGCATGCATGCCTTCTGACTTTAGATCTGGTGTTTTATCCCATTACATCATGCAATATTACAAAAACATTATTTAAGTGGTACAAATATTAGCTATAATCATTATTTATTATTAATGCCAAAAAGTCTATCAAGTGAAAAAAAATGTTACACAACAAGTGAATTCACTTGTCACTGTCCACTTGGCAAATAATCCATTTTACCACAGTATCCTTCTGCTATGTAATTTATATTTGGATATCTATATCAGCTAAATCTTAATTAATGGACATTATTTTAGAAATATATAAATAGGAAGCCAGCCATGCTTGTACAACAATAGTATGATAGATACATAGATAGATAGATAGATACATAGAAAGAAAAAAGATAGATGGACAGATAGATGGAAAGACAGATACATAGAAAGAGAGATAAATGATTTTAATGGAAAAACATGGTATTCTACAGGGTGAACAATTCAAAGAAACATGAGAAGACACAAATGAACTAAAGCAGAAACAAGAAAGTTGAATTGGGAGAACCACATATATAACAACTGTAATAACATAAGCAAAATAACAGTAGAAAGGCATTCAGTATACAAACAACTCTAAGGTCCAATCTTGGTCCTACATAACATGCTAGAATACCTTCTTCCTGTTAGAAAGGTAGAGGATTCTGGGATGGGATGTCACATACAATACAATGACACCGGCTTCACTTAACTGTTTTTCTTTGTTACAAGGGAGGATGTACATGTGTGTGGGGGTATGCATGTTCACACAGGACAATAATAACAAAAGATAGCAATTTTTAATGTATTGACATGATTTTTAACAGGTTACCAAATTGTTATGAATGTTCAGTTTTGAAAAAAATGGAGAGAGAGACAGACAGAGACAGAGACAGAGACAGAGAGACAGCGACAGAGAGATGGAGACAGAGAGAGAGACAGACAGACAGACAGACAGATTGGATATGTGATGGTTGTGGATATAACAAGAGGTAGACCAAGCTGTGAACTGGCTCAGTGAGAAGAGAAGGAAGAGGAGGATATAAGATGTGGGAGACAGGAGATGGGGGAGTAAGAAGTAATACAGCCCAGCCTCTGAATAGCTTTGATATCATGAAAAGGACTAGAGAAATAATAAGACAGAGGGAATGAAGGAGGGGACAGCAATTTACTCAAGATTAATCAGACACCTGGTTTTTATTGTTTCTTTCATTTCTTTTTTTTTTGCACTTTAAAAAATTTTCCCTTGGCAAATAAAGATAAGAGTCAGCAAATCCTTCTCAAAATATAAAATCTTCCATTTGGCATTTAAGGTCCTTCACAATCTGGCTCCGACCTACCTTTCCAGACATTTTACATTACTCCCCCTCCTATACTCTGCTGGAGCCAAACTGGCTTTCTTGCTGTTCTCCATACACATCATTCCATCTCCAGGCTTCCTGTCTTTGTCCCCCATGCCTGGAATGTCCTCAGGCCTCCCCTTTGTCTCTTGGCTTAGCTCAAGCATCCATCTGCTATAGGAGTACACACACCCCTTCCTAATTCTCCACATTTGTTTGTGCTCTCCCCCCTCCCCAAATTTACCTTGTATGTGTACTGCATTTACTTATGTGCATGTGGTACTTCTCTCTTCACCTCACCCCTCCAAAAAATAATGGAAGTTCCTTAAAACCAAGATGATTTCATTTTTGTCTTTGCACTCTGAATGCCTAGTCCAGTTCCCAGAATGAAGCAAGGCTTTTTGTTTGTTTTTGGTAAATGTTTGCTAAATTAAATTGAATTAAATTCTACCATGTCATCAATCAGATGAAACTAGGTGGAGCACTGAATATATATATAGCAGGCATGTTGACACTGTAAGTTCTAACGCCACTTCAAACATCTACTAGCTCTGTGATGTTGGGGAAGCCACTTAACTACTTTCAGCCTCAGTTACCTCATCAATAAAATGTGAGGGTTGAGGGACTGGGCTCTAAGGTATCTTTTAGTTCTAAATGATCCTATATATGACATTTCAAAACTTTGGGCTTCGTTATTTTTTAAAATCTTATTTTATTGTTCCCCTATTGCATGTAAAAACTATTTCTAATAGTTGTTTTTAAAAATATTCAGTTTCCAATTCTCTCCCTCCCTCTCCTCCCCTCCCCCCTTCTGAGATGGTAGTAAACAATTTGATATAGGCTATCCATATGCAATCACTGGGTTCCATCACTGAAGTAAACATTCCATAAAAGAAAACAGGTTTAAAAGTTGGACTTTATAGTAAGTCTTGGGACTTCTTGAATCATTTCTCTCTTCTTTCATTCAACATAAGAGCCCCAGTTTTCAGCATCATCATCATCACCATTTCTATAGTGTTTTCAGGTTTGTAGTACTTTATAAATTATCTCATTTAATCATCCCCCTTGTGAAACAAGGTATTTGAACAAAAGGGATTTGAAAGGAAGGGAATGCTTTTCCTCTGCAACTCCACCCAGAATTCACAGTTAGGTTACAAATGTTTTTCCCTGGCCACAGGGGAAATTAATCCCAACACCTGGTTCCATTCATGAGGGGGAATGGATGTTCTGTCTTCTTAGGTTTGAGAAACTGAATTAGAAAGGCTCCATGTTGGGCCAAATCACAGTTGGCCAATGAATGGTGGGATCAGGCACAGATCCAAGGGACTCTTCCACTAACAACTATACCTCTTTAGAAGAAAGTCTGGCTTTCTGAAATGCCAAGCCCTGTAGGTGTCCCACAGATGTGGAGCTTGTGATGAAACGATCAGAAAATGTTGTGGCTGATTTCAACTAGTTGTTTTTTTATGATTATCACAACCCATCCCCAACCATTCGCCACAAGAGTTAACATATGGTTTGAAAGAAAATCAGTCACAACCTTGCCTCAGGTGGTTCAGAAAGTCCTTACCAACTGTTGGGAATAATGAATTTCACAGGGTGTGTGACTTAATTAACACAGTGCTTTATTTGCATTAGCCTATTAAACATAGAGTCATGCTGGAATGAGCAGGGGCAAAGTCAGTGACAGGAAGTGATTTCTTTGCTTCTGATGGCAAGACTAGATTCTTTTAGAAGCATGGTCAAGAAATTCTGAAGTCAACAAGTTGGTATCATAGTGTCCTTTCTGATCAGCCATTTGTTGCTTGTGATAGGCTGCACACAGAAGCATGAGAGCCATTCCAGGAGCCTGTAAGTCAACCGTGGCTGCCAATTATTGACAAACATACTTCCTAGAAGGAAGCACCCTTGAGAGCATGGCAGTGGCAACAAGTGTCAACCATGAAAACAATGACAATAACTCTAAACCTTGAGATTATGGTGAGTTGGACCTGTCTTGCATTAGGCGAGTCACTTCTGATGTAATTGGAAAGGATGTTTCAGTTTGGGCATGATCTTTATCATTTTCTTTTCTTTTTTCTTTTTCTTTTCGTTTTTGGAGGGCAATTGGGGTTAAGTGCCTTGCCTGAGGTCACACGGCTAGTTTTTTTTTTTTTTTGTATTGTGTCTGAGGCTGCATTTGAACTCAGGTCCTCCTGACTCCAGGGTTAGTGCTCTATTCACTGTGCCACCTAGCCACCCCTTCTTCATCATTTTCTATAAACAAGACAATCAATAAAATAACAAATCAAACCCTAATTTGTAGCTGGTTGATTTCTGAGGTATCAGTCTTGACAATGAAGATATAAATACCAGCTTTTGAGAATCCTGATTCCTAATCATAGGATCAGAGAATCCTAAGTGGAAAGGACTCCAGAGGTCATCTAATCCGGCTCCCTCTTCTTACAGAGGTGACTCAAACTCAGAACGGGAAAGAGACCATGACCTCAAGGCTTTGAGAATCCTATATGCGTGAAAAAAGCAGATTCCTTCAGGTCTCAATCTCTCTTTCCTTTAAAAGCTAGGCATCTTTAGAAAGCCATAGCATTAATATCTTTGGGGCTGCCTGGAATGCAACTTACTGAAGAGTATCTGGGTTCCCTGAAAAGGTGAATTTCATTCCTTATGTTTCCTAGAATGATCAGAAAGCTTACTGAGGACTAAGGGACAGACAAATGACAAAAGCCATCCTTAGAATTGAATGATTTTATATAGATACAGATATAGATATTTATATAGATATATAGAAAGATATATATGTATACACACATATATATGTATATATGTATATACATACACACATAAATATATATTGTATATATATATGTTTGGTGTAAAAATGGCATTGTATACTGTGGAATTAACACCAGAAACAATTTTTAAATGAAACAAATACACCTTCATAACATAATAAGTAGGGGGCATGAATGAAATGCCAGTTTAAAGTTAAACAGTCTTTATTTTAATTACTATTATTATTTTCATTATTATCATAAAGATATACCACAAAGAATATGTAGCAGGTCAAAAGGAATTTCTAATGTGGAAATTAATGAACTTAATTTAATTATATAATTAAAATGGACTACATTCCTAACTATAAGAAGTCAGAAAAATGGCAAAATTCCTGAAAATCATATCTACCTATTACTAATTGTTATAAATGTGAATACAATTCTAAGGCGTCTGGATGATAGACCTCAACTCTGCCTGATGTGATGATGCTTAAGACTCACTTTGGTATTAAGACTTATTTATAATATCTTCTCGGTTAACGCTTATGGCCAGCCCATGAGGGAGAGCTATGGCTTCACTTCACATACCAACAATATTTATAGGTCCAGCAGATTCTGGAGAATCTGGCTCAGGACAGCACAGGGCAGCACAGGAATCAGAACTATGACTCATCCATCTGTGCCATGAAGGCCTTTGCGGACCACATATGAAAAGTCAGCTACAGGGTGAAGGAGAAGAAACACTGTCATTGTTCCCAGGCTCAGTTTGTCTCTGTATCTTTTCTCTACCTACTCATTTACATCAACAAGGGAATCATAAGAAGACTATGACTTTTTAGTAGTTATTGGGGGGAAAAAAAAACAGAACAACCAACTAAACCAGTAGACATGTCATTGAATCTTTAGAGATGAAATTGAATGTTTATCATGAGCTACAGTGAGGATGTGCATTGAAATTCTAAATCTACTGACTAGAAAGTCTAGTGTAAAGAAACATTTAAACCTGAGGACATTAGCTAGCGGGAGAAAACCAGGTTTTTTTTTTTCTTCTAAAACCTTGACAATTTCCATCTTCTGGTGCCATTTTTCTGCTTCCTTTCTGGGCCTCTAGAGGCCATAACTGCCTAGACTGAACCAAGTAAACTAAGGGCACAGTGACTTCCGCTTCCTACTTGCCATGGCTTTCTTGACACTTTCCAGGACATAGTGATATAGCAAGTCTGGCAGTTGAGGGCTGTTCAGAAACCTTGAGGATCAATGCTGAACCTTCCTCCCTTCCTCAATAGAACTCTCCCATCCACTGATACCTTGAATAAATAGTTTCCCAATGGTTAGCATATTCCCACCCCTCTTAATCTCAGTGATTAGTCACTCCAATCCAATGATACAAAAACCCTACCTGCCAAAAAATAAAGCTCCCCTTCCCAAGCCTAGTTGTCCACTGAGTCTCTGATGACTCAGGAAGAGTGAGGCTCATGACTTTGCACAATTCTCCCTCACAAAAATCCATTTCAGTTGCAAGTCAAGGCATCTGATCTCAGATAGACAATAACAATCACAATATTTTTGTCCAGCTCAACCCTACCCTCCCAAAGTCCCATCAGTTTGTCCCTGCCACTATGGCCACTGGAACTCCTGTTCCATTAATCTTCCTTTCGTCTTTTATTACTTCCTCTCTTGTTCCTTCCATATTCAAGGTCTTACTGAGACCTGGCTCCCTCCAAAGAGCACTGCATCCTTGGCTATCCTTTCCAGCACCTGATATATTTCTACTTATACCACTTTACTCACTGGCTACCATTTCCAGAGACTCCTTCCACTGTTTTCATTCAACAATCTCTTATTTTGAGGTTAATGAAATTCAAATTTATCACTGAAACCAGGTTCTTGTAACCATTAACTACTAACCTCCCATCCTGTCCAGGATATTATCCCTCCTTTCTCAATGAGTTCAGTGCCTGGTTCACTGTCTTACTTTCTACCCCTCCTCCTGCCCTCATATTGCACCAGGCCACTGTGTAATAGCCTTTGGACTCTGTTCCTCAAGTCTCTTTCCATTCTAATGCATCCTCCACATAACTGCCAAAGTGATTTTCATCAAGTATAAATCTGACCGTATCCCTCCTACTCAGTAAGCTCCGGTGACGCTCTGTTACCTTAAGAATCAAATATAAACTCCTCTGGCATTTCAAGTTCTTTACTCTCTGACTCCTTCCTTTATAATGTGCTTACATGCCACTCCCTCCCATGCTCTTTACAATTCATCCACACTGCTCCTTATTCTGTACAGAAGAAGTTTCATCCCCCATCTCTGGCTGGGCTTCATGCCTGGAATGCTCTCTCTCCTAACTTATGCCTTTCAGACTTCCTACTTTAAGACCCAGACACATGTTGGAGGATGACTTTCCCAGTCCCTAAAAGAGCATATTTTATACATATTGATTTCTAGCTCTGTTGGGTCAACCATTAGAATGTAATCTCCTTGAAGGACCTATTTTTGCTATCTCTTTGTACCTCTAGTGCTTAACATAATGACCCCACATATATTAGGAACTTAACAAATGTTTATTGATTGATTTATTAATTAAAACCAATATAGAAAGACAGTTTAGACCCTAATTATAAAAAGGCTTTCTGGTCAGCCTATCAGTGGACATTCAGTCTGTGGTAAGTTCAAGGGATTCATTATTGAGCCATAGAAACAAACTTCAACTTTTTCCCAGATTGTCTCTAAACTGGAGTGTGCTGAGGGAAGGCTCTTTCTAAGTCTGCTTCAGGTTGACAGAGGGGATACACAGAGACAGATGTTCAGAAGCAGTGTTGAGTACAGGAAGGGAGGAATTTTCCCTTTCTTTGCTTCTCTCTCAACTTTGCTCTTTAATTTCCAGTTGTGGTCAGCATTCCTGTTACTAATGGCAGCCAAAGTGTCATGCCTTTAAGGGGAAAGGTGAGAAAAAGATGCTAGAAGGTCTCCCAGGATCATAAAATTTTTGCTGCATTGTTCCTAGCTCATAAAGAAAGCGCTTTCTAAAGCATTGTGACTTCCTTGGCTGAAAGGTAGCAACTGAATTCAACATCATTGTTATCATCAACAACCACCCCTGCCACCATCATTTCTTGGGCATTAATGAACATCTGGAAGGAATTATTGGCATGAGCTGTAGCTTAGGGACTATTAATTCTCAAAACCAAACTGACTTAAAATGCTTGTTGCCTTGGAGAGACTCCTGGGAAGCACATTTATTATTTTTGAGTGAATTTCTAGGGAGTGAGGAGTTATACAATGTCTAGACAAATCATTTGGTCAAATGAATAGATGATTGTGCCAAGAAGGAAAAGACTCAAAGGGTTCTGCTCCTTATCTTGAGAAAGGAACTCGGCCTTTCTCCTCACATCTCCTTCCCATCTCACACTAGAATCTTGCTCACACAGGAAGATTTACAGTTTTAAATACTGAAAACTATGAGTAATAACTATATTTGTTCCTTGTAGTTTGATAGGTTAGCAGGAGTAAGGAGTCTCTAAGGGGTGAGGATGGATCACAGCATACAAGATATAACCTGGGACACATTTCTCTGACAAGACAAGAAAATAGAAGTTTCACTTTGCCGTTTGTTTCAGTGGGACAAATAGCTTGTCTTAATTGTTCGAGGTTAAAGTCTGAGCCTATGCAAGATATAAATTTAATAGATTAGATCTGTTAAACTGCATGATTATAACTTGTGTTGGGTAAACGAAAAACTGTAATACATGAATCAGGAACTCCAAACGAGGGCAGAATATTTAGAGTGAAAGCAAATATACAGATAGTTGTCCCTTACTGCAGTATGTGCTGACATGTGAGTGACTGCTAAAATAAAGGACAATTAAAGTCCAATAAGCTATTTGGATTCTGGGCCTGCTCTGTTTAGTTTGAGGGTTTGAGGTGAAGTTAGGGGTTCAGAGCAGCTTAGGAAGGTTCAACTGGTAATTCTGCTATTTAGTTAATATTAGCATTTACTAATTCTGCTATTCCATTGCTCCCCACTGCTTACTAAATGCAATCCAAACTCCCTGGTTTTGTTTTCAAGGACATCAAAGCAATGCGGCTTTATTACCAGTCTTCTCTCTAGACGTTAATCTGCTTCCAACCCTTAAGCTAACGCCCATTCCACAGACCTTCTACTATCCCTTCCCTGTGCCTCTCTTAGAGCTGTGGCTTCTGCCCAGGGTGCCCTCTGACTAGGTCTCTGCCTGTTAAAACAACCCAATTATCCCTTCCACATTGAGGGGGTTAGGGGTATACAGTGCCTTCACATTTTGGAAAAACAGCATAAAAATTTTGGCCCACAGTGTATAGAGTACCAGAGTTAGAAGGATCTGAGTTGAAATCCAGCCTCAGATACTTGATGCACTTACTAGCTGTGTGACCCTGGGCAAGTCACTTAACCCCAGTTGCCTCACCAAAATAAATAAATAAACAAATAATTACATAAATAGATAAACAAACAAATGAATGAATAAATAAAGTTAAAAATAAAATTAAATAAAATTTTTGACCCTCCCATTGTACCAGAGAAGTTCGATTTTTTTTCTCTTTCTTTTATGGGTCATTTATTGCAAAATTGGGATGAAGTATTTGGTCATAGGCTTTGTGTGGTCTGCCAGCCTTCAAGCATCATCCGCAGGTTCCTCAGTCCTCCCCCCAAATTCCCATTTAATTTATTTTGCTAACCCATGATATATCAAATGAGAGGGGGCAGGTCGATATGTGGAAGGCTTGGACGCACTTATCCTTTAACCAGCTGAAAGGGCATCTCCTGCAAGGAGCCCTTTCGTTGTTCATCTGATCAGTCACGTCCGCCTTCACGTGACTCCTCGGACATTTGTCCATGGGGTCTTCTTAGTAAAGATATTAGAGCGGTTTTCCATTTCCTTCTCCATTGCGTACCCTTTTTATAGAAGAGGAACTGAGTCAAAGTGAGGTTAAGGGAATGCTCAGGGTTACACAGCTAGTAGGTGTCTGAGGCTGGGTTTGAACTTAGATCTTTGTGACTCCGAGGCTGGTATTCCGTCCGTGCACCATTAACAGTGACCAAAGACCTTTCATTTACTTAAGACTGCATAGTATTTTACCCCTCTTCCGTACTTCTTATGTCCTTATTTCTATGAGTTATCTGTACACATTTGATATCTGTACATACACCATAATCTTTTTACCAGGTTGCAATTTCCTTGAGGGGAAGGAACTATGACATTGATCTGAATTGTCCCCAGCTCCTAGCACCTTCTGGAACACAGTGTACACTTAACAAACACTTGCTGAATTTATTCCATTGATTTTCCCTCACACCCTATTTAGGATGGAGCCTCTACTTAGAGAAATAACCTCCCGGGGTCACCTCTAGTGCTAAACACTGAGTTTTCCGATAGACATTTCCCCATTTTAAAACAATGCACCTTTGCCTTGGTCTCCAAGGGACGTGTGTGTGTTTACCTGCAGAGAGCAGAAGGTCTGAGTAAACGGCTTCATTCGAACCAGGTAGGAGGCGACGATGATTGCTGAAGAGTAGTGGGTGCAGTAGTGGCATTGGACCAAGAGGTCTCCTGTGAACGAGATCCAACGTCATTACAAGGGTTACACTTGGTGAAGACTGCACGGACAGTGATGATGCACAACATATGCAGCCGGCCATTAAGGAGTGATGAGCATGGGACAATGTTTAAAAAGCCTCAGAAGACGAAGGGCAAGAAAATCACTAGTTTGATGTACAGCTTCATAAACTTCAGACTGACAGTGCTGCCCCTAAGAAAACCATTCCTATGGGTTCAGCTGAGTAGTCTAAGCCCTCCTTCAGATCTTCCTCCCACTCCTCCTATCTACCTTCCTTACAAAGTGAGGAAAATTCTTTTTTCAAACCCTCAAATGCTTTGCAAAGATGAAGCGACAGAGTAGGTAGTTGGAATGGTGGTAAGCCTGAGAGCAATTTGAGGATGAGGACTGAAAGGATGAGAAGGAAGAGGAAAGAAAAAGAAAAAAGAGGAGGAAGAGGAAGAGATGATGGAGACTTATATGGGGCAATAGGAACTTTCTGAGAGCATGCTTCTTAACCTTCCTAATGCCACGACCCTTTAGTACAGTTTCTCATGTTGTGGTGACCCCCAACCACAAAATTATTTTCATTGCTACTTCATAACTGTAATTTTGCTACTGATATGAATCATAATGTAAATATCTGATATTAAGGATGTATTTTCATTATTACAAATTGAACATAACCCACAGGTTGAGAACTGCTGGGTTAGAGATTATATCATTCTTTGCATTTGTATCCCCAGCACCTATCCTGGTTTCTGCGCAGAATAGGTGCTTGTGATTGAAAGAGTGATGCTCTTGAAATATCTTTGCTCCACCCAGGTGTCCCAAGTCCCAGAAATTCCATCATCAATGTGGGTTTATGGGTGTTGAACTCAGAATCAGAAAATCAGAGTTTGAGTCCTAGCTCCAATACTTAATAATAGCAGTTTGATCTTTGTATCATTTAATGTCCTTAACCTTCAGATTCTTCACCTCTAGAAAGGTGGTCTGTGATTCCCTCCCCTGTGGGAAGAAGTACTTTGCCCATCTCACCTTCTACCCACCCATGGCAATGTTGGGGGTGGGGGGTGAGGCAGTCTTTCTTCTAAGCAAGGTACTACTTGTCTTCCTGCATCAAGGACTGGCTAAATAAAGCCCTCACCTATGAGCAGGACAAGTGCTAGAGGAAGAGCAGACTACTGACATCATTGATTTCTGTAAGACATTTCTTTTCTTTTATTGCATTTTCTATATTTGCTTGGATCCACATACACCCAAACCTGATAAATAAATATAAGCAAAAAATAAACCATCCATGCATTTAAAAGATAGAGTTACAGAAAATCCACAGAAATGGAAAGATTCTTATATCCATAGCTTACTTACATTGTGATGCTATTTGGCTGCAGCCCTAATTCAGAGATTCCTTTGAGAATGTCTAAAATAAAGGCACGTGTCAGCTGGGAGAGTTGAAATTAGAGCTGGTAACAGAGTTACCATCAAAGGGGAATCCATTAACTTACAGAAAATGACAGTTTAAACTTAGGTTAAACTAAGAAAGTTAAAGAAAGCCACCTCCCTACATCTGGATTATAGGCATGATTCCAGGGAAAAGCTGAGTTGGAGCCAGTGTTATTTGGCATAAAGATGGGATGAAGGGAAGGTTCTCATCATCCTAATTTCATGTTCAAAAGGGAAGGGAAGGGGCAAAGGAACACATTTTTATATAATGCCTACTATGTGCTAGGCACTGAGCTAAGCACTTTACCAATACCTCATTTGATCTTCACAGTAACCCTGGGAGATAGGTGCTATCACTATTCCCATTCGATGTTTGAAGAAACTGAAGCAGATAAAGGGTGTGACTTGCCCAGAGTTACACAGCTTGTATGGGTTTAAGTCTGGATTTAAACCCATGCCTTCCTGACTTCAGGCTCGGCACTCTTTCCACTGCTGCACCTAGATGCCAAAACAATCTTTTTCTTTGTCAGGGATTTGCTGTGGGGAGACCCTAGCTAAAATTTTGGCTCTGCCATGGTTGCACAAGCCATTTAGCATCTTTCTTAGTTTTCTCATGAGTAAAATAAAGGGGTTGGATGAGATGTTTAAAGTCCCTTCCAGATTGAAATCTTATTGACTCTGTGGGGTTCTCTATGGTTTCTCAAAGGTCTATGGTTTTGGTGTTCTAGAGCCTCCTTTTTAGATTCAAATACACTTAGAAGAAATAACATCAGAAGCTTGGTTCTTGTGCTTTGGAATGAAGAACCAGCACAAGTTTCACTTGGAAACTCCAAAACAAATTTGACCTACTTTGCAATTTTGTCTGGATTAGACCTATTAGCCACAAAAAGGTTTTGACAAATACTAATACCCAACATTAAAAAAACATTTAATTAAAAAATTTAAATCAGAATTAAATACCTTCACTCTTTTCAACTTCTTTGTATCTCCGGATGAATTTTTGTTTCCTTTCTTTGGTCTGGGCCCCCATGGGCTTTGAGAGATCTCGAAATGTCCTGGGATTCGTGAAGTTCAAAGTCTAGAAGGCAGATAAGTAGTTCTAAAACTCACTGAGACCCACGGGTGCCTCAGCTCAAGCTCTGGGAGGTTATGCTGTCTAGTTTTATGGTTCTCTTTATTAGTTTACTGTCATTTGGATTGACCCCTTCAGGTGATTAGCAAGTTTGCATCTCAGAGTGCTGTGGTTTTATGACTGAGGAGGTAGTGACCCCAAAAGACATAATAAGAGAGAGATGGAAAAGAAGAGGTGTGAGAGATTAGGTTTAGATTGAATCTGTTTTATGTTGACCCAAATTAGGAGATCTTATCCAGTCACAGGAGGAGCAAGATTGGGGGTTTTTGTTTTATTTTGTTTTCATTTTAAATGATTTGACATCTGCTAGGCATTGCTTCAGGTTCTTTGAGCCCCAAACCATAATTTGTATTGACAGAGGACAGGCACTAACTGAGAAATAAAAATATAATTTTGAATTCCAATCAATGAATTCAGTGCTATGAAGGCCAATCTTTTTGTAAGAGCCATCTTTCCTCTTTGATGCAAAGACAAGTCCACTGTTCTCATAGGAATAGAATCATCCTGATAATTACAATGTAGCACTAGTGTAATACCCTACGACTGCTTCTCAATAAACTAAAAAATTAATTTTAGGGACTAATGGCATAAAGTGGAGAAACATATATAGAGAATTTGAGGTCCTTGGGCTCCCTTCCCTTAAGCCCCAATAAGTGGGAAGTATGGAATACTGTAACACTTTGGGGGAAAAGTCTATTCAGTTATTATATAAGTAAGGAAAAATAAGATGATGACTGACTACAGTAAATATTGGAAGCTTCCTTGTCTTCATTTAGCTGAGGAAAATAAAATAAGGAAAAGAGAAAACAGATTCTATGGGCTTGTTCCAGTGTCCATTCAGCATCATAGCAGAGGTTAGAAAAAGGTACAGACAGATGAGGGACCAGAAATGAGGGAGTGAGAAAGACTTTATAGGCACTAATCGAATTTATGATCTGAATATCTGGGACACTGGATCATCTCGTGAGGTAAGAGGAATCACTACAAAGGTTGGGGGAGAACATCTTAGCTACCTGGTGAGGAGGGTAACTGGGTATGAGCTGCTACAAAGAGATCCAGCGGGCACTGATGTGCTGATCGTGTGATTTTTGCGGGTGAAAGGGGAGGTTTGTCACATGCATATGGAAATAAGCTCGCGGGATTGAGTCTGGGTGTGTATTTAACATTTCAGTGGAAGGGGTGGTATCCTTAAAGATGGAGGGTTTTGTTTGTTTGGTTTTTTACTATTAGTAGTAGTAAATAGTAAACAAAGAGAAAAAAAAGCAATTCTTTTTGTTAATGGCTTACCTCTGAGGTATAATCAGCAAGAATCCAAGGAAAAACTGGGTACTGCATATAATCATTGTAGGTCCTCCCAGCCAGGGTATTTAGATACATGAGATATTCAAAATTGCTTATTTCCCTTTTCTGCCATAAGGAAGAAAAAGAGTCTGTATTAGTCATAATATTGTCTGGGTGGGCCCCCTCTATGTACGTCCTTAGAATCCTCTCTTAGTTATCTCTAACTGGATTGTATATTTTATGAAATCATCACAACAAATTCTAAATTAAATTAGTGTTAGTCCTAGGTTAAATTTCCCTCTACCACCCACCGTGTCCTTAGGCTCTCTTCCCCTGTCACAACCTAATGTGAACTCAAGGGCACAAATCTATTTCAATATTAGCCAAAACAAAACATAATTAGAAGATGAAATCTGCTGAGAAAATATGACATCATGGCTTCCAAAGCCAAAGAAAAATAATTTATGTTCTAAAAACAATTTTCATTGTTTAGGATTTTAGTTCAGTTAGTCAAAAACTGATCCTCTAAGGATTAAAATAACTCAGATGGGTTCATCTACTATCAAGATATATTAAAATATAATTTATTTTAAAAAGAAATGAAAAAATACATTATTTCTGGTGTTTGGTTTCTTCATCTGTAAAAGGGAGGTTAAGGTTAAAATACATGGTTCCTTAGGTCTATGATGGTCACAATAAGAATTATAGAACCCTAGAGTTTGAAGAGACCTTAGAACATATTTAGTCCAACTTGTAATTGAACAAAAGTCCTTTTTAAAATAACATTCTTGCTTTTGTTTAAAGACTTCCAATGATGACAAACCCAACTGGGACTCAAATTCTAAAATCAATTCCACTTTGGGATAACTCTGATAGTAAAGGTTCTCCTCAACCCAAGCTTTACTAATCCATTGGAGCCTCCATTTGCTGCTTCTGTTTCTACCTTGAGAGATCAAATGGAATTAGACTAATTCTACTTCTTCAGGACAGTCTTTCAAGTACTTGAAGATAACTAGCATTCAGCCCTTCCCTCTAAGTCTTTTCCTTTCCAAGATAGACAACCCCAGTTCATTCTATTGGATTTCACATGACATGATCTTGAGACCTTTCCCCACACTGGTTGTCCTCTCATTGGCTCACTGGCTTATCAGAGCCATCCCTCATTTTGTGATTCTTCTTGGAGGTAAAGTCTCTATTAGGATTTCAAGATCTGTCTGCTCATTCTTTCATTTTAGAAGTACCTTTCCCTATATCTTTGTTTACCTCGTTGGAACTGTACTCACTAATTTGAGGTTCTCAGCTTCTATAATGGATAATTATTAATTCATAATAATTATTAGAAAATTATAATAATATAAG
Organism: Pseudocheirus occidentalis; assembly: GCA_028646575.1. Classification (NCBI taxonomy): domain Eukaryota; kingdom Metazoa; phylum Chordata; class Mammalia; order Diprotodontia; family Pseudocheiridae; genus Pseudocheirus; species Pseudocheirus occidentalis. The sequence goes on along the minus strand of CM053598.1, from coordinate 57,987,113 downwards.
AATTAATAGAATTAATTTTAATTCTGACTATTAGATGTATTTGAAGAAAAATAATAAAAGTTAAAGTAAAAATCTTGGAAGTGGCCTTGGGAGGAAAGGGTCCAGGTGTGGTGGTGCAATTAAATGTGATCTAAAGAAAGTCACCCCTAGACGCTCTCATGTTTATTGGGGACTAGAAGTTTGCTATCACTATGGAAGCATAACCTTGCACTGTGCTGCTTTATTTAACTGTTCTGCATGGATTCAACACCTTGCCAAGATTGTGGTACATTTATTTAGAGGCTAGAACTGGGTTACTCTGGGAAAGGCTGACTGAGCAATAGTAATTAGCTCTCAAAACAATTCATTTTCTATAAATGCAACCGAGTCTCAGTACCCTCCAAGGAGGCGACATCTATCTGTGGCCAACCAAGACTAGCTTCCTGTAATTGATAGATCATTGTTCCACCCAGTAGAAATAACAGAGAAACAGACTTTCACAATAGTGACAAGAACAGAAGGTTATTAACTACTCCAAAGGAACTGGGTGCCAGGAGTCACCGTGCACTGGTGGATAGAGGGCTAGTCCTGCCCACCTGGATTTAGGTTCCACTTCTGAAAAACAGGGCAAGTGTTTGAGCTTCTCAGTTGGGCAACTCTCTAAACAAATTAGAGAGGAGTTGCTAGTTTCATCAGTGTAGAGTTGTCACACTAGGAGATTTCACACAATAATAAAATCATTGGTCCTGACTGTCCTATCCACACCCACCAAAAAAGTGCCTGTCAGTGGGAAAAAAAAACAAAAAACAAAACCAAAAAAACCTCATGGAACTTCAACTCTGTTACCTGCCTTGCTGGGTTGTTGTGAGGATTGAGCAAGATAATATTTGTAAAATGTTGAGTATAGTGAGTGTCTGACATAGAATAATGTATAATAATGTATGATATATTATATATAATATAATATATAATATATATAATAATGTATAAATTCTTACTTCCTTTCCTCCCTGTCTTTATTGGAGGGATTTAAATATGTACAGAAATATACATATACATACATAAATATACAGAAATATAACGTGAGGTCCTCTGAGGAGGGAGAGAGTGCAAACAAGGGAGGAGATCAAGGTGGATGTTACTAAGGAGAAAGGGATCCTGAGCTGAGCCTTGAAGGAAAACAAAAATCGTTCGAGATTGATATGAGGAGACAGGGCATTCCAGGCCAAGAGGATGGCTTGTGAGAATGTGGAGGTTGGAGATGAAGTGTTGGGTTTGGGGAACAGTACCCAATGAGGGTATTGCTCTCAAGTTGGGGATAGTTCCCTGCGTCATATGTTCCACACATTCCTCTACTCACCTCTGCACCTTCCCATGCTGGGTAACATTCAAAGATGGCTTAGCCAAGAAAACCTATGGTGCTAAAACAGGATCAATGTTCTTAGGAAATATAAGTCCACTGTGTCTTGGTCCCTTCCCTCCACAATAAAATCAATTGCCTAATTTCCTTCACATATTTGTTTGTTTGTTTGGGGCATGGTATTTCTTTGCAGAGTCTCCATATCTCCGTACTTGTATAAAAAGGTCCACCCCATCACTATACCTTATATCTTCATTATTCAAGGACAGATTGTATTCAAACTGGAAATAGATAAGTGTGGCTTTCACTGCCTTGTTGACATTCTCACTCCCCCAGCTTACTTAAGTATTTGCTGACAACATCCATTTACTCTTATACACAGATACTGCCTTCAATGACACAGGGGCAGGGTAAAGGCCTATAATTATCTTTTCTGGCTTTCCCCAGACTTCAGCAAATCAGAGAAGTGTAGCATAAGATGTATGATCCCCATTCTAAGTCAGAAAAATGTACTGTAGAAGATGTGCCAGGTTATTGGTTCTGATTCATGACAAGGAGCTCATGTCATATCTTGGTTTGTTCGGATTCTTGAGCTCTAAAGCAGAAAGGCTTCTGATAGGGAAGTATCCAGGGCAAGGCAAGTGGGGCCTTTTCCCCAGGTAGGGACAAAATAAGAGGTGCCTGAACTAACTCTGTAGAAATGGAAGGAGCTGCTGGTGGATAGAGGGCTTATGGAGATGGGAAGCAAGACAGGGGGAATCGGGGGCTGTATATTAAAAATTTTGCACCTAGGCAAAAAAAAGTGGAAGAAGGATAAAATATAGGCTCGTTGATGGAAGGAGAAGAGACAGAGTCTTGGAAGGACTTCATCCATTTGAATCCTTTCCATGGAATTTAATACAATTCCAAGAGTGGTTTGCTCCCAGGGTCCCATGAGGACCTAGAGTCTATCACCTGCTCCAGTTCTTTGGAAAAGCTGACCACAGATAGTGGTGGAAGACTAAGAGTAGATCAACTGGAAAGAGCCTAGAGTATTGTCCATCCTCTTCCTCTACCAGTCTCGCAGACATAAACATATACGCAACGACCCATGGGTATCTAACAGGATCTAGAAAAAGAAGGAGTTCTTAAGTACCCTCCTTGACAAATGAACACAATGAGGTCAAAGAGCGAAGAAAGGATCTGTCCAAGGTCACCACTAGGTGTGATGTGGAGGAGCAGAGATCAGAATTCCCATCTTTCTGTTCCAGTCTAGAGCCCATGGATTTTGGAGCTCTGATAAAGACTTTCAGGGGTAGTGTTTTCATTTCATCAAATGTGTAGAGAAACAAGAACGCGTGAATTCCTTGCTGCTAAGTACCCAGACTGATTCTTTTCCTTGTTAGAAACTGCACGAGTATTTCCCAATATCAATTCCTCAACCACAGAGGGTTCTCTTCTTCTTTTGAAGCAGTAAGCATACCTGCCATTTCTGCAGCATCGTCTTCTCTGATCCAGTGCTTTTCCTGGAGGAAACAGAAAGGTTGACAGTGACCATTAAAGCCCTCAGGGAGGCAATGAGGAGCAAATGACCAGGGACTCCTGCTTAGGTGGTATTTGGAAGCTTCAGCAAGGAAGGTTTCCACAATCAGGCCTATTCATGTTGTCAGACGGCTGGTGAAGACCGAGCAAAGTTGGGATGGCCAAGAATTTATGTGGGGATCATCAGTGACATTCATTCCCCTCTATCTTCCTCCTATATTTATCCTCACAAAACACCCAAAACTTCCCAACCCTCCCCATCCCACCAAAGTAATCCGTCTTTGGGCGGATTCCACGGTCGCGTGTTCCCAGAAAATGTCAGTCGTGGGCACATCTTATGAGAAAGGTCCTTAAGGAACACCAGAAATGAGGAGATGGCTTCCTTTTGCTATTACCTTACACATTTTCCCAAATCAGTAACAGGAAATCCTTGTAATAATAACTCACTCGCACACATATACACATAAATATCTATGTATCTATATATGTACATGTATATACGTATATGTGTACATATACATAAATACATTTGAGAATTACAAAGCATTTTATGAACACAAACTTATTTGATCCTCCCAATCACCTTGTGAGGTAAATGTTATGAGTAGGATTATCCCCATTTTACAGATGAGGAAACCAAGAGTCTAAATCACACAGACAGTAGTTTCAGTAACAAGATCATTACCAAGGCTCTCTTGACTCCATATGCATATGCAGAGCTCTTTTCACTTTACCATGCTTTATTTCCCTGAGTCTTTTGCATAACTTTGCTTCTGTGAGATGGAGACTGGACCTGAGATTTCCGTAGTCTAGGAGCACTTCCTGTAGCAATGCATACCAGCATCTTCTCTGTATCTCATGGCTGCTTAGAGCACTTAGACATTAAGTGACTTGCCCAGGTTTATACAGCCTGTATCAGTCAGAGATAAGATCCGAACCTTCTTGTTCTGAGGTCAATTGAGTTAATAAAAACTATTTACTATGTTAAACTGCCTCCAAATCTCTGTCTTTCTCTGTCTCTGTCTCTTTGTCTCCATCTCTCTCTCTGTTTCTCTTTCTCTCTGTCTCTCTCCATATAACTTATGTATATACACAACATAAATACCTATGTATTAATACATGTATGTATACATGTAGACACCCACAGGGGTATGTCTATATATGTCTACATGTGTGTATGTGTATGTGTGTGTGTATATATATGCATACATATATGTATATATATATATTTCTATATGATGTTTCAAGTTCTGAAGGAGACTCAAGTTTTTTCTGATTGGCTACCAATCCTATCTGTTCTTTTGAACACAGTGGCCAAACCCAAGGCAAATCTCTGCCTATCTCAGGCAATGTAGGTAATACCTCTCAACCCATCTAAAGCTATGCTTATTTGGTGTGCTAAGTGTCTCTGACATTATAGAATGAGTTTATAGCAACCATTCACGCAAATAACATCTCCTTTCCTTTCTGAAAGGGAAAACCATTTATTCTTAGTCTGAGATTCTGCCTTGTGCAAGACCATGAGGAAATGAGATCTCATACAGTGTGGAAAAGAAAGCCAGGTGCTTATGGCTGCTCACCATACTTCGTTCATTTCCTCCATCGTCTTTATTGTGAGATTCAACGACTTTGGCCTCCAACGAGAATCATTAAACTAGTTTATTTTTATTTACCATTTGAAAAGTTTTTTATCCCCAGAGTAATAAACTTAATGATGAATTATTAGAAGGTTTATTGTACTTTGTGGAATCCCTATGAGAAAGATTAAATATTTGACTCTTTTGGTTTTTCCAAAAATGAAACTGAGGCAAGGAAAGGTGGAAAAGCCTGAATTTTCAAAAAGCTGATTGAAAAACGATTGCGGTTTTCTGACCCATAGGTTTGTGATTCTCTGCTGTAGCCTGTTTTCCCAACACCTCTATCTGGTGACACAGAGGTCCTGGTAAGACTTTCCATTGGACAAGTACAGAAGTGTTGAGGATAGTTGTTTTTCTTCAAGGCCAATTGTTAGAAGGAGAAAGGATAAAGAAAATGTATAGTCTAGTAAAATGGAGGGGGCAATGTTACTAATAGGATCCATATAAGGATGCTACTGCCCTACCACCCTGATCATCTAAAATGACTCTGGAATAATGTCTTCCTTTGTGACTTATAAACATGTCATAATGTCAGGCATAATATCTGGTGGATCCATTTTCCACCTCCTCATTTTTCAGTCTTTTCTCCACCATGAGCTGTTGCTAAAGACCAGACCTTCCACCACCATTCACTGGCTGAGCTAAGAAACAGAGCTACAGAAGTGAGTGATTATTTTTTAAGATAAAAGATTATTAATTGTAGCAATATTTTGATAGAAAGCAAATATGTAGGGCTTGCATAACTTAACCATGAAAATTCTGGAAAAATAAGATTTTAAATGGAGATAATTTTCTAGAAATACAGCATATTAACTCATCTCCCTTTCCCCCTTCTCATGCCTTCCCTCTCTACCATCTCACATGCAGAACTATAGAACATTGAGTATTTTAAGTTCTACATGATTCAGAATCATAGAACATTAGTTCTAAAGGGGACCTTGGAAATTATTTCCTGTCTCTCACACTCATTTTATGGAAGAGGGACTTGAGAGGCAGGACCATTTGGCCGTGATGATTGGCATCTGATTCTAGGCCTCTTTCCTTGGCACCAAGCTATCTCTAACTTAGAGAACCTTTGTTTTGAATCCTGTCTCCTGGGGTTTTAGCTCCCAAATAAATGTTTGCACTTTAAACTGCTTATACTCAGGATTTTTTTTTCCATTCCACCCTTAATTTTCTTTATGCAGCTGCCTCAGGCCTGGCTTCTTGCTGTTCTGTAGCAGACATGGAAACTAGCTCTCTCCTCCATCAATAAGCCACTGTTATTATTTAGTCCAAATCAAACATACCTAGGAAGGAAGTCACTTTTCTAGGCCAGCACTAGGCAAAATTACAAAGAAGATGAGGTTTATTTATTTCTTTTTACGTGTTCTTTACCCTTTGGACACCTCATCTATGCATGCCCTTTAATCATCCATTCCAGATACCCTCATCCTGCTGCCTGTTCACTGGAGACTTTTCACTGTTGAACTCTTTTCTTACTTGTAGCTCCTCCCTGGGTCCATTGATATTCCTTAAACAACAACCAACCCAGTACATTTTTATTAAGCACCTATTATGTACAGAGCTCTGTGCTAGGCACTTAGAAGAGACACAAAGTTTAGTTAATGCCACAGTCATTCTCTGCTTTCATGGAACTTCCACTCTTGTATAAGGATAAGAGACATACATCCAAATCTAAAACATACAATAATGTGATAAGTGTTTTAGGAGTTCAGATACAATGTTCTATGAGGGCTGAGGGGGAGCATCATTAATGATGGGCTCCGAGGGTCAAGGGTGTGTTCAAGGAAGGTAACAGTTGAGAAAGAATTCAACAGGTGTAGAGAGTATCGTGACATGGAGGTGGGAGAGGACAGGGCTTGTTGGGGGAAATTTCTTAATATTCCCTAATGTTTTCCTAATATTTTACTCCCTTGTTCCTTGAGGTATCAATCAATTAATTTTAGAATGCTCTCACAGGCCACATGACTCTGCTTTGGCTGTTGGAAACGCACATTCATTGTCACCCTAAGGCCAAGGATTTTAAACCACAAAGAGGGCTGAGGCATATAGGTTCTTTTCCATATCCTAAAATAGGTTCTTTTCCATATCCAAATCCTCCTAGGCCAGGATACACCCCCTAGAGAAGGTTCAAGCACAGCAAAAACAGGGAGATTTTGATTTGCTTTATTCTAAACATAATACAAATGTATCAGACCCAGTGTAAAATTCAGTCCTATGGTTATGGTCACAGTTTATGTGTCTGAGACCTATTTATGCAATCAATGATCACATTAGTGTTTCTGACTGCTGCATTACTCTGTTGGCTCCTATTGAGTTTTTAGTCAGTTCAGATTTCCAGGTCATTTTTCACATAACTGCTGTCAGTTCATATCTCCCCATACTATATTTATTCAGTTAAATTTCTAGAATCCATGTTAGGAATTTATATTTATCTCTGTTAAATGCCATTTTACTGGATTCGGTCCATCATTCCAGGCTACAGAGATACATTTGGGTCCCAGTTTTGTTATCCTAAGTACTAAGGATTCTGCCCACCTTCATGGTATGTGTCATTGCTAAGAACATCATCTATGCCTTTTAGAAATGTTGTAGTTTGCTGATGGACTATTTGAAAACTGTACTGCCCATCATTCCTCATCAGGAATAAATGAGAGCATAGAATATGACCAAGACATTCACTTCAAATATATCTATAAGGGACTGAAAGCAGGTCTAGCAATGATGGAGTTTCAGTGTCTTGCCTTGTCTAGGGTTGTGAACTTGAGAAACAGGTCAATCCATAATCTCCAAGTATCACACATATGGCAGTTGTATAGTTCATAACACACACACACACACACACACACACACACACACACACACACTTCTTGCAATAAAACATAAAGTCTGGTTCTAGCCTGTATTTTCTCAGTCCAGAAATACTCAAAGCTATCCCTGGAATTTGAGCATGGATTCAAGTGGCCCCAAAGGATTAGTCCAAGTCTACTTGTACCAGAGGGAAATCACATTTGACCAAGGCAGGTCCCAGAGATGGCAAAGCAACTGGGAGAAAGTTCAAGGGATTCTAGGAGAATTCTACAGCTGTTCTATCTACTTCCCCACCCTGCACTGGGATCAAGCTAATAGTTTCTCAATTGGCCAAGAAAATGATCCTGTACCATATGTTTCAGAGTGGACAGAACACCAGGTTTGGAGTCAATAATAATAATAATAATAATAATAATAATAATAATAATAATAATAGCAATAACCTTTTATAGAACACTCTTAAGTTTTCTGAAATACCTTCCTTTTGATAATCAAGTCCTGGCTCAGGTACTTATTAACTATTCAACCCTGGGTGAGTCATTTAACTTTTCTAAACCTCAGTCTCCTCATCTGTAAAATGGAGATAATTAGCAGCACCAACCTCACAAGTTTGTCTGAGAAGCTGATGAGAAAAATCTATGTAAAGAGCCAGGCGCACCTCGATGCCTTATATAAACGTGAGCTCCTGATCGATATCATTTCTGTCATGAGTCCAGACCCACAAGTTCATTGGTATCAGGAAGAATCAGTAAGGAAACGTTACCATTAGAGATTTATATTGGCTTTGCCTCTGATAAAGATATGTGGCAAACTCCTAGGCTCATTAAAAGTATGTTTTGCCGAGATCTGACTACATTATTAAGATATGGATTTATTGTGTGTTAACTACAATTTTGGAAGAAAAAAATGCTATATAATGTTCAAGAATTCTTCAATGTGTTTGCTTTTGTTTAAATTCCCAGAACTTAGGAAGGTGCCTAATAAATGGTTGTTCAGTTAAATTATATCTTCCAGTTATAATCAACTTTCTGCAAGCAATGGCCCCCATTTTAATATTCATTGATTTGAATGGAAACTTATTCATTCCTTGCTTTGAAACAGAGGATTTCAAAAGGCCTCCAGCTTTGGGCATTTTCTTACCAGCAATAGTTGCTCCAAATAGAATTTTAAAATTCCAGAAAATCACAATCAAATAAAAAGAACACAAATACTAACAGAGTGGAAGTATTGTTGTGCATAGAGATTTTTAGTATTTTATTTGTTGTTAATTTCCATTCCATAGATGCATTTCCTTGAAAAGATGATCTGGTTGTTACAAACAGGGGAACAGTCAGAAAGAGACATGGTAAAGCTCTCCCTTGGACAAATGAGCTAAGTGTGCTGTAAAGTGTGATCAGACACAAAGGGAGAGGCAGAGAGGGGGCTTTCTTGATGATCTGTCTGACCAACAAATAAATTCCTCTGCCTGTGGAACCAGCCTAAAACAGTTTCGCAATCCACTCTATTGCACTTTCCCAAGGTATTCAGGCTCACCAAACAGTAACCCCCTCTGGTTCTTGTTTAAACTTGCAGGTTAGACTCAAAACATTATGGTAATAATCTCCAAGGACCTAGGCTCCCTGTTGCCTAGTGACAAAGTTTCCGAGTCCACTGAAGAATTCAGACTGTGACTGAGTAAGTTCATTTTTCTTTTTCTGTGCATGTATGTGTGTGTGTATGCGTGTGTGTGTGAGAGAGAGAGAGAAAAAGAGAGAGAGAGAGAGAGAGAGAGAGAGAGAGAAGAGAGAAAGAAGGAAGGGGGGGAGAAATTGCACATGTGGGTGGTTTATTCATGAGTGGTGGCAGACAGTAGTTATTTTTTATTTTAACCTTTCCTAAATCAGAGTTTGAAGGTGTGCCTTTAGTCTCGAGCCTGCAATTTTGGAACTGCCAAGCAATTGAAGCTCAAATGCGCCCTGATCTCTTCTCCCTGTGAGTTTTCTTTGCATATCCCAGACAAAAGCTAATTCATTATTCAGAGGTGAACCTATGCAAGAGAAGGCCAATAATGGCATCTTATTGCAAGGATAAAGCAGTTTGTTGGGGGACTGAGGGAGACTATGGGGTCCGAAGTTGGCTCTTCCAACAGCCTGATAAGCTCTTCAGAAGGTTTTAATCAAGGGTATGGGCAATCCAAAATGACAGTGCAGTTACAACTTTGTTTTCTTGCTAAATGCTGGAACTCTAATAATCATTGATGTGATCTTTTTAAAAATATTTTTAATTTGTTTTCTTGTTTACATCATTCATTTTCATTACATTTTTGAATTACAAATTTTCTCCCCTTCTTGCCTGCCCCAACCGCAACCCCAAAACAGCAATCGCACTGTATAGCCCCTCCCCCGCTCTGCTCTCTTACTTTCTGGTAGGGCAGGGAGGGTCTCCCTATCCCAGCCCCTGTATATCTGAATTCCTAGTTGCAGGTATTACAGAACTTTAAATTCTAGATTCTTTCGATTCCTCCCTTGTCACCCACCCCCAATGGAAGGACACTCAATTCAATACAGACTGTGGATGTGTGATTATACAGGACATCTTCATAGTGGACATATTGTGACAGTGATCATCTGTCTCTCCTTCCTATCCCTCCTCCCCTTTTTCTGTTCTCTATCCTGTCCCTGTCCCTTTACTAAAGTGTGTGCTTCCAGCATCCCTCCCCCAGACCCTGCCCTCCCCTCCATCATCCCCTCTCTCATCCCCATGCCCCCTTGATATGGTCTTTAAAATTATATGGTGGTGAGCTTTAAATGCCCAGGTATGTCTAGGAATGTCTAGAAGGAAAGCAACTTAGGAGCATGATGGGGGGACTATTGTGCTGTCACCCATTCAGTGTTCTCCTTTCCAGGATAGTATTGAGAAGCTCAGAGTAAACAGGAAACTTCCTGAGCAATTATTGTTTGCTAAATGCAATGGGATTTTTAGTCCCAATGAATCTTAAGAAATCATACTACATGGAGGCAACCCAGGTCAGGTATTACAAGTCTTGCAATTTTCCCTAAAGTTTATGTGTAATTTACATGTGGTGGGGTGGAAAATGTTCTGACTTTCATGTCTAAGGACTTGGGTTCAAATCTTATTTCTGATGCTTACCATCTGTGTGATCGTGGACAAATCATTTAGCCTCCTGTGGTCTCAATTTACTCATTTGGAAAACAGAGGCAGGGGAAGAGGTGCTAGACTCGCTGGACTATGAGGCCCCTTCCAAATCTAAATTTATGATTAATTTTTGGTTTTGCTCCCTAGTAGATATGGTGCTGGAGCTGGAGTCGGAAACCCAGGTTCTAATCCAGCCTCTGACATTTAATACCTTGGTGACTATGAGCAAGTCACTTAATTTATCTGAGTCTTTTTCCTGATCTGTAAAACTGATACAACATTACATAGACTACTCTGAAAGAATTGTTAGGGAAATGAAGTAAGATGGTGTTTGCCAAGCAATATGTGTGTGTCATTTATTATGGAAAAGGCAAGTGGCATACGGAATGTTGGCTTAGGAAACATGAAGACCTGGACTCAGGGCTGCCTCTGATACAAACTAGCCATGTAACCAGCTATGACTGTATACATTGGTTGCTGTTCAGTCCTGTCCTACTCTCTGTGACCCCATTTGGGATTTTCTTGGCAAAGATACTGGAGTGGTTTCACCATTTTCTTCTCCAGCTTATTTTTCAGATAAGAAAACTGAGGCAAACAAGGTTAAGTGACTAGCCCAGGGTCACCTGGCTACTAAGTATTTGAGACTGAATTTGAATTCAGGTCTGCTTGACTTTAAGCCCAATGCTCAATACTGCACCCTGACTGTTTAAGAAGGATTCAAATGCCATCTCTGCTTTCTTCTGGTTGTTATCTGTGTGAACTTGATCAAGTCCCTTGTTCTCTTAGTCTTCCATTTCCTCATTTACAAAGAGGAGGCTGGATCAGATAGCCTCTGAGGTCCCTTCGAGCTAGCTCTACCTTTATAATCTTTGAGGCTTTAAGTTGCCAAAAAGCACTGTAGGAAGTTTCCACACAGGGAGTTCCCTAGTCACTGAAATTTCAAGTCTGAGCTCCCTCTAGGGAATTACCGTTCACCTAACATAAGGATTTCTTTAGATAAAGGAGAAAGTACTTAATCCTTCTGCCTATATCTGGAATCTAAACACAAATCACTGAAGTTTAGATACTAGTGTCTACGGTAATAAGCTAGTAAGCCGGCAAAACAGCAAGATTATCTTTAAACATTTGTGGTTGAGTTCTATTTATGAGGGTGGTGAGCTTAGACTTTTTCTCAACAAATATGTGGAGTCAAAGTGTTGGGAACAGAAAATAGCACTCAGTCATATTTCCCATCCCCTTATCACATTTATGTAATATTTTCTCGCCATGGAGTTTTCAGAAAGGAAAAAAACATCCTGGTGTTCATACAGTCTGAAAAGTCTCACCTGGCCAACTTTGGCCCCAGGTGCACTAAGTATCTTATCCCTTAATGTTACGTGACAGCTAAAAACAACAGTGCGCTGGTAAACCTCTAACAACCAGCTCTCCATGAGGGAAAATGTACCACACTTTTAAGCTCAATCTGTATTACCAATAGTTTTCCATCACTTTCTCAAGTCTAGAAATCAACAAAAGCACTAACTCAAGCCCTGCTTTGTAGCATTTGCTGATTTCCAAGGTGTAAGTGATCCCACTAAACATGTAACAATCTCAATGGCCAATATGAACTGGCTCCAGTACAGCCACCACTCTATGGGCACTCCACAAATTCTTGATGTGCTGAATCAAACCACCTGCAATCCAAGCAAGACTTTTAAATTCTTTTTAGACATCTTTAGCTTTGAGAAGGTATATGAGGCGTATAATAATAGATAAGCACCTCTTCTGTGGCAAAGACTTGGAGCTTATGAATCTTCTCCACTGGGGAGATATTATGCTTACAAATCATTTGTATGTAACAGGAATGTGAGAATCCCAGGTGTGTGTGTCTGTATATCAGTGTGTCTCTGTGTTTGTGTGAATCAACCTTCCCCATTCCCTTTCTTCCTACCCAATCTGAAAACGAATCAAGTTCTTTGTGACTGAGTGACCAGGATCCAGAAATTCAATTTAATTTTTATTAAATGGCTACTATGTGCCACGCACTATGCTAAGAGCTGGAGCTCTTGAAAAAGAGGCAAAAACCCACAGACCGACATTCTGGCCAGGTACAGGGACTACAAGGGAGAGATCCTTGTCAGATTCCCAAAACCTTCTCAGCTAACTCTCTTCACGGTATCCTCCCCTCTTGCTCATGTCAGGGAAATGTTTAAATAGTTGGACATCCAGATTCCCAGTAACAAAGTCCTTCCAAGGTCCTATTACCAGGAAAAACCCCATTTTCACTTACATTGCTGCCTAGTTGTAATGATTTTAGGATCTGGAATGCTACTTGAGACTGAAGAGCTACAGCAAGAGGAGGAAAAGGAAGATAAGAGGAATGGTAGCCAACAAGGAGGGCACAAAGATAACCATGCTGGTTATATGAAAGCCACATGAAGACACAAGTGGGTCCCTATCTGTGTTTTCAGCATTTTTGTTTCCCTAAAATCAAAGTTCTCCAAGCCCAGCTACCAAGATTAGGACTGAGTTAGTTTAAAATGTGTTTATCCTTCCTAATTCTAATGGCCATTAAATGTAAAATATCTACAAAGTTGCTGCCCAAAGACTTTTCTATTTCTTGATTCATCAAATTAATTATTTAAAATCTGGCTGAATACTCTAAGCCTCTTGGGGCACAGACACAGAACAGTCAACAGTAGGGATGAATAGGAAAGCCAAGCTAAACCAATGGGGCAGTGGGCTCTGCACATGAGTTGTAACCTCATCAGAACCAGAGTAGTTGAAGAAGTCGTTGGGCTTAAGTATCTGGAGAGATTGCTCCACTGTGGAACAACTCCTTACCTGTCCTTAGTGAAGCATGATGGTAATGATGCTGATCACACCTTCTTAACTCTTGGAAGGGGTAAATTCAAAGGCAAAATCCTCCCAAAACCATAGTAAGTATGGACAAGGAATAAAGCATTAGGAGTATTATTCCATTGGTAAGATCTTTGCCCTTAGTTCTCAAAGTACAGCCCCAGATTCAGAGTGTGTTGAGCAGAGTGCTTAGTGCTTACAGTGCAATAGCTTTGTTTTCCCCTTGGGGTTACCAGAAGGAGTCACTTCTGCCTCTTACTCTTAAATGGAAACTTTCTCAGGACTCTGGCTTCTTGTTCACTGGCTGAGTATTGGGGATTGTCAGTCCCAATAGGATTCTCTTCAATTCTAGAAGATTTAGTAACCCAACCATATCTTTTTTTTCATCTAGTGTCTTCTTATATGCTACATATGTTGTTATCTTCCCTAATGATACCTGGCTATTTAACATCTCATTCATTCTGTACATTTTTAAGGACAGTTGGGATTTTTAGGATCACAGGATTTAAACCAGGAACACACCTCAGAGATCATCTAAGTGAAGTTCTTCATGTTATACATGAAGAAATGGAGATACAGAGAATAAAAATAGTTGACATTCTTACAATTCTTTAAGGTTTGCAAGGAATTGTGTGAAAATATCTCATTTTATCATTACACTGACATTGCAAGGTAGACAGTACAAGGTATTAGAGTCCCACCTATCCAATTTTGGGGTAGCCAAGTGGCTCAGTGGATAGAATGTCTGGCCTGTAGTGAGGAAGACTCATCTTCCTGAGTTCAAATGTGGCCTTAGGCACTTAATAGCTGTGTGACCCTAGGCAAGTCACCTAGCCCCTTTGTTTTGGTTTCCTCATCTATAAAACGAGCAGGAGAAGGAAATGGCAAATCACTCCAGTACCTTTGCCAAGAAAACCCCAAATGGGATCATAAAGAGTCAGGCATAAGCCAACAACTAGCCAATTTTTGTTGATAGGTAATGAAACTGAAGGTAGAAGTGACTTGTCTATAGTTAACACAGCTAGAAAATGACACGTTAGGGTCAGTTTTCAATGGCTCTGCTACTAGAAAACAATGCCACGATTGCATACCTAGAAAACTGATTCCAGATCTCTCCTGACTCTAGACCCATTGCTCTTTCCAACACACACTACAACACACACCCCCCAAAGCTCAACTCTGTTCATTCATTTTTCGTGACTTTCATCTCAAAATCAAATGTGATGGACTCTATTATGGTCTATGATAATGAAATTAGGTCCTTTTCAGGATCTAAGAACTATTTTGGACAACTAACCACCTTAAGATGAGATCGGATGAAAATGATGGCATGACCTAAAGACACTCAGAATCTGTATTTATTTTGAGAGTCTGGTGGGTCAGTGTCTCCCATCTTCAAAAATAACCATGTTTATTGCTAGACTACACTTTACAAATTAACCTTCTTTAAAAATGACAGATGGCTACCTGGGTCACTTGGGAATGGATAACAACCAAAGTGAATTGTATCAGACTCTGAAGGGAAAGGTATGTGCACAGATCTAGAATCAAGGTCTATCGATTTCTTTTTCTTTTTTTTTATTTTTTTGGTAAATTTTTAAATTTGTCTTAAACAAATACAAAGTGAGAAAAGAAAAAAAATTGCCTTGTACACAGCAGAACGTAAGAGAGGAATTGATGCCCACCTTTTCTTTGCTTCCTTGTTGTTTTTTGTTCTCTGCTGTGCACTTTTAACTTTATTTTTCCACTTCCTATACCCACTCCCAGAAGGCTACAACTAAGCCTGGATACACACACATATACATATACACACATATATAATACAAATATATACATATATACATTCACATACATATATGTTAGACTGCATATGTTTATTTCCACCTGTCTTCTGTTTCTCTGAAGAGAGATGGCATCTTCCTTCATAAGTCCAAGGCTTTCCATGTTTTGCTAAATCAACCAGCCTTTCATTTCCTATAACACTGCAATATTCCAACCCAATTACATCCTATCTGAGACATTGTCTATGAAACTTTCCCCCCAATTTTCTGCATCTCTTCTATTATTGGATACAAATTTCATTTATACAAGAAGATTTTATCTTACAATAATTGAATTTCTCCATTCTCCACTCGTATAATGCTCTCTCCTTATAATGTAGTTTAAAGTCTTATACTGCTGAATCTACTTCCTGAATCTTTTCCTCTGGTTTCCTGGAAGTTCCTGATCTTTTCTTCTTCCAAATGAATTTTGTTGTTATTTTTTCTAACTCAGTAAGATAATTTTTCTAAAGTAATCTTATTGGGATGACACTGAATAAGTAGATTAGTTAGGTAAAATTGTTATTTTGAAGTTTATATTGTCTTTAGCTACCCAATAACAATAAACATTACTTCAGATATTTAGATCTGACTATATTTAAATAAAACATTTATGTTCAGATAGTTCCTATGTCTGTTTTGGCAGGTATACACTCAGGTATTTTATACTGTCTAGTTATTTTAAATGGTCTAAATAAAACAATGCTGAATAATATTTCTGATATGTAGTGTAGTTTCTCTGCTTTTCCCTTTTGATTAAATCTATTTTAACTTTAACTTTGTCTGAGTTCATGATTACTGCCTCTGCTTTTTTACATAATGAATTCTACTCCTGTCCTTTATTTTATCTTTTGTGTGTACATCTCACTTTGATAATATTTTCTGAAAGCAACATATTGTCACATTCAAAATTTTAGTCTGCTATCCATTTCTGTTTTGTGAGTAAATTCATTACATTCAAATTCCAAGCTATAATTACTTGTGTATTTTCCTCCTTCCTGTTTTTCCTCACTATCCTTCCTACCCTATTTACCCTATCTCTTCTCACTCCTCTGTTTTACAATTTTACCCACTACCTTGCCTTCCTACTCCTTAACCTATCCATCCCTACAAGAGTCTTTTCATTATCCTCTCTGCCCACCCTATCCTTTTGCCCTATTATTTCTTTCTGAATTTAGAAGACTTTTATTCCCTTCTAAATATAAATGTTATTCCCTCTTTAAGTCATTCCCAATGAGAGTAAGGTTCCAGCCCTATCTGCCCTCCCCCTGCTAGCTTCTTCTGGATCAATTTTTCCTTTTATGCCTCATTTTATATGAGATAATTACTCTTTTTTTAATCTCTCTCTACAGTTTTTTAAATCACCCATCATAGTCAGCTCAGTTCAAGACTTTTTTCAAATCACCCAAATAATGATGACAGTCATAAGAGTACTGCTGGTGTTTTCACATATAAGAAATAAACAATTTGACCTTGTTGTTTCCCTTATAATTGGTCTTTGATGTTTCTAGCAAATTCTATGTGTCAAATTTTCCCTTTAAATTCTGTTTCTTTTTTGTCACAAAATCCTGAAAGTCTTTCCATTTCCTAAATGTCCATTCTTTTTCATTCAGGATTATACTTAAACTTTGCTGGATTAGTTACTCTTGGTCGTAACCCCAACTCTTTTGCTCTATGAAATATAGTATTCCAATACCTATGGTCCTTCACTGTAGTAGTTGGTAGGTCTTGTGTAATCCTTATGATATTAAATATTAATCCTCCATGATATTAAAATTGTTTTTTTTTCTCTTGTTGCTTCCAATATTTTCTACTTAACCTGGGAGCTTTGAATATTATGGCTATGATATTCCTGTAAGTTTTCCTCCAGGGATCTCTTTTCAGGTGGTGATTGATGAATTTTTTTCTATTTCTGCTTTGCCTTCTTATTCTAGAACTTCAGAGAAATTTTCCTTGATAATTTCTTGTATTATTGCATCAAGAGTTTTTTAAATCATAATTTTAAGATAGTCAAATCATTCTTATATTATTTCTCCTCAATCCGTTTTCCAGTTCAGTTATTTTTCTGATGAGATCTTTCACTTCTATTTTTTCATTCTTTTGATTTTGTTTTATGATTTCTTGGTATCTTAGAATGTCATGAATTTCCCCTTGATCAATTCTAGTTTTCAAGGAATTATTTTCTTCTTAAGTTTTTGGTTCTCTATTTTAAGTTAGTTGACTTTCTTTTCATAATTTTCTCAATTTTCTTGCATTGTTCTTATTTTTTCTAATTGTTCCTCAATCTCTCTTATTTGATTTTTAAAATGCTTTTTAAGTTATTCCAAGAACCCATTCATGCTTCAGACTATTTGATGTTACTCATTAAAAAAGGAGTGGTTAGCTCCACTATATTCCTGTGATATGAACCTAGATCTTCTTTATCCCCATAGCAACTATCTATGGTTGGGTTCTTTCTCCTTTGCTCAATCATTTTTATTTATTTATTTTGTTTTATTTTTATCAGCTATCAAATTCTAGTCCAGAGACATGGGGAATGATGCCCCAAGACTCAGGTCCTTCTTACTATCATTTTCTGAGGTCTGTCTCAGGGCCAACCATGAGCTCTACTCTCCACTCCAAAGCCACAGCTAGAACCCCCAGCCACACTGTCACACAAATTATCTTGCTCCCTGAATTCCCTCTGGTGGCTGCAAACTATAGCTGTCCCCTCTGCCCCGGAAATGAAACCAAGGACTCCGCTCTCCTACAAGTGCCTAAAGTCAGCAGGGTCCCTGACCCTCTGCTACTGCACTCACCAGGTATGCACTAGCTCCTCCTTCCAGCAGCCACAACCTGGATGGATCTGGTCAGCACAGCTATGCTTGGTGTCCCTCTACAGTGAAAGATGCCCAATCTTCTCCTACTCAAGCCATCAAACCCTGACACTGTCCATAAGATGAAATTTTTTTAAGGCTGAGGCTGCATCTCAACCCATTTTACCCCAGGGCTTGTTGTTTGTTGATTTTTCAAAGTTGGCCTGGAGGTGTTTCCATTCACTCAGGCAGAATCTCCACACCTGGAAGCTGTGTTTCTCCTGGGATTGTCTCATATCTCTTAGGAGGACAACTGCTTTAACCTGTATTTATTTCTGCTTCTCTGAGTTGATGCTCTGTGTTTTTAATGGGGGAAATTTGGAGAACTGAAAGTTTTCAGACCTACTCTGCCACCTTCCTACAATCCTCTCTAATCTGTTGATTTTCAAATGACAATATATCTTCTATTCAGCACTTTAACAGTTCGAAAGATAAAATTCACAAAGATACCTCCTATACTAATGGTAAGCATTGTTTACCACATACACCTTAATAAATGGTTTCATGGTAGCTCTTCTTCTGGCTTTCAGAGCATAGCTAGGCAGGTCCTCAGAAGAAAGCTGTATTTCTATTGCCAGGTTCATATTTCAAGCATTTCTGGTTTGGTAGGACCTCAAAGAGCTCATATTGTAATATCACACCCTTAGAGAACCCAAGAGCACATAGGCCAAGATAATATATCAGAGAAAGCATTTAATGGAGCTATCCCAAAAAGAAAAAGGCAACCTTCTAAGAAAGTGAATGTCTTGTTACCAGAGATTTTCAGGCAGAAGATGGAAGAGTATTTGTTGGGCATTCACCATTTGGAAAAGGGTTGGACTAGGGATGGGGTGATCTCAGAAGATCCTTTTAAGATTCAATAATTCTGTGATGGTGAATAGTCTAGTTTGGCTAGAAGTGATGTGGACAGAAGTAATGAGAAATTAGGGTAGTGTAAAATTATAATGTGAAAACTTTGTTCTCTCTTCGACTAGAATGTAAACTCCTGGAAGGCAGAGATTTCTTTTTGCTTTATCAAAACATCCCCATTTTCAGCATAATTATCTGCACTTGGTAGGCATTTTATCATATTCTGAACTAAACTGATAACCAATATTTATTTATTTTTTAAATGAATGGAACATTTATTAAATACTTACTATGTGTCAAACATTGTGCTAAGACCTGCAGATACAAACTTAAGAGCAAACAGCTCCTGCCCTCAGAAAACTTTTATTCTAACTAGTCAGACAGAACATCTAGGGGAGGGGTGACGGGGAAGAAAGTTATAGTCCAGGAGGGTACAAGTCACAAAGAGGGTGAAGATTGTTGTTTTTGTGTTTGTCCTTCATTCTCTAAGAGGACCATGACATCAGGGAGATGAAGACATGACTTGCAATTGACTTTGATTCGAGGGAGAGGAGGGCCCATTGAGCAGTCCATTAACATACCCTTCTGTTGGTGCTCTTGCTGGTAATGGGTTGAATTGGTCCTCAGCTAAAAGGAGGCCCGTGATCACCTTGGGGCAGAATGTGAAGGTTGCACCTGTTTGCGATAAGCAGGATTATCTCTCCGCCCTTGGGGTGATGCACGATTGGCTTGCTGTGGCGAGGGCAAGGCCAGGGATGGGGCCCTAAGGGGCCCTGGAGAAAGGACTTAAATACAGGCTACCCGGAGGCAGAAGGAAGTCCAGCCAAGCCAAGCTTAGAGAATGAGAGTTCCAGCTATGCCAAGTTTAGAGAACTGTAGCTAGAGGTAAGTGTTGTGTTCTAAAGAAGAGAAAGTCCAGCCACGACAAGCTTAGAGAATGAGAGGGAGTTCCAGCCATGCCAAGCCTAAGGGAAAGTAGCAAGAAGCAAGCCCTGTGTCTTAAGTTTTCTGTGCAGCTGTTTCTCCTGGAGAAAGTGGAAGCCGGGAGCCAGGGACGCCCAAAGCCTGTTGAGGAAGGGTATAGGTGAAACCTATACAGCCTGACCCCCCAAAACTGTAACACCCTTCCCTTTTTTTCTCTCCACAGTATTTTTCTCCCAATTACATGCAAAGCTAGTTTTCAACATTCATTTTTATAAAATTTTGAGTTCCAAATTTTTCTCCTTCCTTCCTTCCTTCCCTGACTCCTCCCCAAGACAGCAAGCCATATGATATAGGTTATACATAACATACCCTTTCCAAAGGCACCAGGGAATGGTGATTTGATTACAGCTCTCTCAGAAAGAGATAGAAGGTTGGGGGGAGAGGGCATGAAGAGAGAAGAGGGGAGAACCAATATTTATATATTAAGGAACAGGGAACCATTGAAGATGCTAGAGTATAGGATTGAACTGATGAGTAATTTTCTGCATCTGTGCTGTAACTGTATTCGAGTCAAATTAGCCAAAACCTCTGGTCTCAAATATCTAGGGAGATTGCTCCACTGCAGAACAATCTCTTACCTGACTTCCTTCTCACTGTCAATGAGGTAGCTTCAGTAGTATATGATGGCAATGATGTTGATCACACTTTATCACTAACATTTAGAAAATCACTTTGGTAACATATATAGGATAAATTGCAGAGAAGAGACTGGAGAAAGAAATTGCATTTAGGAGGATATTTGCTACATAATATTCCAGGAAAGAGGTGATGATTCCCAAATCAAGGATAGTCTTCTTGGACTTTTAAGAAAGTGGGATGTTCCTGGAATCCATTTAAACAAAGAAAAGCACAGCTGGTAAACAGATGCTTCAGTTTGACACCTAATTTTAACTCAAACTTGCTAACTATAGATGGACAAATCCCTTACTTGATTTCCCCCACAATTTTTCCCCCATGTTCCCAAGATAGAGGTTCAATAATAAATTAATTCATCATAGAATGTTTATAAGGTCCCTGCTATGTTCTAGATAGTCACTGCGTTCAGCACTGGTAACACAAAGACAAAAATGAAACAAATCCTATGGTCTAATAGCCAACAAGAAGGGTCACAAAGATAACCAAGCTGATTATGTGAAAGCTACAGGGACATACAAGAGTTCCATCTTTGTGTTTTCAACAATTAATTCCCATATTTTGTTTCCCTAAAATTGAAGTTTCTCAAGTCCAGTTACCAAAATTAGCACTGACCTAGTTTAAAATTTGTTTAGGTTGAATTAGGTTAAAATAGAAAAAAGAAAGGAGGAAATAAATGTGCAAGCTATAACAAAGGCAAAAATCAGCTTGGAACTGTTAGTGGAAAGGTAAGAGAGAAGAGTCGCCAACGACACCCAGATTTTAGTCCTAGAACAGCTAGTATGCTCATCAACAACAGAAATAGAATGATACAGAGCAGGAACAGGTCAGGTTTGGGAGAAAGTATGATACATTCAATTTGGGTCATAGACTTAGTCTCTCTCTCCTTATTAACTAAGGTATAGAGGAATGGAAGGTTGGCCACTTCAGCATATGCTGAATCTGGGCATTTCAAACAACTGATCATTATGCTGAGGTGACTTAATGTTTCATTACTGGGAAAGGTGAAAAACCTACATGACAAAGTGGCTTTGCAATAAGAGTGTTGTTGTTGTTGAATCATCTCAGCCATGTCTGACTCTTTGTGACCCCATTTGGGGTTTTCTTGGCAAAGATACTAGAATGGTTTGCCATTTCCTTCTCTGCTTCATTTTACAGATGAGGAAACTGAGGCAAATGAGGTGAAGTGATTTGCTTAGGGTCACACAGCTACTAAGTGTCTAAGGCCAGACTTACATTCAGGAAGATGACTCTTTCCAATTCTAGGCACGACAGTCTAGCCTCTGTGCTAATTAGCTGCCCACACACAAGCATACATGAATTAATAAAGCATTAGGAATAGAAAATTTACCCTATATTGCATTAGACTTAGTTCTCCTAAAGGTCAGTTCCATTCAGTTCAACAAGCATTTGGGATCTAGTGTAGAGAAATTATGAACCTATCACTTTACCTCTAATACTTCTATTGGTCAACCTGTAAAGTGGTGAGAATGGTCAGGATTCTGTCACTACATCCCAAACCCAGGTTATCCTGTATTCCTTTCTCTATTTCCTACCCCATCTCCTCCCAAAATGAAAACTGAGAAGAGCCCAGAAGTCCATGATTCAGATGCACCATAACACATAAAATCTGACTAGTGTATTTGACACCTTTGTTTGGGGCAACCTTCTAAAACAAGTAGGGAAGGTGCTGATCTGCCTTGAAGAGTTCCTAATTTCAAAGAAATCAGAGATCTAGTCCCTCCCCTATCCAAAGACTGAAATATTTATACCACTTCCTTTATGTCTTAGGGTATTTTCTGGTTATAAAATATCAACTTTTAATTTCCAACAATTGCCAAAAAAAATGACACTCAAAGAATAGGATTGGCATCAGGACAATGAGTTTGGTGTCCACATGGTTTTGAGCACCAGAAAAAGATTATGATACTAAATGATATGTCATTAACACCTTAGTAATAAAGTGAAATGTTGATATTATCTAGAAGAGCATTTCCTAGGGTCATGAAAATTATGCACCAGGAAAAGTTTTCTGAACACACCACGGCCAAAAATTTATTAAAAAATCAAATGCCTAATCAGTCTGAGGTGTTTCTTGAAGTGCTTGCCCATGTTACATTGCACAACTTCACTGAAAACTTGGTTATGAATACAAAGGATGCACACTTTGCACTTCCCTCAGACCATGCAAAGCCAATGAATGTTACCAAACCTTGAAAAGGGGTTATGAGAGGAAAAAAGTTTAAGAAGCCCTGATTTAGAAAAAAGCGCTCTGGTTACATTCATTTTTATCCTTCAGACTACTCCAGGTAGTGAATGAATGACTGAAAAGTATTTATTAAATATTTACCGTGTACCAAGCTCTGTGTTAAATATAGGTGATACAAAGGTAGATAACATATAATCTCTGCTCTCAAGAAGCTTACATTCCAATGGGGAACACTGCAGTATAAAATAGTGGATGGGGAAGGGAGTTATGGTCTAGGAAATCATAGAACAATTGGCAGTCCATGGACATGCCCTTTCTAGAAGCCAGGGTAGTGTGGGTTTGATTACATTTCTAGGAGAAAGAGATAAAAAGATGGGAATTGGGGTGTGGAAAGGCATGATTACTGAGAGTACAAAAGCCAGTGGCTTAGGTAAGTAATTTAAAAAATATAGTCATTCTTAAGTTATCTATGATATTATGGAAGCTTAAAAATGCTAAAATATTTATCTTAATTTAATTAGCTATAGAGCACAGAGAATCATTCATGTGAAGTTTCAATTGGGGGAATTTAGGATTGGTTGCTTGCTAGAAGATCTACCTCAAGACAAGTGCCTTGAATACAAGCATGAACCATATAACATGGGCTCTGAGCAAAACAATTTCTGAAAGTTAATAGTGGGGGGCGGAGCCAAGATGGTGGCATAGAAGCAGCAAGGTCCCGCAGCTCCCACACCGCCACCCTAAACACCCATAAAATATGAGCCCAGATAAAGCCTAGGACTCTCAGACTCACACAAAAATACAGAGAACACATCTCTCGGTGAAGACAGCTCGGCAGCAGGGGCTCATCCAGCAGCCAGGAGCAGAGGTTGGAAGAGCCTGAAGCTGAGACTGGGGCCAGGCCTGGGGTTGTGGGAAGTAGCCTGGCTGAGCTGAGCATAGCCTGCTATGGACTCGGGAGCCAGTCTGCAGGAGAGATCTACAGCCTCCCGCACATCCACATCTGCCAAGGCATGAGGAACAGGGACGGGAGAGGGGCAGCTCGCACCAAAGTGAAGCAGAGACCTGACCATCCCAAAGCCAGCCCAAAACCAAAGCCATGGCCACACTAGGCCCCAGGACAGCCTGAAGGAGCTGAGTCTCCCAAGCCCCAGTGTGAGTCTACTTCAAAGAAAATCTAAAGCACCTGCCTAAGGGATCTTCAAATTCTCAGAGACCACTTAGTGAAAGTGAAACTTTGAAAATTAATTTGGGGAGAGGTAAAGCAGTTCAGCCAATCTGCCCCTGGGGGCAAGGAAGCAGTGGGGGAAAGAAACTGCTGGAACCACAGCAGCACCCACCAGGCTGCCTCAGAGCCCCTGGCCTGCGGACTCCACAGGGGAGCTGAATCAATTGATCAGGGCCAAGTGCTCTTGCGTTGAGTGGCCTGGATCCCAATCATGGTCTTAGGCAGTGGTCCTGGGGTGGACTTTCAGCAAGCCAAAGCTGGGGGGACTTGCAACACCCCCCCAAATAGCTCCGGCAGTTGGGAAAACCCCAGCAATTTGGAACAGAGCTTCCCCCCTTGGAAGCAGAGATTCACAGACTTAAAAAACCCAACCAATTAATTGACTGGCCAACATGAGGAAGAGGAAGCAAAATAAAAACACCAATAAAACTCTAGAATCCTTCTTTATGGATAAAAAGGGACAAAGCATGGAATGGGAGGAAGAGAGCCCAGAACTCAGAACTCCCACACCAAATGCTTCCAAGACAATTGGACTTTGAAAACCAAATAAGAGAAGTGGAGGAAAAATTGGGAAGAGAAATGAGAATGATGCGAGAAAATCATGAAAAGAGAGTCAACAACCTGACTGA
>CM053598.1:57946738-57962122 GCA_028646575.1 Pseudocheirus occidentalis | reverse complement strand
GTGTGTGTATATATATATATATATATACATATATATATATATATACCTACACATATGTCTCTATAGGAGGATATATATGTGTATGAATACATATCTGAGCATGTGTGTATATGTGTACATAGAGGGTTCCGGATCAATTGAATAGGAAGAGATGATACTTTAAAAGGTGAAATTCTGAGGTGGGAGAGGACTTGAATGAGAGGAGACAGGGAGAGACAAAATGGGGTTAATCATCCCATATAGAAGAGGCAAGGGATAACTGTTACAACTTTACTTTCATTTACTCTCATTGAATTCGGCTTAGGGAAGGAACAACATAGACTCTAAACTGGGTATCTTGCCACACAGGAGAGTTGGGGGAGGATGGGGATGAGAGAGGGGGCGATAGAGAGAGGGGCAGGGTTGGGGGGAGGGTTGCTGGAAGCACACACTTCAGTAAGGGGACAGGGACAGGATAGAGACTAGAACAAGGGTGGGGGAGGGATAGGAAGGAGGGATATACAATCAGCCTCTCACAATATGTCCACTGTGGAGATGTCCTTTGTAATTACACATGCACAGCCTGTAATGAATTTCTTGTCCTTCCAGAGGGGGTGGGTGACAAGGGAGGAACCGAAAGAATCTAGAATTTAAAGCTCTACAATCAAATGTTTAAAAAATCAAAACTTATATATATATATATAATATGTGTGTATAGATGTATATATATACATATAATAATTATTATTATTATTAACTACATGCAACTGGGAATTAAGACATACAGAGACTGGGGTAGGGAGACCCTACCTGCCCTACCAGAAAGTTAGAGGGGCACTGGAGGAAGACATAAAAGAGAACAGATCGGGGAAGGGGCTTTACAGTGGGATCACTGTTTTGGGGTTGGGGGTGGGGGAAAGAAGGGGACAAAGTGTCCTAATGACCATTTTCATTCTAGCCATTCCAGTAAAAAAAATATCCTGAGAAGAGAAAAGAGAAACAAAGGAAGAAGATAAGTTTATTGTCTCTCTATTATGTGTTATTATTATCTCATTCAACTTGAGTAGCAATTTTATCTTTTTTTTAAATTTAATTTCCCCTTTATCCTAATAGACTAGAAAAATAAACAAACAAAAAACCAAATCAACCCTCCCCCATTTTGTGCACATAATTCTTCACTGAACTCAGTACATTCTAAGATTGGGCATTTCCGACACTATTAGTATGGTATCATGCCATGCTTTCATAATCATTTTTCCTGACCTCCCCTTGCTTCTACCTTACAAACATGCCCTTTAAAAATCTAAGTCTGTTGACAATTTGTCTGTGAATCCATATTGAACTATTTAGTGTCTTTTTTTTTTCTTTTCATTGCAATTATGTCCCTTTATATCTTGGGAATTTAAAGCTTGCAAATTTCCCATCTATTTTGTGTTGATTTCTCATGTACAATTTCAGACCACTGGATCCTCCCTATGCTTTGCTGAACCTTTAGATATTGGCATTCCCCAAATCTAGGGTAAATGTCAGACTACATGCCACTTTCCTATAGTTCCCTATAATATTATTTTAAGTTGGAGAAATCCATCATTTTCACCTCAGCAATCAGTTCCTCCTGGATAAAGGGAATTAAGTCTAGAACAGCTTCCACTGTTGCTTTCTCTACCTGTTGCAGGACAAAATGACTATTAAAGGCAGCCAATAAATTATTAGCTCTTCTGGAAGAGAGTATCAACAAATGTTTGGTTAACTGGATGTCTGTTGGATGTCTACTGCCACTTTTTTGTCTTTTTGAAAGATTTCTTCCATGGAATACCTTATTCTTGTTGAAAAAAAGTCAGAGTCAGGAAGTGATCTTTCAGCTATTTCACCTTTACTTCTAGGAGGAAGTCCAATTTTCATTTCACATAAGCATAGTTACTAATTGTCCCAGGATACAGACTCTCTGGAGATGTTATGATCCTCATCCTCTATACTTGCCAAAATAGAAGTCCTAACTTTTCTGTGGCAACTGCTTCTGAATCATGTTTTTATCTACCACAGAAACTAGCTATTTCTTGTACATACTGACTAAGTCTGGGAGCTCCTAAGGAAGGCTTTTTCTTTCTGTAAGTGGTTTTCTGGCCTAGTTAGGACTGATAAATAATTAGCAAATTCCTGCCAACACTATATGAAAAGCAATAGTTAAATTGTGTTTCCTGAGTCCTTCTGAAGTTCAAATTCTTGACATTTCTTATTCCCTTTCTGTTTTCTCCTCTCACCTATTAGCATCACAACTGAAATGTGTCCTCTCCATTTTTGTTTGTTTGTTTGTTTTTCTGCCATATAATACTACTCTGTTGTGGGCCTTTTACAGAGTCTATTCCTCCCATACAAAACGTCACCTTTCATTGCCCTCAGACTCCATGTTGGAAGCAAATTCATCACACTTGACTCACAGCCTTACACTAGCTAGCCCTTGATGCCAACATTTCCCCAGACCCATCATCATTACAAATCCATCTCTACTGACATTTTACTCTGATGGCTCATCATGGATTCCTGAAAGAATGCCAGTGCAACACAAGCTTTGGCATTTGGTTACAAACTAGATAATCATCAATAAATAACTGCTTGGTGATTGATTGACCAGTCTAGCTAAGTTTAGAACGGATCATCACCAGAAGCTGTCTACAAGTGAAAAGATGTTTTTAGCTATAGCAACTTATTAATTGAATTCAGTTCAACCACTTGTTATGTGTAAGACTCTGTTAGATGCTGATAAAAAACAAAATTATATATGCCTTGCTCTTAAGAAAAGGACATCCTACTGGAGAGATACAATAGGCACACAGACAAGTAAACGCAAAATCTATACACAATTGTACAATATAATTTTAAGAGCAAGAGGATATTAACTGGAAGAAATGTTAGGGAGGTTACATGCAGGAGATGACTTGAGCTGTGCTTTGAACAAAAGTTAGGGCAGTAGATAGAGCACTAGGCCTGGACTGAAGAGGACCCATCCTACAGATCTCAAATCTGACTTCAGACACTTACTAGCTATAGCTTACTAACTCTGGGCAAGTCACGAAACTTTGTTTGTCTTAGTTTCCACATCTGTAAAATGGGTTTGGAGAAGGAAATGGCCAACCATTCTAGCACCTTTGTCAAGAAAACAACAAACAGGGTCATGAAGAGTTAGATAAGACTGAAATGACTGAAAAACACAACAACAAAGTGGCAGAGGGGAGGAAGGAAAACATTCCAGGTATGGGGGAACATTTGTATAAAGGGAGAGAAGAAAGAGATAGGCTTCAACGTGGAGGAACTAGCAGGGCAATTCGACTAGAATAAAGAGGTGTGTGTGTGTGTGTGTGTGTGTGTGTGTACATGTGTGTCTGTGTCCTGAAGGACAGGGATTGTACCTCAGCTCCTTTTGAGACAGCTAGGTAACACTCTGGCTGGGCTAGAACACAAGACTTGGAATCTGAGTTTGAATCCTTCCTCAGACACTTAGTTTTGTGACCCTGGACAAGTCACTTAACTTACATCATCCTCAGTTTCCCCACCTATAAAATGGGGATAAACATAGTATGTACCTCACAGGGTTGCTGAGACGATCAAGAGAGACAACATTTAAAGTACTGGCAAACCTCAAGGCACTATGTAAATGCCACCTACTATTATTGCGATTATTACTCTTGTCATTCTATTTCCTATAAGGACACTGACCAGTGTTTTTCAGTGGCAAGAATGCTGGCCCTGGAGTCAGGAAGACTCATCCTCCTGAGTTCAAATCTGGTCTCAGACACTCAATAGCTATGTGACCCTGGGCAAGTCACTTAACCCAGTTTGCCTCAGTTTCCTCCACTGTAAAATGAGCTGGAGGAGGAAATGGAAAACTGCTACAGTATTTTCACCAAGAAAATCCCGAATGGGGTCATGAAGAGCCAGAAACAACTAAAAAATGACTGAACAGCAGCGAAAACAGCAAAAGTAAATGGAATCATTTTAAAGTACATCTTTGCATCATGGAAGGAAAGTTCTCCTAAATATCACTGAGAATCTGCTAAACATAAATCAATATTGTTTATAAATGGAGTATTTGACTGGTGGCCAGGGGAGATTACCTAGAAGATTACCTTGGAGATTACCCAGGCCAACCTGCCCACATCAACAAAGCAAAAAAACCAAAAAACCAAACCAAAACAAAACAAAAAACCACCAGTACTGAGGTCTATACATGTGAAATGATTTGACCAGGATCATATAGTTAGTTTGAGACAGATGTAGGGATTAGAATTCCAGTCTCTTGCCATAAAATCTGAGTTTTAGGCCAGAAGGAGAATGAGAAGTAAGCGGAGGAGAGAAAGCACCACGGTCTTCACTGGAAGACAGCGATAGTGTTCTTTGTCCTACTTGTTCCACACAATTTTATCAGCAGAATGAAATAAAAGGATTCTAAAAGCATTTTTAAAGCTCCATATCTACCCTTATTTCATATTTGACCATTAGCAGAACCTTGTTTGTACTGTGATTATTTTTAGAGCCTTGGGGAATGCAAATGTCCTAGTTCCTTTAGATTTAATTCAATTTATTTCCCAGTTCATGAGAACATAGTATGTTTCTTGGGAAAACATAGGTGTAAGTCATTTAGTTCTGTTTCATATTTGTCTTTTAGAGGTTCTCCTTCTTTTAGTGAAAACGAGAGGGAGCCAGAGTGACACAAATTCCACAAAGCAGGGGGAGAAAACTCTTTAGATGCTAAACCACAAGACAGAGATCCTCGTGATGGCCAAAAGCTACCACCGCTCCTTCCCACCAGAAAGCCTCAGTTTATCTCCTCAGGCCTTTAAGACAGTGACCATTTGGCTCCTGGAGTGACATAAACTTGTCTATAACTGCATGTTGGTGTGGTGGGAAGAGTTTGAGTCAAGAGACTCAAGCCCTGATATTTAACTATTTTTATGAAATTGAGCAATTAACTTCTGCTGGCTGATTACCAGTTTCTAGTAAAGAATAGTAATAGCCAACATTTGTATAGCACTAAGCACCTGAGCACAATTATCATGTCAGGTCATGCTCACAACAACCGTGGGAAGTTGTTACTATTACTATCCTGTTTTACAGAAAAAAAAAAAGAGGCATATGGAAGTTAGGTGACTTGTTCAGGGTCACACAGCTACTCAGTATCTGAAGCTACATTTGAACTTAGGTCTCCCTGACTTCAGGTCCAGCACACTACCCACTGTCTAGATGCCTATTTCCTTATCTATGAAGTGAGGGAGTTGGAACGGATGACCTTTAAGGTTCCTCGCACCCCAAAGTTTATGATTGTATGATACCTAAGGATCCTTCCAGCATCGTCTGAGATTCTTCGATCCTAAGTGAAGCATTCAGCTTGATTGGTACTAGCTAAAAATACAGTAAAAATGGAGGATTAAAAATGTCCAGTGAAGCACGTTCTTGTTGCCATCCTTAATCAACTCATGAGGTTGTGGTTAGGCTAGTGCATTAATAACACTTATCAAAACAATAGCTAACATTTATGTAAAACTTTCTGATTCACAAAATGCTTTATATGCTACCACATTCTGATCCTCTTAAGAACTCTAAGAAGTAGATACTATTATTATCCTTGCTTTACACATGGGGAAACTGAGGCTGAAATAGATTAAACGACAGGAAAAAGGTCACAAAGTAAACCTATGAGACAGGAGTCAAAGTTAGGACTTCCAACTACAAGTCCAGTAGTCTATCCACTAGATGTCTAAACCTTAAAGCTCCACATACTTAGAAGTTATTGTCTGTAGTAATTAAAGGCACTGGAGATTTTCTGAAGACCCCCATTCAGAGAGGGCAGTCACACTCTTTGGATCTGATTCTACCATCATTGTGTCCCATTGCTGGGCACCATGATTCCTTAACTCCCTTTACAATTCCCTTTTGTACATTGTATTCCCCCACTAAATGGTAAGCTCCTTGAGGGCAGGAACTGTCTGTTTCTTATTTCTATCTCCAACCCTTACCACAGTACCTGACACAAAGAAGGCATGAGTATTGTATTATATTGTACCATATTGTATCATATTGCACTGGACTGTACTATACTGTATTGTATTATGGTGTGTTGGATTGTATTGGACTGGATTGGGTTCAGTTGAGTTGTATTGTATTATACTGTAATGTATTGTATGTGCATTGGGCCTGAGAAATTGGGATCATGATAATCTATAAAGAAGCTCCAATAGCTTTTCAAGAACAACATGACGCCAGAAGATATTAACTAACAGAAAAATTCTCCAAGCTCTAACTCACAGTAGAAATATGATGGGCTTCTCCCTACACACCCTGCTGTTTGTTAACATATTAAAAGAATCAGTTGTGACTAGTAATTTCTAGAGTAAGACTGCTTAAAATGATTGCCTCAGACAAGGCAGTTGACACATTAGCCCAAGACCACTATGTAGAGAAATGGTGGATAATTAGAATGACCTGTGTGAATTGTGTTTGACAGTCTCCATTATCTCCTTAATTTCCTCCTATCTTTGTTTTCCCCTTAGGTCCTGCCTGTCTGATGGGAGGTGGAAAGAGGAGATTTCACTGGAAAAGCAAAGGGAGGACTCATCAGATGGCAGACCCTTTTGACAGGGGAGCTAACCAAGCAAGTCATCATCAGAATTTTTTCTTGCCACATGGTGTTGAAATCAACTGTGTCAAAGTACCAACTGGCTCAAACTCCCAGGGCCTCCAAGTCCTATGAAAGGAACTGGTTTCATTAAGTCGGAACAGTCTCTTTACTCCCTGGATTTAGGTGACTACTACTAGAGATAGAAGTAGGAATTATTATTCCTGGGATAATTAGGGCAGTAGCCCACTTTGGGAATAGTCATGGCCTGTCTCCAAGAAAGCATGGTCAATATGACTGATGCATGGCAGAGGGTCTCTGATCTCCCAATTTCTTGGAAGAAGCAGAGGGATGCAGTGGGAAGAAGGGGAGGATCCAGGAGATAGACCATATAGTCCTTAGACATCGGGAATGGTGGGGCAGTGGTTTCAGACTATTGGAGGGCCAATGAAGGCAAGCTAATAGGAAACCTATCGAGGTTTGAAACCTAGGGATGATGGACCTGAGGGCTACCAAATGGAAAGAATTAGTCCCTCAAGATGTTGACATCCTGGGGCAAATATCTTCTTATATCATCCTTGTTATAACTTTGCTACTTATCAAAATTTTTTATTATCAAATGAATTTTTTTCTTCTACAAGAAAATGTCTCTATCTCTTATTTAGGTGCTTTCCCCCAAAACGACTCTCATTACATACACAATAGACTTTGTTCACTGGATTCTAGATAAGGATTTTGCAATCTCTCCATGCCTAATTTTTTCCATCTTTAAAATATAAATTATAAGATAAAATGAAAATCACAAAGAATTTTCAGGGAAATTTAACAGTCAGAAATTTCAAAGTTATTTTAAAAATAGCTTTATATAGAGAGTCATCTAATCTTCACTGTTTTTGACAATGTAATTAAGTGTGCTAATAAGGAATCTGGGTTGTACATATGATGAGAAAAGAAAGAGATTCAATGAGTTACTAATCACAACAGGAAGACCCATACTTTTATAATATTTTAGTCTAATTGTCTAAATATGATAACGGGAAAGAAACAGGCTTCAAAGAGCATGTGGAGTCAACAAAAGAGATAGAGAAGAAGCTATCAGAGAAGTAGAACTTGAATGAGAATACAATATCATGAAAGCCAATGAAGGAGTGCATCATGGTAGAGGGAGTAATTAATGATATTAAATGTCACAAAGAGATTAAGGATAAAGACAGAAAATGGCCATTAGGTTTAGCAATATGGGAGTCCTTGATATTGTTGGATACTAAGTAGTTTCAGTAGGACAGTGGGATGGAAAGCCAGATTACAAGGTGTTAAGGAGCAACAGCATTGTAAGGAAGCGCATGTAGGAAGTATAGACTATTTCTATGAGTTTTGTAATCAACAAGAGGAGAGATATTCTAGGTTAGATCTTAAGTGGGTATGAAGTCTATGTTTGACTCTAAAAACCAAAGATTATAGGGAAAGAAGTAAAGAAATAAGGCATAAACTTTGCCTTAAAAGTTTAACTAATTCTCAAAGGAAAGGAAAGTTCTACCATTGAAGGTAAGTATTAGGAATTAGTAACTTCACAGTCTGAGTCTCACTCGAAGGAACAATTTATCAGAGCTACAGAGCTGTCAGTATCTGACATGATAAGGAATAACACCAAATGAATAATGTTTCCTCCAATCGCAGCTCCTTTAATTACAAGCCTCTTCTTTCCAGAAGAGAGACAGAAGATGCAAAAACACCAATTTCATGCACTTGTGCCTGAATAATGTCTCTATGCTGGCTTTTCCAGATGGCAACCTTTTCACTGGAGGAACTAATGATGTGGGCATATTTAGGGAAAAACCAATAACGGAGTCTTTAACCTTCAACAAGAAAAAGCATGTTGTACAAAATGTTCCTTGGGATACATTAACAAATATCAATTACATTGCTCACTGAGGTGTAATCAGCTGTAATAATCAAAATTAATTTTAAAAAATAATTAAACAGACCCCAGGGCAAATAGTTGATGCACTTATAGTATGACATCACAGTCTACATATGTACCTGAGAAGAAGTTGTACCTTCTGTTAACAACAAAAGGGTCTCAAGGAAAATGAGAGTTGCTTGCAGCAGAGATTATTCCAAGTTGTGTAAGCTCAGCTTCAGCCACACAGAAGAGAGCTTGTGACCTGTTTCATTCAATCAGTTCCAAAGCCCAGGATGGCATAGTGGGTGACTGGCTCAAATCACTTCCAGGTAAAGGAATGACCATTGATTTTAGGTGATGCCAAGGAAGCCAAGATATGTTGGTATTACCTAGAACAGTGACCTCCCATGTGGGTGCTGTGGCCTGACCCTAAGGGGAGACAGGCAGAATGTTGAACTTAAATGGAGCATAGAATGACCCTAAAGGTTACATGGTTAATCAATTAAATGGTGAAAAGGTGGGTTGCATCGTCCTCGTGGAACTCAATCACAGCTTCCACTCTGAGTCTAGCCATCTGCTGTGAAAAATTTCTACCACCCTGCTTGCTTCTGAGCCGGAATCAGTCTCTCAAGGCACTTATAAGCCAAGCACTACCTGAGCATCCACAGCAACAGATGCAGAGATGCCACTGTGAAAATTCCCACCTTTGCAGTATCCCCACTGCTTTTTTCCCACATGGCCTTGTGGCTGTAGTAAATGTCCTTACAAGTAAGAGCCCCACCCCTTTCTTTGTTATGGCTTGAATTAGACTTCAGCAAGTCCCAAGGAACTGGACTGAAGGTTGTGCTCTGCATTCCAATCATACTGACATCTTTCCCCCAAATCAATTCTCTAGATTACCACTATGCTTCCAGTCACTTAGGCATGCAAGCTCAATGTCATCCTTGACCATTTCACCTCATATGGCTGAGCAGTTGCAAAATCCTGTCATTCCTCTCTCTTAGCTGTTGTAATACATCTTGCTTCTGTTCCCTTCTCTCTACCCATTGAGCCACTGCCCTAGATCAGGACTTCACCACTTCTAGCCTGAACCCTTGCAATGGCTTCCTGTCACTCAAATCCATCCTCAAAACAATTGCCAGTGATTGCCTTAAAATATAAATCTTCCAATGCAATTCCCCTACTCAATAAACTCTAGTGCAAGGGTGGGAAACCTGTGGCTTCAAGGCTACATGTGACCCTCTAGGTCCTCAAGTGTGGCCCTTTGACTGAATCCAAACTTCACAGAACAAATCCCCTTAATAAAAGGATTTGTTCTGTAAAACTTGGACTCAGTCAAAATGCCACACCCAAGGACTGAGGCTGCAGGTTCCCCACCCCTGTGCTAGTATCTTCCTGTTGACTCTAGGATCAAATATTTTATCTTTATCTCATCCGTAGAAATTTTTGTTTCTGTGTAAGTTTAATACTATAATCATTAATACAGTAGTGTTTGTATATATTTTATAAATACACACATATAATTGATTCACACTCATTTTCAATGCTACAGGTTCATGGTCCAAAAAAGTTTGTAGCCCACTGGCCCAAAACGTTTGGTGGGAGACTCTTGAAAAATAGCTCCTGAAATAAATGACTAGAGTTTCCATTATAAGGTGATGTTGTTACTAACATTCCTACAGGGACTTACTAATATTCTTTCAGACAGTTATTAGCTGTATGGCCTTGGGCAAGTCATTTAACTTCTGTTTGCCTCAGTTTCCTCATTGACAAAATGGGGGTAATAATAGCACCCACCTCCTAGGGTTGTTGTAAGGATCAAATGTGCTTAGTCTACTGCCTGGCACAAAGCAAGTGCCATATACACGTTAGCCGTTACTACTATTGTTATCATTATTATTAAATATAATATTGTCAAGTTCAATATATGTCACACATGGGTTACTGACAAGCCCAGGTGTCACAGCAATGACTAGGAGAATGGATAACACATTGGGAAAAGTTCTAATGTGGAATTAGGATTGGCCAAGGAATAGCACATAGAGTCAGGAACATATAAGTTCAAGTCTTGCTTTTGCCACACAGATAGTGCCTGGAGGCCCAAGGGAGATACCTAAGCCTTTCAATGCCACAGATAGGTCTCTAAGAATATAAGTAGCAGAAAAATGTTTCAATGTATACTGGACAGAATACTGTGAGTTCCCTATCCCAGGGAAATCACGAGTCAGATTCAAGAAAAAAATTTATTTATGGACTAAAGAGAGGCAGGTCCATCTGCAGTGAGTGAGTGAGTGAAAAAACTGTCAAAGAATAGTTATGTCAAAAAAAAGAATAGTTATGTCTTCTTACTACCAGAAAGATCACGTTCATTTTATTCAAAAGTATGAAACGTAGAAATATGCCAAGAGTCAATGATTTCATAAGTAAGGGAAATCTTTCCATGAATGTAGATCATAACCTGTCCATAATTTCAATTCTTAGAGTTGCTTAAAGCCCAGAGGGGTTAAAAAATTCTCCTATGGTTATGAAACTACTAAGTGTTAGAAGCGACCTTTGAAACCAGGTTTTCCAAATTCTACATCTAGTATGCTACATGGGATAGGAACAATATTCCAACACTCCCACCCCATGCAAGTTGGGCAAATATTTCCTTAAAAGGAACTTTCCTTCATATTATAATTAATATTATATTATGCATTTATAATTTATATATTATATTATAATAAATGAAATACACATATAAAATAAAAAATATTTCCTTAAAATTCAGAAGAACCTCATATTTTGATTGATTCACAGAGAAATGAAGGTAGAGGCTACTGATTTTACTTCCTTGTATTCTGAGGACAAAGCAGCCTCATCTGGTGATGTTCTGGTGCTTAACTGCTGAGTCACAACTAATGTTTTAAGCAAGGGAGCTTCTCTCATCTGAATTACATCAAGGAGTCCTGAATGCCTATTCTTATGGATTATCCTCATGCTATGAATAAGTAAATCATTTTGTTTATCATTAAATAACCTACATGATTACCATTTTATTCCAATAAAGACCCTTAACAACCAAGAGGCTGTCCTGAGTCAGTCAGACCCAGATCACATCACACAACTTTTCTAAGAATGTCATTATTTTTTAAATGTAATAAAAACATTGGAAGCATACATTACCTTGTATTCATTTTGCATATACTTTTAAGGGTACCTGTTTCTCCCTTAGTTGAATGTGTGCTCCTTGAGGATGGGGAATTGTTTTATTTTTGTTTTGGTGCTCAATGCCTAGAATACTGTCTAGCACATTGTAGTCAATGTTTAAATGGTAGTTGCTTGATTGATGGATGACAATTTTCTTATTGTGCCCAGTTTCATATATGTGGCAATTAATTCTTGTTTATTATCAGATGCTTAAATTTATTCATCCTAATGTTTTCTTTTGGGATGTGTGTATGGAATACACACACACACACACACACACACACACACAGGGATGTGGGAACAGGAGAAAAAGCAGGTGTCTGGATCTATGATTTCGGCTTAAATCCAGTATATTAAACTTCCAGTGTGTGATTTCTCTCCACTGATGAAGTTCGCTAATTTCTCTGTAACTTATAGTTTTAATGTGTGGTCTGGAGCACTGAGAGATTTCACAATTTGACCATAGTTAGTATTTGCCAGAGGCACACCTTGAACACAAATCTTCCCATCTCTAAAATCATCCTATACTATACTTTTTCATTCCTCTTCTATTATAGATCCTAGAAACACACACACACACACACACACAAATACAC
Source organism: Pseudocheirus occidentalis (assembly GCA_028646575.1). Taxonomy (NCBI): domain Eukaryota; kingdom Metazoa; phylum Chordata; class Mammalia; order Diprotodontia; family Pseudocheiridae; genus Pseudocheirus; species Pseudocheirus occidentalis. The sequence goes on along the minus strand of CM053598.1, from coordinate 57,949,845 downwards.
ACATGCAGGTACACACTGAATTTTATAGCATGTCAGTATGTGAGAATGATTGGGGTAATCATCTCAAATACATGTTCACTGTTGTGATCTCCATCAGTCTTTGAGGTCAAGTGTGCTGAAAACATAAACATCATGAAGATAATTTTAAACATTTACTTCAAATTTATAAAGAAAAATCTATTTTCACATTTCCCTGCAGGTTCCTAAATGTTGAATCAATAAAGTCTAGTGGCACGTAGCAAAATGAAAAATGGTCAATTCTCAAATAAAGAAGTGATCAAAAGATAAGAACAGACAGTTGTCAAAAGCATTGCAACCTGTGAACAGATCTAAGAATGATGTAAATCCTTAATAAGAGAAAGGCAAATCAAAACAATTCTTACTTTTCACCTTACAACTAACACATTGGCAAAGGTGACAAAAAGATGAGAATAGTCAATATTAGGAGGGTTGTGGAACGATGAGCAGACCAATAAACAATTGGAATGAATGTAAATTGGCCCAACTAATTTAGGAAATAAGTAAGTTATGAAAGTGACTTTGACCCAGAAACCCCCTGGCTAACCACATACCTCAAAGGAAGTAAATGATAAAAAAAATAAAGGTCTCATATACAATGACATATTAAATGTAGCACTTCGGGTGTAGCAAAAGACTGGGAACAAAATCAATGCCTGTCAATTAATAAATGGCCAAGGAACAATGTGGAAATGAATGTAATGGAAAATTACCGTCCTGCAAAATAAAATGTTGAATGTGATGAATATAGAAAAGCGTAGGAAAATGTACATGAACTGATAAAGTGACATCAACAAAACTAGAAATATATATTTAATATCTCTATGTATAACACATATACTATATATTATATGTGTGTATACATATATATGACTAAAGGAATATAAATGGAACCACAGAATTAGAATATTGGGAAATTATAACAACCAAGTTTGGCCCAGAGATGACGGATTAATTACCTTCCTCCACCGTGTTCAGAGAGAGGGGACATGGGTATAAAATACTACATAAAAAGTCACACTTGGTAGATGTGTCGTCCAGTTTTTCTGAACTGGGTTTTTCCCCTTGTTTCATATCATATGTTAAAATAGATATGTTTCTGGAAGAAGGAGGAAGGAGGGATAAATTAGGAAATATAGGTGATAGAAAATTAAAGATATCAAACATTTTTTAATTTAAAAACTTGGAAAAGGACCACATGACCAACAGTCGCCAGGACGATAGAGGAACTAGCTCACACGGTTTTTCTATGCCCACCTTCCTCTCCATAGCACACAGGAAACATTTCCCTTCTTGTAATTGTGTATTCCTCTTCCTAGAGTAATAAGGTGGGGATGTGGAGAGACATGAGAAGCCATAGGGACATATTCTTGGTAGTAACTTCCCCCAAAGGAAATCATATCCATTCTCCAAAACAATCATTCTACATATTTCTATAGTTTCCATCATAATCATTTTGAAAGCATCTCTTTCACCATGCTTCCTCTTTCCAAGGCCAATATTCTACTGTATCTGGAGTTTGTACATCTAAGCCTCACTTTCACCCCATAGAGGGTTGGGTTGGAGAGTGGAGGTTCGTCATAAATCCTTTAGCATTTCCCTCTGGGTCTTTCTGGGTCTTTGGCCATAGGGCATGGCCACGAAGCCTGCTACATCGCCTCTGGGAAGGTGCACTTTCAGAGCACAGCCACCCAACCTCCAAAATTTAAAATGTGCTACTGGTAGTACAGGGACTTTTCCCACTACATTTCCTGTAATACATATATTCAAAAGACCATTAGCAGGGCAGAAAGAAGCAGTTCCTTCCTTCATTTGGACAGGAGATTCTAAAGCCACTACTGCCAGCTCCCCAATGTCTGTGAATTCATGAGGGATCTTCGTTTGGTTTCTCCTACCCCATCTAAAATAGTTGCTCTTAAGAAATGATATTATGGTAGAACAGAGCCTAAGTGTCAATAGACAAGAACCAAGAAAGGGCTGTTAGTGGCAACTGGTTGGTGGCCTTCATGGCTAATGAGAATTCTGCTACCTTGTCCCTGCTGGACCTCTACCCACTTCCTGCCCCTCTCTTATCATTTCCCTTTTACATGTTTTCTTTTCTCATTAGAATATAAACTCCTTAAAGGTAGGGATTGTCTTTTTGATTGTATTTGTTAGCACTCAATCCAGAATATGGCAAATAGTAAGCACCAGGTAAATGCTTGACAAGGGTGGGCCACCTGTAGCCTCGAGACCACATGTGGCCCTCTAGGTACTCAAATGTGGCCCTTTGAATCCAAATTTCACAGAACTGAGAACAAATTTGTTCTTTGAAGTTTGGATTTAGTCAAATGGCTGCACTTAAGGACCTAGAAGGCCACAAGTGGCCTCAAGGTCACAGGTCTCCCCTCCACCCACCAAAAAGATTAAATGAATTAGTCCTCATGGATGTAATATGATTTAAAACTTTCTAGGCTACTGTCAACATGTGTATTATAGTACACACTATACATACATACATACATACATATATATATATAATATATATAAATACACATGCACATGTACTCATGTCCAAAAGATGTAAGAAAATGCAGATGGAACTGGCAAATATCCAGCTGGCTACACACACATTTATCATACCCATCAATGTCCCTGGTTTAATGTGTAGTCCTGTTTTAACATGACATTATCTATAACACTGATTCTGACTTAGCCTGTATCAGCACCATAATAACCTCCGTTAGCTCATTCCAAAGAAGGAAAAACTGGAAATTATCTGGGTCCTTTCCTATTGAGGCCACCATTCCCTAGAACAGTGGTTCTCAACCTGTGGGTCACGACTCCTTTGGGGGTAGAGCAACCCTCTCACAGGGATTGCCTAAGGCCATCAGAAAACACATATTTCTGATGATCTTAGGAACCAAGACACCATTCTTCTAAGGGTCTCCAGAGAGGTCCACCCTGTAATGGTAATCAATTTGTTGGATATTTAGGGCTAAGTGGATAGGATACTTAGGGCTAAGTAGATCAGATACTTAGGGCTAAGTAGCACCTAGTAACTTAGGGCTAAGTATAGAACTCTGTCCATTGGTGAAAAGATATGAACT
>CM053598.1:57894230-57946238 GCA_028646575.1 Pseudocheirus occidentalis | reverse complement strand
ATATTGTATATAATATTGTGAATTGTTGATACTGTGTATATTGTACTGAATCTTGATTTGTAATGAATAAACAGAGTGTTCTCTAATACTGTGTAATCTGAATCTTAAAAGCTGTTCACAGTAGCATTCTTTTAGGAATCTACTGTTGATTGGCTTTACACGCCCACATGTAGATACACCTACATATGAGTATTAAAGGGTCACGGCATTAGGAAGGTTGAGAACCACTGCCCTAGAATCTAAGATGATGCCAGCCGCTCACATTCAACTCCAGTTAAAGCCAAGCTGAAAAATCATATCTCTTGAGATTAAAAATGAAGGAGGGAGCTCCATGCTACCATTTGTGAATCAGAAAGAAAACTGTAAAATCAAGTGTATTGTAATAATGCAAGAAATTTCTCTTAGAAAAGTAGCATAATATGTGGGTGCAATCTTGCTATAACCTCTCCAAGAAAAAAAAGGGTTGGGGGTGATGTCTTTCTACAGGTACAGAGACTAGACCTGTGATTTCACTGATATAGGAAGGACTCTGTACTAGTGAGTAAACTCCCTCTCCCACTGCAGGCCAGCACCATCTCTTAAATTTAGTCTTAGTGAGCTGCTGCAAGATTGAGATGTAAGGATTTGCTAGGGGTCACATGTCCAGTTGGTGTCAGAAGTGGGATTTGCACCTAGGTATCCCTGACTTTCAAGTGGTTTTCTATCCACTATTCCACACGTTTCTATACTTGAATAAAATTAATCAAAGATCTTCATGTGCAGACACTAGACACTAGGCTACAACAAAATCTGAAGTTACCTCAGCCTTGCACTCGGTTTCCTTCACTTGCCTTCCTGGAATCAACCTCATTGCTGATGACAAACTTTCGCTCCAGCTGGAGCCTTTGCTTTGATGCACAGTATTTGACTTGCTTGCCAGCATCTTCTTTTCAGATGCTGTTAAGAAAAGAAAAAGAAACACCTGAAATAAGTACAATTCATGCAGTTTGGTAGATGTTGCAGGTGGGGAAATTTTGAATTAATGAGGTATCTGGAATAAAACCTATACCGCATCATCATCATCATCACTACCATTATTCTATGCACCAATCAACATGCACTGCCATCCTCCGGCGCACATATCTATCAACCTCCCACCAATTTACAATGATTGGCCAACTGGCTGATCTTTCCATTACATCAAATTTATTTTACAAATTTCTGTTGAGGGATCCTCCATCTTCCCAATCAGCAGATTCGTAACTTCAGAATCATCCTCCTCTCTTCACTATCCCTCACTCCACATTTCCAATGTATGGCCAAATCTTGTTGTTTCTGCCTTTGCTGCCTTCCTCATCAGTATCCCCTTCTCTCCACTCACTCATTCATCACTCAGTTCTGGCCCCTGTCACCTCTCTATTGGACTACTGCAAATAGCTTCTAAATGGTTACCCTACCTCAAGTCTCTTCCCACTCCAATACATTCTCACTCAACACAATATTAATGGTAATTTGAAGATCTTCTCTGCCCCTTAATAGATCAAAAGAAATCACATGTAGTCTGGTGGGAGGAGATTGTTGAAGGGTGGAACAGAGCCCACAGCAAACTGAGAGTCAGAGCAGCTAGACAATGGGAGACAGAGGACACACTGAGGGAGACAGGCTTGTGAATGTCTGTTTGTGGAAAGGATAAAGGATGGTGTGGTTCTGTGCTGTGCGATGGTGAATTAACTTCTTTGTTGCTATGATGGATTTGGTTTCCTGGTATTGGGATTTGGCTTTCTGGTGTTTGAATAAGTGTTTTTCTTCTGTTTTCTATATTGAAAGCTGTTTTTTTGCTATTCAGAACTATGCCAGTATATTTGTAGTCACCAGCAGTGCTGTGAATATTGTGTTGGCCCTAGACTCAACTATCAAAATGATCTTCCTAAAGTGCAGGTCTGACCATTATTCCACTTATTCCATTACCTAATAAATTCCAATGGCACCCTATTGATAATAATAAGAGTAATAACATTTACATAGGACTTACTATATAACAGGCACTGTGATAAACACTTAACTATAATTATTATCTCATTTATCCTCACAACAATCTTGGAGGTAGGTGCAATTATTATCCCCATTTTATAAATGAGAAAACTGAGATAAACAGATGTTAAGTGACTGACCCAGGGTCTCACGGCTAGTAAGTATCTGGGGCTGAATTTGAATTCAAGTCTTTCTGACAACAGATCTGGTACTCTGAGCCACCTCTTGTCTCTATTACCCTCAGGATCAAATAAAAGACCCTTGTGTGACTTGTAAAGTGTTTCACAACCTATCCTCTTCCTACCTTTTGTAAAAGTAATCAATTTAGCAGATACTTAGCACTTAGTAACTTAGGGCTAAATACAGAAGGTGTGAGCTCTTCTGTCCTGACATGGTAGGAGGGTGTTACCTGAGACAGGAGGCCAGTGTGTGTATATAAGAAGAGTTCTAGAGATAGAGAGACATAATTGGAATCTTTCTCCTGGTAGTTCCTGTTGGAGGAAGCAGGATTGTCCCAGTATCTGGGAGCTGGGCTGCTGGACTGAAGAATTGAGTTGGAGTTTTCTTGAGGGGGGGGAAGAGGGAGGGAGGGAGAGGGAAAGGGAGAGGGAGCATCTGGAAGTTGACTGAGAAATGAGTTGGAGTTTTTCTTGAGACCAGAATCTGGTGAAGGCCACAATGGCTGTTGCTGCTGCCTGGAAGGCTGAGTTTTCTAATGGGTCCTAGGGCCAGCTGAACTGCTGGAGGACTGAAGAAGCATAACCAGGATAAGCCTTTATTGGTTATTGGCTTGGTGGATCCTTGAGTTCCTGACAACAGAAGTGGTGAAAGGTCTGAGATGTATGGGGTCCTGTGAATTTCAGTGTGTACTGGGGACTTCCCAGAGGACTGGACAAGGACCTGGGAGCTGTCTACCTCTAAGGATTGTGTGAGGACCTGGAAGCTCTCTGCCCCTGAATCCAGGTGACTGTTTGGTGGGTTTAGGTAGGAGCTGGGACCGTGGAAGGAGATTCAGGGAATCAAAAGCACCTGGAGACAAGATGAAGAAAAGGCCTCCCCTTGGATGAAATTGAGGTTTGCTGGATGCTGAGGGGTAGAGGGTTTGTGTGGTTTTCTAATGATAGTATTTAGTGACTGATTGTTAGATAAGTGACTGATTGAGTTAATGTACGATTGCCCCATGAGTGGAAGATTGATTCTTGTATTGTGAATTGATTCAGTGATTAAGTAAGGGGGGTTTCCCCCTTAGGGAAACCAGATGATTATTCTTTTGTTCATGGTTCTAAATATTGTGGCCACTGTAGTGAAAACTGTGTGGCCATTCTAAGGTTAAGCTGTTGAGAACACTATATTGTGATTTTCTGTGATAAAAGGTAATGTTGTGAATATTTTATTGTGATATATTATGAATGTTTGCCTTGATTTGTAATGGAATAAATGGAGTGTTCACTATACTGTGTAATCCAAACCTTAAAAGCTGTTCACAGTGGCATTCTTTTGGGAATCTGCTTGTGCATGGTGTTACACCTTTCCAGTCTTCTTACACTTTATTTCCATCTCCATATGTACCACACCGCAATCCAGCCTCGCCGGTTTATAGCATACAACATTCTTATCTCCAATCCCCCTACCTTTGCATGCACCATCTCCCATGCTAGCGTGAGCCTAAGATACTATTATCTGCCTATCTCCACCTCTTAGAATTCCTCACTCCCTTGAAGACTCAGCTCAAATCCTACTTTGTAGGGGAGGCTTTTCCTGGTGCCTCTAGCTACTCAGAGCCTCTTCTCTGAGATTATCTCCAATCTGTTCTGTATATCTCTTTTATACAACTATTTACTTTCATCTTTGTCTCCCACATCAGAAAATGAAGTCCTGAAGGTAGGGTCCATTTTGATCTATTTTTGTATTCCCAGCACTTGATATTCTGCCTGGTATAACATAGGAGAATACAGTTAAGTGCTTACTAAATTCTTAATGGTTTGACTGGATAATCATTCATTCCTTATGTATAAATTTTTCCACGTAAAATTAATAGCTACAAAACCAATAATAATAGATAGCATTTATATGGCACCATAGGATTTGCAAAGAACTTTACAAGAGTGTGGCATGTGTTATATACTATCACTTTTTCTTTCATTGTAAATGAAATCATGATTTTAAAATGTGTTCATCTATATTATTTTTCAAAGCCTGTATATATAAATATGGCTCAGGGTTCATTTGAAAGGCTGAGTCAACATTGCTTTCAGATTATAGTTCCATATTATATGAAAAGAAAGAAATATTATTCTTTCTTTGTTTATATGGTTCATTAAACCATGCTAATTGGCAGAGAAGGGACAGTTCAAGAAACCAGGTACCACAATGCATGAAAGGTGAGGTATGTGTTGTGTGTGTATGTGTAAAGGTGAGTATGTCTTGATCTGATCCCTGGATGTCATTGTCCCTGTTTTCACAGGGGCAGAAGTCTCAGTGCATTTGAGGGACCTGCCTTATATGGAATTCACTGTGTAGACTCCTGGTTTTCTACTATTTCTCATTCCTAATGTCTTATCCATCTGTCTTTGGCAAAGAAAGGGCTATACAACTTTAGAAGGCACACATGCTTAGGGAAAACTCCACTGGTAAATACTTGGTACTATTAACACAGTTCAGAAAAGGTACATTACCTACACAGGAAAGGCTACATTTACCTTCTTGTGAACTAATCAGGGGGCTTTATGAACAAGGGTGCTGTGTAATAGCAAAAATAATGATCTTTTAAGGTAAAAAGGAGAGACCTAAGTAGTGCTGCCAAGACTTGAGGGCTGTCTCTTCCCACAGAGGCGTGATGTTTTCAATCTTGATTTCACTCTCCCCAGGCTTTACAGAGAGGTCCATCTTGAAAGCATCCTCCAGCGCTTGTCGCCTCTGATGCATGAGCTGGTGCCAGAGACCAAGGACTGTTCTCAGAATGCCATGTTGAACTAGGGAAAAGGGAAAATAACAGGAATAATCCATGAAAAGTTTCAAAAGCAGGGGAAAAAACATTCAAAGGCAGGTATTGTTGCATGGTAATTGCTGTCTTTTCCATAATATTTATTTATTTAGGAAATTGTTTGCAGGCATTGGGAATCTCAGTATTATGTAGGCAATCTATAGTCAAATACCATGAACTAGAGCAGTGGTGACACTCTCAAATGGAAATAATATTGACTTAGAAAACTATAAATGAATATTTTCTATGTTGTATTTTATTTTTATTTCCTTTATTAAACATTTTTCAATTATATTTTTATTTGATTCCTGAGAATGCCTGACTTTTGCTCAGAGTACTTAAATCTTTTATGTTCAGAGCTTCTGCCCTAGGAGCCTGCTTTCCTTAAATAAGATAGCCTGGTAAATCTTTTTTTAGAAATAAATTTCATCGATATTTTGTTTTTACATTGTCTACATTTCCCTTGTATCCCTCCCTCTCTTGAAAAGTCATCTTATATAACTAAGAATTTTTAAAAGAACAAAAGGGAAGAATAGGTAAAAAATCAATATAACCAATCAACATATAAGTACAATCTGAAAATATGTGCAATGTTTCACATCCTTAGACTTTTGATCACTGCAAAGGAGTTGTGGGAGATGGTTTCTTACTTCGCTTCTTAGAGGCCATGTGTTTTTCTCTTTATTATTTCACAACCCTCATTTGGATTGTTTTTATTTCTATGTATACCATGGTAATGATTATGTATTTTATAGTAAATGTGTGTATTTCTTGAATATGCTTGCTTCACTTTGCATTAGTTTCATGTAAACCTTTCCATGCATTTCCGTATTCATCCTATTCATTGCTTCTTTCATCAAAGTAATATTCCACTTCATTCATGTAACACAAATTGTTGAACTATTCCCCAATCTGTGAGCATCTACTTCATTTCCAAGTCTTTGCTACTACAAAAAGTGCTGATATAAATGTTTTGTCCATATGAGGACTTTCTTCTTATGAATGACCTGTTCAGGGTACATGCCTAATAGTAGAATCTTTGGGACAAAAGGATTTTTTAGTCACTTCTTTTGCGTAATTCCAAATTGCTTTCCAAAACAGTGATAGTATCTCACTATATCAAAGCCACTGTCAGCCATTTTTCATTTCACTGCCAGGCAATCTTCTCACCTGTTGCCTACCCCTGCCCTCTTTTGCCCTTTCCCACCACCCTCTCTGTTGCTTTTTTACAAGTTTGTCTCTTCTTGCTTTATGCTTCCCTTGATGTTTGGACAATGTTAGATGAAGTGGTTTTCTCAATCAATTGACCTCATATGATCTCAGCACATGCATGGGATGAACCTTGCTGGAGAAAAAAAAAATGAAGTCTCCATTGTATATGACTAGTCTTTCCCCTATAAACTGGCAAATAATAGACTCAATGGTATCTTGAATTCCCTGCAATTTGGTAAATTGTGTGACTGTGACAACAGATAATCTGTAGAAAACCATGTGTTAAAGCTTGCCTTTTCCTGTATCTGATTTTTTTCAAAGATATGCTGATACAGATTTAGATCATTCTCATAGAAAGATTATAGAGAAGAGAAATTAGGGATATGGATCAGTAGTCACTAATGCTCTTAAGATCTTTTAGGATGCATGATGGAAAATTTCATCCACCTCCAGAGAAAGAACTACGGAGTCTGAATGCAGATCAAAGAATACCATTTGCTGTCTTTTGTTTTGTTTTGTTTTTCTTTCTCATGGCTTCTCCCATTCATTCTAATTCTCCTATACAATATTACTAATGTGAAAGTGTTTAATAGGAATGTATATGTAAAGACTACATTAGATTGCATGCTGTCTTGTGGGGAGGGGGAGAGAATTTAAAAACTTATGGAAATGAAGGTTGAAAACTAAAAATAAATATTTTTTAAAATATCTTTTGGGAGAGTAGTAACATCATCTGTGACATCCCAATTATTTTGTGTCTTCTCCTCTTTCAGATGCTCTGCAAAATTTTTTCTTAAATACATTCAAAACTATTTTGATCAGACACAGATTTATTCTTTGTGTGCTTAAGTTGGCCTAGTTGCTATTCCTAACTGTGTTTTCTTTAATGGCATTCCCATATCCTTATATGGGACATTGTGAACTGAGGTTTTAGAGTCCAAATACGGTATTTCCATTGTCATCCATAATGAAGATAAATTACTATTGTGCTGCCAGATATTATTTGTGTTTCAGTAGACTTTTCTTTTTAAATCTTTGTTATAAGAGGCTTTTACCGGTCCTCTTAATCCCTAATACTTTTCCCTCAGTGGTTATCTTCCATTTATTTTAAATGTATCATGTATGGATCTAATTATTTACATGTCACCTCTCTCATTAAAGAGAGAACTCCTTGAGGGCAGGGGCTACTTTTACCTTTATTTGTATCCTCACAGTTTAGCACAGTGCCTGACATATAGCAGATACTTAATAAATACTTTTAGACAGATTAATTGATTAAGGTCCATTGTGATACATGCTGGGGAAAATACACTTCTTAAATTAGATATCGTTTCTGCCCTGAAAGAACACATATATTAAAAATGAAGGAACAATACATTATAACTACTTCTGCTGATGTCTGTTGTCTTACCGGATTATTAGCTCTGAAAGAATTTATAATGCAAAAAGGCATCGGACTTCAGCAGAGATAGTTATAATACGTACTATTACTCAGAATGGTAGGCTGGAAAGATCACTGGATTTAGAGGTAAAGGATCTGGGTTCAAAAACTACTTTTTTCACTCTTGCAATCTTTGTGAGACTTAATTTCTCTAAACCTTGATCTCTTTGTGTATAAAACGAGGGGGTTAGACCAGACAGTCTTTAAGTTCTCTAAGTCTATGAGATTATAAGGATACTAGAGAATTACAAAAGATTGTTTGGAGAATACACAAAAGATGGAAGGAAAGACAGGGTCAAAAAAGGTATTTTTCTTATTTAATTGAAGTGAATATGATCTGATGCTTTGATACTGTGATGGAAGGTTTTCATTGTAGTTATTTGTAACCCAAAACATACATGTAAAGGGGAGAAATGTAAATAGTTTGGTCTTCATGATCCTATGTGTTATTTAATTTTATGTTGTGAATCAAATGTTCATTTCTTTTGATGGTTCTTGGTTTATGGAATTTTAAACATGCTCCCAAAAGAGTTTTCTGATAATTACATAGTTTTGTTATTATTTTAATCTCAAATAAAAGATGTATTCACCATTCCTGGTTCTATTTTACAGGTTAGAAAACCAAGGTAAGATCAAATGGCTATAGGAGAGGATTCTGGGAAGATGGAGGAATAGGCAAGAAAACTTTTGGCTCTCCGAATTTCCACCTTGAAAAAAGAGTAAACACCACCTCAAAGCAACAGAAATAAATATGGGGCAAAGCAGTTTTCCTTCTAAGACAATTTGAGAAGAACCCAGAAAAGACCAACCATCCAAGGACAGAGGCTCAGGCTGAGTGAAATGCAAACACTACCCCCACAACCCCCAAGTTGACTCTGTAGAACCAATAAACAACAAGCTCTGAGGAGAGCTAGGTTTGAGAGGCCGTCTCAGCCTTGAGAACTTTTGTTTTTGCAGAAAGTGGGGGGGGGGTCTGAAAGCTGAGCTGTTATTTGTCCTTCCTTCAAAGGACTATGATCAGAATGTCAGGGAGGTGATGCCATGACTTAGGAGTGATCTGGATTTATGTGAGGGAGGACCATGCAGTCATTAGCCTCAATTTCTCCTCCAGAGCCATCTGGGTCAAGTAGCAAGATATGTGCTAGAATGACTGGACATGGTCCAAGATCTTTCCAAGCTTAGGTCTTTCCCAGGTCACAGTTTAACTGAGACAATGTTCATTCAGTGATTTAGGTTAGGTAAGAAATGAGGCAAAGAATGGCCTCTTTTACTTTGTAAGAAGAAAAAGAAAAAAATTATCAATCTGAGAGGGGAAAACCCTCAGGGTTTCTGGTCAAAACAGATACAACTACTATATACATTCACTCTGAGGCATCAGGACTCAAACAATGACCCTGTGGGCTTGGGCTGGAACCTGTTGTTGGCTAATCAGCTGAGAGCCAGGAGAAGACTGAAGGACCTTCCACTGCTGAGGGAGGCCAGGTACAGTTGTACTGACCAGAAGGGTCCCAGGCTATGGATGTGGTGAGGAGTAACCACATACCTGATAAGTGTAGTAATGAAGGGCAGGACCTTGTTGGTTGTGGCCATTTACAGGAGAGCAGAGTCTTTGATTTCATTTCTGGGGCAGAGAGGAAAGCTGTAGTTTGTAGCCACCACTGGGACCACAGGGAGCAAGACCATTTGTGGGACAGTGGCTGAGGACCTAAGCCGTGTCTCAGAAGTGGAGAGGAGAACCCAAGGTTGAGCCTGAGACAGACCTCAGAAAATAGCAGTAAGAAGGAAGTGAGACTTGGGCATCATTCCCCATAACTCAGGAACACAAGTTGATTACACTAATAGCTGCTAAAAACAAAATAAAAGAAAAAAATAAGCAAAGGAGAAAGAACCCAACTATAGATAGTTACTATGTGGAAAGAAAAGCACTGGGTTCATATTCAGAAGAAGATAATGGATCTTAAACAGTCATTCCTTTTTCAATGAGGAATGTCAAATGGTCCCCAGCACAAAAAGAGTTCTTGAAATAATTCAAAAAGAACTTTAAAAATCAATAAGAGAGATTGACGAAAAGTTAGGGGAAAAACATATAGGAGCAATAGAAAAAAAATCGAGAAAATTATGCAAAGAAAGTCAGCCAACTTGAAATAGGAAATCAAAAACTTAAGAAAAAAATAATTCCTTAAAAACTAAAAATGGACAAGGTAAAGCTAATGATGTTCTAAGACACCAGGAAATCATAGAACAAAATTTAAGAAATGAAAGAAGAGAAAGTGAAACATCTTATCAGAAAAAAAAAACCAAAATAACTGATCTGGGAAACAGATCAAGGAGAAACAATATAAGATTAATTGGACCACGTGAAAAATAATATTAAAAAAAGAATCCTGACACAGTAGTGCAAGAAATTATTAAGGAAAATTACCCTGACCTTCTAGAACAAGAGCAAAAGAGCTGGGGTTACAACCAAGGGTTATTTACCCAGCAGCTTTAAGTATAATCCTGAATGGAAAAAAAAAACAGACATGAATGAACCGAAAGACTTTTAGGTTTTTGTTACAAAACCCCCAGGACTTAAGAGAAAATTTGACATATGACATACATCAGAAGAAATATACAATGAACATTAAAGACCAAATAAAAGGGTCTCAATAAAGTCAAATTGTTTATTTTTTTATGTGTGAAAATATTATCAGGGTTTTTTATGACTGTCTTCACATCTGGGTGGTTTGAAAGAAAGACTTGGACTGAGCTGAGTATGAGGGGGGCGATTCTTAAAAAATAAAACTGAGTAGGGGAAAGATAAAGAGGAATAATTATCTCATACAAATGAGGCATAAAAGGAAAAATTGAAACAGAAGAAATTAGTAGGGGGAAGAGCAGGTAGTGCTGAAACCTTACTCTCATCAGGAATAGGTTAAAGAGGAAAAAGCATGTATTTCTAGAATGGTATAAAAGTCTTCTAAATTCAGAAAGAAATAAGAGGGCAAGTGAGAGGGAGAGTTGGGAGAGAGGATAAGGGAGGGACTTTTAGAAGGGTGTTTAGGTTAAAGATAGGAGAGCAAGGTAATGGGTAGAAGAAAAACAGACAAAAAGAGATAAGGCAAATAGGATGAGAAGCACAGAGAGGAAAAATAGGAAGGAAGAAAATATGAAACAAGTATTTATAACTTAGAATGTGAATGGGACAAATTTACCCATAAAACAGAAATGAATAGCAGATTAAAAATCTGAATTTAATAATATGTTACTTTTAGGAAATATCATAAAAGTGAGAGATACACACAAAGATAAAGTAAAGGGAAGGAGCAGAATTTATTATGTAAGAAAAAGAAGGGAGAATAATCATGATCTCAGTTAAAATAGATTTAATCAAAAGTGAAAAATAGAGAAACAGCACTATATATCAGACCTATTATTCAATATAGTTTTAGGCCATTTAAAATACCTATACAGTATACAATACTTGAGTGTATACCTGCCAAAACAGACACAGGAACTGTATGAACAGAAACATAAAAGATTTATCACACAAATAAACTCAGATCTAAATAATTGAAGTAATATTTATTGTTCAGAGGTATGTCAAGCCAATATAATTTTTAGTTAGAAAAAATAATAACAAAGTTCATTTGGAAGAACAAAAGGGCAAGACCTTCAAAGTAACTAGGAAAAAGAGAGGTAAAGGAAGTAGATTCAACAGTATCAGATCTTAAACTCTATTACAAGGGGAGCACTGATGAAGTGCAAAAAATTTCAATTATTTTCAATTAAATTTTTCTTGTATGTAAAACCTATATAGCTAAGAATAGAAGGAATGCAGAAAATTAGGAAAAAGTCTTTCAAAGACAGTCTCTTCCTATACAGGATGTGATTGGGTTGGAATATTGCCACGGTATAGGAAATGATGAACCAGTTGATTTAGAAAAACATAGAAAGACTTGGACCTATGAAGGAAGATGCCACTCACCCTCAAAGAAACAGATGACAGGTAGAAATAAGCATAGTATGGTCTTACATATATGTGTATGAGTGTATATGTGTATGTTTGCAGGTATCTATGTGAATGTATGTATACACACATATCTATCTATCTCTCTATCTCTCTATCTATCCATCTATCAATCTCCATACTAAATTGTAGCCTTCTTTAGAGTGGGGGAAGTATGGAGGGGAAAAAATAAAGTAAAAAATACACAGCAGAGAACAAAAGAAAACCAACAAGAAAGCAAAGAAAAACTGGGAAGTTTTGAAAACAGTATGTAGTATTTAATATATAGGTTTTCTTGAATTGGAAACTTTTTATTTTATATTTAGTCCTCTCCTATGGTTTGCTGTATACATGACAATGCTTTTTTCTTCTCTTTTTTCACTTTGTAATTGTTTGAAATTTATAAAAATGTATATTAAGAAAAGACTAAGTGACTTTCAAGCTAGTGTGCGAGTGCATTTGTTTTTATGATTTAAGTCACTTGTTCTATTCTGATCCCATGTTTAGACTACACTGGCATTTCAGCATATGTACTTAGGATCCATGACATGTGGCAAATTTATGAGAGCTCCTTTTGCAGTGACATCCTTTTAATATACTAAAGAAATTAAACTATTGGCAGTCTAAGACAAACATGTCTCTCAACAAATTCTATTAAGCTTTGTCATGACAAAGGTTTCCAGGAACTAAGATTATTTATTCACTTTTCATTGTGTACCATTCATACTTAATTTACTTCTTTATTAGAGCCAATTCATGTTTGTCCATGAATAGCCATGACCCTCCCTCTGCTGTTTTTTCAAACATTTCTCGACAGTCTTCATTATTTTATTCTAGAGAAAGATGAGTTGTCTATAAGAGTGCTAACAAATCATGTCATTCTGCTCTGTCTTCCTCCCCCTCCCCTTCTTACTCCCACCAAAGAACAACAATAAATAAGATACATTACCATCACTCAAACTTGGAAGACCTTCCTCTCCTGGTTCTCTCATGTCGTCATGTGGAGAAAGGAATACTTGGTGATAAGGGTTCACTCTAGGTTTAGGTTCTAATCCAAATCCCTCTGGATAACTGGAGCCAAGAAGAGATTACCCAGGCAGAGCTCAGTTTCTTTGCTGTGCTTTTGTTATTTCCTCTCCCCCACCATTAATACCTATACGCTTCTAGAAAATCCCCAAAACTTTAAGTTGGAAAAGTTAGTCCATTTACATTCAACAATGAGAATGACTCTAAGAGGTAGAATTGTGGTGCAGTGATTAATGAGTTGACTTCTGAGGTGGGAAAGCCTAGGTATGCAAGACCCATCTCTTACACATGTTAGCTATGTTATCTTCCCCATTAGATTGTGAACTCTTTGAGGACAAGAACTGTCTTTTGCCTCTTTTTGTATCTTCAGTGCTTAGCACAGTACCTGGCACACGGTAGGTACTGAGTAAATGCTTACTGACAGGTTGAAACAGTCTTCTAAATGATGAAAATGTTTCCTGGAGAGAGTACAAGTTATCATTTGAATTAGCATGACTAAGGGCATACATAGAAATGTACATATAAAAGCGAGCCCCCAGGTTCTCTCTCAGACTTGAACTGTTTCCATAAAATCTGATTTATTAAGGTCATACATGACCCAACTATTAAAATAGTAGGTATCACATGCTATAATGGGAAGGGCACTCAATCTGGCACCACAAAACATTGCATCTCGACTCTGTCTCTGTCTCTCACTACACATATGACCTGAGACATGTAATTTATCCTCTCTGAGACCTAATTTCCTCAACTCTAAAATTAGGGAATTGGACTACATGACCTTTAAGTAACTTTCTAATTCTGGGTCTAGGCTCTTCTGATATAAGGATCAGAGAGAAAGAAATGGCAGGGGTAGAACAGAGAGATAAAGATAAGCAAATGAACAGATATGAAAATGGACAGATGGAGAAAATATAAGCTTCAGAACACTACAGAAGGATTTCATTAAATCATTTGGATGAAATATAAAGCACAGAGAATTACTGTCTTTTGGCAAAAATTCTAAAGTGAAGTGCTAGCAAGAGTATGGAGTCTTAGATGCCAGGTGAGATTAATGTATGGAACCCATATGTCAATAATAGAGCTAAAATGACTAAAGATTAAATAGGATCTCAGAAAGACATCATTAGATATTTATGATGCACTGAGATGAAAGCATTAAGTTATATCTCCATTCTTAGGGCACTACAGAGAAGAAGCCATTCTAAACTCTAGAAAACACAAAAGCTAAGCATGTATATCACAAGGACACATAAGCAAACATTGCATGTGATTTGACCGGACAAATGATCACAAATTACTCTCACCAAGAGCTCTAAATCCCAAACCCGTGTCTTCTTTTCTGTTTCCACAGTCCCTATTTTATGAGGCTGCAAACACTACACTTTTACCTTCTTGCATGAATGTGAAAAAGACAGTGCATGAAGCAGATGATGAAGCTCATATTCGAATTGTAGGTTGCAAAGATGATGTCCCATTGCTCTTGGAGGAAGTTCAAGATGCTTAGTAGACCAAGGCATTCACAAAGTGACTGCTGTGGTTTGGATAGGCAATATAGAATGACTCTGTTTAAGCTGCTGTACAAGACACCAAGAACAGCTTCCTTCTGAGAGAAAGCACTCTCAATAACCTGAAAAGCAAAAGCAAATATAATATTTGTTAGTGTTTTTTCCTTCCTCAAATTCTCTTGCATTTGCTTATTTGTGTGTGTTTATCCCATCCCTAAACCCCAACACCTTGTAGAGCAATTGAATGGCTCAAAGTTTCTTTAATAGATTCTTGGTGCCTAGCACAAGCAAAATGCCTTGAAAATATTAGGTATTTAATATCTTTTAATTTTATTTTTCTCAATGGCATGCAAATTTTTAACATTCTTTTTTAATTTTGTTTATTATATTCTGAACTTACAGAAAAAGACAAGAATTTCCACCACATAATAGAAGAGAAAAAAAGATGATTGTATGTGAAACTGCAGATTTATTATATATAATTTGCTATTCCTTTTAAATACATAATAAAGTTATCATGTAACTTTTTTCTTTTTTCCCTTTTTTTCTTCCCTGCCTCCAAATTTTCTCCCTGTCTCCATGCCCTCCCCACCCTGAGAAACCAATTTGATATAGATTATACATGTTAAGTTATACAAAACATATTTATATAACAATATATTTTTTTAAAATTTGAATTGGTGCTGTAGAATGAATTTTTGGGGGAGGATTCAGTTTGATCCCCGAAGATCCCTCCAACCTTCAGGTTATCTGATTTTGTGAATTTCATTTAGGAATGAATTTCAATTCATTAAAAATGGACCTGATCTCATGTGGAGATAAGAGGTGATAAGGTTGTGTTCTTAATAAACAGTTTTGTTCAGATATTTTGCTTCGATGCCCCATCACAAAAAATGTCTGGAGGATTCTCCCTTTTAGCTAGATATATACAAGTCATCATCTATTTGGAACCTCTATTTCAGGAAGAGTAAGTAAAGTCTGACCAGATGAAATAAATGATAGTACAACACTGTAATTTTATAGTTTCAACCTTTTATATAACCAGCATCTACTTTCTAAAATATTAACAGAATATTTTTAACAGCTAGACAAATAAATCCATCTAGGGTACATACCACAATGATCTGCTCTGTGATAAACAGAAGAATCTCTTTGGGGTCTGCAGTAAACATTCCACTGTAGAGTTTCTCAACCAGTTTCTGTGTCAAGTAGGAAATGTTTGCTAATGAAGGAGTCAATTCTGAACTCTGTGGTGGTTCTCTAGTGCCTGTGGGAACAAATATGTATTTTTAATATAGGAAGCACTGATTTAACAAACTTTTATTAACTATCTACTATCTGTCAGGCACTGAAAACAAACAAAAAAAAAAGTTGCTCCTGTCCTCAAGGAACCTTATGTTCTATTGACAGGAGAGATTAGAACTGGGAGGAGGGGGAAGAGATAAAGACATATAACTAAGCAAAAACATATATAAAGTAAGTAATTTAGGAGGGGTGAGAATGGAGCAGAGTTATAACAGCAACAGAAGAGGCCAGAACAGCTCTAGATACTAGAACTCTCTTAAAACAGCCCAGGCGTGAACTAACCATTGGGCTGCCGTATCCCACTCTTAACTGATGGTGAAGTGGAACTCCACTAAAATTTCCAGACTTAAAAAAGAAAAAAAACTTTTGCCTATCTATGCTTCCTCTATTTTGTATTAAGGTATGTGGAACTTCAGACTACAAGAAGCCAAATAAAGTATTCAATTTACATCAAGAACAATAATTTGAACAGAAAGTTCATCTAATCTAATTTTCTCACTGATATAAAGTCAAATGGAGAGATTTTTCAGACTGAGCTAGAGACAATAGAGATCTTTCTGGTTGTGAGTACTTGAGACCTTTTGTCCACAATACGATTTGGAGTTAGAGAAATTGGAAAGTAAGTGATCAATATAGGCCTGCAATACAGATTACATCCTTCTGTACCTCAGATCACTTCAAGTGTTGAATGTAAACCAAGGCAAGAATTGTCCAAAACTGAGCTGTCCAACTTAAGGTGGCCAGGCCACATGCCCCCCTCACCAGTGCCATCAGAACCAGATTAAATGTAATTGGGGAAAAGTTAACAAAATAAATAAAAATACAATAACAAAATAAATAAAAATACAGTAAAACATAAAGTACATTTGTATTTTTCTATCCATATGTGGCTTACAGAGATCTGTTTCAATTCGAGTTTGCCAATATTGTTCAAATCAACAATAATGAGCTCAGAAAGACCATCCACAAGCTCAGTCATGTGTATTCTGACAGTTATCACCAGAACATGCAAAGCCAATTAAAACGTAAAACTTTACTGAGGAGCTCATGGTTAACCCTACATCTGTTGAACTTTAAGCCTTATGTTAGAAAGCTTAGCTGTCTCTTAGGCTTGAGAGATTAAATACTTTTCAATATGTCATAGTCTTGAATTATTTCTAAATTTGTGTATTTTCTTTTTCCTTGAAAATAAACACCAGAAAACTCATGCTTGTAATTTGGAATGTGAAGATAAGTGGTAGAGGGGAAAGAGAGGAGATCTGTCTAGTCTGCAAAGCTGAATGTCAGAGCCAGAAGAGAGGAAGATAAGTAATTAGGGTTCATGTGTTACACATCTATGAAATCAAGGAACCAAGTTGGCTCAGAGAGATCCAACAAGACTTAATGAGTGCCTTGAAGTGGGGTTTCATGATTAAAGGCATTTGTAAAGGAGCTAAAGACAAAAGTTGGAGACCTGGGAGCAAAGACCCCTGAACTGGTCCTAAGAGAGGGAGCTGGTATGCTGGAAATCTGGTTGTGGGTCGTATGACCGAGATCCAAGAATAGATCCTTCTTATTGTATGGCTCTACTTCCATGACTCCTTTTTCTTGAATAGTGGTGTTGATGATGTTGATGATGGTGATGATGATAATGATGTTGATGATGTAGGAGGAGGTAGATATCTCCTGTTTACATAAGTGCTGTAAGGTTTACAAAGAGTTTGGAAGAGATGATCTCAATTGATCCTCCCAGCTACCATGTGATACAGTTGCTATCATTATCTTTATTTTCCTTACGAGGAAATTGAGGTTCAGAGATATTAGCTAACACAATTAATAAGGATTAATAAGGATAAAAAGATTCAAAACTAGGTCTTCCAAAATAGACCAACATTCTATGCACTATGTTCCCCCACCTCTACCCCATTCATATTGGGTAGACTTAACCTCCTTTGGAAGCTTGCAATCCTGTTGTCCCCTGTTGATATAACCACAAATAGTACATTTGTATTTCAAACAGACAAGTCTTCTGCACTGTGCAGTAATCTGCTACATGTGTATGTTTTTGTGAAATGGGTATTTTTTCCTCCCTCAGTCTACTGTTACTGACATGAAATAATCCAGTGTCTCTTCCATAGCATCAAATCATCCACAGTGACAAATAAATGCAATGAATAGAGCTCAGGATTCATTTCCCCACTACTCACCATTGGAACTTAGAGCATAGCAGCCTTCACTTATAATGTGAAATACACCCATAGCAGAAAGCAGTATCTCAGACTGGAAGCATCGTTTCTGTTGGTTTGTCGTGTTCTCTGGAGAAGCCTGAAAACATAATGTATTATTTACTGTTCCAAGAAGAAAATAATCCCCTATTTACTGAAAAATATGCATAATTTGAAGAAGAGATGGTTTAGAGGGAGTGTCTTCAAAAATCTGAAGAGGGATCACATGGGAAAAGGACTACATATTTTTGGTTGGCCCTAGGTGGTTCAATTAGAAACAATCAGTAGATTTATAAATATTATATTTATAAATTTATATTTATATTTATAAAACTTATAAAAATGAAAATTTATTTAAAAATTCATAGTTTGTACAATGCAAGGGAATGCTTTCTAATTATTAAAGCTATACAGGATTGGAATGGGCTGCCTAGGTGGGTAGGTAGGTCCCAACTCAGAAAGTACTTAAGATGATGAGAAACCACTGGTCAAGTGTTTGTTACTTATTTTATGTATGGATTAGACTAGGCTATATCTAAGGTCCATTCCAGCTCTGAGTCTCAGATTCCATGAATAATGAGTAGTAATCACTCAGATACATAAGGTCCTTTTAAAAAAATGAAATTCTCATTTCATTTCCTAGAAAGGGACATTTTTCTTGTTTTTCAAATACACTCAAGAATACAGTTATCTTCTAAAGTCAATAACAACTTCAGTCTAAACCCTGGTATCCTAGAGCAGTTATCCTAGATTGTGGCCAAAAAGAGATTTAATAGAGTTCCTGCTTGCAGTGCTTATTTTGTTGGAGCAGCTCCATCTTAAGTTCTAGAAACTGGTCCTCTTTGTTGGAATGGAAATCCATATCAATATCTGTTCCTATATCTATATCTATACCTGTGTCTATCTCTCTATCACACACATATATACATATGTGTGCATGTATATGTATATGTATGTGCGTATGTATGTATGTATGTACGTATGTATATACATACATACATATATATATGTGTGTGTGCTGAGTCTCAATACTGCAAATTAAACCACCACCACAATTTGGTGAAAATTTACTGTTTGCACAGTACATGTAATAATAACTCTACATCAACTCTGACGTCAGCATCACTAAAGCTTGTCAACATAAGTGATAAGAACTAGGCCTTTATAATTAATACTAATCCCCTCTGACACATTATGCCACTTTATACTCTATGTAGCAATTTTACAAATAATATCTCATTTAAGCCCCACAAGAAGGAGATATATTCACTTTTTCAAGCTACTATATCCTAAGAGGGTTATTGTAGGTAAAAAAATAAAGTGAATTATTTACTCAGAAATCCACAGAGCAGCAGGAGACTTGAGTAAACAGCTTCTTGGTTTAGACAGCTAGGTGGCGTAATGGGTAGAGTGCTGGAGCTGAAGTTGGGAAGACTTGAATTCAAATCAAACTTTGGACATGTAATACTAGGTGTATAATCTTGGCAATTCACTCAACCTTGGCTTACCTTAGTTTTCTCATCTGCAAAATGGGGATAATAATAGCCCCCACTTCCCAGGGTTCTTGAGGATCAAATGAGATAATATTTTTAAAGTGTTTAACACAGTACCTGGCACATAGTAGGTAATATAGAAATGTTGGGTGTTATTTTTGTTTTTACAGATGAGGAAAATAAAGCATAGAAAACTTGGATGACTCACCCAAGGTCATACAGTATAGGGGCTTGTTGCAGAGTCCAGAACCCAGATCTTCTGGTGCTAAATACAACACTTTCTATTATACTAATAAAGTATTTTCTTGACAATAACCAGAGCTTTCACTAAGAGTCTTTGAAAGTTTGGTGTGTTTTAAGGTCAGAATGCTAGTTGACCATCATTTACGACCATGCTAATGATGGGGGATCTGAAACTCCTAAAGGAAAAGACCATGTCTTTGGGATGCCAAAAAGGAAAAGCCCCTGGCTTTCCCACTTGGCCCAGGTCCCTGACATTCCCTTGGGGCAATTGGCCCTTCCAAGTTAATTAACTGCCCTTTCATTGTCTGTACCTGGTCACACCCTAGACCACCACTCCCTTAATTTCTTCTAGACCCTTTCTCTGTTCCTGGTCTTTCTGTATATAAGATTCATCTTGCCTTCATTAAGGTGCTCAGATTCAATCTGGGCCAGCTTGCCAATAATGAGTATCACAAATGCTTAAATTTCTTAAGAGTCTAGCCAATGCATAGATTCCTTAAGAGTCTGGTCAATATGGCGGATTTTTAGAATCATATCCACCTTCTATTGGTGCTTTAATAAACCTTTTCTTTGGTTGAAAGAAGGCTTGGGTCTAATTCATTTTGGCAGGACCTGTGTGTTGCTCCTTTGGGGTCCCAGCACCCCTAAACCTCAACACTAAGAAATGAATTTGTTACATCCTAATTCACTCTCTGTTCAGTTCCTATTCACTCCTAAACTACTGCTGCTCAAATGGACATAGCCATTAATTTTAGCCCCAAAAGTAAATTATTCATGAACCCATCTCATCAGCAAATTGTTTACTCATGTGACTCTTTAGAAAGGATTTGAGAGCTTCTTGATCCATGCCACAAATCAGAAAAATTGAAGTTCACACCAACTAGATTTACTGATCAATTGATCATCCCAAGTTCATTTCACATTGAAACTATAGCCTCAATATCCTGAAGGTCAAAGATTTTTCACTTCCTTAATGAAGGACAAAGACTCTTTAGTTCTCTAGAAAATCCATCCTTCCTTAAACCCTCAACACCACCATCCCACCCACTAAACTCCAGCTTTTGTCTCAGTCCTTTGGAGAACTGAATATTCAAGCCCATTCCAACTTTATCAGAACCAACCTCAAGAAGGAAGTCCAATGGATGTGATTGTTTTTGTGTTGGAGTACATAGCAAGATCTCCATGAGTAGGAGCTTCAGGAAATCAGAGACTTGTTTTCTGGCAGGGTGAGCTGTAGGAGGACTTGTGGGGGACTCTGCACTGCTCTGTCCTTCAGCCACAGTCAAAAGGACATTATCGTTCCATGAGGAGTTACTCATTCTCTATTCAGGAAAAAGATAATTAATTTAACAACACTTATTAAATTCATTCTCCATTCAAGGCACTGTCCTAGCTACTTGGGGTATAGAAACATAAACAAAAGGGTTCCTTCCCTCCAGGAACATATGCTCTACTAAGGAGATAAAACATGTACAAAGATAAATGCATGAAGTATTTACAAAGTTATAGCAAGCTATTGCAACAAGAAAAAAAAAGAATTAACAAATGGGGAAACTGGGAAAGGTCTCTGGCAGGAAGAATATACCTGAGTTTTGCTCTGAAGCAAGAGAGAGAGAGAGAGACAGAGAGAGAGAGAGAGAGACAGAGAGAGAGAGAGAGAGAGAGAGAGAGAGAGAGAGAGAGAGAGACAGAGACAGAGAGAGAGAGAGAGAGAGACAGAGAGAGACAGAGAGACAGAGACAGAGACAGAGAGACAGAGACAGAGACAGAGACAGACAGAGACATAGACAGAGACAGACAGAGACAGAGAGACAGACAGAGACAGAGGGAGACAAAGAGAGAGAGACAGAGAGAGTTAGACTAAAGGAACACAATGAAGGTACATTCCAGTCAGGACAGAATAACTATGCAAATGCATGTGGCAGATTCAGTGTCATGTATGAGGAATGGCCAATAGGATAATTTGACTGAAATGGAGAATGGGTGAAAGAGGGTTTATATGACATAAACTTGAGACAGTAAGTTGGAGCCTGACTAGATACCATAGGACTGTATGTTTAGAGCTAAAAGAAATTTTAGAGGTCATTGAATTAAACCCCTCATTTCAGAGATGAAAAACACTAAGGCCCCCAAATGATGAGACTCACCCCCCGATCTCACAGATAATAAGTGGCAGAGCCAAGGTTCAAATCTAGGTCCTCTTGTAGAAGACATTAAATGCTCTCATGTAAATTCTGTCTTTTATGTTGGAGGAAAAAGAAAGCAATGGGGCAACATGGTCAGACCTGGGTGTTAAAACTATCAGATGGACAGCTGAATTAAGTTAAGAGCTTCCCAGTGGTAGGGCACTTGTTTTCCATGTGTTTTCATGGTATAATGAAGGCACAGTCATACGGACTGGATGAAGAACTAGAAACTCGGTTTCATGGGCTCTACCATGAGAGTTCTGGGGTACCAGAGTACAAAGCCTGAGCACTATTAACTGACATGACATCAGTCTGACATTATAAAGTTTACAAGACATTTTCACAATACTTTGGTTATCTTCAAACATTACTGAGAGATAAATGTAGAAGACACTTTTATCTCAACTTTACAGTGTCCTGGAGTGCT
This sequence comes from Pseudocheirus occidentalis, assembly GCA_028646575.1. Lineage (NCBI taxonomy): Eukaryota > Metazoa > Chordata > Mammalia > Diprotodontia > Pseudocheiridae > Pseudocheirus > Pseudocheirus occidentalis. The sequence goes on along the minus strand of CM053598.1, from coordinate 57,924,212 downwards.
AAGAATATCCGATTTCACAAGCAGAATTAATGGCATTAGTCAATTAGAGGGACATCTCCTCACTCCCAGCTTCCTCTTCTACCACAGTGCTAAAAACCTCATGCCAATGAGATCAGCCCTGTGTCTCACTTTGCCCATTCACAAAATTAATTAATTTTTTCTTAATTCATAAAATTAATTCAATGGCACCAGGGAGGTAGTGATTGGATTAATTACTGTTCTAGAGCCTGATTGAAAAGCTCACTGTATAATTTCAAAGCAAATAATTAGATTCATTTGGTTAAGTATCAAAAATGCTATGCTAAGATTGTGTGCTGCAGTATCTGTCCCACTTTCTATGAATAAAAGTCCATGTGGAACAAAAAAAAGGGAAAACAGGGAATTCTCAGTCCCTAGTCTTGTTCATTCCTTGATTCTTGTCTCAAATTTTGCTGCTCCTCAACCTAGGTTACAACCACATTTTCAGAATCATTTAAGCAACAATTTTCTTTTCTCTGCTACTTTTATCAATTTTCGTCCTACTAAGTTCCAAATCCATCCCCAGCACTCTTATCCTGACCTCAAACACATCTATTTCTGATTCCATTTCTCTTCCCAAGCTAAGTCCCCTCTCTCTACAACTACATCTCCATCATTACCCTCAACACAGGCAATTCAGAAAAAATGGGGGGTGGGTGGAGAAATCCATGGAGAAAATGTTTGCACCATGCTTTTATTAGAATAGAAAGATTATATGCTTTCAGGAATAAATTTTCATTCCCTGCAAATATACATTCTTCTTCTAAGACTTAGAAGTTTTCTAAAACTTTATCTACTGTATATCTCATTTCTGCACTCTGGAAGTTGACCAAATTGTGGAAGTACCCGAAGCTGCTCAAAGGTAAGGTTCCATCCTTACTAAGAAAAGGATAACCACAAAGTTGGGAAGTCATTTCCTTACTGTCTGTGTTTACTTGCTTAAAAGAAAAAAAATGGATTTACATGTAATTTTATTTTTCACCCTTGAGGAATCACAGGGAAGCTTAGAGTTGGAAAAAAAAAAGAAACATGGTTGGTTAATTCAACTTTTTAGTTCAAACAGTAATTTCCTCTACAACATCTATGTCCAATGACCATCTAGCCTTTCATGGAATGCTTCTGGCAATAGGGGAACTCATCATCACTTCAGACTATTCCTATTCCATTTTTGGAGACTTTTAATTTACATATTTATTTATACAAATATATGTACATATACAAGCATACACATGCATGCACATGTATACATACATGTTACATGTGTATGTTGTGTATTTCCCCTTGTAGTACACAGAAAATTATCTTTCTATAAGTTCTATCCATTGATCTTAGCTGTAGCCTAACCCTAATCCCTCTTCCACATGTCAGTCTATAACATATTTGGAGACACTCTTCCCCTTTACCACTCCAGTCTTTCCTTCTTTAAGTTAAACACACTCAGCTCCTCTATCTTGCTCTCTTAAAATATGCATTCCTGGTCCCTTATATTCCAATTTATCAAGTTATAAACATAGTACTACAGATAGGATTTGCCCAAGAGAGAATACAATATCACCAGCACTATGATTTCCTTCATTCTAGATTCTATACAATTAATTCGCACTAAGACTAATATTCAAGACTAATAATGAGTAATTAGCCTTTTAGCAACCATATTACTCTGTTGGCTGACTTATACTGAGCTTCTCATCACTTAAAATTTCGTCTTTTTTTGTACATGATTTTCTGTAAAGCTACCTTTCCTTTGGTCAATGCTAATAGTTTTTTTTTAAATAGAGAATTTGACAGTTTAGATTTTTTCATCATCTTAAAATCAACTCAGATATCTAAAGATCTTTTGGATTATGATTCTATCATTTAATAAACATTATAATTCAATAAGATTTTTGCTGAATTCTTATGTTTTGAATAGCTGGCATATTCACAGAATGCAACAACCTCCCCACATGAAAGACCCTGCTTCTGGGAGAACCATGATGTCATGTAATGGAAGTGACTTGGAGAGATATTACAGCATGTGCAGACATTCTGTAACTGGTTCCTGGTCTGCTAACCACATGGCTAATGGCAACCTCTTTGATTGGTTGCATACTTGAAACTGAAGATGTCTTCAAAGGTAAACATGGGAAAGAAATCATAAGGAACTTATCAAAGTTGAACTATTTACATGCCAATATGGAAAAACAATAATAGTAACTTTTCTTAGTATGACAATAGGTGAAGGGAATACAAATGTGTACACATATATCTATATAGGAGGGTATATATGCATATGAATACATATCTGAGTATATGTGTATATGTGTACATAGAGGGTTCAAGATCAATTGAATATGAAGGGATGATACTTTAAAAGGTGAAACTCTGAGGTGGGAGAGGACTAGAATGAGATGAGACAGGGAGAGACAAAATAGGGTTAATCATCCCATATAGAAAAGGCAAGGGATAACTGTTACAACTTTACTTTCATTTACTCTCATTGAATTTGGCCTAGGGAAGGAATGACATAAACCTTAAAGTGGGTATCATGCCACACAGAAGAGTAGGGGGGATGGGGATGAGAGGTGGGATGATGGAGGGGAGGGCAGGATCTGGGGGAGAGTTGCTGGAAGCACACACTTCAGTAAAGAAACAGGGACAGAGTAGAGAATAGAACAAGGGGGGGCAGTGAGATAGGAAGGAGGGACATATAATCAGCCTATCACAATATGTCCACTCTGGAGATGTCCTGTGTAATTACAAATGTATAGCCTGTATTGAATTGCTTGTCCTTCCATTGGTCTTGGGTGACAAGGGAGGAACCAAGGCAATCTAGAATTTAAAGCTCTACAATCAAATGTTATGGAAAAAATTTATATATATATATATATATATATATATATATATGTATCTGTATATATGCATATATGTATATATATATACATAGAGAGAGAGAGAGAGAATTATTATTATCATTAACTACATGCAACAAGGAATTAAGATATACAGATACGGGAGTAGGGAGACCTTCCCTGCCCTACCAGAAAGTAAGAGAGCAGAGCAGGGGAGGGGCTTTACAGAGGGATCGCTGTATTGGGGATGGGGGTGGGGGAAAGACAGGGAGAAAATTCTGTAACTCAAAATCTGGTGGAAATGAATGATGTAAACAAGAAAATAAATAAAATAATTAATTTAAAAAATTTTTAAAGGCATTAGTTGTCAGAATCTCAGCCGTGTTAGCCGCTTTGGCTGCTTATTCTTGGGGTATCTCTTTGACTCCTTCATTAACCATGCCCAGCGAAAGATAATATTGTAAAGAGAGAGATGTTGGGCCCTTTTAACCATAGCCAACATATGGCCCCTTGGTCATTGCATTTGATCTTTTCCATATCAGGTGAAGGGATTAGTGACTTTGACCTTGTAAGTTTCAAAAGGAAAACAAAACATGCCTTCTGGAATCTAACTATCCAGGTATTTTGATCCAACATTAATGCCCCAAGGGAAAAGAATTGACCTTTAAGAGTGATCTTTGAGAGTGACCAGTCTAGGAGTAGCTGGGACAAAGATCCACTCATTCTCTGGAATTATTTATAATGCCCCATCTGCTTCCCTACACTACTCCTGCAAGCCCCTTCTCCCATTGGTGAGTTTTGCTCAGAGCCTCCATTTTGGGGAAGAGTCTAGATTAGCTATTCCTGGTTAGTTTGACTGCTGACTAGGCCTAAACTACCTCCTGATTCCACTTCCGTTGGCCCTTTGTTCTACTTGTAAATCCTTTCCTAAATCTCCATTTTGAGAAAGGTCCAAGGCAGTCATCATTAATTCTCAGGACTTATACACTATGTTCTTTAATGAGCATCTTTCCCCCTCCCCGTGATCTCTTCACACTTTTCATTTGTCTTTTTATGTTTTATCTTTCCTAATTAGAATGTAAGCTTTTTGAAGGCAGGGATTATCATTCCTTCTGCCTGTATTCCTATCCCCACTGCTTAGCATACAGTAAGTGCTTAATAAATGTTTCTTGACTAACTGATCCAGCAGCGATGCTGCATTCGGACCTGAACTTTGTGGACAGCTTTTTGTTGTCATTTTATGACTTGGAGAAGAGCCCCGACTTCGAGTTTGAGCACACACCAGCAGGAATAGTCCAACAGAAACCTGGGAAAGGTATCTGCACTGCTGTCAATCAACAAACTGTTTAAGTTTGAGCTCACTTTACCTAGAAAGTAGGGTGTGATATGGGAAAGTGTAAAGTTCTGGGAGGAAATGTTATTTCTTTTGTTGTCTCTAATTCTTCAAAGTAAATATTCCTTTCTAAAATTTAATTGATGTTAAGTGTTAAATGCAATTGAGGCCATTGCCTCTGGCACATAGCTGATAGTGACTCAAGCTAATGAAAACTAACATTGGGAGAATAAACACTCCCAAATCCAGGAAGATAACACTGGAACCCTGAGGGACAGATAGTGCAGGCATAGCTCTGGGAGAATGAGCTAGATTATACTTGCTACACATTGTACATGCAAGACATTAAGAGAGGCATAAATAGAATAAAAGGTAGAGAAAAAAGGACCCATACATGATCGCCATACTATAGGAGATGGCAAGTGATTAGAGAATAGATATGGCATAGATTGAAACATAGAGCGATGATGTATGTACACCAGGCATTAAGAGCTCCAAAGAGGGAGGGGTCACTCCTTAGGCTTTAGTAAAGTCATTCAGTCTTGCTCACCTTTGGAACTTCTGGAGGGAAGAGAATTGCAGCCAAGGCTTGGAGGAAGTCAGAGGACCACCATACAGGGTCCTGAGGATACTTGTGGTAGATTAGACAAAGGAACTGCATCACATTGCCAGGATAAGTCATTTTCCAATTATCTTCTTCTGAACCTGTGATGGGCTATGAACACAATTTATGAGGGACATGCTTCTGGGCAAGTAGACTCAGTTACTGCAAAAGAAAGCAGGAGAATTAAACTACAGACCTGCCTCCATGTATCTCTGATTCTGGAAAAGACACCTGAAATATACCCCACAGAGTATATGCCTGAACTAAAGAAGGGGCTAGTTTAGAAGCCAGGAGACCACATCTTAAGTTTTACCAGGGATATTATAAGTAACATTTTCCCCTTAATTTCCCCAAGTGGTAAAAATAGTATTATATAGCTTCCTAGTTACTTCAAATGGATCATTTATCAACCAAATTTATAAATGTTGTGTTATTTTTAATTAAACTCCCACAGCTTCACAAAAATGAAAATTAGTCAGAAAAAATATGAAGTACTTGAGATTGGACAGAAACAAATACTCTTTTCCACCCAATGCTAAGGCACAAATACATGAACTGGAGCATCAGGAATGAAGAAATGAAAGTCAGCTTGGCTGAATCAGGGTGGAAGGGTTAGTTAATGGCCAATAAGGCTGGAAAGGTAGGTTGGGGCCAGATCTTACAGGGCTTTAAGAGTTAAACAGAAGACTTTATAACTCATTCCAGAAACAATTAGAAACCATTAAAGGTCAGATCTGTGTCAAAGCAAGTTACTTAGGCAATAATGTATGGAATGAACTGAAGTGATAAGAGACATGAGGCAGGGACATCAAATAGCAAGCTAGGCAAGAGGAGATGAGGGCCTGAACTAAATGCAGTTTCTGCTTGAGTGGACAGAAAGGGGCATGTGGAAAAGATAAGTAAGAGGAATAGCCTGCTTATGATAGACTTGAAACTATCATATATTGAATTTGAGGTCCTGATTAAAGCAAGTACTCACCAGGTTAATTATGGCTTTGACCATCTCTAGTAGCAGCAGGGCACCTTCTGTGCATAAAGCAGATTTAAGGCTACTTGCCCCATTATTATTCTGTAATAACCACTGCAACATGGCATCAAGACTTGTCTAAAATAGAAAAGAAATTATAAGCATATTTAATATATATGCATAATTCATAAATAATATAACATATAATTTATGAGTGTATTAAGTAGTAGATAGAGTTGGCTTTGAAGCCAGAAAAACTTGAGTTCCAAGCCCCATCTTTGACCCATACTGGCATTGTGACCCTGTACAAAGAACTTAACTTTTCAGCCTCTAAGCAACTCTCTAAGACTATAAGCAGCAGAGAATGTCCTAGCCTGCACTGTTAGAGGGAGTTTCCTCATCTAGAAATTCTCTGTGCCAAGTTGGAACAGAAAAAGATACACAATAGGATAAAACACTCTTCTAATGTATTCCTGCCACTGGAAATTAGGATTAAGATACTTTTGGATTTTACAATTTGAAAAACAGATGGCATTTAAGAAGAGTAGAGGCAGGCTCCTCTGGTTTTAGGAAGGATAATTTGTTGGGGTTGTCATTGTTGTTTTTGTTGTCATTTTATGACTTGGAAAAGAGCCCCAACTTTGAGTTTGAGCACACACCAGCAGGACAGTCCAACAGAAACCTGGGAAAGGTATCTGCACTGCTGTCAATCAACAAGTATTTGGTTGGGCACTTCACCTCTGTTTGCTTCAGTTGCATCAATGGTAAGATGGTGAACAATAATAGAACCTACTTCTTGCAGTTGTGGTGAGAATCCAATTAGGTAATAGTGGTAAAAGCATTTAGCATATTCCCTGGTCCATAGGAGGTGTCATGTAAATCCTTCTTCTCTTCCCTTCTCTATTGCTTAGGCACCTCCTATATGCCAAGCTTGGAGCAATGCACTGGGAATATGAATATAATGAATGAAATGATCCCTCTTCAGAAGGAGGGAGGAAGGGGACTCGTTCCATTGTGGTTCTTTAATAACCATTATGACGTGACTTCTCTTCTCTTCTCAACTTTCCCTGAAAGTTGTAACTTCTTTTTCTGACCCTGATGCTCCCTGATCATGTCGACAGCTTCTCACAAACCCTAGCCTTACTTATCTCCTCTATTTGGATGTATCTCCCATCTGTTCAGCTGTGGTGTGTATTTAAATTGTTCATAGAAGTTGTTAAAGCTTATTGGCTAATCTCTATTTGGAGGAAGAGTAAGTTGCATAGATATCTTTGAGCAAAATTTCCCCATCGTGATAAATGCAAGATTAACATGATTACCTTCCATGCTTGCAAAGAGAGACTTGTGAAGATGTGAATTGTTCAGTTCACTCTTCCCAAGACACCATCCTACACTAAGATCCAAAGCTAACAGATGCTAAACTAGTGATATCCAGTAATCTGTTCACTGGGAGGGGGATTACTAACAGGTTTGGCAGTGAATTTCCATTGAGGACATACATATTCAGAATTTTCAGGTGATGAGAGAAAGAAAAGAAAGAGTGGCATTGAGCCTGCTAGTCACCAATCAGTCTTCAGGTGAAAAGATCATGGACAGCCAAACAAAGAAAGATTTTTGTCTAAAATCTCTGGATAGCAGGAATGATCATTTTGAAATGACATGATTTTTAAAATAAACTATTAAATGACCAAGAGATGTCCTAGCAAAATACTAATCCAACTGCTTTTCTATCATTTATTTGTGAGTTTTGTCCATCACTTTTCCATTTGGCATCACAAAGTAAAAATAAACTATACCTCCCCCCCCCATTGGAAGCATTTCAGGGGACTCACCTTGGGCTCTGCAGTCACTTCACTCAGTGGAGTCTGGAGGAAGAAGCCAGATACAAGGAGGTAGACTTCGGGAAGATGGATATGGTGGCTAAGAAATGTCGCTAATATTTGAAAACCAGAGATCAGGCAGGAACCATAATCAGGCATTGGAGGCTGATTTTTTAAATTATCTAAACATCAAAGAGGGAAAGAATATGTGATAAAATGTTTTTGATCAAAATTAATTAGTACAATCACAACCACTGTCAATAATATGCTTGCGTCAAGATTATTCATTCCATCAGTTATCTGTCCAATAATATGAGTCACAAAAATGAGTATATACTCAGGAACCCTATGTTTCTTCTATGAGTGATGGCAGTGATGATACATTTACAAATGATTCCATTCTGTTCAAATCAATTTATTAGTTACCTACCATGTGTCAAGCACTGGGTTAGTTGCTGGAGAAAAAGACAGATACAAAATAGCTTCTGCCATCAAGGAGCAATCATCCTCTTACTGTATATAAGTTGAAAGTTACTCCTTGTCTGCTACGTGTAAGTTAAAATAGAGACTTTTCAAAGTGACTGGTTGAAATCAACAGGATATGCCAGAAAGAAAATGTGCTAATAATAGCTGAAATGTATGTTACACGTTACAATTCGGGGAGCTAAGGGGTACAGTAGACAAAGTGCCAGGCCCAGACTGAGGACAACTCATTTTCTTGAGTTCAAATACGGCCTCAGACATTTACTACTAACTGTGTGACCCTGGGCAAGTCACTTAACTCTGCTTCAGTTTCTTTATCTGTAAAATGAGCTAGAGAAGGAAATGGCAAATCACTCCAGTATCTCTGCCAAGAAAACCCTGAATGGGGTCATGAAGAGTCAAATATGACTGAAAATGACTAAACAACAACAAATTAATAGTTGTAAAACATTTTACATACAGTATTTTATTAAAGGCTTGCAATGACCAGATTAGGTGCTACAGTTAGGCTTGTTCTTTTTTTACAGATGAAGAAACTGATAATGGGAGGTTTAGTAAGTTGCCCATTGTCATATATCTAGAGAGTATCAGAGGTAGGATTGAAACCAACTCTTCCTGATTCCAAGTCCAACATACTATTACTAGATACCACGTTGCTTCTTAAATAATAAAATTATATATAATATATACATATGTAAACCCTAAAAATCATATGTATGTATGTATAATCTTTAAAATCTTTTGTTTCAGACTTACCCATTAAAATATCCACTCCTAAAATGCTGTTTTCCACCCAGGAACCCCCTGACAATCCATCTTTAAATCTGGCCCGTAGAGTTGGATTGTACAAAAAGTACAATAGCAGTTTAATTCCTAACACCACTGTACTTGGGTGCAGATGATCTTGAATGAGTAACAGAAACCAGTCAGGTCCCAGGTGCAGAAACATTTCTTCCTGTGACCTGTGAAAAGATGCATTTATGCAAAATTGATTATTTTTTATGTGTGTATACAGCATGGTGTACCGGCTAGAAAGCTGGCCTCAGGGTTGGGAAAACCTGGGTTCCAGTCTCATCTTTGAGATCTACTTCTTGTGTGACCTTGGGCAAGTCAACTAACCTCTCAGCATTCTAGGAAAACTTCTCTAAAAGGATAAGTTACAGAGAAGGCACTGGCCTATACTGCTAATCAGTATAGGCATTTGTTTATCCCAGTCCAACAAAATCAAAGGTCTAGTCCCAACTCTAAACATATCATTTTAATTGTTTTAATCTAAACACATAGTGTACAAAGTTGCTTATAATAATCTGGAATCTGGACTCCGATATTTGGATCTGTCAAAAACTTGCTATTTGGTATTGGAATTTAATCTCTCAACAATAGACAAAAACCCATCAGTTTATATCAGACTAAGATCATAGGAATAAATTCTAAGATTATAAAATTATGAATCCTTCCAATATTTTGGCTGAGGAAAAATATGTAAGAAGCTAAGAAGATCTAAAAACATATATTTTTTAAAATCCACCACAAAAATTTCCCAAAGTAGTAGGAAAAGTATTCCAGTTTACCTTACAGTCAAGCTCTTAAAAGGAATAACAGATTTTAAACCTGTTGCTATCTATCGTTAACAAAGTGTTGGATCGAAAGAATCTAGAATTTAAGGCTCTGCAATATCTGCAACTAGGAATTAAGATATACAGGGGCTGGGGTAGGGAGACCCTCCCTGCCATACCAGAAAGTCAGAGAACAGATCAGGGGAGGGGCTTCACAGTGGGATTGCTGTTTTAGGGTTGGGGTAGGGGAAAGACAGGGAAAAAATTTGTAATTCAAAAATCTCATGAAAATGAGTGATGTAAACAAGAAAACAAATTTTAAAATTTATTTTAAAAGTGTTTAAACATAATAGAAATAAATTATAGTTTAAATTGCATACAATAATTATAATATAAATATAATATAAAAACAAATAAGGTTACATAGTGGGTAGTCAGAACAATAGATAATGGATATTTAATTTAAAGTGTATATACCAATAAATTTGACATATAAATTCATAAAAGAAAAAGGTTTTCATAATATAAAAACAAATATATAAAACAGTGGCATTAGGGGCCTTCAATAGACCATAATCAGAACATGACAAAACTGCACTACCTCATTTTTATTTATCATCAGGGTTAACTGTGAATTTTGCATTATTTTAGCACAAGTATAGGAAATTTCTTAATGGATATTTTACTCTAGACAGTCATTTTTAAAAATCAACAAATAACTCACTTCTCATTAAATTGTCTGACTGCAAAAATGTGGCCTTTTGTAAAGAATTTGTCATTGCCTTCCCCTTCCATAATTTCACCAGGGGTATTCTTAACATATACATATATTATGCATGGAAAGTGTTTATAGAGATAAAAATTTATGGGTAAGAAATGGCAATCATCTTTGTTTTCTGGGTTATCTTATTTGATAATAATACTGTGATCTCTTCAAATTTTTAGATTCATCCCCTGATTGAGGAACTTTGATAATCAGTCTCTGAATACTTATGTTTTGCCTCCAAGCAGAAATGCCCTCTCTTTATATGTGGTCAAGCTTCGCTGCTCTTCCCAGAGCAGTGCCATTCTTGAGTGCCATTTGCACTTCCTCATATCATATCAGGTATTGAGATGTTAGAGTTAAAATATGATGGTCCCACTGTCATCCATTATGGGAATAGATTACCAAAGAAATGATACCACATCTGTCTCATTTCTCACTTGTTTCTTGTCTTCCTATTTTCATCTATAAATTGTCTCTGGGTGATCTCGTTTATTTGTAACTCACACCAAGATTTCTACATACACATTTTCCTCTCCATTGCTTTTCACCTGTTTTATGAGGAAACCTTGTATGTAACCTTCTATCATCCCCTTCTGTAATACTTTTGTTTTTTGCAAATGTGCGTAGAATCTAAATTGCCTATCAGCTCTCAACTTGGCAATGACATCATATGTATGATGCCAGAATCAGTTTTTGGACTCAGTTGGCCTCCTTGTTGTGGAAATTTCTTTCCACTAGCTAATTATCCCTATGAAATGGTGTCAATTAAAAGCATTTATTGCGTCTATCATATTCCAGGTATCGTGCCAATGCAAAGGACACCCCAAAATGACAAAAAACAAACTTTTCCCTTAACAATTGGAGAAATGCTAATTGCTCAAGAGTAGACAAGTCAATATAATAAAAATAACAATTCTACCCAAATTAATTCATTTATTCACCACCATACTAATCAAACTACCAAAATATTTTATAGAGCTAAACAAAAATCATAACAATTCATCTGGAAGATCAAAAAGTCAAATATATCAAGGCAATCAATGGAAAAATGTGAAGAAAGGTGGTGTAACAATATCAGATCTCAAATTGTATTAGAAAGTGGTAATCATCAAAACAATCTGGTACTAGTTAAGAAAAAGAGTGGATCAATGGAATAGATTACGTACGCAATACAGAGTAGTAAATGACAATAGTAATCTAGCGTTTGATAAAGCCAAAGATCTAAGCTATTGAGGTAAGAACTCAACATTTGACAAAAATTGCTGGAAAAACTAGAAAGTAGTTTGGCAGAAACTAGGTATAGACCAATATCTCACACTGTATACCATGATAGGGTCAAAATACAACATAATTTAGACATAAAGTGTAACATCATAAGCAAATAAGGGGAGCATGGAAAATTTTATCTTTCAGATCTATGGATAAGGGAAGAATTTATGACCAAACAAGAGACAGAGAAATGCAAAATGGATAATTTTGATTACATTAAATTAAAAATAATGAGAAACTTGTTGCAAATCTATCCTCCACCCAGTTTCCTGTTTTCCTCCTAATTTTGGTTGCATTAGTTCTTTTTGTGCAAATGTTTTTAAGTTCATGTAATAAAATGTTTCTATTTTACTTCTCATGATCTTCTCTATCTCTTATTTGGTCACACTTATCCCTTATCCATACATTTGGCAGATATTTTTCCACGGCCGAAAGAGAATAAAACTGTATACCCTTTGACCCAGCAATAGCACTACTAGGTCTATATTCCAGAGATGAAAAAAAAAAGTACAAAAATAATTATAAGAGCTCTTTTCTGGTTGGCAAAGAATTAGAAATTAGAGGGCATCCCCATCTGTTGGGAAATCGCTGAACAAGCCTATAGATATAGCTCATATACAACTATGATCAAATACTAATATGCTTTAAGAAATTATGAGCAGGATGTTTTCAGGAGAAGCTGGGAAGATACATAAACTCGTACCATGTTGAGCAGAACAAGGAGCATGTGGTGTACAGTGAGAGCAATACTGTAAGGATGATCAACTGTGAATGACTTAACTATGTTGAGCAACCCAATGATCCCAGACAATTCTGACAGATTTATGTTGAAAAAATGCTATGTAACTCCAGAGAAAGAAGAAATGGAATCTGAGTGCAGATTGTAGCATTTTTTTAAAACTTTCTTTTTCTTCTAGTTGGATTTTTTTTTGGCAATATGGCTAATATGGAAATATGTTTTGCATGATTAAACACGTATAACTGATGTCATATTTCTTGTCTTCACAATGGGTAGAGGAGGGGTGGGAGGGAGAGAATTCAGAATCAAACATTTTTAAAGTAAATGCTTAAAATAAAAAAATAAATAATAAAATGTTTATAAGCAGCTTTAGATAAAAGAGATAGTATCAATTCAATTGAACAGTGCAATTAAATTGAAGTTTATTTTTTTAAATAGCCCATTGCTCTTATATCCCAGTGCTTTTGGTGAGTATATCATGCATATTTTTTTTTGCTTTTTTTTGGAGGGCAGTTGGGGTTAAGTGACTTGCCCAAGGTCACATGGCTAGTTTTTTTGTGTGTGTTAAGTGTCTGAGGCCGGATTTGAACTCAGGTACTCCTGACCCCAGAGCCAGTGCTCTATTCACTGTGCAACCTAGCCGCCCCGTATATCATGCATATTAAGGATCTGAAAATCTTATACCTCTACATAGCTGTCAGTTATCCTCACCTTACAAATGAGGAAGTTAAGACTTAAAGAATTTATATAACATACCTGAGAAAACGCAGTAAAAAGAGCAACTGGCACCAGAAGCTCTTCTTTTAGGCCATGAGGCAGAGGTAGTTAAGGTAGTTTCAAGTGCTGTGTTTGTACTACTGCCTGTGTAATATATTCAAAAGATCATAACCTCTTTGTGCCTCAGTTTCCCCATCTACAAAGTTGTGAAGTTGGTCTACATGATGTAAAGGTCTCTTTCATCTCTAAATTCTATGATTCTAAGTAGCAGCATCATAAATTGAACCCAGTGCATTTTGACTCTGAGGCCTGTGCCCTTCTCATTCCCTAAGTCCTCAAACCTTTTGGTCTCAAGATCCCTTTACACTCTCAAAATTATTGCAGACTCTAGCTTTTGCTTATATGGATTAATTCTATTGATATTTTACCAAACTAAAAATTTAAATATCTTAGTATCATTATGAAAATAACTCTGACTTTGTAGAACCCATGAAAGACTCTCAGGGATCCCAGGCATTCCTGGACAACATTTGGAGAATCATTGACTTGTATCATAATCACAGAAGAGAGTAAACAAACTTTGTACAGGGAAAAGCAAGGAATTTAGCTCACTGGAAGAATGGAGTCACTGATTGCTAAGAAGGGAAAGGCATACAATGTTATAGGTTCTGATTACAATGACATCAGTGATGAAAGTAGAACTGAGGGGATCTTCATGAATTAAAATACTTATTTATTGAGAGATCAAAAATCTATTTGGAAGAAGGATGACTAGGTGGCAAAGTAGATGGAAAACCAGCCCTAGAGCCAAGAAGACCTGAGACCAAATCTAGCCTCAGACACTTACTACCTCTGTGACCCTGGGGAAGTCACTTAATCCTGATTGCCTCAAAAAAATTACTTGGCAATGCTACTTTATTATATTTCTGAGAGAGGAAGAGTAGCAGAATGAGTGTTTAACTTGAAAGATTTATCAAGTGCCAGTTGAAAACAATGACTGGATCTTGGACTCCTTCTGAGACTCACAGTTCCACACAGTAAGCATGACTTCACAAATGTTTCCTTTGACAGATAAAGGTTTTATGGTGTGAATTTACCAAGTTTTTCGGTTTTCTTTTCATAGAATACTGAGTACGTAGAATATTACATAGAATATTGAGTACTTTATAAAACTTTATAAAAATAATTTTCTTTAAAATTTTGAAATAAAGGATTTAGAGATAGTGGAAGGAATCTTAGACAACATTTAGACCAACTCCCTCATCTTGCAGGTAAGAAAAATGACATCTAGAGAGATTGCTCAGTCTTTTCAGTCATGACTGACTCTTTGTGACCCCACTTGGGGGTTTTCTTACTAAAGATTTTTTTTATTTTCAATGCTACTATATTATAATTTGAAAAGTATTGAGAGTATAGTTATTAACTATAAACTAGCACAAGACTGCTCTCCAGGAATTTGGAAATATCGACCCAATTCCATATCACAATTCAAGATTGTTTTTTTCTTTAGGGAGCATTATTACCTCTGGAAAGGGACATTCAGAGGGGGAAAGTGGTCTTACAATCCAACCAAAAAGAATGCTATCTGCTAAGAAACTGAACAATTTTTTTATATTTCCCTGGACTTGAGTCAGTTTAAACTGGCTGTGGGTCGGATGATGCTTGTCTAGATCTTCAAACCCATTACTTAGTGAACCCATTTTCTTCCTCAGTCCATTTTACAGATGTGGAAACTTTGGCAAATAATTAAGTGATTTCCCCAGGGTCACCCAGCTAGTAAGTGTCTGAGGCCATATTTGAACTCTGGAAGATAAATCTTCCTGACTGGAGTCTTGGCACTCTATCTATTTTGCCACCAAATTGCCCTCTAGAGAGGTTATGTGAGATAACAAGCCAAGCAAAGTCAACAAGCATTTCTTTCTTTCTTTCTTTCTTTCTTTCTTTCTTTCTTTCTTTCTTTCTTTCTTTCTTTCTTTCTTTCTTTCTTTCTTTCTTTCTGTTTCCTTTCTTTCTTTTTCTTTCTTTCTTTTTTCCTTTCTTCCTTTCCTTCTTTTCTTCCTTCCTTCCTTCCTTCCTTCCTTCCTTCCTTCCTTCCTTCCTTCCTTCCTTCCTTCTTTCCAGGGGGGAAGGCAAGGCAATTGGGGCCAAGTGATCTTTCCAAGGTCATACATCTAAGTAAGTGTGTCAAGTGTCTGAGGCCAAATTTGAACTCAGGTCTTCCTGACTCCAGAGCCAGTACTCTATTCACAGCACCACCTAGCTGCCTCCTCAGGCATTTCTTAAGTGTCTACCATATGCCAGTCACTGTGCTAAGTGCTGGTTACACAAAGAAAGGCAACAAACAATGTTGTCAAGGAACTCAACAACTATGAGGTCATGTAGTGTAGTAGATAAGAAACTGGTCTCAGAGGCAAGGAATCCTGCGACTCTACACCCCCCCCCCCAATATTCTGCGTGCATCACCTTGGCCAAGTCACATAACCAACCTCTTGCTGTCCCAGGCAACCTTCAAAGACTCTATGTTGCTGATCAGGAAACAATCTAGACAGGTAATTTTACATCAGATATTCCCCTACACAGATGAAATCACAAATGAAATAAAAAAGAATAACAACCATTCAAGTGGGATTTAAAAATAATAAAGGAAGATAAAAGGGTTTATGGTAATTATACTGAGTTTTCTTCTTCCTCAATTTTTAGAATATCTTAGGGCAAGGTCTGGATTAGCCTGTTGGGAAACTAATTTTCCTACTGACAGTGCTAGAAATATGTAGCAGAAATGGCAATCTTTTCATTAAGGGAAATGTCTTTTTACTGTTCCGTGTATGAATTAGCCACATGGTGGATCACCCAACACACTGTTACTTACTCTGAGGACAGATGAAATTTGTTGGAACAGATTACATCCAGCAGCATCTCGAGTAACTGGTTTCTGAGCCAGATCATCCTGCCAGATGTTTGGCTTCCGGCTATAAACGTGGAAAAGAGAAGAAACCAAAGAAGGCTATCGGAATGCAGGCTTCAATAAACAACTCAGAAAGGGAGACAGGTGGAGAGAGAAGGGTCTTATCTGTGAATGTGGAAGGTACCCCTACAGTCCCTTTCAGCACACATATCTGAAGTTGTCACAAAGAAACTGTTACAGCAAGCCAATTTGGGAAGGATTATTGAAAGTCTTCCACAGCCTGGCTCCTACCTTCTTTTCCAGTCTTATTTTCTATTATTCACATTCATGCCCCTCTCTATTCCTGTCAAACTGGACATTTGGCTGATCCCTAAACATTTTCTTTTCATCTTTCCCAACACTCCTTTCCATAGAGGGATGGGATCTTTGCTCTGGAATGCACTTTTTCCTCCACTGTCCTTCAAAGAATCCATGGCTTCATTCAAAGCCCACCTTAGGTGTCACCTCCTACTAGGAGCCTTCCTTGATTCCTTTCAATTCTTAGTACTCAGACTCTTTTAAAATACTTTCCATATAATTTACATTTAGTTATCCATATACGTGTTGTACTTCCACCTTCTAGTAGAACATAAGCTCCTTGAGAGCAAGCATTGCTTTATTTTTGTTTTTATTTCCCCATCTACAATGCCTGGCATTGGTACTTAACAAAGGTACTTAAAATATTCATAGAATTAAATTGAATCATCAAACACAGTAGGGGAAAAATATTTTGTCATTAAGTTAGCAACCAGCTTATCTATACATTCACCAAGGACATAATAAAAGACACTGTATTTAAACTATAACTGAAGTAAAATAAGTTTAGATATTAAGATGAACTTTCTGACCAAAAAAAATCATTTAAGAGAAGATGTTAAATATTTGTCTTGTGGAAAAAGTGTTCATTTGATTCCTGCATTTAGAAATAGAAGACCAGGGACAGCTAGATGGTGCAGTGAATAGAGCAACAACCCTGGAATCAGGAGGACCTGAGTTCAAATCCGATCTCAGACACTTAATACTTACTAGCCCTGTGACCTTGGGCAAGTCATTTAACCCCAATTGCCCTGCCTTCTTCCAAAAGAAAAAAAAAGACCAAAAGAAATAGAAGACCAATCCAAGTTCAAATCTCAGCTCTGCCATATGGAGTGGAGGGTGTATTTGAATGTACTGTGTGTATGTGTGTGTGTGTGTGTGTGTGTGTGTGTATGCATGTGAGAGAGAGAAAGAGAAGGAAGGGAGGGAGGGAAAGAAGAAGGGAAGGAAGGAAGGAAGGAAGGAAGGAAGGAAGGAAGGAAGGAAGGAAGGATAGAAGGAAGGAAGGAAGGAAGGAAGGAAAGAAAGGTCTTGGGCAATTCACTTCACTTTTCAGGTTCTCATTGTATTTAATAAATAATATTTAACTTTGTGGGCCAAAATGGCAGACTAAATGAGCTTGCTATACGTCCTTTCTCAAGTGCCAGTGTCTTTAAACTATGAAACTGCAAATTATAGCTGATAAGCCAATATTCACAAAGGCAGCCTGATGTATGAATAGAGGGTTGGTCTTGTAGTCAGAAGACCTGGGCTGGATTATTGTTTCAAACAATTTTCTTAGCTTTGTGATCATAGACAAATCATAGGCAAGAGCAAATCACTTAACAGTTCAGAGTTCTATTTCTTCATCTAAGGTGAAGAAAATTAGTATATATGTGATATAAAATATAATATGCTATATATTATAAAATGTACATATTATAAGTATATGTGTACACATATACAAATGCGAGAATATTAAAGATACAAAAATGGTACAAAGCACCAATAACACGTGTTCATATAATATATACACAATGTATAACATATAGATTATAAAGAGGTATACTAGAGTTAGAACGGACTTCAGACAAATGTGAGTCATTATTATCTTTAATTTGTAAAAATATTAATCTTCCATAGGCACTGTGCCTAGTCCATAGAAGTCACTTAATAAATGATTGTTACTGGGTGTATAATCCAATTTCATTATTTTACACAAGAGGAAATTGATGCCTAGACTACCACAATGACTTGCTGAAGATTACACTGGTAGTAAGTACCAGAAGCAAGATTTAGAAACCCAGGTAATCTTACTATTGTATCGTGTTGGTTCCTCTGAAGGTAAGCATTTTGGGTAAATTGTGAGAATAAATATTGGATATTCTCTTATCGAGACTTTGATAACATCAAAACCAGCACTGAAGAAAACCTTCTTACCTTCCACAGAGGAGTCCAAGTTCTTGTCCACGCTAATCTGTTTTTCATTTACTGAAGAAGGTTTTAAAGTATAGACAACAAATAATCCAATCCTTTAAGGAAACAAAAAGAGGGTCAGGGGAAGAAGGAAGTAAGGAATATCACTGAAGTGTATCTTTTCTGGGCATATCATGAACATTTTTCTGCCCAGGTTCAACTCACGTGTAACTTGGGGTCTCACTTTTATTATTAGAATATTTTTTAAAATCAGACAGTAATTTTGAAGAAAGCAGTAGCCAACTGTTGATTGTCTAGGGGAGGCAAAGGGAACAAACCTAAGAAGGTCAGAAAACAATTATGAATTTTCCCACCTTGGTGTAGATAAGGGATAGTCAATCATTTACACTGGGAACCATATCAAGGATTTATTGGAAAATCAATATTATCCCATAATATGTGGTATAAAATAGTTATTTCTTTGTTTCAAGAGTAAAGTAAGGACATAGTTATCTATGCTAGGCAGTTTAGAAAATAGAGTGATAGATTTGAAGTCAAGGAGATCTGAATTCAAATGCTGCCTCAGACACCGAGTAGCTGAATGATCTGGGCTTTATCCTCTCCTAGCTTCAGTTTCTCCAACTGTAAAATGCATTTAATAATAGCACTTACCTCACAGAGTTGTTTTGAGGACCAAATGAGGACATAGATATAATTTGCAAACCTTAAATCACTATTTAAATGCTAGCTACTGTCATTGTTGTTATCATAGTCATAAAACATTATCAGAGGCAGCACAGAAAATTAGATGTGTCATCAGAGAGACTTGAGTTCAAGGCCGTTTCCACTCATGAGCTGTGTGATCTTGGCCAAATCATTTAGTCTCCCTGAGTCTTGGTTTCTTTACGTTTAAAATACAGGAGTTGTACTAGATGAATGCTAACATCCTTCTAGATGTTAATCTATAATTCCATGATCAACCCTTTTGTTGGGGTTGAACTCATACTATCACATTTAGCATCCAGTGACATTTGTCTGCATGTCTGTAGAACTCGTAAGTAGGTATGAGTCAGATTTAATTCTTTATCATTTAAAGGAAAGGTGATATTATCTTAAATAAAGAACTACAGTGTGTCTATATTTTTGCATTAAAGATATTTCTAATTCCCAAATGCTCCCTCAGAACCAGGGAATAGGGAACTGAATCTGGAGTCAGGAAGACTTGAGTTCAAACCATGCCCCTGACACCAGTGGATAAATAAGTAGTGGAAGTTAATTGATGTAATTTCCCCATTGGTAGGATGGGGAATTGAAAGGACATTGCTATTAATGATACCTATGTTGTTATTTTATAAACACTGCTTCACATAGCTAAGTTAATCTACTGAGTTAATACCAACATGGCTGCTGATGGGAGTGGAAAATAAAGCAAAGTGAAGTTGAGCAGCTTGCACTAGAAGGAAGGAAGGAGGATGTGACAGTGAACCAATGAGGAATGGTGGCTTTGTTGCTGGCCAACTTGGAGAATGGCTACTCTGTGAGTAGAGTCAGTAGCTAGCTATTTACTGTGGGCATTGACCTGCTTTTCTCCATTAGACTATGAACTCTTCAAGAACAATAATTGCTTTTTGCCTTTCCAGTACCTAGTAGTTTTCTCACTCTTTCTCTCACTTCCACTTTTAATATTTCAAGTAAAACGGGAAATTATCCATGGCAGCAATGCAAAGTTTGGCATTATCTGAAGCAGAATGTGAGAGGGAAAATGATTCTGCATAAAAGACGACTGGTGATCATGGAAATATGTACAGGAACAGAGCTCACATAGGACTCTGGAAATTCTGGGAATTCAAAAATCAGACAAACAAAACAAAAAAGGAATGTTCACCATATCAGTTAATAACTTCAACTCTTATTCAATCATAGTTTTGAACCAGTTAATCAATAATTGAAATAACTAGGAAGTTTCTGTTCATTTAAGTTCTTCAAAAATGGAATCTTACTGTCAAACAAAGGTAAATTGTCAAGCTATTAAAATGATTAACCTATTAATAATACCTGTGGTAGCTTACATATAGCTGTTCCGAGGTGAAAATGAGATCATATAGCGTTGGTATATAACCAACATTAAAGTTATATGTAATTGTTAGTGATGTTTCTATTGTATCATTATTATTATTATTATTATTATTATTATTATTACCTAATAACATCCTGGGTGTTGAAATGTCTCTTCAGCAAATGACCCAGAATGGAAGTGATGGTGGAAATCTTGGTGGGACTAAGAATGGGGTCATTAAAGAGGAAGACCAGCCTAGGAATAAGTTGTAATCTGTGAGCAATTTCAGCATTCCGGGCTCCTTCCCTGGTGAGAAAGGCAAAGAGACATAAAAGCATTTACTGGAAAGAGCCAAATTTGCTGCATTTCTGCTAAAAAGGTTTGCAGACTCTGCTTATTCTGTGGACCTTTGACTCCTGATGATTTCTTGGCAACCTCTCAAAACAATGTCAGACATTCATTGAATATGTGTCTGTTATCAAAAACCAAAGTCTGCACTGGGACACTCCTCTACGTCTTCCTTTCCACCCCCGGAAACTGCCACGTTTTAGAGAGTTCAAACAAAAGCCCTAATTATTGACTTTTAAATCTGTGCATCAGTGGAAACAAATGTAGATCACATAAAGCTCAGAACAAAGGCATTAGACATGTACGTGATCTCTAACACCACTTTGCCAATAGCCTAGAAACTGCCAGCATTCTTCAGTGAGTTTGTCTGAGTGAATGCCTTGCTCATCCTTTTGAAACCACAAAGTGAATAGGTTCATATTATCTTAAAGTCAAAATTTAAAAATAATTCTAGTATTCACATCCTTTTTTTTCTCCGGATGTTCATAAATGCAATTTCCCATAAAATGTTCTCACTCTAAGAAAACAACTTCCCCCAAAAATTTCATTTTTCAAAAAGAAAATAGAAATAAAACATCAGTGACTAGACTCACTCTTCTTTTTTCCCCTTTGCTTGAATTTGCCATAAAAGCAAAAGGGGATAAAGGTCAGTAAGACATAAGGTGCTGGCATCCTACAACATGACTGATTCTACATATAATAAACTGTTTTCACAGCCTGAGTTAGCCAATAAGATTAAAGTCATGGATGTACAATAAGGTTAGCAAATTTCTATTTGGTCATTAAACACAATGGTGAAGCTGACATTCTGTATTTCCCTGGAAATTACTTATTTCCTCCTGATAACTCTTATTAAAATTGGTGACTACAGTTAAAGTTGTAGAAGGCAGAAGTTCCCATTGGATATCCTACCTTGGTGATTGAAAAATTTCTATGAGATGAGAAAAGAGGGCAATGTCTAGATTTTCTGATGTGTTCATCCAGAGCTGAAAGACAGAAAAATACACTTTGAAACATGATGCATTATTGAAACATATTTTGACATGGGGAATGAGGTGGATGGAGGAAACTTGCAAAGTTTCTCAGAATTCCAGTGGTCACAAATTAGAAACTCTATAAGAAATACACAAAGGTTTGAGCTGTTGATACTCTTTGACTGAGTGATCTTACTATTGGGTTTATAACCCAAGAAAGTCATAGTCAAAAAAAAAGAAAGGTCCCCCCTATCTATACAAATATTCAGAAGAACACCTTTTTTTCCTTAGCTACAAATAATTATAAACAAAATAGGCATCTGTCAATTGGGGAATGACTAAACAAAATGCTGGATAGGAATACGATGGAATATTATGGTGCAATAAAAATGACAAATATGAGGAACTCAGGAAAAAACATGGGAAGAATTTTTATGTAGTATGGGAACTGATATAGAGCAAAGTAAGAAGGAGCAGGAAAGAACAAAATACACAGTAAGGTAAATAAAAACTACACTAAGAAGGAACATCGTGATGACTAACTGATGATCCACCTCGTTCCAAGAGAACTGAAGGTGAAATATGTTTCTTTTCTTAAAGGAGGGGGATGAAAGGAGGCATGAGAAGAGATTGTAAATGAAGAATATTGCTAGATATGGACATTGTGTCTCTTGGATTTCTGAAATGTTTTTCTTTGTTATAAATGAGTATTCCATGTCTATGTTTGTGGAGGAATATTAAGGTTAAATGATTATAGAATAAATGCAAAAAGCATCAGTAAAACTTCAAAGTAGGAATTCATGTATCAAAAGTCATCTTCTGTACTTGACAATTTGTTGGGCTGTTTAAAGCACCAAATAACTAGAGGAGAGAAGTAACCCAGAAAATAAAGGCACAGTGGGCTGGCAGATGACGGAAAGGCCAAGGACCTTTGGCCCTACTCTCATCTTCATCACTGTCTCTTGTGTGCCTGTGAACTAACAACTTCCTTCTCTTTGTGTTAGTTTTTCCATGTATAAATTGTTAATAAATCTTGGCAATCGTAAATCAACCCACCCCACAGAGCTGCTAGACACACAAACAGATCTATAAAATGCATTGAAATCCTTGAAGTATCACTTGGGCATCACTATAGGTATCATTTGGATTACTTCAGTTCACACAAAAAAAGCAAAGTATAATTGGTCTCTATGGGACAGAGTAGACAACCCTCTCCCATTTCTCCTCCCTGTCCCTGCCCCCTCCCAAAGTTCCTCTTAGAGCAATCTTTTCCATGCTCATATCTAAAACACTGACAAAACGAAGGTTATCCAATTTGGCAATCCATACATATTCATTACAGTATTAGAGAGTTCAAGGGTCAGACTCCCTCCTCCACTGACTATTGACTTACCTTCCTTCCTTGAAGTCTCAACTACAATTCCATCTTTTACTAGAAGCCTTTCCCAATTCCTCTTAATTCTAGTGCCTTTCCTCTATTATGTATTCCTATCTATATCTTGTATGTAGCTTGCTTTCTATATATTGATTTGCATGCCATCTCCCCCATTAGATTATAAACTCTTTAAGTGCAGGGACCATATTTTGCTTTTTCTATCCACAGTATTTAGCACAGTTTTTGGAACAGAATAGGTGCTTAATAAGCATTTTCTTATTGAGTTCAAAAAACTCTTAGAGTGATAAGAAAAAAAATTTTTTAAAGAAATTTAAAAAGAAGCAGTCATGGGTGTGGTATAGTCATTTCTCTCAATGAAAATGTGGTGAAATTACCATGCCTTATGATTGGAGGAAATTGGGGAAGAGGAAGCAGTGAGAATATGTTGCTAATGCTACAAATCCATGTGATTTTTATTATTGTAATTGCCCCAAAATTATCCTACCAACATATTCTTCAGGATCCATCTCCCGTGGTAGAAATTGAGGGTAGTTGGGGATCGCTGGATGAGGAAAAGAATTTCATCCAGTCTCTGTTGACCCTATTAAAGTTCAAACTTTACTAAGACTTTTAGGACAGCCTGTATTATTTATTACAAACTTAACAGTCATCAATAGATATGAAAAACAGCATTGCCTAGGAAGCCATGAATCTACAATATTTTTCTACATATTTATTAAATATTAATATTTTAAGTATTCACCAAATGTTAAATGATTTTTGTACCAACACCATCCATCGTTGGCATCTTCCTGCTCTCTTCTCACTATTTCTTTGTGACATAGCAACATTTTCAACAGGAAATTTCTTCCCCCTGATTTACCTCAAAATTGCAGAGAACATGCTGGAATATGCCAAGGTTTATGATAGCTGAGGAACCAAAGCCCAGCTCAACAGTGCCAGCAACAGAAAGAATCAGCTGGAAAATTCTGTTGTTCAACAGTTGCATCTTCTTCTTGAGGAGCAATGTCAATATCTGAAAAAAAAATGTCCATATAACAAGATCCAATTTACTCCTCAATAAATACATTTTCCCTAAGTTTTTTTTTTCTTTAAGCCTTTCTGTACACACACAATGTGTAGCCATTCCACATAGAACTGCCTCTGAGGAGATTTTGCCCAAAACTTGTAAACTGACCTGGGGAAGACAATCGCCATGTATAGATGGCACTTTGTCATTGGTATACCAACATGTACTGTGCACTTCCTTAGGAAACTTATATTACAAACAGTTTGAATTGAACGTAAGCTCATTTTTCTTTAAAAGTTATGCAGGCTACCATAGTTTAGCTTTTTTTCATTCCTTCAAAGTCTCTGGCATGGTCAAATGGTTCAACATCAAAAAGAGATGCACTTTTGTCAGAGGAAAGGAAACTAAAGAAGACATGTTACCGGGGCGGCTAGGTGGCACAGTGAATAGAGCACCAGCCCTGAAGTCAGGAGGACCTGAGTTCAAATCCAGACTCAGACACTTGACACACTTACTAGCAGTGTGAATTTGGGCAAGTCACAACCCCAATTGCCCTCCAAAAAAAAAGCAAAAAAATAAAAAAGACCTCTTACCATCTTTCCTGTATCACTATAAGGACCAAAAGGCTTGACCATCTAACTTTCTGATTTTCAGATAAGACATTCTATATGTGTTGTCTCCCCCTATTAGAATGTGAGCCCCTTGAGACCAGGGAATGTCTTGTTTTTTCTACTCGTATCTTCAGTACTCACCATAGTACTTCGTACAATGTAATTGCCTAATATTTTTATTCATTCATTCACTCACTCTCTCATTCATTCATTCATTCATCCTCCATCCATGTGAAAGTCAGATTTGAGGAACCACCAAAATGAGTCTCCTATCTTTCACACAGCCAAGAGGTTGCTTTAAAACACCCCCTTTCTATGCCCATCAATTGGGGAACGGCTGAACAAGTTATGGTATATGAATGTAATGGAATACTATTGTGCTATAAGAAATAGGAAGGAGATGGACTTCATATTTACCTGGAGAGGCTTATACGAATTGATGCTAAGTGAGAAGAGCATAATCAGGAAAAATTTGTACAGTCACAGAAACATCTTATGTGTGACAACCAACCTTGATAAACTGAACTCTTCTCAGCAACACACAGTTAAAAGACAACTCTACAAGTCTCAGAATGGAAGGAGATACCTACACTCAGAGAAAGATCTAGAAAGACCAGAGTTTAAAAGGAGACTGAAGCAACACATGCTATTGTTCTTTTCCATGTTTGGCTTTGTTTCTTTATTTTTCTTTTTCCCATTATTCTCTCCATTGGTTACAATGCTTCTATACAACCAGACTTTGTACAATGTGAAAGTGTTTGCAGATCCCATACATGATTGTACACCACCATGGGGTGGGGGTGGGGGAGAAGGGAGAGAAGAAAATCTGAAACTCAAGCGATTCTGTAAATGAATCTTGTAAACTGAAAGTAAATAAACAAGTCAATAAATTAAATAAATAAATAAAAACATCTCCTTTGGCTTCTGGGGGAAAACTTGTCAATTTATTACCTGGTATCCATGGATATGTTTCATGAGACTGTCACACATGCTGCTGCTACTCAGGACAGAGTGGAGGACCTTAATAGCAGCATACATGGTATGGTCATCTGTAGCCAGTGAAATCATTCCAAGGAGAATGGCAGGTCCCCCAATGAAGTTCAGGCTGTTGGCAGCAGGGCTGGAGTGGAACACTCTTACCCCTAAGGAAAATCCAAGACCTCAGGTAATCACTTTCTACTTCAGCACCATTCAAAATTACCTAGTGACCTAAATGAGCCAAAGAAGCTTATAAAGACTTTTTTTTGCAAAGATGATACTCATAGAATCACAGAATCTCAAGAATTAAGAAGGACTTTAACACCCATTTAGTCAACTTGTACATGAATGAGGATCCCCCTCTGCAATATACTCAACAATTCAGGCCATTCAGTCTCTGCTTGAAAACTCAATCAAGGCCAGCATCTACCAAGGCAATCCAATCCATTCTGGGATTGCTCTAAGTTTTGGAAATTTTTCCTTGAATCAAACCCAAATGCTTCTTCAAAACTTCTATTCATTTCAGAACACCTATGAAGAACATGTGGTCAGCAACGTGTACTGACCAGAAGCCTGGCAATGAGATGCCTTTCCCTCTTCCTGGCAGGTGCAAAATGAGTCACATAGTATTAGCCATGGCCAATGTGTTATTTTGTGTTGCTTAACTATGTTTCTTCATTACAATGAGGTTTTATAGGCACTTGAGGTCACTGCGAATGAAGGGATAGGGACTGGATAGGAAGCTACCAGATGAAGACATTCCCTCCACCAACACACATCAGCACATACTTCACTCTTAGAACTTTGGAGAGTTTTCTGGCATGATGTGGAGTTAAGTGACTTGCACAGCATCACATAATCAATATAGGTCAAAGGCAGGGCTTGAACCCAGATCCTCCTAGCTTCAATACTAGCTTTTTACTCACTCTGATGTTGTAGTTCATGAAATGACACCATTTTTTTAAATCATCAATAAAATGTTTACTTTAAAAAAGAAGAGGAGGCAAGGAAATTGTAAGCGTAAATGGGATTCATGGTAAGAGTGAATGAAAAAGTCATTTTCTATTTAGACCTACAGAGAGATCCAGGGTTTGATTTATGAATATTGTTAAGAACTGAAGATTAGTGAGACAGCTACTTAATTGTACCTTACTGTTTGGATTTCAGTATAGTCCTAAACTATCTATCTACATACAGTTTTATGCTAATATTAGTGAAAATTTATGCTTCCTTGTTAATAGAGCACTCTTTTATAGTGGAAAATTTGGAGGCATATTTTAAAATGTTTTCAAGGTTTAAAACTCTTAGGATGGAGTCTATTGACCATTTTGCAGATGACCAAATAATAAAACAACAAGAAATTCTGATTAGTTTCCATGAACAACCTCAGTGTTTCACTCACCTGATAGACCTTTTTAGTCAAAACTCCCAGAAATCCTTATTCCCAGGACTTGATTCCAATTCACCTGCTATACATACCTAACTGACCCACAGCAACTGCTCCAATGGTACGAAGGGGGCCTGAAAGGTGTCCAGCAGAATTTCTTACCAAGAAAACTGGCATAGAATTGTCCCGGGAGGAAATGTTCATCTAAGGGAATCACAAATAATCCTGAATCATCATATAACATTTTTGAAAAGGAAAATTTCAGGAAAAACAAGTTTTTACTTTTAACATAACTGGAAAATTCAACCAATGAAAGAAACTTAAGTATTCCATGTAGAGCTGAAATCTCAACTCAAGCCCAAGGACATATGTGCATCTGACTTAATTAAGAGAATAATATTTAAGTGCACTCAATATTTTAAATCCTTTACTCATTCAAACTTTTAGGATCTTTTTTCAAAACTGAACTGGGTTCTGGAATATGACATATGACTGCTATTACCATGGTCTGTCAACTTTTCTGTTAGAGTGGGTCAGACATCAAGGGTATTCAAGTATCTAATTCACTTGATCTGTTCCACCCAATGTTACAAGAGCATTTTATTGCAAGTTATATAATAGTTTCAGAGGAGGAGAAAGAAGAAACATTACCATGTTCTAAATCTGAAGACATTCATGCATCTTTCACACACTAGACACAGATAGTATCCAAGCAGGACAAATTAAAAAATTCAGTCCCCAAAGAGGACAGTTACTTGTAGATATCAATGAATGGTGATGACAAGAGCTAGCATTTGTGTAGTGATTCATAAATTTTTAAAAATCATTTATAAAATACTTGACAAATATCTCATTTTTCTACACAATGACCCTGGGAGGTAGATACATTTGCTATCTTCTTTTTATAGAAGAGGAAACTGAGGCAACCATTTGCTATTACCTGCCCAGTGTCATATAAAGTATTCTTCTAAGACCAGATTTGAATTCATATCTTCTTGACTCCAATATCCGTTTAGCTGTTTGTCAGGTAATCTACATAGTACATGTGTGGGCTATTTGCAAAAAACTGTACCTCCGGGTGCTATATGCCAAGTAAAGTGTATGGCGTGTATATATGTAGATATGCATGTGCTTGTATATTATAGGTGTATATACATACATACATGTGTGTATAGCTAAATATTCACATAAATACATATACAAAAAGACACACAGATACACAAACACAATATGTATATGTACAAACATGTGTGTATGTACACACACACAAACACACACACGCACACACACACACACACACACACACACACACACACACACACACACATATATATATATAAAGAGTGCCTGTTTCCAAGGAACTTATATTTTTGGGGGGAAGGTAAGACAAGGTTTATGTAATGTACATGCCCATGTAAAATAAACACAATGTAATATTCTAGAGGGAATATAGGAGTGCAATGGATAGAGTGCCAAACCCTAACCCTAAATGCCTCTGACTCTATCCCTGACCTTAATCCTAACCCTTCATCTTCCTGAGTTCAAATTCAGCTTCAGACACTTACTACCTGTGTGACCCTGGGCAAGTCAGTTAATCCCTTTTGCCTCAGTTTCCTCACCTGTAAAATGAATGAGAGAAGGAAATGGCAAACCACTCCAGTATCCTTGCCAAGAAAGCCCCAAATGGGGTCACAAAAAGTCAGACACGACTGAAATAAATGAACAATAACTATTTTCTGGGAGAAATAGGAAGTAAGAGTAACAGGGTCTCATGGGGCAGAGCCAATATGGCGGCTCAGAAGCAGCAAAGCACCGCAGCTCCCACACAAACATGCTAAAAAACTCATAAAATGGGACTCTAAACAGATTTTCAAGCTCCAAAACCCTCCAAAAGACAGAAAGCACATCTGTTGCTACAGGCAGCGTAGGAGGCAAGGCACTTCACAGCAGTCTGGGAGCCGTGGCCGAAACCCAGCCTGGGTCAGGCCCTGGGGCATCGGGCAGGGAGCCGTGAGCAGATTGGCTGCACTGGAGGCACAGTTACCACATTCATTAGGCCAGAAGAAAAAAAGGCTAAGAGAAAGGTCAGTGGATTTTGCTAACTCAGGAGGAGAAGAGCAGGTCTGGCCAAACTGCTCCCAGGGCAAGGAAGCAGTGGGAGGCGGCTGTAGCACCAGGAACGGAGCACCAGCGGCCTCCACTAGGCTGCTTCAGAACCCTCGGACTGCAGACAGCAGGGGGGCTGAGGCGATCCATCAGGGTCAAGGGCTCTTGCGTTGAGTGGCCTGGATCCAGATCATGGTCTTGAGTGGTGGTCATGGGGTGTGCTCTCAGTGAGCCAAAGCTAGGGGTGGGCTGCAGCATCCCACTAATAGCTCTGGCAGCTCTGAGGGCCCCAGCGATTTGGGACAGAGCTTTCCCCCTCCAGGAAGCAGAGTTCCACAGAGCTAAAAAACCAAGCAATTAATAGACTGGCCAACATGAGAAACAGGAAGCAAGATAGGAACAGCAGTAAAAACTCTAAAATTCTTTTTTATGAACAAAAAAGACCAAAGCATGGAGCCGGAGGAAGACAACTCAGTTAGAACTCCCTCACTAAATGCTTCCAAGACACTGGAACAATGCCTACTAGCTATACATCAACTGAAAAAGGACTTTGAAAACCAAATAAGAGAAGTGGAGGAAAAATTGGAAAGAGAAATGAGAACGATGCGAGAAAGTCATGAAAAGAGAATCAACAACCTGACTGAAGAAAACAATACCTTAAAGAGCAAATTATCTCACATGGCAAAGGAGGCCCAGAAAGCCAATGAAGAGAAGAATGCCTTAAAAAGTCGAATTTGCCAGATGGAGAAAGAGTCTCAAAAGCATTCTGAAGAGAATAATTCCTTCAGAATTAGAGTGGAGCAAGTGGAAGCTAATGACTTTATGAGAAACCAAGATACTATTAAACTGTTACCAAAAA
>CM053598.1:57862416-57893730 GCA_028646575.1 Pseudocheirus occidentalis | reverse complement strand
TAGTGGGAGTGGGTGACAGGGGAGGAATGGCAAGAATCTAGTATTTAAAGCTATACAATCAAATGCAACTGGAAATAATACATACAGGGACGGGGGCAGGGAACCCCTCCCTGCCCTGCTAGAAAGCTAGAGGGGTGTTGGAGGAGGACATAAAAGGGAACAGATTGATGGAGGGGCCTTACAGTGGGATCATTGTTCTGGGACAGGGGGTAGGGGCAAAAAGGGGAGAAAATTTGTAACTCAAAACCTTGTAGAAATGAATAATATAACCAAGAAAATAAATTAAAATTTAAAAAATAAAAATAAAATAAAAATAAAAAAATAGAAAGATTAGCAATTTCCAACTCTACTATATATAACTCATTCCAGTAGAGAAAAAAACTATTTCTTACCAAATAGTGGCATTTTGGACCTCTCTCAACTCTCTATGAAAAATAAAGATTGTAATTAAACTTTTTAAAAAAGAAAGCAAAAAAAAAAAGAGTAACAGGGTCTCCTGATGGTGCTTAAGGAAAGCACCAAGTAAAGTAGCATGATATAGTAGAGAGGTGGCTGGATTGGGGGTCAGAAATATCTGAGTTTGAATCTTACCCAAAATCCTTATCCTGCCCCACCCACCCCCAGGTTCAGTTTCCTTATCTGTAAAATGGGGATAATTGTTGTGAGGCTCAAATGCAGTAATATCTATAAAGTGTGAGCTATGCTGCAGACATATCACAAGAAGTAAGATGATGTGAATGGATAAACACAAATGCAGTTACCACTGATTTTTTTAAAAACCACCCAAAACCTCAAAACAAATACTTTAATAGGGGTGGCTAGGTAGCCCTGGAGTCAGGAGGACCTCAGTTCAAATCCAGTCTCAGACACTTAATACTTACTAGCCATGTGACCTTGGGAAGTCATTTAACCCCAAATGCCCTGCCTTTCCCCTTCAAAAAGAAAGAAAGAAAGAAAGAAAGAAAGAAAGAAAGAAAGAAAGAAAGAAAGAAAGAAAGAAAGAAAGAAAGAAAGAAAGAAAGAAAGGAAGGAAGGAAGGAAGAAAGAAAGGAAGGAAGAAAGAAAGGAAGAAAGGAAAGAAGAAAGGAAGGAAGAAAGGAAGAAAGGAAGAAAACGTACGTGAAGGTAAGAAGAAATATCAATAAATTGAAATCATTTGAAGATCTTCTCAAATGAATTTTTAATTAGACCTGAGTCTAATTAGGGGGAAAAATCTCTCTTTCAATATCTACCACAATTGTAAATAGAGTTCAAGTACTTATAAAAAAATTATCTGTCACAACATTCCATATGTCTATACTTTTCTACATTTTTTCTTTCACTTCTTAATCCCTTGCAATATAACTTCTGACCTCATCACTCAACTGAAACTATTTTCTTCAAAGTTACCCTTGCTTTCTTAATTGTCTTTCCTGGTCTCCTGTCCTGCATCAGGAACAGTCTATTAGACATTTTAAACAAGGTGTCCCAAAGTCATCTCAAATTCAAAATGTCCAAAACAGATCTCATTACCTTTCTCCCCAAACCCATTTTTTCCTGTCGTCCTTATATCTGTCAAGCATACCACCATCCTTCCAGTCATCCTTCCAGGTTTGTATCTTCCAACTAATTCTCAATTATCCTTTTTCTCTTACAATGAGTTTGAAACCTGGCTTTAAATTCTACCTATTTGATCAGCTGTAAAATCTTATTGATTCTACATTCACATCTCTCATATCTGTCCCCTTTTATCCACTCAGAACCACGAATATAGATTAAATCTCTATCACTTGCCAAAACTACTGAAATAGTCTCCTAACTGGTCTTCCTTCATTCAGTTGTTCACATTTCCAGTCCATGCTCCATGCAGCTGCCAAAGTCATAGCCCTAAATCATAGGTGTGCTCATTCCTCTGCTACAGAAGTTACAGTGGCTCCCTATTCCCTTTATGATCAAACACAAATTCCATTGTTTGCAATTTAAATCAATTTACATTCTAGCTCCACCTCAATTTTTCAGACATAACATGTCACTGTCCTTCACACACTTTATTGTCCAGCCAAAGGGGTCTATACTCTATCTTTCACACATTACATTTCATCTTCCATTTCCATGTCTCATAAGAACATCCTCCAAATCTGGAGACACAATTCCTGCTAATTTGTACAGTTTTAGAATGCCTAGATTCCTTCAAAACTCAACTCAGACATCCTCTCTCATAGAAGGCCTTTCCTGGATCCTCAAGCTGCCAGGCACTCCTCTCCCCATCTGAACCCCAGAATAATTTTGTTCTTAGCAAATTTTGTATCTACCTACATGTGAACACCTTATTTCTCCAAATGGGATATATTGTTGGGTAGGCACAACTTCATTGTTGTCTTTCAACCCCTAGTACCTGGCAGTGTCAAACAGATAGTCAGCACTTAATAAAGACTTGGTTATTGATCATGTTTCCTCATTCAATTCCTGATGTTTGTGTGTCTGGTGCACATACATAAATATATGTTAAACTCAATACTCTAAAAATTAAAAAAAATACTAAATTAGAGAATAAAATGATGATGCCAGTTCTAAAATTTAGACAAAAAGACAATAATGAAGACAAAAAGGTTACCTCTTTGGCGATCAGGCGGCCGTCAACCTCATTATAAACATTCTTGATCTCTGCCACATTTGTGAAGGATGAACTAGCTACATTCAGCCCGAAGGAAACTCGTTCATCTGTAACAAGGGTCATGACTTCACAGCCAACATCCTCACCTAAAATGAAACACTCAAAATCATCCCAGTGATTTCTTGCTATAGGTCATACTTCTAGACTGATTGATGATTACTTTCCTCATTTTATGGGGTTAATTATTGTCACAGGACCATAGATTTAGAGATAGGAGGAGCCCCAGAGGTTACCTAGTCCAATATCCTCATTTTCCAGATGAAGAATCTGAGGAACAAAGAGTTGAGGTGTGTTATCTAAGGTCGTACAGGTAGTATGAGAGCTGTGAATTGAACTCAGATCTTCAAACTTCAACTGAAGTGTGGTTTCTACTATCCCATACTTTATCTATTGGTTTCTTTTTACAGATAGGAAATTATATCATAGAGGAGAAGAAATGTCTATTGGTATACTCTGAATTAATAAACCAAAGACAAATAGGTCACCTCGTTCTGATCTGTTGCTAAGTTCAGGCATTCAAATATCTAGGAAACGGAGCTACCCTCACAAAAAGCAAAGGGCAAACTAATGAGCAAGCTGAGTAACCTCAGCAACATACACTCAAGGCAATGAGATTTATAGACACCACAATGACTCCTCTTAAAAGCAATCATCTGTCTACCCATACTGAAATAGGACATTTTTTAATGAAATTTTGAGACTAAAATTTTCTTATGTTACCATAGAAGCACAGCATGAGAATGGGAGGTTTGGGTTTTGTTTTTTTTCCAAATTATTGCCAGACCATGGTGTCCCAGTCTGAATTTTTAATCTATGTTCTTCTAAATGCTCATACCATTGAGTAAACAAGAGAAACTCAGATGGATCTGGTGATCCAAGATCTATACGCCAGAAGGTCAGATAAATCAGCAGACCATGTTTATAGAAAAATCTTTCTACATTGTTTGAAATGAAGGAAAGAGCCACCCTTCACTAGGTAGTGGGGCTTTAGTAGGTAGATTTATTTCTGCCTCTTCCCAGGAGGGATTTGACCTCTTTGACTTTCTAGCGCATAGAGAGATGCTCTCCCTACTTGAACAGCCAGCAATCAATAACGAGAATGTGGATGTTTTGTCTGCCTGTTTAATAATTGACGATAACAGCATACTTTAGTTAAAAAGCTTCTTCATTAAAAGGAATGTAACTTATTTATCGCTCTCTCGCTTGTCCATTCTCAGCCGACGTATTCTACCACTCCATTATGCAATGCTATGTATTTGAAATCCACGGGATGTGAGCATTTCCTTTTCTGTTCCTTTTTGTGTTGTGTTGTAAATATGTAATGTCCCAATAACAAAGGTCTTCCTTAATGACTCACCCACGCTAAGTTCATTCTTCATAAATGCAATATAAATAACCGTATGTCAATTAAAAAAATAATAAGAGGCAGTAAATGCCCCATACATCAAAATACAGCATACCCTGGACTTTCACAGCTTGGAAGTTGCCACAGTATCTTGGGCCAAGTTTGT
This sequence comes from Pseudocheirus occidentalis, assembly GCA_028646575.1. NCBI lineage: Eukaryota > Metazoa > Chordata > Mammalia > Diprotodontia > Pseudocheiridae > Pseudocheirus > Pseudocheirus occidentalis. Next base: position 57,889,566 of record CM053598.1, on the reverse strand, counting down.
TAATAACTTCCAGAGTTTCCTTTGAAATTGCTTCCTCAAGCAAGTAGGTAGGGCCAAGTCGCCATATTAAAGATGATTTCTGTTTCCAGACTTGAGGGGTACCTATATATCCGTATACATCAATAAAAGATGAAGGATCCATTGAAAGGAAAGAGCCTGGTAAGGTTTGAATGTACAGCATCTATAAGAAAAGAGGATTATATATCACTGGCCTGTTTAGGGAAATTTTTCCCATTGGCGCTTAGGTGAAACAATCTCACTTCCAAACACACAATATGATTTGAGAATACTTTGGAGAGCCTGAAATACTCATCTCCCAAACGCTTCCTCAGATATGAATATGCGAGAGAATGAATGAATAAATGAAAAAAAGTATTTATTAAATACTTACAACTGATCAAGTGAGACCCATCTTTTGGAGTCTAATTTAAGTCACATCCCCTCCAGGATGTCTTCCTAGTACTCCAGACCACATTGATGTCTTACTTCTGTAGCCCTTAATCTTTAAGCAACCAAGAGGATTTTATTTAAAATGAGTTTTATTTTATTTTTTTAAGTTAATAAGCATTTTTTTCTCTTTCCCAGCTTCTCACTCATTAAAGGGAAGAAAAGCAGTAACAAAGTTGTTGCAAATAATATGTTGTCAAGTAGAACAAATTCTGATAATGTTCATAGGATTTTAAAGCTGGGAGGAACTTTCCAGATTTTCTACGTTCAGGTTTCTTTTTTCTTTTCTCCTTTTCTTTTCGTATCTGTCTTCTCTGTTCTCTAGATAACTCCACAGTTATCCAGAACACTCCAGGAGAGACTCATTTCGGGAAAGATGAATTTCCCAGCTAGCTTAGGGCCTACTTTTTTAAGCATACAACTTTTAATTTTAATTTTGGACCATTTTTACAGAAATCTTGCTAAAATGGATCACACATTTCCTCACCTTCTTACAGTACAAAGAACATGACTTAATCATTTTCAACAATTTAGCATCATCCATGTAAATGCTACTGTACTGTATTATAAAAGTTATAAATATTATACTGTGCTATAAACTTGCTTTCTGAGAAGTAAAGGGATAAGAAAAGAGAAGCCAGGGCAGCTAGGTGGCAAAGTGAATAGAGCACTGGTGCTGGATTCAGGAGGATCTGAGTTCAAATTCTGACCTCAGACACTTAACAAGTACTAGCTGTGTGACCTTGGGCAAGTCGCTTAACCCCAATTGCCCTGCCTCCCTTAGGCAAGTCACTTCTTTTAGGAAGCAAATTCCTCATCTATAAATGGGATGGGGGTGGAGCTAGGTGCAGGATTAGATAGCCTTTGAAGTACTTTCTAGTCCTAAGGTTATGATCCTATGATGCCTTTAGGAATTAAGTGAGTAGAACTCTTTGCCCCTATATGAAATGGCCCTAGATAGCTATAGTTTTTTTTAGTTGTAATAATTTTGCTTTGTTTTATTTTTCTCTGCATCTCCTGCCTGTTGGCCATCTACTTCTATTCCAAATTCTATTGTCTGACAATTCATTTTTCTTAAATCCTAAATGCAAGGTTAAACAGTTATCTGTGCACAATTCCATTTCTTTACACTAACACCTTAATCTTATTCCTCAAAGTGTGGCGGTGAGTCTGGGTCCAAGGAGGCTTTTCCAGTGGAGTTAGAATCTAGCACGTCCTACAAAGTTGGAAAGACTTTAAATAGCCTGTAGTGTAGGGGAGTTCAGATGAAAATCATCAGGCTACAGAGTGATTTCTTTAAAACATTGTACTGCTCCCCACCAGGGATGGAGCAGAACAGCTGCAAGGGCAGGGGGAGTCAGTGTACTGCCTCAGTGCCCACAGTGGGCAGCATGCAGTACCAGAGGTATTTACACTCCGTTTGACATCCCCAGGATCCTTAGGGCTCAAATTTATACATTGTTTGAGACAAAGAGCCAGTACAACATCAATGGGACACTGTCCTCTTATCTATAGGTCCAGCAAAGTGAGACTGTGGGTCAGAGAAAGTATAGTGAAGAACATGGAAGTGGAGAATTTAACTCTACTGGTGCCATTTTAGCAAGAAGTTGAAATGGCAGTGGCAAGGGGGAAATTAATGCCAGGTAACTGGGTGTATTATCCTTGCCATATTTGCATCCTGCAGGCCTAGTGCTGCTCCAGTCAAACCAGTTTTCACCAGTCACCATTGCTGCCTAAGGACCAGCTTAAATATGAAGAACTCACCAGGAGATTAGTCACCAGATAACAGATTTCTTCTTTTTTTTTCTTTTTTTCTTTTTTTGCAGGGGGGAAGGCAGGGCAAATGGGGTTAAGTGATTTGTCCAAGGTCACATGGCTAGTAAGTGCTAAGTGTCTGGGGCTGGATTTGAAGTCAGGTCCTCCTGACTTGGTGCTCCGTTCACTGCATCACCTAGCCATCCCCAGGACGTCTTTCTTTTGATAGCAGAAACTAATGAAACAATCAACTGAAGACCAAAGGAGTTGTATTTGGATCATCAGAGGGAGCATCCACCCCAAAGAAATCAGAGATTTTTTGAAGTTGTAGGAAGGCCAGGGTATAATGGTTTCAGAAGCTGATTCTAACCTTCTGAAGTAATTCTGAATCTTGATTCTGCCATGTCCTATAGTAGCTATCCCTCTTTATTTTGCATCATCAGAACATTTCAAGGGAATGTTTTCCATGCAGTCATACAAACCCTATAACATCCTGCTAGAGGTTCAATCAATTACTATTAGCATTCATCAGTCCTATTGCTCCATCCATCATAAGCCTACTTACCTGTACCACCATCTAGTTTGCTCTTACTGTACTATTAAAGATGACCAGGTGGCTCAGTGGTAGAGAGGCAGGCCTGGAGTCCGCAAGACTAAAATGTAGCCTCAGACACTCACTAGCTATGTCACTGGACAAGTAACTTAATCTCTGCTCAGTTTCCTCACCCATAAAATTGGGTTAATAATAGCCCCTGGCTCCCAAGGTTATTGTAAGGATCAAATGAGAAAACATTTGGAGAGTGTTTAGAACAGTTCTTGTAACCTAGTGGACACTATATAAATGTTAGCTATCATTAACAGTACGGCAGAAACATTTGTAGGTTTGGAGTCACAGGATCTGAGTTTAAATTCCAGCTCTGTGTGACCTTGGGTAAATCATTTAACCTCTCTAACTATTGGTCTCTCTAACTATAAAACAGGGGGATGAAGTAGGCAGAAGCTAAGGTCTCTTTCAGTTTACTTATATAGTAAAATTATCCTATCTAGTTCCAATTAAATTTAATAAACATTTAATAAGTGCCTACAATGTGCCAGGCACTGTGCTAATATTACAAAAATAACATGACAGACTTGTTTGAATCTATCTATGGCTATGGCAGGGTGCGCTGTACAGTTCTGGACCTCTACTAAGAAAGAACTTGGGTTCAAATCCTGCCTCAGACATAAGTTTTATGGGAAAAAATTCCTTCCTTTCTCAGTCTCAGTTCCTCATTTGCAAAATTGCAATAATAGTAGTTGTAATGCATAACTCACTGGGTCAGGGTAAAGATCTACTGGGATGATGTATTATATGTATCATTTTGTGATCGTGAAGGTATCACGTAAATATCAGCAATTAATACTTATATCATCTAATTGTTTTATAATCTTGCCATGAAAGGCAGTGAGATTTCCACAATAGGATTAGCTCTCACTGAAGGTTGGGGATGGAGCCTAGTAATTACAACTTCATTTTCTTAATTCTCACAAACTAATTCATGAATGATCTGTGCTAGAATTTTTCCAGAGATTAATATCAAGGTCACTGGTATAGAGTTTCTTGAATCTACCTTTTCCCTATATTTAAAATGCAAGGTATTTGCCCTTTTGTGTTTTTCTCGTACATCTCCTGCTTTATTACAACTGTTCAAAGTTTAAGACAGGAATGGGGATGGGTCCTGTGACTATATATACATATATACATATATACACATATATATATACACACACATACATATACATATACATACACACATATACATATATATGTATGTGTGTATGTGTATATGTATGTATATGTGTGTGGACACATACATACATGTGTGTGTGTGTATACACACACACATACACCGAGATTGGTATAGGGAACTCCCAAGTGAGATAACTCCTTTTACTGCTAGAGTTTGGCACCATTTCTGCCACTTACAGTCTTAGAAAGGTATCTGGAACACTGAGAAGGAAGATTCCTTGCTTGGGATCACACAGCCAGTGTGTGTCAAAGAGGGACCTTGAACCTGAATTGTCCTGGTATTTCTTTACATTGTGCCACACTGTCTCTCAAAGGTTGTCTTTTTGTTGGAAAAAATTGCCAATAATAATACCATTCTCACATTTGTTATTTTTCATTACCCCTGAATACATCTCTTAGGGCTTCAGACTTGAGTTTATTTCATATTGCTAAATGTTTTTTGGATGCTTGCTTATTTATTTTAGTTTTTTTTCTTTATTTTCATCTAATTGGCAACAGAGAATAGTAGATAACAGACTAGTCTTGGAGTCAGAAATCCCTGGGCTGAAATCTTGCCTCTGATATATACTTAGCTGTGTGACCTTAGTTAAGCAAGTCTCAGTGTCATGGGCAACTCTCTAGAACAAGACTTCTTAAACTTTCTGTGGCATACCCTTTCGCAATCTAGGGAAACCTATGGACACCTTCTTAGAATAATATTTTACGTGTGTAAAATAATACATGTTAGTATATATACATACAAACACATTTTATATATCTGTATCATATATTGTATCATATATATCATGTATATCATGTATACATATATATGTGTGTGTGTATATATATATATATATACACATAACAAAGAAAACCAATTGTCTTGAAATAGATACCTAAATATGAAAACTATATCATAAGCTCCCAGGTTAAGAACTCTTGCCCCCAGTCTATAAATTATAGGTAAATGAAGAAGGGCATGGGAGTAAAGGATGCCCCTCCTCAGGCAGAACATAAAAGGCAAGGTCCAAACTGAAAAGAGAGCAAATAGAATCTGAAAAGCCAATCCAAGTAGATTCTAGCTGCCTGTGGAAACCCAAGGTCTAAGGGGTCAACTGATCATTGAACTATGTTTATTAGACAATTCAGAGCCAAAGGCACCCACAGGAGATTAAGAAGTCAACATGTAAGGAGTAATTTTTCTTCAGTTAAAGGTGGCTTGATGCTTTGACCAACTTGATCTGATTGCTCAATTCTTAGGTCTTTTATTGTAGCGACTTTTATACGAAGGTCCCCAACTAGCGCTACAGAGTCAGAGTGGTCTTAGGTACAACCTGCCTCATCTCTGATTCAGACACCTCTGATAAGTCATGACCCACCTGACCATAATGTCCCCAAAGAGTGAGTCCAACCGTTCCTTGATCTTTTCTCACTCCAAGCTTAATTTTAGTACCCACTCCTCTGTTTTTGTCCTTAGCATCCATTAGGAAATTCAAACTTCAGCCATGATGACAACATTCGTACAGGTCAGTGCTACTCTTTCATATTTACCTTTGTTACGTGTTTCTCCCTTTTCTATGTCTTTCTCAAAACTGAGCTCATCAGACCTTTCCCTGGGCAGATGCATCAATTTTTATCAGTGCCGTCTCCCTCAATAAATTAAATGTGGCTATCTCCAGGATGAAAATCAATAAGAGGACCAGAATTTCATAGTGAAAGAAGAGATTGCTGCCTAAATGTCAGTAAAGAAATAACTATACAGTATCTTTGGAAACTTAGCTTCACGCCATTTCACTCTACCTTCGCAGATCCAATGTGCTGTCCATCAATGTAAGTAGAAACCGTACAATTTCTTTTCATTTCCTTAGTGACAACAATGGCTAGATGGTGCCACTGTCCGCTTGACAGAAGATTCCCACATCGGAACTGGAGCCGACCTCCAGCAGAGGGTTCATGTATGTCTTCAGGCTCCATAACATCTGCAATATGTAGTAATGCACATATATAAAAGCAAAGACAAGCCACTCATTTACATATTCAGATACATATGTATATGTTTGTGTGTGTTTAACTGAATGAACGAATGAATGAATGAATGAAAAAAGCATTATTAAATACCCACTATATGCCAAGAACTCTATTAACCACTGGGCATAAAAACAGAAATATCAAGATAACCCTCGCCCCAAGAAGCTTACACTTTAATTGAGAGAGAGAATACATAGAAGAAATTTCAGATATAAGACAAATGGATATGTCTAGAATGTGATGGGATAAGGCAACTGACAAAACCTGCAAGATCTCCAGTTATAAAGGCAGGTAGGTGAAAGTAGTGGGAGACTTCAGGGCATTGAGAAAGGTCAGACTTTAAGGCCTGGAGGATCTTAAGAGGGAGTGACAGGATAGAGGACAGACAAAGGCTAGTGGTTCTATATCTCACTGAAGGGAATAGAGCTGCTGATTCTCATCTCATCCCAGTTATTTGAAGAGTCAAGCAGTCTTGGAGGAGAGAAACAAATAGGGAGAAAAGAAGGGAAGACACTTGTGTGAAAAGTTTGCATCTCTGTATGCATGCACATATGTATATATACACAAACATGCACACACATGCATATATACACACACATATATACCTATGTGTGTGTGTACATGCATGTATACACACACAAGAGAAGCAGCATAATAGTTGATAGAGTCTGAGTTGGAAAGACCCAAGATTCAGTCTGATCTCTAACACATATTAACTGTGTGGCCCTGGACAAATCATTGAACCTGTGTTGTGTCCCAGGCAACGCTCTAACTACAGATTGCAGACAAGGGGCTGGTTTTTATTGGTAGAGGAATGCCTCATCAGGAGCTCTCTATAAACGTTTATTAAACACTTACTATATGCCAGGCACTGGGATAAGTGATATACAGATCAAATCACAGGAATTACTTTTGTAAATAAACATGCATACATTTGTAAGAGAACATACATACACGGGGGCATACTCAGGACAACAAAGCAACATTTTGATTTAATTACAACTGTAGGCAGTCTTTATGGAATGAGTCCTTGCTTAGAAAATATGTTCTTCCTACCCACAAATTTATGATTTAGAATCTATTATATACTGATATTCAATCCCCTGAAAAGTTCCTTGGTTGTCTGTGTGAGGTAATCCCACATTGGGGAATATGATTTTATGTTTGCAGCAATGTTCTAGTCTTAACAACAGGAAAAGTGGGACAGGGTGATTTATAGCTAAATGTGATGGACTGTCAACCTTGGAGACTATTAAATTGGTACAGACAGACCAAACAGCAATGAAAATGTGCTTTATTCTTGCCCTGAATAACCAGCATTAAGGAGAAAGAGGATCTTTTAACAAATGATATAGAGTTCTGTCTGGGACTGTGAACAGGAAACAAATCCAAAAGAGGACAATTAGCATGGACCTTTATCTAACATCCCCATTTACTAGGCTTGTAGGGCTATGATGAAGATAATCTTTGGCACATTAAATATGCCCCTGTATATTAATAGCCAAATGCTGAAAACAATCAGCACATAAGAAGACTAAAATGTAAGGAACATAATGATACTGTAATCAAAATGGAAGCAGGGAAGACAGAGGGAATAAGTTTGGAGACCACTCATGTCACATTATCTCATGTTATCTTGAATGTAAATCACTATTAGAATCTGAACAAAAGACCAAAAGCATTACCAAAGTATTCTATGGAAATATAAAGTTCTATAGAAGATAAAGTTGGGAACTCTGTGGCTAGCACTCCACAGTCCTGTTGCTATAATACCCAAAAGTGACTTTATGAGTGCAACAAATCTGGATGTGTAACTAATTTTCCTCTGATATTTGATGACATCCAGATATAGCCTAAGGTTATTTCAATAATGGTCTAGTGATATAAATGATAAATGCTGAAATTTACATGTTGTTTAATATCAGTTATCCCATTAGAGCCTCAACAATGTTTTGGGGTTGGTATTTTCATTATCATCATTTGAAAGCTGGAATATCTGAGACAGAAAAATGTATGTAGCTTGGAAGTATCTGAAACAGAATTTAAACCCTATGTTCAATATGAACACAAAGAAATGTTATTTTTTTCTAAAAAAAAAACCCATAGGTAAAATATTGTAGGATAAAAAAGAAAGGAAAAGATCCAAACTACTTCATGTATGTTGGATGAGGAAGAGAATACCTTCAGCTAGAAGGAGGTGGAGGGTGGGGGAAGGTGATAAAGGAATGTTTCATAGAGGAAGTGAAGATGGGACACCTCTTCTGTACCTTAAAAGATGACAAAGTCTTCTTTCCTTTTAAGAAATTATTGGTATCTGGATGCAGATAACATCTTTTTTCATATATCCTTTATAGGTAATAGTCAAAATTATTTTATGTCCTCAGTTATTTCTTAAAATAATATTACTATTACTGTATACGATGTTCTCTTGGCTCTGCTCATTTTGCTCTTCGTTATTTCGTGAATATCAATTTTGCCTAAGTTAGTTTATTTATTCAGTGTCATGCCAATCAAATTACCAAAGATTATTTTAGAGAGCTAAAAAATATAAAACAAAATTCATGTGGAAGAATGAAAGGTAAAGAATATCAATGAAATCAGAGGGGGGGAACCAAACTAAGGTAGCCTAGTAGTATTAGATCTCAAACTACATTACAAAGTGGCAATCATCAAAACAATCTGCTACTGGATAAAAAAAATGGAGGTGTAGATGAGTAGAATAGATTCTATACACAAGACACAGTAGTAAATGACAATAGTAATCTACTATTTGATAAACATAAAGATCTAAGTTTTTAAGGTGAAAATTCAACGATTGATAAAAATTGCTGGCAAAATTGGAAAGCAATTTGGCAGAAACTAGGCATGGACCAACATCTTACACCATATACCAATATAAAATCAAAATGGATAAATGATTGAGACATAAAGGGAGATAGCATAAATAAATTAGGGCAATATGGAAAAGCATACCTTTTAGTTCTATGGATAAAGGAAGAGTTTATGACCAAACAGAAAGAGAGGATCATGGAAACTAGAATAAATATTTTTGGTTATATAAAATTAAAAAAAAACTTTTTCACAAACAAAAGTAATGCACCCTAAATTAGGGGAAAATCATAGGAAGTTTTTCTAAGGTCTTATTTCTCAAATATCTAGAGAACTGAATTAAATTTGTAAAACTAAGAACCATTCCCCATGTGATAAATGACCAAAGGATATGAACAGGAAGTTTTCAAAAGAAGAAATTAAAACTATTAGCATCACATGAAAAAATGCTCTAAATCACTACTAATTAGAGAAATGCAAATTAAAAAATTTTAAAAATAATTTAAAAATAGGTGTGAGATACCACCTCACACCTATCAGATTGGCTAACATGACAGAAACAGAAAATGGTAAATGTGGGATGGGATGTGGAAAAATTGGGACACTAATACACTGTTAGTGGAGCTGTGAACTAGTCTAATCATTCTGAAGAACAATTTGAAACTAAACCCAAAGAGCTATAAAACTCTATATTCCCTTTGACCCAGCAATACCACCACTAGGTCTGTATCCCAAAGAGATAAAAATAAAAGGATGGTTTTGTAGCTGTACACAAATATTTATAGCAGTTCTTTTTGTGGTAGCAAAGAATTGGAAATTTAGGGTATGCCAATCAATTGGGGAATGGCCGAAGAAGTTGCAGTATATGATTGTGATGGAATACTAATGTGCTATAAGAAACGGTGAGTAGAATGCTTTTAGAAAAGCCTAGAAAGTGGTATATGAACTGATGCAAAGTGAGCAGAATCAAGCGAATAGTAAGAGCAATATTATAATGATGATCAACTATGAAAGACTCAGCCACTCTGATCAAGACAAGAATCCAAGATTTCCAAAGGACTTATAATGAAAAATACTATCCACTTCCAGAGAGAGAACCAATGAACTCTGAATGTAGATTTAAGCATCCTTTTTTTAAAACTTTATTTTTCTCATTTTATTTTCTTGTCCATATTTTCTTTTGCAATATGGCTAATATAGAAATATGTTTTGCATGATTTTAAATATCTAATTTATATCAAATTGTTTGATGTAAGGGGGTAGAAACTGGAAAAAAGAATTTGGAACTCAAATTTTAAATATATATAGGGTAAATGATGAGAAGTAGGAAAATAGGCAAGAAAGGTAGCTGAAGCCAGAATGAAAAGTTTTAAAGACAAGACTAAAGAGTTTATATATTTTTCCAACAGGCAAAAAGAAGTCACTGACAATTTTTAGCAGAGCAGCTAAAAAACGAGATGTAAAAAAAAAGATTCTTAGCAAGAATGTTGGAGAATTCAGTCAAACTCTCAGATTTAATTTCCTTTTTTGTAAAATAAAGGTAATAAAAGTACTTCCCTCATAGGAGTCTTGTAAGGATCAAAAATGATAATTTAAGTAAAGTGCTACATAAATGCTAGCTTCTGCTGCCATTAGTTTATCATTTTGAATTATTATTCATGTGCATATAAAATACAATAAAATGGTTTGGTTCAATTTCAAACAATGAGAATAGGAAGGTGTTCATTTTCTCTGGCTGTCCTCCACGGCTGGTATGCTCTCCCTCTCCCACTCAGCCTAGTGACCCCCTGTTGTCCTTTAAATTCTAAATAAAATCTCATCTTTTACTGGAAGCAGTCCACAACCTGTCTTAATTCTAATGCCTTCTCTCTCTTAATTACTTCCTATTTATCCTGTAAGGTGACTTTGTATATATTTATTTGTGTGATGTCTCTCCCATTAGACAGTGAGCTCTTTGAATGCAGGGATTGTCTTTTGCCACTTTTATATCCCCAGCACTTACCACAGTGTGTGGCACATAGCAGTGACTTAATAAACGTTTATTAATTGATTGATAAAATACTTTTGCTCAAATTGCCACGTATTTGCCATATTTGTACTGTTACTCCATATGTTTTCTATACTTCTATATGACACATTGCTATGTCGTTCATTTTCCTTCCCTCTCTCCCTTTACCCCATTAAAATATGAACTTCTTAATTTTGGGGGGTTTGGTTTGTATCCTCAATGCTCAGCACAGAGTTCCTGGTGCATAATAAACTTTTAATGAATGTTCATTCATTGACTGATTGACATTTCCCCACTGACTCCTAGATGAAAGGTACTTTAGAAAACCTCACCGAGGGGCTCAAACTCTTTTTCTTCTGTAGAAACAGTTAAGGTCAGGTCCTCAGGTGAGAAGTTAGCTGAGAAGCAGACAAATTGATGTTCTGTCCTGGCCATGTGGCGCACCAAGGTCAAGAAACGGATGGGATGAACATTTTGAATGGAACTGAATTTGCTGATCAGGAACCAAGAGGAAAACGTAAGACCATTCAGGGGAGGAAATAACCTGGGGCCTGTGTTGAAAAACAAAAATAATTAAAAATTATTATCAGTTTGCAAGAATATTTGCCTTAATTTTAAGATACATTTCAAAGAGTCATTATTATATGATGGCTTGAATTTAACATCGAGGGTTTGGGATGCATAAACCCAGCATCATCACCTGTTTGCAAAGGAATTATTCTTATCTTGATGACAGTGTGGGAAAGATAGGGATGAGAACCAGCAATGCGCTTATTTGTTTGTTTTTCTGGGGACAGAGAAAAAATCATGAATTTTCTGATTACCTCCCATATTATCCCTTCTCCTTAGCTCAAAACTGGGTATTAGATTGGAATCAATTAATGCATTCTCTATGGTCCCTGCCACTTGGCATTCAGTCGGCATCAATATAACATCATGATTTCAGTCAATCCATTCAACATTTACTTAAGTGCCTACTATGTGCCAAGAACCATGGTAAGTGCTGGGGATACAATGAATAAAAATGAATAAAAATTCCTGATCTCAAGGAGCATACATCTAATGGAGAAGACAACATACAAAAGAATATAAAAAAGCAGAATGTGTGTGGGGTGGAAGGGAGAGAGGGTCCTTGCCATCCACTCTCCTACCGTATTCTCTGAACATCCAGAGACCACGTACTGGGGCTATTGATCCACTCAGCTTTGAGGCTCTTGCCCAAGACCTGAGTTGCCCTGATTGGTGAATGAATGAAAACCAGCTCACCTAGTCTGCTATATTTACCCAGTCCAATGTCACACTCCGGATTCCTTCCAGCTGTTTACCTTAGCCATCTTCTTCTTACTAGCCCTTTGGCCACATGCCTACCCCTTTCTACTTTACTTCTATCTATGATATAAATTGATTACCATAAGTCTCCACTCACTGTGTGATATCGTCCTATGACTTTTCAGACCAAATCATTCCTCCCTGGTCACCATGTAACTATATGTGCTGTCTCTTCTCCTCGCCCCACTTAGAATGTAAGCTCCTTGAGGGAAAGGACAGTTTTGTGTTTTTGTAACCAGTGCTTAGGAAAGTACCTGGCACATTGTTGGTACTCAGTAAATCCTTTTCTTAATTGATTTATTCATAGAGGTGGGCTGCCTATATGTGACCAAAAACAAAGCATGACAGATTTATATAGAAGATAAAAACATTATCAGACATTGGAGAATTAGGTTCAATATGCGTTTCTTATGCTCCAACAAGACACTAGTTGAGTGAGGGAGGACTGTGCAAGGTCACCAGCCTCACCTTCTCCTCCAGAGCCATCTAAATCTAGAGATGACCCTGGATGCAATGGGAGACCCTGGCCCTTTTAGGCTAAGGACCTTTCAGATACTCACTTAGAGTGAGGTCATGCCCATTCAGTGAATAGGCCTCTTTAAGAAGTGAGTAAATGTATGGCCCCTTTAATTAGAAAAAATTTTAAAAGGAGAAGAAAATCAGGTTGGGAGGGGAAGACCCTTAGGCTTGGTGCTCCAAAGAGAAACAGTAACCATTGACATTCATTCTAAGCCAGGAGGTCCCAAAATACTACCATTAAGTGGAACTTGGGCAGGAAAGAGGCCTATTCACTCAATGACCATTACCTCGCTCTACCTGAAAAGGCCTTAGCCTAAAAGAGCCAGAGTCACCTCCAGTCATCCTGATAATGACTCTGAAGGAAAAAGTGAGGCTGGTGATCTTGCCCAGCCAGTCCTCCCTCAATCAAATCAAAGTCAACTGCAAGTCATGTCATCTCTCCCTGATGTCATGGTCCTCTTCAAAAATGAAGGACAAACACAACAAGGCACTATGCTAGGGACTGGAAAAATGAAAAAAAAATAATGGAAACCAGTTGTTGACCTCAAGAACCTTACATTCTACTGTGTGACATATAACATACAAACATGATCATTTGATAAAGAAAGAAGAACATCTAACTTGCAGGATGACAAAAGACTGCCCATAAAAGGTGGCATGTGAGCTGAACCTTAAAGGAAGCCAGCAGTTCTCAGAAGGGCAGGAAACATATTCTAAGTTCAGAGGCAGGTAGCTGATGCACTGGCCTTGAAATCAGGAAGACTTGATTTGAAATCTGGCTTCAGACACTTAACTAGCTCTGTGATCCAGGGCAAGTCCTTTAATTTCTGTTTTCTTCAGTTTCTTGAACTGTAAGATGAGGATAATTATAATACCTACTTCCCAGGGTTAATAAGAGGATTAAATGAAAAGTTTATAAAAAGCACTCAGCTCAGTGTCTGGCACACAGTAAGGGCTGTATAAATACTTATTCCCTTCCTCTCCCTAAGTACTAAAGATGCCTTATGGAAACATATGGTGGAACGGCATTGAAGGCCAAGTACCAGGAAGAGGAAGTAGAACCAGTTTGGCTGGGATTAAAATGTTGAGTACAAAAAGGAAAGTAATTCGAACTAAGTCTTGAAAGACAGGTTAGAGACAGATTGTAAGGTCCTTAAAATGTCAAAGGGACGAGTAGGCAGTTTATCTTGGAAGAGGTAGATGACCAATAATGGTGTTTGAGTATAGGGAGTGACAAGGTCACCCTTGAGCTTTAGGAAAGACATTTTGACACATGCGGAGAATAAATTTGAGAGGAAAGAGATGCTAAACAGGGAGAGCAAATAGAAGGCTATCACAGTAATCTATACAAGGGTTACTCAGGACCTAAAGTAAGGTAGCAGTCACCTTACTTTATAGCAGTGTGATGCTGTTAATTAGATGTGAGAAATAGGAAAGGATCAAAGATAACTCTGAGGCTGTGATTCAAAAGACAGTGCTATCTCCAAAAGAAATAGGGAAGAAGATAGAAAGATAGCAATAATGAAATCTTTAGATATGTTGAATTGGAGATGTCCAAAAGAAATCAATGCAGGCAGCTAGGTGGTGCAGTGAATAGAGCACCACCCTGGAGTCAGGAGGACCTGAGTTCAAATCTGACCTCAGACACTTGACAAACTTACTAGCTATGTGACCGTGGGCAAGTCACTTAACCCCAAATGCCCTGCCTTCCCCCTGCCAAAAAAAAAAAGAAAGAAAAAGACATGAATGTATAAATGGCTTTTAGTGATGTGCTCCTGGAGCACAGAAAGCAGGTTAAGGCCGGATATTCAGGACTCGTTTGTATAAGCATGATAATTGAACCCACTGCATGGTCTCCCACTCCTCTTTCAGTCTGGTTACTTTCCTGCAGGCATTCTAGTTTGTGGATGCCCTTTCTAACATACAGCTCAGATTTTTTTATCTCCATATGAGTGACTTAGTTTCAGGGAGGTAAACTGTAATTCTATTCCTAATATGCTACCTGGCTAATGCGTATCAAAGGTTCCAAACAAAACCCCCCAAAAGCCAATGTGTATTGAGTACTACAAACCCACAAGAAGAAGCAAGGTAATGTGGGAAGAGTAATGGATTTAGAATTAGGAGAGACCAAAGTCTAAATTCCATCTCCAGTACATATTAGCTTTGGTTGGTCATGGACAAATTATCTGTCCTCTTTGGTTTGCTCAAACAGGTATAATAACCAATGAATTAGCATTTATTAAGTGTCTGCTTTGTGTCAGGCACTGTTTTAAGTGGTGGAGATACAAACACAAAGAATTATAATCCCTAACTTCAAGGAGTTTACATTCTAATGAGGGAGACAACCTATACATGCAACTGTCTGAGAAATTAGCACAGATCCACAGAAAGATCCCGTCTGACCAAGGCAATACACACATAGTTACCAGAGAGAGAAGCACCAACAACTTGGATTTTCAAAATTGGGGATGGGGTGGGGCTCCTTAACAGCTACCCAGAGTCTCATCTGGTCAAGTCACAAGAACACTTTTCCAATGAGTGAACCCCCAAAGCAAAATACCAACTCAAAGTATATATGTATGTATGTATGTATGTATGTATTATACACACACACACACATACAAACACACACACTTCTCAGAGCCAAAAGGCATCACAACCCTCCTGACTCAGTACCTAATTAGAAATTACCAAAAGGTGTGAAAGCCTTCCTACATCAGCTTCCCTTAATGGGCCCTACCTGAAACCTATTAATGGACCAGAAGATCTTAAATCCCATTAACATTACAGGAGACCAGGAGTTAGATGTTCGAAGGGAGAGCATTCCAGGTTTAAGGAAAAAATATTCAAAGACAGACATGGGGGATGCAGTAGTTTATGTGAGGAAATGCAAGCAGACCACTATGGCTGGATTGTAGAGACAAGACAACAAGACAACAAGCATTTATGAAGTGTCAGCTACTCTGCTAAATGATGAGGATGCAAACATAAACAAAAAGAAAACCCCTGCCCTCCAGGAGTTGATATTTTAAGGTGGGAAAATAATACAGAGAAGTAGGGGGTGAGAGGGGAGCATGGAGTAGAATGATGTAAGAAAAGACTGGAAAGGAAGGAAGGAGCCAAGTTGCAAAGAGGAATAAATGCCAACCGAATTTTATCTCAGAAGAAATTTGAGTACAGGGTTGGGAAGGGGGTAGCATATTCAGAAATTAATTTTAGGAAAATTACTTTGGCAGCTATGTGGAGAATGAATTGGACTGGGTAGAAACTTAAGGCAGCTAGACTGAGCAGAAAGCTCACAATAGACACTTATAGGATAAATTGTGATGATGGCAATAGGTTCCTGTCTCACAGAGTTTCAGTAAAGACCAAAGAAGATATTGTATAAAAAATGGAAGATATTGTATAAAAAATGTTTTGCAGACATGACATATATAAATACATATAATTATGTTATATATGTAACATATCTATTTATGTGGGTATCTTATGTTTGCATATCCTATTTCTATAGGTACTTACATAGATACCATGCAAAGTGATTTGCAAACATGAAAACTCTAGATAAATATTAGCTATAGTTTTTGTACATGAAGGGCAGCATTTAGATATGATAGAAGATATCTTGGGATACTGTTTAAATATGTAATAGGAAAATCAAAGAAGTTTTGTCATTTTGCAGATGAGGAAACCAAGGACCTGATAGAGAAAGTAATGTGTACAGTCACATGATTGATCAGCGACAGGACTGGCTTTCAGACTCTAGTGTCCCAACACTAGCTTTAAGGCTCTCTCATTCTGCCATATTACTTCTCAAGGCATTATCAGAGCATTGAAGCAGTGTTATCCATTTTGGTAAAGTGTTATCATAGAGAAGCCATCAAAATCAGTTTAGTAGAAGAGTAGGCAAAAAGATACCTACCTATTCCAATGCCTCCAGAGATGGAATGTTCTGTATTGGCACCCATAATTGTTGACAGTGTAGGAATAAATAAACAACTGGAAAAAAATGCAAAAACGTCCTTAAAATTATGGCTCTTATATGAAACTATAAACAAGTTATTCAAGACCAGTATGCAACAGCTAGAATTTAGCCCATCATTAAATGGAAATAAACTAGACATTGGGACAATGATTCTATTCACATCTGGGTTAATGATGGATCTACTACACCTTAGTGAAGATAAAAATTGTGGTATTTGTGAAATGCAGAGACATCTGTTAAAATGGAATATATATATATATATACACCTATATACAAATATGTGTAGATTAGAAAGACAGACAGATACATAGAAGATGATGGGAGATCAATGATATGGCAGTATTAGACCAGAAGAAGAATGTCTGTGATGGTCATGAAAATATTGATCCCATGATCATTATGTTAAGGTTATCTACTAAAGTGTCATAACTTAAATGACTCTGAAAGTAAAAGAAAGGTTACTGTACCCATATCCCTCTGCAGACATGTCAAATTCCACAAATGATGGAGACAGTGTAGCTTTCTGTGGCTGGATGTTTCGTGGTGATGTCATAGAAATGAGACTCATGGCTGTCTGAAGAGTATTAACAGAGCTCTTAGTTATGCATGGTGACCTGGAGGCTGGCACAGTGCTGACAGTAAGGCTGGCATCAGAGATGTCTTCAGCAGGACCATCAGTACCAGAGGGTCCAGGTGCTTCTGATCCTAAGACACCAAAATGAATAAGCTTTTCCAGCTGTTTAATGAGTTTTATTTCTTTTCCTGACAATCTATCCTATGTCCCCAACAATCTATGAAAACTCTCCTAAAGAGACCATTAATGACCTTTTTCTAATAGAGTTACTTTTTCTCAGTCTTCATCCTCTTTGAGCTGCGTATTGACATTGACCTTGTTGCTGACCAAGTCTTTGAAACTCTTCCTTCTGCTTCTGAGACATAGTGCCACCCTGGTTCCCCTCCTACCTCTACCTTTCTTGCCACTCCTATGATTTCGCTGACTTCTCATCTTTGTGCTTATGAATGCTACCCAAGATTCAGTCTTCATTCCTTTTTCTTAGCTTTTCAAATTCTTTCCTGCATAGGAATTATTCATGACCACAGGTTCAACAAGTACATTTATACTAGTGACTCCTAAATCTGTATCTCCAGTTCCATCCTTTGACCCAAACTTCCTAATACTAAAGTTTCAATGACCATTTTTCCATCATCTCAAACTCAACATGTTCAAACCAAACTCATCATCTTTCCTTATAAATATGAATTTGTAACTTTTTTCTCTGTGTCAATGGGACATTGTTCTCCAAGTCATTCCTATTTGAAAACTCAGAGCTGAATCGTTGTCTTACACTCCCACATAAGTACTCATGTCAACCTCTTCACCCAGGAACACACCATCTCTCTATCTTCACTAAGTTATTTCCCTTGCTTAGTATGATATTCTCCTGTCTCTGTATGCACAAAGACTACTCATCATCCTAAAAGGTCAAGGTTAAACAGATTCCTCTCCAAGAAACCTGTTCTTACCTGTATTATTATCTGAACAATATTGCATACCTCCTCGAGAAAGAGATGTTTCAAGTGTTTTGCATCCAGCTTCCTTAGCTGAAGGAATCCCAAGGGTAAGAAATTGCCTGAAAATTACAAAATAAAAACAAGAAAACAAACAAAAAAGGTCAGCTGCATGGCAAAATTTGGCAAAAATCTGTCTTGGAGTTTAAAAAATCAAAGTTGGAAGTGAATTACATCATAAAATGATTGATGACCTGCTGTCATTGATGGAACACTGATGGGAGTACTCTCTGTGAGTATAGACCACAAGAGATGCTCCTATGGAAAAGTGAAATGAAAACAACATGGCTCTATGTAAGTTAAGCTTGGTTACAAAAAGACCATTACAATCTTTGGTAACATAAGTAAAATAATTAAGCAGTAAGTCACCTTTCATTCTGTCTGCTTCTTGGTTTATATGTTGTAATGTATTCTACCTTTTAAACCACTGATTTCACCGGAGGCTACTTAGTATAGATTAGATTTACTAGCAACCAGTCAGTCAATAAATGTTTATTAAGAGTCCATTGCAGGACTCTACAATCCAGCCATTTTGGTCTGTTTGCTGTCACAATCTCCCATCTCTATTCCATTATAGTGACTGTCTCATGTCCAGAGAGCTCTCCCTCCTCAAATCCCTGGCTTCACTCAAGATTCAGTTCAAACTCCACCTTCTTCAGGACACCTTTCCCAACCCCATCCAGCCACTAATGCCTTCCTACCTAAGACAACTTTCCGTAGACTCTGAATTTTATGCCCCTTATTGTTTGTACGTTTGCCTGTTGTCACGTCCCATTAGAACATAAGCTCATTGAGGGAAAGGACTCCTCTTGCCTTTCTTTATATCCCCAGTGTTCGGCACATAGTAAACAAAGACTTAATAATATACTTAATGATGACTGATTGCTGTTACACAAACTCAAAGGATCATATCCTGGAATAGTGATCCCAAAGATTCCTGGCAATTTTAACTACAATCAATATGTAATAATAATTCCTACACATATACATATAGTTCATTTATATATCGTTTTACATTTGTATAAAGCATTTATACAAATGTAAATGTAATTAATTAATGTAATTAATTAAGCCACACCCTTCTCCCTCAGCAATGCCTAGCTTCTTAGTTGCATTGAAGCACAAAATGCAGACTAATAAAATAACTTGTGCTAGCATATTTTCTGTTTAGGAATAAGAACTATTATTGAGACTCAGAGTCTACTTTAAAAAAGACACCATACCTTAATATGTCTGGCTCAATGGATTGGGAAGCAAGCTTCTCAAAAATCCTAATGAGAGACAAGTGAACTGGGTCGCTGCTGTCATTTAAGGCTTTATGGCAGAACGTGATAATGGTCTTGAGCAATCCAGCTTCACACATGATTTGACGATTCTTCTCTGACTTCACCAGAGACTGAATGTGATTGGCCAAAGAGCACTGGATTTCCTTAGAAAGCTAAAAGACGAGAAAGGAAAAAGTAAAGAGATATTCAAAGTGGATATATTTTGGGGATATTTTAGTAGATGGATAGGTGGTATAGAGTTGTATATAGAGTGCTACCCAGGTCAGAAAGACTTGGGATCAAATTCAACCTCTGACATTCCCTTACCTGAATGATTTTTCAGGCACATTCAATTCTACATAACTCCTTTTGGGGTTTTCCTGGCAAAGATACTGAAATAGTTTGACATTTTCTTCTCCAGTTCATTTTGCAGATAAGGAAACTGAGGCAAACAAAGTTAAGTGACTTGCCCAGGGTCACACTGCTAGTAATTATCTCAGGCCAGATTTGAACTTGGGAAGATCAGTCTTTCTGACTCCAGTCCCTGTACTCTATCCATTATGGTACCTAGCTGTATTTCCTACTTACTAGCTAGAGGACCTTAAATAAGTCACTTGACCAGTCTGTGTGTCAGGCAGATCCATAGCATTTATCTGTTTAGGAAAGGATGGGCTATGATCATCAATGGGAAAGTCAACCCCTTGAAGTGATAAAATCATAGATCCTTAACATATTCTGGTATTTAAGTGTATTCCCAAATTAAACTTGAAGTGGCAACCAGCAGTAGAATGGGAGATTGATATATTCCATATCAGCATTCCCATCAATACTTGATGACAGAAATTATTCTCCTTGAGATTTCTCTCCTCTAGGTTAAAAATGCCTGCCTCTTTTAAATGACTCTCATAAGACATGGATTCACTGCCTTTTCCCTTCCTACATGAATACTTTTCAGCTTAGTAAAGTCCTTCTTGACACACGGTGGTTAGTTACCCATACTGTAATCAATAAAGTCATGTGACAAGTATCACGCATATAGTAAGTACTTAATAAATGTTTATTGATTGACTGGTTACTAGTAAATCTAATCTATACTAAGTAGCCTCTGGCGAAATCAGTGGTTTAAAAAGTAGAATGCATTACCACATATAAACCAAGAAATAGACAAAACACTCCACATTGCTAAATATTACAGAACAAATCTAGTTGGTGTGTTCTTTTCCTTTACAACAATGGTTCTTAGTCTCTTTTTGTTTGTTTGTTTGTTTGAAGATGGGATCTTTTGGTAGTCTGGTAAAGCATATGGATCTTTTCTCAGAACAGTGTTTTTAAATGAATAAAATAAAATTCATGTGATTATAAAAGAAGCCTATTTATTAATAATCAGTTATTAAAATGTTTTTAAGAAATCTAAAAGCCTTCAAATTATCCATAGACTCCTGTGGGCCTCAGGATTTGAACTCCTACCACCTACAGTATTTTGAAGGCTTATACTTAGAGTATATTAATTTATGTACCAATAAATCCCTTTATAGAAAATTACAAGGAACTTTTTTTTAATTATTGTGAAATTTTGCTTATAGGATCACAATCTTAGAGCTAGAAGGAACCTTAGAAATCCAGCTGATTCAATGTTCATATTTTACAGAAGAGGAAACAGAAATCCGGAGAAGATGGATAACTTATGTAAAGCAACATAGATACTTTCGATAAATGAGTTTACAGTCTTAGAGAATTTTCTCAGGCAGGAGAGGCTGCGACTTGCACAGAGTAATACAATCAATATTTGTCAAAGGTCAGACTTGAACTCTGCATTTTCTAACTTGAAAGCTGCTTTTCTACCCATCAAGTCACATTGCCTTTCACCTTGCACATAGAAGTTTCTTAATAAATATTTGTAGAATTGAATAGGTCATTTAAATGAAGTTTCTTCTAATCCTTACTACTTGAGGAAAGAGTCTCCACTTATTTCCATTTATAATAATAGAATCTCCATTTATAATAATAAGGATAGAGACCCTCTATAAATGTTTATTGACTGTAACAATAACAATGATTGTTGAATGTTAACAATAACAATGTCAACAAATATTTATGTCCCAACTATGTGCCAAGTAATAACTTTTATGCAAATATGTTATACATAGATAGACAAATGACATACAAAATGTATCTCTCTCTCTCTCTCTATATATATATATATATATACATAATTCATTTCATTTGATCATATGTAATCAGCATTAGAGTCCAGATGTTATCTTTTTAGTTTTATTTATAAGATGCAAATATTCAAGGTGCACCCAATTAGCTTCTATTTCTTTTTAGTGGAGGTGGTGTGGATATGCAGAAAATAGTCCTGGGTTTGAAGAGAGGAAGTAGATTCAAATCCTGGCTTCGCTCCTGATTATGTATAACTTTAGTCAAGTCACTTAACCTCTCTTGGTCTCAGTTTTTTCCTCAGTAAAATGAAAGTGTTGGACTGGGTACCCTACCTCTCAGGTCCCTTCCAGTTATAATAGGCTCCACTCCGGGCACCATGTCTAAGAAAGGCATTGCTCAACTGAAAAGTATCCAAAGAGGAAATGGAAATGACTGACTAGAGAGGATGTTTCTCTTCTTTGGAGGCCCTCCACCATATGGATATAATCACAGATATTTTGAAGGACTGTATATGTTTAAATTTCCCAACATCCGACCTGTATGTTTTAACGGAATACCACAAGGATCTGGGGCAAACATCTTGATACGATGTGTATACTGCCATCCTCATAGCCAGGAAAACCTTTCTGCACTCCATGGGATTTCTATTGGTTTTCAAATATAGCCCTCCAACTTCTGACACCTTGTCTTTGTACTGAATGTGCTAAACCTAGAATATGCTCTCTCTTCACATCCAGTGCTAGATTCCTTCAATTTGTTCAAAGCTCACATCTACAAGACTATCTAGTTATGACAACCCCTCCCCCCCATAACCTTGGATTTTTTTGTATGCATCTTGTATATCCTTATATATGTACATGTTGTCTCCTCTGCTAGAATGCAAGCTCCTTGAAGTCAGGGACTGTTTCCTTTTTGTCTTTGTATCTTCTGTGCCAAACAACAGCATCTGGCATAGAGAAGACACTTAAATACTTGTTGACTGATTGACCTGGCTTTAAGTCCCGCCATTAACACATACTGATCATGTGAATATGGGCAAATCACATAAACTGTCTGTGTCCTAGGCAAATCTCTGAGACTATGAGTCATAGACAAATTGCTCATTTGTATTGCTGGAGGCAGTTTCCACACTGGATGTTGAAACTAAATAGCAGGTCACATAATATGAGGAAGGGAGGAAGAAAGGTTGGAATGGAGGGAGGAAGGGAAGGAGGAAGGAAAGAAGAAAGAAAGAAAGAAAGAAAGAAAGAAAGAAAGAAAGAAAGAAAGAAAGAAAGAAAGAAAGAAAGAAAGAAAGAAAGAAAGAAAGAAAGGAAGGAAGGAAGGAAGGAAGGAAGGAAGGAAGGAAGGAAGGAAGGAAGGAAGGAAGGAAGGAAGGAAGGAAGGAAGAAAGGAAGGAAAGAAGGAAAGAAGGAAAGGAAGGAGGGAAGGAAAGAAGGAAGGAAGAAAAGAAAAGAAAGAGAAAAAAGAAAGATAAATCCTAAAGTACCCAGAGTGAACTTTGTCTGCCTCAACAGATAATCTGAAAACTAGTTTAAATACATTAACATAATTTCTATTGAACAATCAAACTTCCTCAGTTCTATTTAAACCTTTATATACAAATTCCAGTCTATCTGAAAGACTTTATCTTACTCTAGACCTCTGTTCATCCATCCTTTCTTTTAAAGTTATTATACAACATAGCATATTTCTCTGCTGCCTCCACACATAATGGAAAATAACATTTTGCCATAAAACTTCTCTTTTCCTTGAGTTTCATTACTTGATTTGGTAACTACACTCTTAATTTGGCAGAAGAGTTGGGAAGACTGTCTGCACAAAAGAAGATGCAAAAATAAAACCACAATGTATTATTAATAAGAATTAAAAAGAAATCTCAACTATCCAGTTTTTATTACCAGCACTTATTGTTGTTGGGGCTTTGGGGTTTTTTATTTTGCAAATAGGACAAGAATACTTTTAATCCCCCAAAAAAATTTTGTAAAAAGGGGGAAAAATGCTGATACTGGCTAATTAAACTGCAAGTTTACTCCAAAATCTGCTCAATATCACCATAATGGAGGATGAGAAATTGATCGCCCTCATTATCATTGCAGCACTGTCAATAACAATATTGCCTTGTTTTGAATAAAATGTACAGTTTTCAATGGTAGTTCCAGGAAAATTGGGTTTTAGTGAAAATATAAACAATGGCAGGAAACCAGTCTGTTTTCCCCCATACAAATGGATTGATTTTTCCTAACACATATTGCTTACAATGTAAGAGGGAGATAAGGTGGGTTCAATTAGGATTCTGTGGTAAATGTGTTGGGAGTACAAAGTTGACCAGTAGATTGTATTTGCAGGGCAGAATATCACATAGCAGTTTGTACAATAGTCTTTAAATCTCAACTTTCTTCACTTAACAGTTCAATCGTGAATTTGTTCACTGTTGGGTCACAGCTTTCGGCTCTTTATTACAGGGAGTCTGCACAATTAAGGGAAAAGCATATGCTACTTGGATCTGGAGAATCTGGGTTCAAATTCTAACTCCGTGACTCCCTAGCTATATGACCTCAAATACATCACTTCACCTCATCTCTTAGTCTCAATTTCCTCAACAATCAAATGAAGTATGTGGACTAGATAATCATGGAGGGCCCTTTCAGCTCTAACTCTATGACCCTTTCTCTTTGACTTCCTTCCTGGTCTTGTTCCTTGTTTCACACTTTTAAAGATAGGTGACCCGAGTCTTTGTAGCCCAGTTACATGGATGGGATACATATGTAATAATCCCCTTCCTAGAGGAAGCATTTAAGGTTATACCAGCCTATCTAAATATGTAAATTATTCACACAGTCAAAATGTAATGGCTAACAAAAATCTAGTGACTTGACTTTTCTTCTTCATTTCCATGCTAAGACCACCAAAAGAAAACATCAATGTGTTTACTATGTTTGTTGTCTTCTGTGAAGACAAGGAAGGAAAGGGAAAGGGGAAGGGAAGGAAAGAAAAACTTCAAGATAGAAATAAAAAGTCATAGAGTGAGGAAGTGAAACAAAGGTGAATTGCCTTGCCAATGAGCCATATAATAAATAATTGAGAATTAGGAAGTATAGGTCAGTACTCTTTGCTGTTCTTT
Source organism: Pseudocheirus occidentalis (assembly GCA_028646575.1). Taxonomy (NCBI): domain Eukaryota; kingdom Metazoa; phylum Chordata; class Mammalia; order Diprotodontia; family Pseudocheiridae; genus Pseudocheirus; species Pseudocheirus occidentalis. Next base: position 57,864,777 of record CM053598.1, on the reverse strand, counting down.
CTCAGGGTAGGAAATAAATCTGTTGTAAGTCAACAGCATTTCTAGAAATCAAACCTTGACATACTTGCCTTGTTTGTTTGTTTGTTTTCTCTCTTTTATCCCATCATTGCCAGAAACCCATATATCACAAAGCGTAGCCTGTTAGAAATGGAAGGAATGTTGGAAGCCATACAGTCCAACACTCTCACTGGGGTGAAAAACTTTTCCCTGACGAGTTTTAGGGAAAGACCTATATAGGCTAAAATGAGATCAAAACTAGAAACTGGATGATTTTTCAGGTGGGAGGATCTTGGAAGCAAAGAATTGGGCCTGGTAGCTCTTTGAAAAAAGGAAATTATTTGAAAGACATTCAAAATTTAAAGTAATGGAAAATCATAGTCAAGTTGAATGTAGATCTGGAAAACAATTGTATGTCTTTAGATGAAGAACAACTTTCTTTGTATTTATTGGAATTATTTATCTCTTTTAATGTTTACAAAAGAATAACGAACCCAAATCCGCACAACAATAAGTAACCTGGAATCATTATGATACATGACATCATAATGTCTTACATTTAGAGGCTAACAGGACCTTAGAAACTTGAGTCCAGTACTCTCATTTTATAGATTGGGAAGCTGAGGCTCAGGCAAATTAAGCTAACTGTTCTAGGTCACACAAGTAGTGTAAGAGCCACATTTCAAATCCAGGTCATCACATTATAAATTCAACATTTTTTCCACTGTACCACACTGACTCACACTTTCCTTTCAGATCACTAACCTATTAAGCCATCCCTAATATCTATATTCACTGATATAAATTCAACAGAAACAAAATAAATTTTTTTTGTTTCTTGAAATATTTTTTCAAGATCAAATGGAATAATATCTCAGAATGTTTCACAATGTGTCCGTGCACAGGAAAGAGTTGAATAGACAAATATGTGTGCCTTCACTAAACCATAATGCTTACCAGATAAATCCTTTAAAGCATGTGTTTGTGTGTGTGTATGTTTTTAATTTTCTGCCATTAAACGGTAACTATTAAAGACTCAGTAATATGAGTTATCCAATGAAGTGTCCAAAAGCAAAATTCAAAAGTCCATTGTGTTGAGCTATCCCAGCTCACCCTTTGTCGATATTACTTAGAGAAATCAAGAGCACCTGTGTTTTAGGAGGGGCTCTTAACTGCTTGGATCATGCGGCCCTGGACACGAGATCTATGTCAACAATAAGTGCATCACCACTTAATCGTCATTTTGGTAAGGCCAGAAAGAAAGGGCAGGTGGGTGTTTTGTTAATATTGATAGAATTATATTCAAGTCTTATTTCAGCCCACTTCTGGCTTGGTCTCTTAAGGTCATCACCCAGCAGAGAATCCAAAGGGAAATGATTGTTTCCTTAACTGAAAACCAGGATGCATTAACTTTTATTGAGTTTCCCTAATGCTTTGGCAAAGATACATTTGCTGATTTGTCTCTTTTGTTAAGTTCCCAGATTTGCACAGACTATTGGATCAATTTAGACTTCTTGAACCAAAGTATAGAGCGCCTGCTTCTGAAGGACTACTTCTCAGAGAGATGAGGTTCAGTGGGATTTCCGATGTCCGAGACTGGACCCCTTTTACTCCTATGCCCTCTCATGTGTGCACTTGCAAGTTCATCCTGCATTAGGCCTATTTGTTTGTATTTTATCTACCCTATTAGATTGAAAGCCCTATGACAGTGGGGGACTATGTATTATTTAACCTTTCTCTCCCTTAGTACCTAACACAATGTCGTACATATATTAAATACTCAGTGAATGTCTGCTAGAAATAAAGTACAAAATACAAATTGACCCTAAGTACTTCATCAAGCATTAGAAAAGGAAATGTAGGGGTGGAGCCAAGATGGCGGCGTAGAAGCAGCAAAGCACCACAGCTCCCACACAAACATGCTAACAAACTCATAAAATGGGACGCTAAACAGATTTTCAAGCTCCAAAACTCTCCACAAGACAGAAAGCATATCTGTTGCTACAGGCAGCACAGCAGGCGGGGCTCTTCTCAGTAGTCTGGGAGCCACTGCTGAAACCCAGCTGGCTCAGGCCCTGGGGCATCGGGCGGGGAGCCGCGCCTATAGGAGAGCATATCAGCTGCACTGGAGGCACAGTTACCACATTTATCAGGCCAGAAGAAAAAAAGGCTAAGAGAAAGGTCAGTGGATTTTGCTAACTGGGGAGGAGAAGAGCTGGTCTGGACAAACTGCTCCCAGGGGAAGGAGGCAGCTGGAGGCGGCTGTAGCAGCAGGAATGGCTGAGATCCGCAGTGGCTTCCACTGGGCTGCTTCAGAGCCCTCGGCCTGCAGATAGCAGGGGGGTTGACGCGATCCATCGAGGC
>CM053598.1:57829422-57861916 GCA_028646575.1 Pseudocheirus occidentalis | reverse complement strand
AGGGAACAGATTGTGGGAGGGGCCTTACAGTGGGATCAATGTTCTGGTCTGGGGGGTAGGGACAAAAAGGGGAGAAAATTTGTAACTCAAAACCTTGTGGAAATGAATGATGTAACCAAGAAAATATATTAAAATTAAAAAAAACAAAAAAAAAAGAAAAGGAAATGTAGTCCAGAGGGAGCACATTCTAATGATTTTGACAGTGACCAACAGTGAGTGAATCATTTCATCTTTTGGGGCTTCATTTTCCTCACTAATGAAATTGAGGATTGTGCTAAAACAACCCATAAGTTTCCTTTTGTAACTCTGATAGTCTTTAATCCCTTTCCTTCTCTTTTCTCTTCTTCTTTTCCTTCCCTTCTCTTTCCTTCCCTTCCCTTCTCTTTCCCCTTCTCCTTCCTTCCCTTCCCTTCTTTTGCCTTACCTCCCTTCCCTTCTCCTTCCCCTTCTCCTTCCTTCTCTTTCCTTTCCCTCTTTTCCCTTCCCCCTTTCCTCTCCCTTCCCTCCCCTTCTCTTCTCTTTCCTTCCCTTCTCTTCCCTTTCCTATTGGAGAAAATGAACATATTTGTAAGTCGGTTTGTGAAGTAGTCAATAGTGAGGAAAGACACATTAGAGACAGGAGATGCCTGTTGGCACAACATTGTAAAGGAAGAATGGAGTAGAATTTGAAGGAGAATCAAGAGCAGGGAGAAGAATCAGTTTTAGTGAGAGGCAGGGTTATGCTCTCTGTGACCAGAGAGAAGAAAAGTAAAAAAATCAAGGTAGTGATAACTCTTTCAACATTCAATCCATCAGGCACTTATTAAATGCCTATTGTTTGGAAGGCTCTGTGCCAGATGCTGGAGACAAAGTCAGCAATGAAACCCTGCCTTCTCTCAAGGAGCTCACATTCTATTAAGGGCAGGGGAGGGGAAGCAGACAGAAAGAAAATATCACCTATGGAAATGAATTAAATACAGTATATACAAAGTAACTGGTAGCATGATGGATTGAATAGACAGCTAGTCTCAAAACCAGAAATACCTGAACTCAAGTCTTGCCATTTACACTTACCAACTATGTGACCCTGGGCAAGATACTTAACCTGTCTGTGCCTCACTTTTCTCGTATGTAAAAGTACAGTTTAGGATTCAACAGTTTCCAAAGTTCCTTCCAGCCCTAAATGAAATTAGGCAGTGTTATTTATGTGATTCTGGGGAAATGGCCTAAACTCTAGATGCTTTAGTCCAGAGGTACTAAACTCACAGCCCACCAATTTCCAGTGGTCAGCAAAAGTCCCAGAGCAGCCCAAACCAGATTAAAATGTAATTAGGAAATGGTTAACTTAAATAAGAATACAACATAGCAAAGATAATGTTAACTTGTGGTTTTCTAAGTCAATGTGTCCTGGCAGAGATCTATTTCTCTTTGAGTTTGACCCTACTGCTTTAGGCAACTCCATCAGACTATGAACTGCAAAGAAGTTGCCTACTTATATTTGTAGAGCTGATTTATCTGGTAATTTACAAAACAGTGAAATTATAAGACAAATCCCTATCATCTCTCTGTGCAAAGTCAGTCTCAAGCTGCATGCAGGGAGAGGGTAAAGACACTAACAAATGATGGTGCAGAGATTTCAGAAATGAGGAGAATCTGAGGGAATCTACATCTCATGACCCTCATCTTTTCAGTTAAATAAGAGGCCAGGGAATTTGTTAAAATATGAGGATGTGGGTGGTTAACAGAGAGGAAAGAACAAATACTTTAAAGCAGCTACTGTAGAAATTGAGCCAAGATGTCAATAAGACTCCTTTGTCTGTGAATAGTGTATGAAATCAACACAACTTCCTGCAGCAAAACTCAGGAGTCCTGGATCAAGAACTAGGAAATCGGTCAATAGAGATCCTTGGTCTTAAAGAATGTGTAGGTCATGAATGACAGAAGATCAGAAAGCAAAGGGATTCTTGGGCAATAGTGAGACCTTAGAATACCAAACCAGAGAGAGGAAGATGAATATGAAATCCAGTGAAGTCAGAGTCAAGGAGATGATCCCAGCAATGGCAGAGTGGGGTACCCACGAGAGAATGGGAAAAGTAGGTTTGGAAAGTAGAAAAGGAAATCAATAATGCCATATTTCCTTTTTTGACATTCTAGCTTGGGGGAATATTATATCTGCAACGTGCCTATGCTTTAAGCAAGCATTTGAGACAGTGTCTCATGCCATTCTTGTGGAAGATAGGAAGAGAAGCAGGCTAGATGGCTGCACAGTTAGATGGATTTGGAAATGGTTGAAGGGCCAAACTCAAAGAATAGTCATAAATAGTTCAACTTCAACTTGAAAAGTCTCCAATGTTCCCTGGTCTAGTTTTGACCCTGGGATGTTGCATATCTTTTATAAATGACTTTGATAATGGTAAATATGACATATTTCTCAAATTATCAAATGACAGGAACCTGAGAAGGAGACTTAACATACTGGATAACAGAATCCAGATCCAAAAAGATCTCGAGGGGAGAACATAGTGGCTAAAGTGATGCAAATGAAACATTTAATATGCACACACAAACACACATATACATACACATGAGATCAAAAGGAATTTCACATGAGGATATAGACAAGCAAGACTATTTTGTTACTATCAGGTAAATTTTAATAGACATTTTAACTATGTGATTAAGGTTTACAGTTTCATATTCAAAAAGAATCTTGATAAGTTAAAACGTTGGCCTAAAGTGGTCAAATGAATTTTACACGTATGAACATAAAATCTTGAGCTTAGGTTCAAAAATCACAAATACAAAATAAATGGCAGTATGACTAGAAAGTAGCCTGAAGAAAGGTCTGGCATTTGAATGGATTGTAAATGCTATGTGAGTCAATATTATGATAGAGCAGATACAGAAGCTAATGCAGTCTCATATGTCATTAAGAGAGTCTTTAGTGTCCAGGACAGGGAAAGTGATAGTTATGCTGAATGAATGGATGAATGAATAAATGAATGAATGAATGGATGGATGAATGGTTGGATGGCTGGATGGATGCATGAATGAATGAATGAATGAATGAATGAATGAATGAATGAATGAATGAATGAAAAATTTATTAAGTGCTTACTAAGTGGCAAAGATAATGGAGTTGTTTGCCATTTCCTTTTCCAGCTCATTTGACAGATGAACTGGGATAAATAGATAACTTGCCCAGGGTCACACAGTTAGTAACTATCTGAGGCTGGATCTCAACTCAGATGAGTCTTCCTGCCTTCCATCCCAACACCCTATCCACTGTATCACCTAACTGCCCCATAGAGTGCTTTAAGGTTTGCAAATTGCTTTTACATGACGTCATCTCATCTGGTCCTCATAACAACTCCATGATGTAGGCGCAAATCCTGCATCGGCTTCTTAGTAGTTCTGGGATCCTTGGAGAGGACAGATAGAAGTAAAGCATGGTTAGGATATTCTAGCGTAGGTGCCAGTGAACAGTTAGGAGAGAAAAAGCCTAAGACAGATGTTTCTCCACGGCAAAAACTCTAGTATGGGTTAGAAGGTTGGTGAGGCAGTGGAGGGGGTGTGTGGACACAGAATGTTGTTGTGTTCCGTTTTGGATACATTTAAGGAAGGGTATTTATGCACTAGAGAGTCTCTGGAAATGACAACTATAATGGCAAGGGCCTTGACTTTATGAAGATAAAGTTCAGTTGTTGGAAAAGGAAATGTTTAGACTATAGAAGAAAAGATTAAGGAAAAACACAGTGGATATCTGCAAGGAAGAAAAGATGTAATTGGCATGTTCTGCCTGGCTCTAGAAAACAGAATTTGGAACTGAAGGTAGGAAGGAAGGAAAGAAGGAAGGAAGGAAGGAAGGAAGGAAGGAAGGAAGGAAGGAAGGAAGGAAGGAAGGAAGGAAGGAAGGAAAAAGCAAATTTGGACTTGATGTAATAATCATAGATTTAGATCAGAGAGCTACCTCAGAGAGAGGCAAATAAATCTAGTGCCCTTATTTTAGAGATGAGAAAACTGAGGATGAGAAAATCTTAGGGAAATCTATAGGCTTAAAGAAAATGGGTCAGATTATAATGTTTCCTTAAGTGGGCCACAGGTCAAAGACTGTTAATAAATGAGCAGTACTTCACCTATCCCAGCCCTAAGATTGAACCCTCCTAAAAACCATACAAAACCTGAAACCTCAGATTCTGACTTATGGTTATGACATCTTTTAATGAAGTATGAAATTTAGAGCAATTCAAGAAGGCATAACCCAGATTGTGTATACTTAGTCCTAGTGTCTTTCACTCTGACCTTGACTGGAGAGTTAGAGCTAGAAAGGACTTGGAGATCAACTAAGCCCCTTCTCTTATCTTACAGATAAGAAAACCAAGGATCAGGGAAATGAACTTGTCCAAGGGTTACCTAAGTGACAAGTATCAAAGGCAGGATTTGAATCCAGGTCTTCTGATTCCAGAGTCAGGTACCACTTTGCCTCAGTGTAAATATCATGCCTACTTCAATGCTATCCCTACATTTCAGAAGATATTTTCAAGCTCCTCTAAAAGTCTAGAAATTAGGGAGGATTTATTTCCAAACAAATATCTGAGTTTAATAAATAATTTTATTTTTGAATTATATACAGGTTGAGCTGCAACTCAGAGGCAGCATGCTAGAGTGAAGAAAGACTTAGATACAGAGTCAAAGGATCTGGGTTAAAACCTCAGCCCTATTATTTACCATCCGTGTAAAATTGGCCAATCATTCACCTGTTTGGAACTCAGTTTGTCCATTTACAAAATGAAATTAATTACCTAAATGATATCTATCCTTTCCCCCCATCAGTGAGGAATCCATTTGTTTGCAGCTCTTAACATAAAGACAATAACTTTCTAATGTGGGAGGAGGGAAGGGGAATACACATTTATTTAGTGCTTACTGTATGCCAGGCACTAGGTTAAAGACTTTTATTCATATTATCTTATTTAATCATCAAAATAACCAGCAAATATTATTATTATCCCAATTTTACATTGGAAGGAACTGAGGCTGAGGTTAAGTGACTTGCCCAGGGTCACACATTTCATTTGACCCTCAAAATAACCACTAAGTGCTATTATTATCCTCATTTTAGAGTTGAGAAAACTGAGGGCAGACAGAAGTTAAGTAACTTGCCCAGAGTCACAAAGCTAGTAAGTATCTGTGATCTAATTTGAACTCAGATTTTCCTAACTCTGGGCTGAGAGCTCTGTTTACTGCACCACCCTCTGCCACTTTGCTGGCAATCAGAAATGACTTTCCTAAAATTCATCAACAGCAACAGGCCACAAACCACAGTATAAGTTAAATTACACTCATGACCAGAAAACACTAAATTAAAAATAGTCTCCATTGCTCCAACCCAAGCATCTTTTCTTCATGGGCAGGCAATTCTGATCTGCTGACCATACTGAAAAGAACTCCCACTTGAGTTCACATGAGTTATACCCTTCCAGGGCCAACATTCCTCCTTGAGAACCCAGCTGGAGATTATTTCTCCTCATGCCCAATCAGCAACCCTTACTGCTGAATTCCAACCGGTCTAATGGTTATTCCTGGTGATGATGTAAGAGGCCAAAAAGCAGCTGGATTCTCAGCTTTCAGGAGGAGGCTATGGCGCTGGCAATTTGAAAAATAGCCATTTAAGTCATTAATGGTGCAAATGTGATTTGGCTATCTATGAAAGTCACTGAATATTGGACTCCTTTGAGGCCATTTGCATGAGTTGCTTTTAAAATGACATCTGTCCTTGAAGAAAACATCTGTTTCTTATCAAGGGGTAAGAAAAAAAGTTAGAAAAACACTTAAGTAATCACAAGTGAGACAGAATGCAGAGAATGCTGGAAACTTTGACAAACAGTATGAAAACGGATGAGAATATTTCAGCTTTCCATACTTTTAATAATACTGCCATCTACTGAAAGGTTCTTTTTCTATACTTACTATCTCATTGGAGTTCTATAGGCAGTTCCATTTCAGCCTTGTCCTGTATGGCTTTGTAGCTCATTCAATTAATTATTCTATTTATTGTTATGAGATTTTTCCCCCTCCAGAAATTAATTACTCTAATTATCAAACTTTTAATAGCTGATGATTTGGCATATGCAGAAAGCATCTGAGAAAACCGCGCCCTACATTTCATTTGCATATTTCAGAGACATTGGTGAGCAACCTGATTTTTTCCTAAATTGCTTATTGTGGTTCTAACAGAGTCAAAACATTTGAATCAAATGGAACCTCTATTTGCATGACTAATTTTTCTAATTATGGCAGCACATTTGAAAAACTAAAGCTCACTTAGGCAGATCCTAGGTAATGAGGACCCTCAGGATATACCTACACATGGAATGTGTGGCCCTTGATTCATCCATCTCTCAGCTGGATTGTTTTTATTGGGTCATTTTTGTTTTTGTTTTTTGCAATACATTTTTGTACAATCCAGCTAAACTCCAAGCAGTAGAGTTTTCAGACAGGCAGGTGTTTGGGGGGAGAGAGAAGCAAATCTGAGGTTTCTTCTACAACCTTACATTTAAGTATGAAGATGACCCAAAACGTTGAATTGACTTTTTAATCCAGGTGTTTTTTAACTGTTTAATTGCAGCCTGGATAAACCTTGAGATCAGAAACTCATTAGTCTTTAAATTAAGACATTTAAATTAAATTAAATTTTAAATTAAGAAATTCCCATAGGAGTTGCATGGTTTCATTTACAAGAGTCAAACCTCACCCATAGAGCCTGAGATTGCCCTGAGACCTAACAAGACCTGATTTGAGAGTTAATCCATTTTTATTTATTAGCTATGTAAATAAAACAATTAATCCACAATACATTCATTCCTTCTCATACAATGTTTAACAATAAAATGTTTATTTTAGACTGAGGGATTCAGGAAGTAAAAGGTATCCTAACTATTCGTTACCACCGCTGTCTTCATCTCAATCCTCCCTGCTCTCTCCAAAGTTATCAAGATCCAATGGCCCAGTCTAATGTCCTTTTCTCAGTCTTCACCCTTCTTGATCTCTCTTTCATCTTTGACAATGCCCAACAACCTCTCCTCCTGGGTACTTTCTCTCCTCTAGGTTTTGTGATATCTCTTTCCTACCTATCAGACCACTCACTCTTCAGGGTCCTTCGCTCAATTTTTTCTCCAGATTATACCACTTACTGTCATTCTCCAGGCCCTCCTCTCTTCTCTCTTTATATCATCTTTCTTGGTGATCTCACCAACTCCTTTGCTTCACTCACCATCTTTATTTAGATAATTCTCAGATCAATATACCCTGCACTAACCTCTCACCTGACCTCCAGTCTCACATCCAACTGGATGCCATCTCATACTTATCATCTTTTCTCTCAAGCCTCCCTTTCTTTCCAGCTTCCCTGTTTCTGTGGAGGACACCACCTTTCTCCCCCAACCGAGGCTTGGAGACTCCGCGTCATCATCTCCTCCTCATTTATACTCACTCCACTAGTCCAATCTGAGGCCAGTCATGTCATTTTTACTTTCTTAACATCTCTTAGATATATTGCCTTCTCTCCATTCCCTCAGCCTCCACCCTGGCACAGGCCTTCATCACTTCATGCCTAGGCTAAGAGGTCTGACTGTGCCCCTTTCCTACTCTATGGCTCCCAACTACTTGTGGCACCAGATACCTGTTTGTCTTTCAAAGCCCTTCACTACCTAACCTCTACCTACCTTTCTAATCTTCTTTATTCTCCTTCCCATACTCCATGATCCAGAAACTCTGGCCACTGGCTGCACCTCACACAAGTCATACATCCACCTCCTGACTCCTCTCTCTTCTCATTTCCACCTCCTGGCTTCTATGGCATCCTTAGTGACACTGCTCAAATCCCATCCTCTGCTTTTTTGTTATTGTAGAGTCATTTCAGTTCTGTCCAACCCCTCATGACCCCGTTTGGGGTTTTCTTGGCAAAGATATTGGAGTGGTTTGCCATTTCCTTCTCCAGCTCATTTTACAGATGAGCAAACAGGGTTAAGTGATTTTCCCCAGGGTCAATTAGCAAGTGGAAGGAAAAACAGCCTATGGAATCCCTAGGTCCTTAATCTCTCAGTCTCAGTTATATTTTACAGCCTCATCTAACAAGATGAGAAACCAAGGCTGAGAGAAGTAAAAAACAATAATAGTTAGCAAAACATAGTACTTTACAAAATACATATTGTCTCATTTAATTCTGAAAAGAAGTCTATAAAAGAGGCACTATTGGGGTGGCTAGGTGGCACAGTAAATAGAGCACTGTTCCTGGTTACAGGAGGACCTGAGTTCAAGTTTTACCTCAGACACTTACAAGCTGTGTGACCTTGGACAAATCACTTAACCCCAGTTGCCCTGCTTTCCCCCCACCAAAAAGCAAAAAAATAAAAGAGGCTATTACCTCTCTTTACAGATGAGGAAACTGAGTCTGAGGAAGGTTAAATAACTTATCTAGCATTACAGAGCTAGTAAATATCTAAAATGGGATTTGAACTCAGGTCACATTCCTAATTCCGAATAATACTTATTCAACTGACTTGTCAAGAAGCATTATCTAAATATGGCCTTTCCCATTGTACTGATAATAATGCAGCATCACTAACTGAGAGATCTTTGGATTGAATGACCTTAAAAGGGCTCTTCTAGTTCCAGTTTCCAATATCTTGGATGCCTTATTTTTCCTTCTGACAAAAAAGTGATAGGAGGCATTTCCCTGCCAGTGTCTGTGGTGCTGCTTGAATAAGGGATCCTATTGAAATATCTTTCAGGATATTTCTAAGAAACTATTTCATAGGGTTCAGAGTAGGAAGTGATAAAGAAAAAATAATTATAAGAAATTAGTCATGCAAGAAAAAAAATTGGGAAGTAATTGTACCTGTGGGTGATCTTCATGATACAGGGAAGGAAGCAGCCTGAGCATGATGCAGATGACCCCAGGGTGCATGATGACAACATCAGCATCATCCATCCTAAACAACACAAAAGGAAAAATAAATGAGCAACTCCAGCAAGAGGCCATGAAGGGGCCTTCCTCTTCATCTGTTGGCCAGACTTCCAGGATTATTCTGTCCAGGGAGCCCCAGATGTCTACCAACCATTCACTCTTCCCCAAAAGGTGAATTTATGCCATTAACCAAAAAAAAAAACCTGGAAAGAACCCACATGATGTCCAACTCTGGGAGATGGTTGAACAAAATAGATTCTGTGATCCTACAGAGTGACAGCCTCTGAGGGAGAAGGAAGGACATGTCTTGTCTCTGATACATCCTGCCTAGGTGATCCTGGACAAATAGCTTCACTTCTCAGAGCTTTAGGCAAGGCTGTCCCTTACAGAACACATGGCCTCATGCATTAGTAGAGATTCATTTTCCTCCCTAAGAGTGTCTCTATACTCATGCCGTCACAAAGCCTGACAAAAAAGTACAATGGAATATTATTGTTCCTTAAGAAATAACACACTCACTCACTACCACTATATGGTGATGAAAATAATAGCAGAAAATCTGAAAAATATTAAAAAGAAATCAGAAGGGTTGATGAAAACAAATAGGGAATTTTTGTAACTATTTTGTGGAAGGTAATGTGTTTATTACCTACCCTTAAACTAGGGGTTTTAAACCAACGTCTGTAGCTTTGTTTTTGTCTTTTGAAATATCTTGATAACCATATGTCAATATAATTGGATTCCTTTGAAATCCTATGTATCTTATTTTATGTATTAAAATATTGTGAGAAGGGACCCATTGTATCTCTATAATGTCAAAGGAGTCCATGACAAAAATAAATGTATGAACTCTTCCTAAATAATTAAATTGTTGGTTTATGTACTTTTTTATTGTTTGAACTTGTGAATATTTGTGTCTGTTTATATTAAGCATGGATTTTGTTTAAGTCTTGTTTTGTGAACTGACAAATTAGATGAAGGCCCCATCTGAGATATCAAGACCAAACTTGTGAATATCCCATATTCCAAATCATTAGCTGCATTCTGCCTTTCTCTACCTTCCAAATCTGGCCAAGTTACTTCAGGGAAGTTTCTCTCTGCCTTCTTTTATAACATGAATATAGCATGATTGCTAAAATGGGAGTCAGGAGACCTATATTCCAGATTGAGACATTTCCTAATTATATTCCCTTAATTTCTGAGAATCTCAGCTTCCTTTTTGGTAAAATGGGGATGATAATGCTTGCCTTATCTACCTCACAGGGCTGTTATAGAAATCAGGTATTTGTTATGTACATAACAATTCACATCATCATTATGTATGATTGTTATGCATGTATAACATTGGGAAATCCTAATGCTACAGAAATGGGAGTGGCTACTACTTGTGTTACTAAAAAAATAAAACAAAAACCACCACAACAAGCCTGACTCCATGATAAAAACAAGGAGTGTTAATGATACCTTTTATCAAGGAGAAGAAAAGTCAGGTTTTAAAGAGAAATTTGACATAATAATTTGAAAAGTGCCCTCATACTTGTAAGCCTTTGAAGATGACCAGAAGTCTCTTTCTGACATACTTTCTGCCTCCTCTGTCTTTGTTAATTAAACCTTAATTTTCCTCAAGCACAAGTGTTGGAGAAAAGCCAACCTACTTCTTACTCCATGTTGCTATTTCTTGGGTTTTCTTTAATTGCTTGAAATGCCAGAGTGTTTTCCCTAATATTTATTATTACAGTTGTATGGTATTTCAGGGACCTTCTGTGCTAAATAGGTTTGGGAGAAAGCAACCAGGACTCAGAACACTTTCCTAGTTAAAAGCTACTGATTTATAAATGTACTTCAGAAGCTCAATACATAACTGGAGGACTTTATGATATACTGGAATATTCTATAACTCAGTTGCTGCAGCAACAGTTAATAAGAAGGGAGTAGTTCTGAGTGTTGGTCCACCATTTGTTTCAGAATTTATTCTTAGCTCTCTGACATAATTTTACCTTGTGTTTCCTGATTATAATGGCAGACAGTACTGAAGGCAGGCTTGAAAGGCAATGAAAATTGTTAGACTTTTTTTTTAATTTTGAGCTCCATTTATTCAGCAAAGATTGGAGCACCTACTACGTGAGAATAGAAGGTAAGTTCGTTGAGGGCAGGGATCACATTGCTTTTGTTTTTGTATCCCTAATATACAGCACAGTGCTTACACATTGTAGGTACATAATAAATCTTTGTTGACTGGTTGCTTAGCATCGTGTTTTTTAATCACTGAGAGAGGATAAAAAAGTATAACATTTGGACTATCACCTCATTTCACACCAGATTCCAGTCACCTTGGAACCACTCAGTATTCCTAGAGTTAATCCTTCCCTTTTCCTCCTATATGAGCATCACTCATAGCATATCTTCTTTTTATTAACTTCAAGGAAGGCCCCACTTAGGTCATCATTATTATACCACTTTTCCTGTTCTCTATAGGCAAAAGAACTCTCTTCCTTCTCAAATTCTTATTTTACTTGGGTTTTATTTTCATTTCAGTTATTTTTCCCTATGTCTTATCCCCACTAATTTAGCCATTCCTTTAGGGTAGAGATTATGTTTTATCTAGAATGTTGACATATGTAGTAGGAACTTAAGAACCCGTGATGGAGACTATACTTATGATATTTCAAATTGTGGGGAACTCACAGGTGAACCTCTATTAATTTTTGAGAGCATTTGCCTGGCACTTCCTATGCAGAGAGCTACTTAGAACACTTAATGGTTAAGTAACATACCCAAAGATAGGAAGTCAATATGTGTCAGAGTTGGGATTGGTTCCAAAGCAAGATCTTTATGTACTACACTGTGACCATCTCTTGTCAACTGAATTTAATTAAATTCATGATCTCAAGGAGTTTACACTCTATTTAGATGGACCAGCTATAGAAAATAAACGCCATGAGTCTATAGCGGGGAATAATCAGGCCATGTTAAGTCCCAAGGGAAATGTTCATGGAGGAGACAGAATTTGGGGTAAGCCTTGAAAAATCTGAAGGAATGGAATAGGTTGGGGAAAGAGTAGGACATTTCAAGCCAGGGAATGTTGTTGCAGGGACATGAGAAGGGGGAATGTGTGTGTGTGTGTGTGTGTGTGTGTGTGTGTGTGTGTGTAATAAAAAGAACTAAAGACCAGAAGCAAGAACAAATATAGTAATCACAGGGGACATGAGGATTAGTGTCACAACAGTGAAAGGTTCAGAGAAACAGAGGGAAATGCAAGACAGCTAGAAATCTGAGCTTGCAGGAGACTACCCTTGCATACTTATCTGGAGATATGGAATATTACTTATGCACAATGAAAACCATTCATTGTTTTTGAGTTGGATAATAACTTTACAGGGAGAAGAAAGGGTCATTTTATTAAGAAGGTGGTCTCACATCATGGATCACAGAGCCATCATTTTAGAGAGATTACTTTGAAACAGAATTGTGAGACATGCAGAGGTTTATATCACACAACTTGCCCAATCCCATGGATTGAAAAGACAATTGTGAATAAAATATGGGTTTGTAGCAGGTAGACTTTGAGGTTCCTTCCAGTTCCGGCATTCTGCAATTCCTATATAGACTTTGGACTTGGCAATATTCAGTTTGTTGCAACATACATTTATAAACCACCTACTGTGTGTATGGCTGTGCTAGGTTCTAGGGAGTGATTTAAAGACAAAATGAAAGCAGTGTCTGACTTCAAGGATCTTACATCTTACCTAAAGGACATCATTTAGAATAGATAAATAAAAGTAGGGGGAATTAGGAAAGACTTTCAATAAAAGTTCAAGTATTTATCAAGAGCCTACTAGGTGTTCTGCATTATGCTAAGTACTGCAGAAAACAAAACAACAACGTCAAAAACTAACCCTGCTCTCAAGGAGTTCATAACTTAATGAAGGTAGACATAAGAATGTTTCTAGATAGTAGGGAAGGAGCTTGGAGAAAAGGAAAGCTTTGTTCCATGGGAGGAAGGAGGTAACTGATGGAGCAAGATCATGGAAGAGACAGAAATAATATGCCCCAGTTACAGATAACAGAGATGACTCAGTGCTGAGTCATAACACATATTGTGTGTGCCAACAACAGAATTTCCAGCCTGTTAATGGGTACCACCATCACTGACTGGCATGTGAAAAGTCTGCTGCAAAAGAGAAATGAAAAGCTTCTTTATACCAGAGAGGAGAGAATAGGAAAAGCCCCAGTTATTCTTCTTAATCTCATTTCTAACATTCCCTTTCACAATAATAAGAAAGTCTTTCAGGGAGACGGCTAGGAAGGGGGTGATGTAGAACGTGGAGGCCTCCAGCAAGAAGCCAACCTTCTGACATGTAGCCCCCAGGCTTCCAGTTGTTCACTGGTGCTTCTACTTAGGAAAAAAGACAAAGAGCTTTATAGACACAACACACCACCCAAATGAAGCTTAAGGGCTATTAGCACAGCTAATCCATGGGAAGGCAGCTGGAGCCGCTATTCTAGAGCAGTGGGGACACCAGATTTACATCAAGTTTAGAGTCAATTAAAACAGTTTGAGTTCCCCTAATCATAAAAACCACAAGGAGAAAAGGATCTGCTTCAAGATTTAGGGCACTGGCAGGGACATTATTCAAGATAAAGGGGAAACATAGTTCAACCAGTCCCAGTGTTCAGAGCTACTTCCCCAGGCTTTATTATCTTTCTTTAAGAAACACACCAATTGAAGTATGATTGACTGCAATCTCCTGGAGGAGGACTCAGAGACTACATGAGTTTGGTTGTGGGAGCAAAGTAAAAGGTGCTAGTAAACCAGAAGCAAAAACTCATCAGAAACAAATCGATAATGCTTTGGAATTGGAAAGGGTTTTAGATAGCCTCTAACCCAACAGCCTCATTTTACAGACATACAATTATACAAAGCCAGGCCAGAAAAGTGAAGTGACTTGACCAAAAGCTTGTAGCTAATAAGTAACAGAATCATAATTTGAACCCACAGCCTTTAGTAATCAATCTTTGGTCCAGTGCATTGGACTGCCATTACAGGTTTAATGCCCATCATCTGAGGACTATGCTAGTCAAAGGCATGAGTTCTGTTATCAGAATTCATTCATCACATATCTATTTCAGAGATGTTATGACATGGTATACATAGGTAGAAAGGACTTGCTATCATCATCTGTGAAGAACATGACCAAACAAAGAAAAAGCAAATATTTTGAAGTTTAAAACTGTACTCAGGTCCAGTATTCAATCAGCTGGTAATGTAACATTGAGTGAATGTTGTTGAGGAGAGAGCTGGCTGGCTGGTAGACCAGTATCATTCCTAGAAAGGAGTTTAATTAAATTCTCACGGATCTCTCTTATCCCTTGGGTAGTGGTATAAGGTGTGGCCTCTCCCTTCCCTGTCATCTTCTCTTCTTTCTTCTCTGGAGGATGGAGATTTAACAAACTATTTTCCCCGCTCTCCTACCCCTCACCCCAGCCCTAATTACAATAATTGAGAGCCGTCTCCAGTAGTACTAAACTATATCTTGCCACTGGACCCAGATTGCTCCAATAAGAGGGAGCCTGCTGATGTTGCCTCACTTAAATCCAATTAACTTTCAAGTCAAAAATATCACTTTCCTGATGTCATTGGTTCTCTTCCACAATGAGGGACAAAACAACAAAAATACAATAATTAGTTAGATTTTAACCATTTTAATATGATGGCTTGCAGGTCTAATTTATCCCTTTTCCTGCTATTTCATGCAGTTTATATCAAATTAAAAATAATTCATACAGCTATAATAGCTAAGAGCTCCCAGTTAGGAAAATTTCTAACATTTGGGCAGAGGTGTGACTCTCTGTGTCCTTATTTAAATTGTATATATTTCCAGCTAAGCCCCAAATTTCTCTATTCCTCTTTTTGACTAAACCTACAAGTATACAAACCCACCAACTCTGAACTCTTTATGAAGCAAATATAAGGATACAGGAAATAGATAAAAGAAATGAGCAATTTTTAAATAGCACTACCCATAAAGCACCAAGAAAGGAACTGGGGACATAGGAGGCCTTTTGGAACTGGGTCTTTGAAGAGGCAATCACAGTCCATAGGCTCAATCCAAGCTTTCTATTCCAAGTTAGCTGCAGGAACGCAATAAATTCCCTGTCTTTCTCTTCTCTGCCTTAGCTCAGCCCTTTTTTTCTCTCTTCTTCCACTGATCCTCCCTGTACCACAGCTTTTTTTCTTGCTCAGCTCATTAATTCAGAGTAGGGGTGAGGACAGCCTATGGGTTGGTCATTGCTACTTATGGTAGCACATGGTCATTGCTACTGGTGGTCATTGCTACTCAACCTATGCAGTCCCTGCCCTTTTCACAATCTGTTTTCTTTCATATGTGTGTCTTTTACAAAATTGTCCTGTGGGACTTGAGTCTGCCTTCCATCTAAAATACAAATCGTGCCAAGAATGAACCTGGAGTTAGGAAAATGTCTCTTTGTAAGTTCAAATCCAGCCTCCTACCCTTACTAACTGTGTGACCCTAGGAAAGTCACTTAACCCTGTTTGCCTCAGTTTTCTCATCTATAAAATGAGCAGAAGGAAATGGCAAACACTCCAGTATGTTTGCCAAGGAAACATACTGGGGTCACAAAGACTTGGACATGACTAAACAACAAAAACAGAATAGAATGACAAAGGAATAAAGCTGCACAGAGGAACAGGTGACTTCTTTCCTATGCTGGAAATATCCACAGCTCTCCTGCTAATGGTGCCTTTCCTTCTACTCTCAAAGAACATAATATAGGAAAAGCACTTTGAGAACCTTAAAGTCCCATAAAAATGTGTCCCTCATTAAACTGTAAGCTCATTGAGGGATCATTATGTTATCTTTTTATCTCCGGTGCTTAGAGTAGTGCCTAGTATACAGCAGGTGCTTAATAAATCCTTCTTGATTGGGTGTTCCATGGCATTATCATTAATTCCTCCAGTAGAAGATTAGGGAGGCATTCAACTGGCAAGCTAACACTTTAGTGTCCATCATCTGCTCACAAAGATGTCATTTTATTCCCGTTTCAAAGTGAGTAGAGAAATCATGGGAACAGTATTTAAAGGGAAAGAAACAAGACTGTATTAAGCACTACGAGCTTAATAAATGCACTAGGCATTCAGCTAAGTGTTTTGAAGTGATTAACTCACAACCATTGACCCTCACAACAATCCTATGCATAGGTAAATTGCTATAATTATTCCCATTTTATGGTTAGAGATGGAGAAATATGGACTAGACCAGGGATAGGGAACCTGTGTGGGCACCCCACCCCCAGTTCCCCACCCCTGATCTAGACAAAAGAACAATTAGATGAAAAGCTAACTAATTGAATGACCCTAGAGACAAAGAGTAGTCAAGAATGACTCAAAGTTAGCTTGAAAGATCTCCAAAGGAGAAGCTTAGGGAAATGTAATTGACCTTGTCCTATTTAGCATTTTTATCAATTAGTTGGGTAAAAGTAGATTCACAAAGGACTCAAGACAGAGAGGGATTCAAAAAGAGCCAAGATTCAAAAGGTTGACAAATTAGGGCACGGCTTAATCTAATACAATGAAATTTTTTTAGGAGAAATATAAAGACTAATATGAGGTTGGTTTTTTTTTTCCCTAAATCAACTTCAGATTAATTCTGGTCTGAACAAGTCTGGAGGTTTTAGTGGACTGCAAGTTTAATATGGTAATGGGATCTTTAGCTTCCTTAAGTTAGGGATGGTTTCCAGGAATGAGTAAAATAAGTTCAGTCAAAATTTTTATTTTTGTTTTTTTTAAGGTAATCTAGTTTATGACCTTATTTATTATTTTTTGGAGGGAGGGAGGGAAGGCAATTGGAGTTAAGAGACTTGCCCAAGGTCACACAGCTAGTTAAGTGTCAAGTGTCTGAGGTCGGATTTGAACTCAGGTCCTCCTAACTCTAGGGCTGGTGTTCTATTCACTGAACCACCTAGCTGCCCCAGTCAACATTTTTAAATGCCTACTATATGCCAGACTCTGTGCTAAGTGCTAGGGACACAAAGAAAGGTGAAAAAGACGGTCCCTGACCTCAAGGAGTTCACTGTCTAATAGAGGAGAGCACACACAAACAACAATGTACAAATACGACACGTATGGGATAAATTTGAGATAATTGACAGAGGGAAGGTATCAACATAAAGGAGAATCAGGAAAATCTTATTGTGTAGAAGGAAAAATTTTAGCTGGGACTTGAAGGAAGCCAGGAGGCAAAAACAAGGCAGAAGAGATGACTAAACTTGGAAGACAATGTGGCAGAATACATTAAATCACGAGGGAGAGCATATCAGGTATGTGGAATGGCCAGTGAAGATGCAGAGTAGGGAAATGTATCTTGTGAGAGGAATAGCAAGAAGCCTGCTTCACAGAGTGCATGGAGGGGAATAAGTTGTAGAAAGACTAGAAATGTAGGACAGCCCTGTGCTAAGGGTTGGAATAACAAATATAAATGGAAAGACAGTTTCTTATGAAGGGCTTTGAACACCAGAGGACTTTATATTTAATCTCAGAGGGGATAGGACCCATTGGAATTTATTGAATAGGAGAGTAACATGGTTAGATACATGCTTTATGGAGACAGCTCAGTTTAGAACGGATTGGAGTGGCGGAAGATGAAGCAGGGAGACTAATCACTAGGCTATTGGAATAATCCAGGTATGAGGTGTGAAGACCTGCCCTTGGTTGATGAAACTGTCAGATCAAAGAAGGGAGAATATATGACTTTATTGTGGGCAGGAAATACATTGTTTACAATTTAAGGTAGAAGTCAATAAGTAGGTTTCATTTAATCAATAAGAAGAAGAAGAGAGAAGCATTGGTTGCCCATAGAAAAGAGAAGTCCCCATGGGACCAGCAGTGCTCAGGATACAAGCTCTTACATAGAATTGCTTATACCTAGTCAAGATAGGTTCACAATAAGTCAGATTCTGGCCCTGAAGGCAAGTAGTTTGATCATCTAGCATAGGAGACAAGGACTCCCTAACTTTGTCAATGTCCTAAGGCATTTTTGAGTCCCTCCTTGCACAAGGGCTGGGGTAGAAGAGAACCAAAGCACATGGGTTACACATGGTGGCCCATTTACACTAACCAGGAGGCTTATTAGAAAATTACATTTCATGTGAAAATAATAAAAAAGAAAGAAAAAGAGAAAAAAGAAATGTAAAGACCTCCCTCTCTCTGACACCATGTCTTGATATAAGGGAATATCTAATAATTGAGACTTTCCAAAATCTGGAAGTGGAGAGAAGCGATATTCTGATTCTTCAAGTCAACCTTGGTTATTGTAATTTGTCAGTATTTGGTTTCAATTGTTTCTTTGGTGGTCATTTATATTGTATTGTTTATTATTTTCCTAGTTCTTTTTTATCAAGTTTGTATCAGTTCAGAAATGTCTTTTAATACTTCTCTATAGTCATCATACACATTTCTTACAATTCAATAATCTTCCATTGCATTCATATAGGACAATCTGTTTAGCCACTCCTAGTCAATCAACTAGTATTTATTACATGCTTACTATGGGCTAAGTGTGGCAAATACATAAATAAAAAGAAAGTATGTGATCTCAAGTATCTTTTATTCTAATTGAGAGGGGGTGAGGGAGAAGGGGAGACAAATGTACCAAGTGAGGGACCGTGGTAGAGAGGAAGTGGAGATGAATAAAACATGACTAACCTCTTTATTTAAAAGTCTAAGAAGAATCAAACAATCAAGAGTGAGAGGCAACAGAGGAACAGGTTACTTCTCACTTCTCTGCTACTGCAAAAAGTGATAATATTAATATTTTGGTGTTGAGTGTCTTTTTTTAAGTCACTGACAAAAAAAGGCATATGTGTCTAGCGGTGGAAGCTCTGGGTCAAAGATTATGGATTTCTTAATCATAATCTTCCCATTATTCCATTTTGTGTTCCAGAATGACTGACTGAATTATCACTTCCACTAAAAATGCATTAGTGTCAATGAGTTAATAAGTATTTACTATGAGCCAGGTATTGTTCTAAGTATTGGGAATCTGTAGAGTGAAATGTAAAAGCTGAGGATGGTTTTGAAGTTATGAGCCTGGATGACTGGCAATAGCCAAGAAAGTAATGGGAAGTTTGGGAAAAGAGTGGGCTTGGAGAGAAATACAATGAGATCTACTTTGAGATGCCTATAAAACAAGTCCTTCCCTGACTTCCTTCAAGGACCAACTAATACTCTACCTACTACAAGAAGCCTTTCTTGATTCCCCTTAATGTTGGGTCCTGTACTCTGTGATTAGCACCAAGCTATCCTACATATACATATACATACATACATACATACGCATATATGTATATATATATATATATATCTTGTTTGTACATAGTTGTTTGCATGTTGTCTCCTCTATAAGACTCTTAACACCTTGAGGATTGGGACTATTATTCTTCTCCTTTATTTGTATCCCCAAGTCTTAGCACAGTGCCTGAAACATGGTAGGTTCCTAATAAATTATTGTTGACTTAAAGACAGTCAGCTCAAGATTTCCAAAAGGTAGTTTGTGATGTAGGATATGAGCTCATTAGAGAGAATGAAACTGGATATATAGATATGGGAGATATCTGAAAACATGAGAGTTGAACTCTCATCTAATGAGATCAAGTATGATAACATGGGGGGGAGGGGAGAGAAGAAGAGAAAAATGGTCCTTGGAGACAGCCACAGGTACTGGGCATGAAATAGGTGACGACTGAGCAAAGGATGTTGAGAAGCAATTAGATAGTAAGTGAAAAAAGAAAGAACAACGACATGAAAATTTAGAGAGAAGACTATCCAGAAGGAGCCAGCGACCTATAATGACAAATGCTGCACAAAGTCAAGAAAGATAAGGATTAAGAAAACACTATCGAATTTGGCAATTAAGAGATCATTGGTAACTTCAGAGAAAGCAGATTCAGCTGAATGGTTAGGTGCAAAGACAGATTGCAGCAGGTTTAGAAAAGAGTGAGAGGAGAGGAAGTGGAGACGCCTAGTATACATAGCTTTATCAAGAAACTTAGCTGAGAAAGAGAAGAGATATATGGGATGATTGCTAGTAGGAATGATTAGGGTTTGGGAGAATCCACGGGTATGTTCATAAGCAGGAGAGAAGGAGCCGGTAGATAGGGAGGGAATGAAGATAAAAAGGAGTGGATTGAGGTTGGGGGGAGGGAATAGGATTAAGGGTGAATGTAGGCTGGAAAATATAAGGACACATTTTAAGGGATGGCTTCCTTACAATCATCGCTGTCCAAAACTTGAATGGAATGCCTTGGAAAGGAGTAAGTTCTCCATTACTTGGCTATTTATAAGGGATACTGAAGATATAACTCATGCCTTGGTTTTTTAAGATAATCACTAACATCTCTCTTATTTCCAAGATTCTATGATTCTTTAAAATTAACACACATGATCCTCTTACTTTGGAAGCATTCAATTTAAGGTTGAAAAACAGACAAATCCATTCACATAATAATGTGAATTGTAAAATTGTGAAAATTGTAAAAACATTTTGCCTCTTGGCTACCAATGACCTAAGCCCAGTCCAGTTCAGACTTGAGGGCTCAGAAAGACTTTAATGTTAATAGCGAAAAAAATTAATCTATCAAAAGAATCTGGATTCCTTTCTTGTCCACACCATCCAAAGGTACATTTTCTGGCCTCTTATTAACTAAAACGATAATGAATTTTTAAATATAAAACTATTATCAAGGAACCTGTGATGACTGTTTAGACAGAGATCTAACCATCTTTTGAATTCGGAACAACTAAATATTGAATATGATATTCAGCTTATTAGAGACACAGAATAATAATAAAGGGTTTGGCAAAATATGAATGAGATATTGTAACATAGGAGAGGATGGAATAACACAGTTGGAGATCATGGCCCCATAGCAAATTACAACTCAAAGCAGTCTTAGAGGTCACCTAAATCAATCTCCTCATTTTGCAGGGGAGAAAACCATGCCAGTGACGTACATGCCTTGTCCTCTCATCCAAATTAAATTTTGATATACAAAGTCATTCAAGCTTCCTGAATATTCCATTTGTGACAAAGTTGCTCCTAGGAAATTGTCATCTTCAGGTATCTTACAAAAACCTTATCTATTTTTTTCATAAATGGAATTTAGGTACAATTTCAGAATTAAGAATCAAAGACTTGCCTGTCATCCAGGTCTGGCCACACCATTACATTGAGTGGTCTGAAGAGGCTCTTGTCAGTCCTGGAATGCCTATCAGGATGAATAAGCATATTTTTCTGAAGATCCATGGTCATTTCCTCTGGAGTTCTCTTCCATTCCTTCAAACCATTCCCCAAGTGGAGAGTGCCTCTGGCCATACTATCGAGAAAACTCAGAATCTGGAGGCAGCTCCTTAGTGCAGATGGGAATGCCTCAGAAGAAGAAAAGGCAACATTTAACAAGTCTGTAAATGTCCTGGCTCTCTCGATGATAAAGTTTTGTGGTGAGGCTTCCCCTTGCTCCTGAGTTCCAAAGCAGCCCAGTGAACAGAGGTCTTCAGCCAGCTTCTCAAACAAGTTATTTCTCCTGAAAAAGTCACTATTGACTGAGTCCAAGTGTAGAGCTGCTGTCATTGCCCAGAGTGTGTAGAGGATAAGTTCCATTATCTGATTTGGGGTGATTGGGGCCCATATCTCTGATGGGGGATCCTGTAGAGAGCCTTCCATGTCAGAGAGGAGAGACAGAAGACCATTGAAGCCACTGGAGGTTCTAAAAGCAGAACGACCTTTTGGATTCTCCAGTATTTTTAGGAGAGACTGTGATATTGGAAAGAGAAAATTAAACAAGGGTTAAACAAAACCCAGGGGATAAGTTTTGGCAAAAAATTTAAGGGTTAATTTTTTTTCATCTATTAGCCAACAAACATTTCAGCAAAACTATCAGCAGGCTAGCTGCCTTGGATTTGGAAAGAGAAGATTGAACAAAAGTTAAGCACAATCCAGGAGATAAGTTTTCACAAGATTTTCAAGGGCTGTGTGCATACGTATATGTGTGTGGGAGTATGTGGGGGGTTGTGAGCGGGTGTGTGTGGGGGGGGGGTGTTTAACCAATTGACCAATAAACATTTCTGCAAGAAAATCACCAAGTCAGCAAGTCACCCTTGTCAACTCTTTAAAACTCAAAGAAGGTGTTAATCTATACTCGCAGATGGAGTTTATTCATCTAGGAATTACCTACATCTGCTAAAATCACAGATTTAGTTTCTATCCCTATTCCCTGGACTTGCAACACTTCCCAATAGGAGAGCAAAAATGGACCTAGAAGAAAAAAACAGCACAAAGATAACATATTGGGGGAATATTTTCCACTTTTATCACAAATTTCAGTTTGCATATAATCTACCTTCTTTTTGTTTCTCTTTAGAAACTAAAATGGATTTAAATGGATAATTTCATTGCATCAGATTGCCAGAATTAGAGGGGATCTTTCATAAAGTCCAATAATCCCCTTTTACCCAATGACAAAGATGAAGCCCCAAGAGGAACTCAGAATATTTTATAACATTCCAACATTGCCCATTGAAGCCCAGGTTCCCCATCTAAGAAAACTGTGTTTGTCCTTCATTTTCAAGGAGGACCATGGCATCAGGGAAATGACATGACTTGCAGCTGACTTTGATTTGAATGAGGGAGGACTGTGCAAGGTCAGCAGCCTTACTTTCTCCTCCAGGGCCATCTGGGTCCAGCGACCAGATGTGCATCAGCATGACTGGAGATAGCCAACGATGTAAGGGGAGACCCTGGTCCTTTTAGACTAAGGCTTTTTCATGTATTCACTTAGAGTAAGGTAATGCCCATTCAGGGAATAGGCCTCTTTTAGAATTGAGTCAAGGAATGGTCACTTTAATTTAAAAAAAAAAAAAGAAAAATTAAGCTAGGAAAGGAAGACCCTCAGGGTTGCTATTCCAAAGAAAAACAGCTACCATTGACATTCACTCTAAGGCAGGAGGGCCCAAATGCAGCCATTGAGTGGTGCTTGGGCAGAGACCTATTGTGGTCTATGGGAAAAACATGAAAGTTGAATGCAAAGTGTTTTTAGGTCTCTTTTAGTTCTACCATTCAAGAAATCTATAGGCTTTGTTTACCATACAACTTCATTTATGATAGATCTCCATTTCCCATCAGCTATGCTGCTTCTGGACTTTGTATCTTTTCATCATTTTTCCCTTCCTTCCCCAGAAAACTTACCATAAGAAATCTCATCCTGCAAGATAGAATCTGCCTGGTATTCAATTCTCAGTCCCTACTGCCCCTCAGATTAAACCTTTCCAGTGGATGTTAGGGCTGTGGGCTATGGAGCTTCTATAGAAGAAGAAAGAAGGAGGAGAAGGAAGAAAGAAGAAGGAAGAAGGAAGGAGGAGAAAGAGAAGGAGAAGAAGAAGGACAAGGAAGAGGAGGAGGAGAAGCAGAAGCAGAAGCAGAAGAAGAAGAAGAAGAAGAGGAAGAAGAAGAAGGAAGAAGAAGAAGAGGAAGAAGAAGAAGAAAGAGGAGGAGGAGAAGAGGGAAGAGGAGGAAGAGGAAAAAGAAGGAGGAGGAAGAGGAGGAAGAAGGTGGAAAGGGGAGAGGGAGGGGGAGGAGAAGGAGAAGAAGGTTCTGTACAGTGTTCTCCCCATTCCCCACCAACTACACTGATTTTGAACTTTTAGGTACCTTATCCCCCACCATCCCAAACCTTCCCCTCCCCTTTCTTTTAGCTTTCTTTTCCATGTTGTCTTTCCATAGGTTTGGGATTTGTCATATAGCTAGTAAGGGTCTGAAGTAGACATCTGCTAGAACTTGGCTCTTCTTGAGTTCTCTCCTTGACTCCACACCTTTCTATCCATCTGGCTGCCTAATATACAAATATATATACATACACATATGTATGTTACATACATATATGTATTCATATATGTATTCGTGCTTATGTATAATGCATTAATCCATGAATCTTTAGTCCATTTGGGCCTCTCTAAGAGGAAACACTACCAGATGAAAGCAAGCATATTTATCATAGGTAGATGATTAAACAAAATAAGGAGCAAGCATATTTATCATAGGTAGATGATTAAACAAAATAAGGAACCAGAGCACCAAAAACAAAGTTGATTTTAAAGGCATGTTTTGGTCAATTATCTGAATGCTGATTGACCTGTGAAATTTATTTCTCTGTCCCCATAAAATCTCACTCCTTTTGAAAATTTTTCCTCTTATTCCTTTAGTCACATTTAAAAGATGAATTTATCATTTAACAAAAATATTCTATGTATTCCTAAGCAATTTCACTATTCTGAGTTGCTAATGGCTTAGTTTTCTTTTTTATGGTAGAGAAAAGAAAGGATAGAATCTCTCTTTTCTAATTGTTGGCATTGCTTGAATTATTAAATTCAAAAGTCATTATCTAAAATGGGGGGGTAACCTCGTTAGAACTTTGACTGGTCTATTACCTCTTGGAATGGGGCTAATTTCATATTTGCAGAGTCATAAAGTAAAGACTCCAAAATCTAATTACAAAGGTTTAATTTCGAATCAACTAAAGAGAAACACTTCTATCATAAAGGAAAATAAATAATGTGCTGCTTAGGGAAACAATTTGTCAGAACTGTAGAGACCAGGCAGGGGAACTCTGCTCCTATCATTCCATTTTGCATGATAATGTATCAAATGGGGTGGTAAGTCTTGAGCAGGGAGTAAATTTAATAAGTTAAAGTTGAAATAATCAGCATAGGTTTGACATATTTCAAGAAAGGTCAGTGTTAACCACATTTCCTTGGGCTCTAACTCGGTTACAATTTTATCGCCTCTGAGTTAGTATTCCTCTAGCTTGAATCTTTAAACTGATGTCTACTGTAAACCACAAACTTAGTTAGGGATAACAGAATTTATTTCACATTCCATTATTTGTTATTCCTCATAATTTTCCATGTGTCATGCTGGAAGACTGAAGAGGTAATCAAATTAAGCTCAGAGTTTAACAGCTAAATATATATTAGCAAATCAATCTGAATTTGTACGTAACACAATCATGATCCCAAAGGCCGAGGATAATAAATTCATTTGCTTACATTATGTTTTAACCAAGTTATCATTTGTCAAAATTAGATGGGGAAGCTGCATTTGTTGGCATCTTGGTCTAGAAACTCTGCTCAACTAAAAAAGAATACCAAAGACCCAAACTTTGTTCTTTCTTCTGAGAGGTATATCCTTCAATGGCTGCCTGCTATATGGAAGAGGGGACTGAACCTATATTAGAGTGATCTTCCCTCTGGTCCCTAATTCTGCATCAGAGAGTCCAGGTGCATATTTAGTAGTTAAACATAGAAGGAATTAACCTGGGGTCCAGAGGATTTTCACCCCATGTTGATTTAGCCCTCAGTATTTTAGTTTTTGCCAAGCCTGGCTTTACAAAATGTAAACCTAAGGTTTTCTGTATTGAATGCATTAAAGCATAAAAAAGGATGGATGGATTATCCTACCTCCATGCCTTAATAGCCAGGAATAACAGACATTGGGGAAAATCTGGCCCACGAAAGTAAAGAAGTAAGAACTCAATCATTTAAACACCTTTTCTCAATGAGTATCCATAACAGCTGGACTGACATTTATTTCCATATTATAAATAATGAATTTGGTAAATAAACTGGAAAAGCCAAAGTAGTGCTGAAGAGAATGTTTTAATTATGTGAAGAAGTAAACTACTTTCAAGTATTGTTCGACAAATATTTATCCAGCCTCTAGCATAGGCAAAGCACTATCTTCATGGAATTTATAGACCAGTAATTATCTAGTCCTTCAAAGCATCTGTTGTAATAGAAACAACAAAATTTAATTAGTGTTTTATTATTGTATTATGTGTTTTAATTATTCATTTTTATCTTTCAATTCAAAAAGTCAACTAGAATATGACATTTTCTTAGATTTGACTAAGTTGCTATATAAACTTGAAAGCAACCGCAGAGTCTTAGCTGCTCCAGCACTCAGGGGCAATCTATTGTATTATATCTCATACCTAGCCAAGAATCACTAATCACTTCAACATCTCTGGTTAGTGGTTATCCATCCTTTTCTTAATGACTTCCAGTGAAGGAGAAAACTGACTCCAGAAGCAGCCCATCCAACTTATGGATAATATTAAATAGGTCCAAATTGTATGGCATCACAAATATTTCATGCTTTTGTTGTGTTCCCTACAAGATACATTTCCTCTCCAGTCTTCATGCCTTTTCAGAGAGAAGCTGTTCCCCAAGCCCAGAATTTCTCATCTTTATCTGTCAGAATCTCTAGTGTCCTTCAATGCTCAGTTTGTGACTTCTCCTTTATGAGAACTTCACAGATTTTTCCCTGTTATCAATGCCTCTTCTCAATGACTTTGTATTTGGTATATAATCTATACTTACTGATTTGAGGACAAGAGAATTTTGCTCACAATAAGGCACTGTCTCAATTTTTGTATTTTTACACACAAATGTGATTGGCATGATAGATAGATAGAGAGAGACAGACAGACAGACAGACAGACAGATAGAAATGGATAGATTGATACTTGGTGATTGCTTGATTAATTCAGATATTATTTATTTATTAATTCTTCCTACCTATTCCATTATATACAGTGAGGTTTTATATTAAGTAGGTTCATAGCTGTACAAAGAAAGAAATTCAGACAAGAAACAAGAGACCTAATATAAATGACATTGTTTTAGAAGTTCATACAACCTCCCCACCACCACGACTATAAACTTAACCCTTGCCAATACTGACAATATAGCTCAAGTTTCTGGTCCATCCTCACAGGACTGAAAGGAGTTCTGACTCCCAAGCACAATATAGTCCATTAAAACAGAGATTCCAGCTTGTAACTTCAGAAAAGTGAAACCCAACCAGAAAAAAAAACAAACTCCCAGTCTGTTTCCCGACTTTAGTGAGGTTCCCAAGATAATTTGCAAACAAATGTAGACTCCACATCTAATTCTAGCAAATGATAACTGAGTTAAAACATATCTCAGTAGCAAGTCAGGCACTTAGGGAGACACATTAGCTCTGGGCTACCATTACTGCAAAGCAACAGGAATGAGCTCAACAGCTCCCTGGCGGCCTTCCAGAACAAACCGGCCTCCCTCAACACCCACATGACTGGGCAGTGACTTCAACATGGGGAGAGCTCAGTGAACACTGAGTATAACTCTGTTAAATAATCTTAAACAGTATTTGTCATTTATGGTCTCTCTTGATAGCACAATTCAGAAATGATATTAAATCTGTAAAACATCATAATGGCTTTGTACATTTCTAATTCTGGATATTCTATCATATTTCCCAAGAGCTGCCTCTTGAATAAGGTATCTGTGGGTTAGTGAGCTAACAATATACTCACTTAAGGAAACGAGATGTCCTGTTTTCAATTCTGATATCAGAACATCCAAACGAAGTAAAACAAAGAGATCCCATTTCCATTTGGCATCATTTTCAAAGACAGACAGGAAATCCTTGCATTTAGCCAGTACATTTCAAAATCCCTAATCTGGGAGTTCATAGTTCATCAACCTCCAGCAAGAGAAATGTGATGTTGCCCAAACTATACAGGAACAGATTTTTTTATCCATCTGTACCTATGTAACCCTGGCACTCAAATCTGGCGGAACACATATAACTTTGCCAAGTTTGTGTCCTATTATTTAATTTCTTTTTTGTTCACATAATTTCTGTAGCAATATACCATTTAACTTATCCCCAGGGGAGCAATAACTGTAGCTTTCTGATTAATAATTTCCAAGTATCTACTACAGAACTAGAGTGTTCAGTGACTAATGGAACTGGGGTGCGGACGACTATGCCCTACAATTGAGAGAACACCATTGGTGAGGGCTGGAGCCATCTGCAGAGAGTTTAGACACTCTCAAGTCCTTTAAGGGTGCCAGAGAACCCTGGGGGGAAGAGATAGAGAAGAGGGAAATCCTTTACACATTTGGCCTTCATGCAGTAAGGGTCAGGGTAGTCTGTGTTCTGTATCAACCAACTATTCAAAAAGCAATTATTAAGTGCCTATAAAAAGTTCTAGACACTATGCTAAGGAAAATGAGAAAGACTGTGCCCTCAAGGAGCTTATCATTCATTCTTATAGACTATTTTTCATACACAAAAGTGATTTTTCATTGGAAAAACTATTGATTAAAAACTTAGAAGGAGTCAACAGTGTGACATAGTGATGAAAGGAATTCATAGACTATCTGAATCCAGAAAAAGAAATCCAGAATAAAGAAGTCAGTAGTTTCGCTCTATTCTGTGATGGTCAAAACACATGTGGAGAACTGTATGCAGTTCAAGGTACACTGATAGATGGTTATGCAACACAGTAGAATGTAAGCACCTTGAAGGCAGGGGTTCTTTATTGTTTTATTTTTTATCCCCAGTCTCTAGGATAAGCACATGTAATAAAAATAGGTACTTGTGGGATTGGATTGAACTCAGAGGAAGGCGGTTTGAATAGGGAAGTATGACAAAAAATATTTCACAGCTGAAGATCAGCTGAAGTAACAGGATATTGACCTAAAGAGGAGAAAACCCAAGGGGCCATGAGAGCTCTTTTAAATATAGGACAGGCTATCACAGAGAAGACAGATTCGATTTATTCTGGGTCTCTCTAGACAGCAACAGTGGGACCAGGGGGTGGAAATTACCAGAAAACAAATTTCCAATTACCATAAGGAAGGATATGCCAATTATGAAAGCTGTCCCAAAATGGAAGGAACTGTGGTGTAATAAAAAAGAGCATTTGTATCAGAGTCAGAAGACCTGTGTTTGAGGCATAGCTCTTACACATACATAGCAGCAGTGGGAGTCTGGACAAGTCACTTTAAGCTATTTTCTCATCTACCAAGTAGGAAATATGGTAGTCACACTACCAACCTCACAAAGTCATTGTGAACAAAGAGCTTTGTAAACATTAGCTGCCTGACCTTGGAAAAACAGGTCAGGAAACTTCTCTGGGCCTCGGTTTCCTCATCCATCAAGTAGAGATAATTAACATATATGCTATGTACCTCAAGGAATAGTATAAAAATCAAATCAGATAATGTATGGAAATGATTACTTATGAAGCTTTGTAAATGTCACTTATTAGTAGTAATATTAATATTATAGGCCATTGATCAAAGACTAAAAGAAGAAATATGCACATATATAGTTATATAATAAATATTTTGCATATGTGTATTAAAAATGAATAATTGGTTTATGACTAATAATTGATGTTACGACAAAAATCTGAAATCATAATAAAATTAAATATTAGGTTGAAAGTCTGGGAATAATAGTTGTAGAGGCAAAAATGGAATCTCTGTCTTTTCTTTTGTTTTCTCTTTAGATATCATGAAAAGTGTAACAAATGTCTTTTCTTTGAACAGGATGATGTTCCTGAAAGTGCACCCAAGATTCAGAAGATCTGGGTACTAATTCTGCTTCCATGACAAATTTGCTCGGTGACCCTGGGCAAATAATTTCATTTCTCAAGTTCTCACAGGGTATTGGATGGAATACATGATTCTGGAGGTTCTTCTAACTCTAAATATAGGATTCCATTGTCAAAGAGATTTGGGGTTGTACTCAGAAACAAATGCACCACTGGTAGTGAACACGAGAAGATATGGAAAAGAGAAATGAACTCAATTCAGAAATAAAATGTCTATTTTCAATAATCTGAAAAAACATTAATTTCTCAAAATTTCTGTCTCCTTACATTTACAAAATTCTCTCTTTCCTCTCCCTTCTTCAATTCTAGTCATTTACCAGTGTTATAAATTCTGCCTCTCTCACATCTAGTTCCCCTCCACTCACACAGCTGCCAAAATTGTTCTGGTCATTGTCACTTGGACTACTGCAGTCTCATAATTGTGCTTCTAGCTTCTGGTCATTCCTCCCCGCTTTGATCTGTCTCCCATCCCAGAGGCAACACAGGCAACCCACAGTATTCCTGAGTGCTGTCTGAACCGGATTAAAATGTAATTGGGAAATATAAATTAAAATGCAATTAAACATAGATAATATATTTTAAAACTTAATCAATATGCAATCTATAGGAATTCTTATGTATGAATTAATGATCTCCCCCACTTCTATGTGAATCTGACACCACTATTCTACACAATCACCAATCTTACTAATGCCTAAATTTGACCATGTCACTTCTTTCTTCCAGAAAATTCAAGAGCTCCCTATTATCTCCAGAATTTTTTTTAAAAACTTATTTTTTTTATATTAAAGTCCTTTATAGTACCTGTCTACCTTCCTAGGCTCATTGGACATGTATTTCCTGTCATATATTCTAAGTTCCTGCCAATCAAGTTTACTTGCTGTTCACTGAACAACACTTTTTACCACCTCTGTGCATTGCTACAGGCTGTTGCTGTGCCTGGAATGACCTCCCTCCTCAACTCTGCCTTTTGGAATACTTAGCTTCCTTATCAGATCATAGCTCTAAAGCTTAAAAGACCCTCGGAGGTCAGAGGCCAACTTTTTGTTTTATAAATCAGAAAAGGACCCCTAAAAACTTGTCCAAGGTCTCACAGGGAGTATCAGGAATGGGAATTGAATCCTGGTTCTTTGACCAGTGTCAAGAGCCAATGTCCTTTCCATTGTGCTACTACATTCAGTTTATGTGTCACCTCCCACATGAAGCCTTCCCTGATGCCTTTATTAGTTAGTTTTCTCTCTCTGTCTCTCTGTCTGTCTCTGTCTCTCTGTCTCTGTCTGTCTCTGTCTGTCTCTCTGTCTCTGTCTCTCTCTGTCTCCGTCTCTCTCTCTTTCTTCCCCTCTCCCTCTTTCTCTCTCATTATCTGCTTTGATTGTATACCCCTGTGTCCAGAACAATGACTTATGTATTGTTGCTTAGTCATTTTTCAGTAATATCTGACTCTTCATGACCCCTTTTGGGGGAGTTGTATTAGCAAAGATACTGGAGTGATTTGCCATTTCCTTCTCCAGCTCATTTTATAGATGAGAAAACTGAGGCAAACAGGGTTAAGTGACTTGGCCAAAGTCACGCATCTAATAAGTGTCTGAGACTGGATTCGAATTCATGAAGGTGAGTCTTTCTGATTCCAAGCTCAGTTCTCTATCTACTGCACCACCAAATGGCCCCTGTCTGGAACATAATTGGCACTTAATATAGTTGGTTGACTGATTGGTTCTTGACAATCTCCATTGGATAGGAACTCACTGCCCCATTTCATTTTTGTACAGATGAAAAAAAATTACTGAGATCTACTGAAAATTTGAATTTACAATAGCCTAATAAGTGTTTCTTGTTAACTTATTTGGGGTAGGGAGGGCTGTTAGTAAGTCACAAATAGATGCCCAAACATTTTTTTAATTATGCTCGTTGTCTATAAAAGCAACTCATTGAATAAATAGATTCAGAGGAAACAAAAGAAAAGCAGGCTTTGACTATAAAGCCAACATGAGAAAAGGGATTTTTAAAAGCATTTTAAAAAGTTATAAAGCTAGGATCTGATAAGGGACCATAGCAGTAACTAAGGGAGGTAATATACTCATTGGATATGAACATGTGATGATGACAACTTTTCTGACGTAACATGGAAATATGTGGGAGTCAAGCATGTTCATAGTTACTCTAGCTCTCTGTTTATAATCTTAACATTAAAATGGAGAAATGCAGTAGAGCAAGTAAAAAATTCTGGAAATACTGGTTCTTTGGAAAATGAAGCATCAGTAAATTACAGTTCTAAAGTTGAATTAACAATGGCATTGTACTTGTAAAACTATCCTGCATGCAGAGCAAAATTTTCTTTCTTCACCAAGGCATCACTAATTTGGAATTTGTGATCACTTGAGAGTTTAAATTAAGTAAGAAGTGATATTTTTCTTTTATGGAAATTATGAACAAATGGAGTTTTGCTTAAAAACAAAACAATATTCTAAATGCAATATTTAAGAAAACATACTATCCTCAAGAATTGTAGAAGCAGGAGGGGCGGAGCCAAGATGGCAGTGTAGAAGGAGCAAAGCACCGCAGCTCCCACACAAACACGCTAAAAAAACTCATGAAATGGGACTCTAAACATATTTTCAAGCTCCAAAACTCTCCAAAAGACAGAAAGTACATCTGTTGCTACAGGCAGCTCAGCAGGTGGGGCTCTTCGCAACAGTCTGGGAGCCGCTGCCTAAACGCCAGCCAGGTCAGGCCCTGGGGCATCAGGCGGGGGTGTCTACAGGAGAGCAGATTGACTGCACTGGAGGCACAGTTACCACATTTATCAGGCCAGAAGAAAAAAAGGCTAAGAGAAATGTCAGTGGATTTTGCTAACTCAGGAGAAGAGCGGGTCCGGCCAAACTGCTCCCAGGGCAAGGAAGCAGTGGGAGGCGGCTGTAGCAGCAGGAATGGAGCAGCAGCAGCCTCCACTGGGCTGCTTCAGAACCCTTGGCCTGCAAATAGCAGGGGGGCTGAGGTGATCCATCAGGGCCAAGGGCTCTTGCATTGAGC
>CM053598.1:57812077-57828922 GCA_028646575.1 Pseudocheirus occidentalis | reverse complement strand
GTGGGAGAGGACTTGAATGAGAGGAGAAAGGGAGAGACAAAATGGGGTTAATCATCCCATAAAAAAGAGGCAAGGGATAACTGTTACAACTTTACTTTCATCAAATACATATAGATACTGTTGTGATGAATAAAATACAATTTCATTTCCCCCCCAAAAAAAGAATTGTAGAAGCATCTACTCTCAAGACTTGCTTTCACTACATACAAGTAGAATGGCCTCAGAAAAGCCAGCTTTCTAAACCTCTGTTTCCTTATCTGTAACTACAAGTTACAGTGAAGTTTCCAGTATGAAGCAGTAGGGAGATTTTCCATTCCAGGAGACCCCTCACTGTTAGTATCAAACTCAAATAGGAATAGTGGTCATTTAATCTGTGGGCCACATATTGACTTAGAAACCACATATTAATATTACCTCTGTTCTACTGTATTGGGTATGGGGGACAGCTAGGTGGCACAGCAGAGTCTATTATTATTTCTTAGGCGGGTATTTCAATATGGAATTACACATCTTTGAATTAAAGAAGAGACCCTGGGAGACAGCTACAAGGTGCAGTGAGAGCACCCGTCCTGGAGTCAAGAGGGATCTGAGTTCAAATACAGCCTCAAACACTTAACACTTACTGGCTGTGAGACATTGGGCAAGTCACTTAACTCCAATTGCCCTGCCCTCTCCCCTTCAAAAAAAAGAGACCCTGCTACAAAATCACTGCCACCTTAGACCTAGTCATTATAAGCATTTTAGAAGGCAAACTGAACAAATAAAAATGAACCATAAAAATGAAGAGGAGCCCAAAGAGGGTTAGGGCTGCCTGAGACCCCAAAATACCAACATGCCGGGTTCTGCGGAAAGAATTCCACTCAAGTCTTCTCAGCCAAGGAAAAAGTAAAGTTTATTGAAAGTTCAAGTTTGCCATGTGGGGTGCTAGGCCATTTAAAGGTGCTCTCATAGAGCAAGTCTATTCTAAACTATCTCGTGGTACTCTCACCAAGCACGTCTATGCCAAACTATTCCATGGCGCTCTCACAAAGTCTCTACTAAGGCATTCTAAGGCACTCTCACAGACGTGGAGGGAAGATGGGGTTCTATATACAATAAGGTTGTTGGAGGAGTCTAGGGGTGGTCCAGAGGAGGAGATAACTCAAACTTTCCACTAATTTAGATTGCTCATCAACCTAATATTATCACAATCAGAAAACTTTTATTCTCTTCCATTTGATGTCTAGACATGGAATGGATGACTTTCCAAGCTGATGAGTCCCCCATCACTATAAATGTCCCAATGCAATCCAAATGTCCACTTATCAGACACACACATTATGTTCTGAAGGAGGATCTCTAAGACTCTGGTACTATACATATCTACCACCCACAATACACCAAGGAAATACCAATCAAACCCACAGCAAAAGCCTTTCTGGCTGGAAGCTCATATTCTAAGCTAATAAAACTGTTTTCCCTGTTCTTTTCATGCTTCCAAATAAGTCGTCAGAGCCCAACTTGTAAGGAGGTATATACCTTGATTCTAAGGCACAGTGGATAGAGTATCAGAGCTGGAGTCTGGAAGACTCAGCTCCCTGAGTTCAAACCTGAACTCAAACACTTACTAACTGTGTGACCTTGATCAAATAATTTAACCTTCTTTGCCTCAGTTTCCTCATCTGTGAAGTGAACTGGAGAAAGAAATGGCAAACACTCCAGTATCTTTGCCAAGAAAACCCCAAATGGGGTCAAGAAGAGCTGGACATGATTGAACAACAACAAAACCTACACTCATTCAAGGTTCATAGAGTGAATACGGAGGGCCAGTGGTACAAGTATTTTAGGTAGCATGAAGCAATGGAAGGAAAGCTGGATTTGTAGTCAGGGGGTCTGGGTTCAAATCCTGTCTCTCCTACTTACTACCCATGTGGCCATTAGCAAATCACTTAATCTCTCTAGGCCCCAGTTTTCTCATTTATAAAAATAATAGGGAGAACAGAATTTAACTTAAATGGTTTTTAAGGTCCCTTATAGCATTATATTTATGGTCATAAGAAATAATTGTAAAAGAAGCATTTTGAAGAATTCTGAAAAATCCCTCCTAAAAGTAATTAAGATATCTCAGCCCCTGCAACTTGCCAAAGATGCCTGTGCCATAATACTTTTCCTTCCCCTTTGTTCCTTTCCACCTGTTTCCTTATCTAGAAAGGAAAATGACCGAATTTGAAGCAGAAATTTTAATAACAAACTTTTCACCAGTGAGATCTTACAGATTTTTTGCAGTTCTCTGAATATGTTGGGGGGAAGGACATTGCACATCTTGAAGTAAGTCCACACATTTCTGATATTTCAGGTATGAAGGAGAGTCCTAAAGGGTCAGAATGGGGTCTCCAGTACTGGAATCATTGCAGGGTAAAGTCATGGAAGGAGTATATTATCTGACTTGTATATAGTCCTTTTTTAAGACGTAAGCATGACATAGTAGAAAGAACAGTCTACAAGAAAGGAAACCCAGGCTTCAGTTCCTACCTCTGAAAAATGATGACAACAACAACGATGATGACGACGATGATGATGATGATGATGATGATGATGATGAAGATGGTGATGATGATGACAATAAGCTGTTTGCATAGCTCTTTTAAGATGTGTAAAATGCTTTACATATATTATCTCATTGATTTTACATGTTAGATATGTGACCATGGACAAGTCCCTTAACTCTTAGTGCCTGTGGCACTGAGACAATGAGCCACAGAAAGATGCCGATCCACAATGTGAGGAATTTCCACACTATAACTTCCCTACTCTGATGAAATCCGAATCTTGGATTTGACATTTAAAGATTTGCAAAGCACTTCACATACATTACCTCATTTGAGTCTCACAATAACCTGAGAGGAAGAAAAATTATTCTTGCCCATAGAGGATATAAAAATGAGAACCACTCGCTGTGCAAAACTATATGGAAAATTCATTTAGGGGTTCAAGTTCCAAAGAAAACATTCAATAGCATTTGGATTCTATTATTAAGTAGGAAAACCACTAATGAAATGAAGCAAAACTTTAAAACTGCAGAATTATTTCAAATTTCACTAACAAAACTGTTTTGTCAAAATAGTGTTTATAAACTCTGGAAATTATTTCTTTTTATACTTGCATTGAATTACATGCAAATTATATTAAAACTAACAGTGTGTTTTAACACCTGCATTGTAAGTATTACAAGATTGTTTCTAAATTCTACTTGATTTTTATTACAACGTTGGCATAATTTTTATCAGTTTCATTTATTGTTTTAGGATAGTTTAGTGACATTCTCTCAGAATAAGATAAAAGCAAAAGTACTAATAGCATATGGAAAGCCTCATGCAACTTTTGTGGTATACAAAAGAGAATAAAAACATAAAGGAGGCATTTAAATCACCTTCAGCAGATCCAGTTTCAGATGTAGTTCTCCTTGAGTTGAGGAACACAGGGCTCCAATGATTATGCTCATGTACTCTTCAGTGTTAATGGTGGAGAGCTGCTCCAAGATACTTAAAGAATCGCTACGATAGCATTCATCATCCAAAAAAATCTTGATGAAAGGAACCATACCATGATCTTTCAGGACAACTGTGGGTCACAAGGAGGGTTTGGGAAGTGAATGAAAGATAATGGTGCGAAGAAAACAGTACAACTCTATCTTATAACACAATCCTCAAAGTGCATTTCTCCCTTGCTACTAGACTACTTTGTTTTTTTCTTACAGTGACACATATCTATTTTTTAAAACATAGTATATAAATCAAATGGTAGGAAATTCAAAAATTTAAAAAGAAAAGCACTGGGAATATATTTATTTTCCTGATTGATTTTTGTTTGTTTTGTTTAAGGAAAGATATCTGCCAGCTAAGTCTCACTCTGATGCCTCATTATGGCATGGAAAGGACCCTGTGTTATTAGAACATAATCTCTAGGAGATCTTACTATCCTAGAAAGACTTAGAAGATGAGCCCTGGGGCGGCTAGGTGGCACAGTGAATAGAGCACTGGCCCTGGAGTCAGGAGGACCTGAGTTCAAATCCGGCCTCAGAAACTTGACACACTTACTAGCCATGTGACTTTGGGTAAGTCACTTAACCCCAATTTCCCTCCAAAAAGAAAAAAAATTAAAAGAAGATGAGCCCAGTCATAGACTGTAGGTCTTTTTTCTGGAGACTAGTTTCATCAAGTTCAGAGAGGCTCATTACCAGCTGAACTGCAGGGTAATGGATTTGTTTGGCTAAGGTAACTCTCTAAGAGTGTCTGAGATCTGTGTCAGCAGAGGGTACACCCACACCAATGAAATCACAGATATTTAAAACACCGACATTAGAAGAGCATAAATACAACCTTTGTAGTTTATATCCCCATACACTATGTTAATTTTATGAAATGTCCAAAATATTAACTTTTATTTCACTCCTATTGATACCTCCAACTTCATTTCAAAAAGATATAGAACTAAATTTTGGAGCATTTTCCTCCACAGAACATCATAGAAGGGTTATAAGAGAAACACAGAAGTTGATTATATGTTTTCCTTTGCAATAGGAGCCTTACAAACTACTCAAAAACTTAGTCCTTGT
This sequence comes from Pseudocheirus occidentalis, assembly GCA_028646575.1. Lineage (NCBI taxonomy): Eukaryota > Metazoa > Chordata > Mammalia > Diprotodontia > Pseudocheiridae > Pseudocheirus > Pseudocheirus occidentalis. Next base: position 57,824,328 of record CM053598.1, on the reverse strand, counting down.
GTGTCCACTTGACTGTGAGTGGGTTGTTTTCGAGCACCTTAAAATATTTGAAACCGAATTGATGGGTTATTTTTAAAATTTCATTAAATTAGCTGGGAAAATACCAAAAGACTCATGAAGGAAAATGCTGTTTACCTCCAGAGAAAGAACTGATGAAGTCGGAATGCAGATTGAAGCACACTATTTTTCACTTTATTTGTGTGTGTGTCTTTATTATCTGCATTTTCTTTCATAACATGGCTAAAATGGAAATGGTTCATATGATTACACATGTATAACCTATATAAAATTGCTTGGCATCTCAGGGACAGGAGGCAGGAGGGAAAGAGAATTTGGAACTATTTTTAATGTTAAAAATTGTTTTTACATGTCATTGGAAAAAATAAAATATTTTTAAAAGTTTTATTAAAGCTTCATTTGCTTACTTCCATAGTCATTTTACATTCCTCCCTCCACCTGATAAAAGAAGCCTCTTGTAACAAAGAAAAGTAATTAAGGAAAAGCAACTCATTTGCTGCTTCTGAGAGCATGGGAAATACTTCACACTTTGGTTTCTCCCTCCCCAACCCTTTGCCAAGAGGTGGGAAGTATGTATTCTCACCTGTCCTTCAGAATTCAGTTTAGTCTTTGATGCTTCTTTACAGCAGATAATACTTGAGCTTCTCAGAACAAAGAAGCCAAATGTACCCTGTGATTTGTGTGATACAACATGTATTCATAAACTTATGGGTGATTAAAGCTAGAAGGAGTGTTACCCATATTGGTAGCACTATCCCAGGTTTATTCATTTAACTGAACACTCTATAGGCCCAAAGAAACCTATCCAACACTGAAAGGACAACTGATGATATACGTATGCATTATTTTCATTATGAGCTATTAGCACATCAAAATGGTATTTACTGAGACAGGCAAAAATGCCAAACTGTGCTTATGGTTGTGGTTGTTGTTTCAGGCATATCTGACTCTTCATGACCCTATTTGGGATTTTCTTGGCAAAGATACTGGAGTGGTTTGCCACTTGCTTCTCCAACTCATTTGACAAATGAGGAAACTGAGGCAAACAGGGTTAAGTGACTTGCTCAGGGTTATACAGATTGTAAATGTTGGAGGCAAGATTTGAACTCAGGAAGACAGTCTTCCTGATTTCTACCCTAGTGCTCTATCCAATGTCCCACCTAGCTGCCCATTCCTATGTTTACTCTCTTGTTATTAAGACTTAAAGAATTAACAATATTAAGACTATTAAAAATTAAATCAGCAACCATTAGAGTGAATTGTCAACAAACATGCTAACTTGCTGATATTTGATAAATATCTGATAGTTACTGTATGTTAGCTATGACATCTTCACCAATTACCACACAAAGAGAAAATAAATAAATGGAGAGATAGGTGTGAATTCATTCAGAAAGACCAATTTCCAGGTTTCAAGAGGAATTAGAAGCATTTCCGTTGTGGATTCCCCTTACCTGTATTCCGAACCGAGCCCTGCAGCAGCGTAGCCACAATTTTCAGCATCACACAGGCCAGATCTCTGTCCATACCCTCAAAACTGGATGGCCCCTTGTTTCCTGCCATATAAAAAAATGAAATAAGGATTGTTTCACATCACTATGATTTGAGACCTGTTACTTTAAAGGGTAAGAGAAGAACGAACTTGTGACTCTTCTGCTCTTTTTGAAGTGTCAAAATCATCTGGTCCAAAGTTATTACTAGATACATCACAAGAAAAGACATTATAGGCATCGCAGGCATGTTCATTTCTTAGAGTTTACTGTATGCGAGTTTGATATGTACTGAATGCCGAGTTCAGAATGCCATATCTTTTCTTCCTCAAGGCATATAGATCTAACTTTTAGTATTTGGTCTTATTGCTTTTCCCTTGCTGATCAATTAAAAATATTAGATGATAGAGTGGCAATATTAGTGAGGAAGCATTCAAATGAGAAGTTGGGAATAGTAGAGAAAGGGTTAGTCTTAACAACAGGAAAAACCTAGATTCTAATCCTGCTTCTAAAACAAAGCTGTGTGACCATGGGTCATTACTAGCATCTCTGTGCCCAGGAAAATCTCTAAAGTTATGCTAGAGATGAGTTGACGAACTTCATCAATGGAAGAGAGTTTTAATGCTGAGAGCTCCTTAAACAGATAACATCACAAGCCTGGATTTTTTTAATAAAGAAAATACATGAGAGTGACCATAAGCTGACTCATTCTATACTTTGAACAGTATATTAAGTTCAAGTTAATTAAGTTCACATAGGGTGGACAAAGAAAGGGTCAATTGACCTAGACTTTCCTCTTGTATCCTCCCCTTGATTCTGGATAAATGAGTCCTTTGAGCTCAGTTTCCAAAAGCCAAAAATCACAAAACAATTCAATTCCATAAACATTTAAGTGTCTACTTTGTGCCAGACACTATACTAAGCACTGGGGATGCAAAAAGAGACAAAAAATAAAACAGTCCCTGCCCTCAAAGAGCTTACAATCTAATGGAAGAGAAAAAGATGCAATTACAAAGCAAACTATTTATGGGATAAAGAGGAAATAATTAAAAGAGGGAAAAGTGGTAGAATTAAGAGAGGTTAGGGAAGGCTTACTGTGGAAGGTAGCATTTCAGTTGGGAGTAAAAGGAAGCCAATAAGATCAGTAAACAGTGTATTCTTGTACTGTGACCTCAGAACTATACCTCTCTTCCTCATAATCTTTGCTTGTTTCCGTAGCTGAGCCAACAAGAGACCCAAAAGCCCGGAGTCCCTGAATATGTCAGTAAAGAGCAAATCATGTGCAATGATCCTGTGGAGGCTCCGTAAGGCCACTAGGGTACAGGATGGTGCTTGGTTCTCCTTGATCAAATTCTGCACTTTCTTGAGAATTTCATGTGGGATAAAAGACAGATCAAAGACCACAGACTCCAGCAGCTGGAAGAATTGCATCTGAGCGAGGGAGGGCTTCAGATGAATGATCTCCACGAACTGGGAGATCGGCTGCAGAGTCCACTCCAAGAGGAAGAAGTTCCTTCCATTCCAGGTCCATATTGTTTTGATGCTGGATAATATTTTTCGGCACAGAAGGCGATCACTGGTTTTCTGGAAGGCATTTTGCAACACTTGGAAGGCCTGGAGGTTTTTCACAGTCATCTCTGCAGAAGAAAATAAAAATACTAAAGGCTTAAATATTTCTTGAAATATTTGTTGCACTAATTATAATGTTAATATCTCAATTAAATTGGTGTTCCTTAGAGAAATAGCTAGGAGAAAAGAGGAAGAAAACTCAGTCTTTGGCCTATTAGAGAGTCTGGTGTGAATTAAATGAATAATAACACTAATATTTATATAATGCTTACTCTGTGGCCAGGAACTGTACTAAGATTTTGAGGTTGTTCAATCACTTTTCATTTGTGTCCAATTCTTCATGACCCCATCTGAGATTTTCTTGGCAAAGGAGTGGTTTGCATTTCCTTCTTCAGCTCATTTTACAGATGAGGAAACTGAGGCAAACAGAGTTAAGTGACTTGCCTGGAGTCATACAGCTAGTAAGTGTCTGAGGTCAAATTTGAACTCAGGAAGGTAAGTCTTCCTGGCTGGATCTGCACTGTATTCACTGTGTCACTTACAACTGTCATTTCTTTGATAACTTTAATAGATGCTAATTTTTCCCCCACCTTTTGTTTTGGTCTAGACTAGATGTGGGGAACTTGTGGCCTGGAGGCCACATGTGACCTTCTAGGTCTTTGGGTGTGACCTTTTGATGAGTCCAAATTTTACAGAATAAATCTTTTTATTAAGGGAATTTGTTCTGAGAAGTTTGGATTCAGTCAAATGGCCACAGCTACAGTCCTAGAGGGCCACATATGGCCTCAAGATCACAGGTTCCCCACTCCGGGTCTAGATCTTTGATTTCACTGGAATAGGGAACACCAAGTAAGGAGATTCCTTCTACCAAAATGAATCAACAGCAACTTACGGCCAATAAATTTTGCAATTTAAAGTTAAGAAATTTCCTGGGATAGTGAAAAGTTAAGTGACTTGTCTTGGTCCCCAGCTGTGTCATAGATAGGATTTAAAGTCAACCATTCCTGATGCCTTATGAAGTGAAAACCTTTCAAGGAAGACTTTTGACCTCACATCCATAGTCAAGCTAAATTATCCTTAGTGAATAGAACAAATCCTCTCCCCTAGGGGCCCCTGGGTTCACAGTTAGACTAATCCGTAGATCTAAGGAGACATTTATAGTAAATGTTCTCTTTTGGTCTCCTTTTCTTGGAGTAGCGGAGTATGTCTTTGAACTTTTAATAGTGTTTTTCTGGGATTAGTGGGGAGTGCTTGTGTAGAGGGAAAGGCTGTCTTTGACTATGCCAAGCTTGACTTCATACATCTAGGTATAGATGAGCTTGAATAAGACAAACCTAGATTGGTCACTATAAATTTATTAATTAGTTAATTAAAATAAAGTCTATAGGGTAGATGTAATTTATGTAACAAATTAACAGAGTAACAGAGCCAAATTTAAATGAGCCTGTTAAGAACAATAATATTGTTTCCTGTGTGTTAGATTGCAGGAGGTAAGGACTATTTTCCAGGTCCATCAGAGCACAGAAAAGTGCAATACCTTCAGGACCTCTAATTTCACCAGCGCAGATATCCCCTAGTCATATCAGCATCATGGCCCCTCTATGACTAAACAGTATCTGTGGCTGGTAATGAGCCTCCCTAGTTGGAACTGGGCTGGACCCAGGATAATAGACTAGTTCATTCCTATGATTCTCCTCCAAGCCTTTTGGCTTGGCAGAGGCAGTCAGAGCCTGGGCTCTACTGCTGTAGCCTTTGGGAACCTGGGGTCATATCTACCCCACAATGTGATGAAAGACAATGAACCCCAAGAATAACAGACTGGATTGTGGAAATTAATGTTGAACACTAAAGATTAATTAATTAATTGATTAATTAATTAATTAAAAACAGATGATAAGAGGACAAAAAAATCTATACTCTACCAGAGGGCTCATGTTGGAACTTAAAGCCATCTAGTTGAGGGTAGGTGACACTGTCAAACACCTTCAGTTCTGTCTGCCCACAGATCGTGAGCCACACCAGCAGCTCCAAAAGTTCCTCCAGATAGGGTTCTGCTTCATCATCAGGAACCTCCCCATACCTAGAGAAAAGGATTACAGTGTCATTGAGTAAATGTTCCAAAGCTGCCAGCTTGCCCCCAAACAACTGCCTGGGCCCATAGGGTCAGTGGGTATGCCAGCAACTCAAGCACAGCACCTGTGTACTCACATCTGCTGGGGGTGGGGAGAACCAGAGAAAGCACCTAGCTCTGTAGGATCAAGAGAAGAAGCATCAAAAGGGTACCTTCTCCCAGAAGGAATTAGAAGAACCTATGAGCCAGAGGGACCAGAGAGATTTCCCTTACATCCTTGCAGTGAGGAGAGCTGGCTTGGAGCGGATACGATTCACATAGAGATCATTGGGATTCTCTGCCTCAGTCTAGCTCAGCTGAAACATTAATTTTCCTTATGAATATTAAAAATTGACAGTGTACTACAGTGTTTCCTCCATGCAAATACAGGGAGCTTCCAGTTGGGATATTGTGTTGGGTCATGTCCAGTTACATCTGACTCTTTGGGACTCCATTTGGGCTCTCCTTGGCAAAGATACTGGAATGATCTGCCATTTTCTTCCCCAAATTATTTTACAGATGAGGAAACTGAGGCAAACAGGATTAAGTGACTTCTCCTGAGTCAAATAGCTAGTAATTATCTGAGGCTGGATTTGAACTCAGGAAGATGAGTTTCTGATTCTAGGTCCTACGCTCTATCCACTGTAGAAATAGCCTCTACCAATTAGATCAGCAACTATTTCATAAATTACAGTCTTGGAGAGTTGCCCAGGGTCCTTAGAAGTCCAATGACCTGCCCAAAATCATGTATCCAGCATGCATCACAGGTGGGACTAGAACCCAGGGCTTCTGACACTAAGGGTATCCAGTTGCCGTAGTGTCTGTCATTAAAACATTATATAAATGTCAACTATTATCTTCCTTCTATGTCTTCACCATGTGGTGCTATGTTAGATATAATAACTAGATAATATCCTCATTTTTAAAAATGAGGAAACTTATAGAGAAATTAAGTGATTTGCCTATTGTCACAGAGCTAATAAATGTCAGAGGCGGAATTAGAACCCAGGGATTCCAAGCCCCATGCTGCATTCACCATGCCATATTGTTGTAGACTGCCTCCTTTTACAGTGGGAAAAAGCATGTCGTATGTTTTGTGCAATCTTTCTCTGAAGGACTGATTCTGGTTTCCAAATCCGGTATAATTTAAGCATGATTTTAGTTAATGCAGAGAGAATATCAGACAAAGAGATTTATAATCCCTGAAGCCGGAGAAGTACTTTTTAGCTCCTCTCTACACATTTCAGGCTCCTATCGATTCAAGAAAAAAGTCTGCTAGCCAGAAATCAGCAAATATCACTGAAAAGAGAGGAGAGAGGAGACAAAGAGAGAGATACGTACGTGTATAAATAGGTGTAGGCGTATATGAATATGCACATAAGCATACAGTTATTTTTGATGAATCTATGTGTGCGGATAGAGATGTGTGTATACATAAACACACATATCTGTATGTATGTATAGATAGGAATATATATGTGCGTGTGAATGTATGTATGTAGATAGAGAGAGAGAAAGACAGATAGATACACAGACAGACAGATAGATACATAGATAGATAGATAGATAGATAGATAGATAGATAGATAGATAGATAGATAGATAGATAGATCAATCGATTGATCTCCTTTACCACATTCTGGTTCTCTGGAGCTTGCTAAAATGGGGAAAAAACAGTCCTTTGGGCCCATAAAAATACAATAATAAATGTGTGTGTGTATATATATATATATATATATATATATGTGTGTGTGTGTGTGTGTGTGTGTGTGTGTGTGTGTGTGTGTGTATTATTAGTGTCTCTTTGATGCAAGAATATTAGAGTATATTTCCTGAATGCCTCCTGGACACCCAGGATATCACAACCCTTGACTGCCAGATGGTAGCACTAACCTGAAGCTACAGCTAGAGGAAAGGTTAGTGTACAAATATGACAGGTCCTTTCATTCCTGTCTCCTCTAAGAGCTGAAGACCCATTTTCTTTTACTGGACTTGACAGGTTCACTGCCCTCTGTATTTTTAGCGAAGCAGACAATTCCCTGAATTTCTGAAGCCAAGCCTACAGTCAATACACTAGACAGACCCACGAGAGACTTGACCCAGGGGACACACAGAATGGCAGAATTCGAATTCTGGCTAAATTTCCCTGACTTCCTACAAAAATGCCATTTCACTGTGAGCTCTCTGAGAACAGGCACTTAAAAAAATGCTCATAGACTGATTGGTTAACCTTCATTCTGAACAGTTCCTATCGTGAATAGTAGGGAATAATTAAAAGGACATAATGACCATCTTACACAACACGGTCAGAAATGACTCAATCAGTCAGTGAGCCAAGAAGCATTTATTAAGCACCTACTACATATTAGTCACAGTGCTAAACTTGAGGACACAAAGGAATACAAAAGACAGTCTCTACCCTCAAGAAGCTCACAATCTAATTAAAGGGGCAGTGTAGTAAAGAAAGCCTTTATTTTAGAGTTATAGAACCTGACTTTACATCCCCATTCTGTCATTTAATTCCTAAGTGAGCTCTGGGTTTCTATTTCCTCATCCATGAAATAGAGGGGTTAAACTGGATGACCCCCGAGGTTCTTTCCAGATTATGTCTATGGCCTTATGAAAAGGATTTCCAAAAACCCTCTGTGGTTACGAGTCTTACCCAGTTTTGTGAGTTGGCAACTTTTTTATTTTCTAACCACATGCTCCCCGCCCCCATCTCCTATGGTACCAACCCCACCACAGGGGCCACCATCTAACAATGGTACACTTACCGAATTAAAATTTTGAGCAGCATAGGGTAGCCATCACTGTTCTCAAACTCGAGAAGCAAAGTGGACGATATGAAATAGGAATCCTTCACAAAATACAAGATAAGGCTCGCCACCTCACTCACTTCCTGGGGATGCAAGGTGTCTACCAGCCTGGAGAGATTCTGGACAGCGATTTTCACAGAGTTTGAAGCTGCCGGAGAAAATATTATGTTTGCTTAACTAGCTCAAAAGCACTGACTCCCACTGATGCTGGTCACAGGCCAACTGGGCTAAAACTCTTTAAATTACATCTCAAAAAAAATTAATAAGTCAACCAAAAAGAGGTATTTCAACATGGCTTTTTGTTCAGAGGAAGCAAGAGGGCTGCCTTTTGAGAAAAGCAGGGATCATTTTAATGGTGAGAGAGTCATCTATTCCAGATAGACATTCATCTATCTAAAAACAGACATAAAATCATCAGCTTCAGGTTCCTAAGTCAATCCTTGTATGTAAAAAAGTATACACACACATATATACACATATGTATGTATAAATGCGTGTGCACATGCACATGTATGTACACATAGATGTATATATACTCTGTGTATACACATTACATGTGCACCTATGTATATGTGTATATGTATACACACATCAGCAGTGGACGTTAGTTATATGTTTCTCCATATGTGTCTATCTATCTACAAAGATATACATTTAAGTATGTATATATTTATGCATGTGTGCATGTATGTATGTATGCATGCATGTATGTATGTGTGTGCACATTATTATCAGCCCAGACCTCTAATTTCATTGGTATAGCAAAATTCCTGATGAAGAAATTGGTACCTGCTCTGCACCTTTTTGTGTTGATGAATTGGAGAACCACATGGGGCACTAAGAGGTTAACAGACTTATCAGAGTCACAATAGTTGGTATACACCAGAAACAGACCTTGACCCCAAGTTGCCCTCAGCCACTTTCCCGTCTCCTATGCCATGATGCCTTTCCTACTATGGTTGGCCTAAATTTGCCAAGGCATGCCAGGACACAGCCAAGGTATTATGAAGTGTAAGTTGACAACAGTGATCCGTCTCTAGTCTTCTTAGACTGACCTTACCCTAATGCACTGACAATCTCTTACCCAGTTTTCCTAGTTCTACTGTCTCAGATTTGTGAATCTATTTCATTAGTGACCAATAGCACGTGTTTGTAGGAAGAAAGCAGGAGTGCCATAGTTGACCCTAGACCAGTAGTTCTCAACCTTCCTAATGCTGCGACCCTTTAATATAGTTCCTCGTGTTGTGGTGACCCCCAACTATAAAATTATTTTCATTGCTACTTCATTGCTACTTCATAACTGTAATTTTTCTACTGTTATGAATCCTACTGTAAATATCTGATATGCAGGATGTATTTCCATTGTTAAAAATTGGACATAACCCACAAGTTGAAAACCACCACCCTAGAACATAATGCTAATCAGCCTTATAGAAGCATTGAGCCTCCAACCTTGCCTCCCTTCCCAGCTAGTTCCCTTCAAGGATCGTCTCAGGTGCAACCTAACATGTGCATTCTTTGGTGATTCCCCTAATTATTAGTATTTTCTGCCTCATATTATCTTGTATGTGCTTATCTGGATGCAGTGTACCCCCACCCCTTCCAGTGCCATATAAGCTCCTTGAGAAGAATTACCTTGCATTTTATATTTATATAGTGCCTTGTAAATAATAGCAACTTAATAAATGTTTGCCTATTTGAAATGAATGCTTATTTTTGTCTCTGAATCAAATCCATTTCCTCAAGTCTCCCTTTTAAATCTTTAGGTGGAGAGGAAGGACAGAGGGATGGGGAGGAGGAGAGAAGGAAGAGAATGAAGGAGGGGGACAAGAAGGGTAAGAGAAGTTTTCCTCTCTGTGCACACGTCCACTATAGCCTAAAAATGGTAGCAAAATTATACTTTTGCCAGAGATGTTTCCTTTCCGACCAAATGCTGCTTTCTCTTCTTTGTAGACCCAGATAGAAGTCCCTTATCAAGAAGCCTGAAACAGGTGCCATGTGGGGCCATATCTGTGCATAATTCTCTTTCTTCTTGGCACATCTGGGCTTCACCTTCTTAAAGCCACTCACCCCAAGGGTTGACTGCATGGGCTACACCACGCTCCACTCCCCGGGTCTTTGACTATATAGCATAAACAAGCCATATTTACTAGGGTGGGTGTGGGCATGGCACTATGCCAGGGCAATTCTATGTAAAGTCCCAACTGACCCCTGATCAGAAAAACAATTAATGCAAGTCGTACGTAATCCGTGGGGCTGAGGGCACTCCTAAAGCAACTACCAAACTAGGGGAGAAAAAGACTTGGTCGTTTTTCCTCTCCCCAGTTCTGAAATTGAACGTCCTACTGCACACATCAGTGATGAGCCTGAGAGTCCTCATCTCAGAAGACAGAATATGATCTCTATCAATCAGAGTCAACTGGATCGCTAAATTATCAGGGTTCTCTCTTTTTTCTGTAAATAGCTCCCCTTATGGAAGCCCGAAGAAATTCTCCCTTATTTTACATGTTGTCCTTTCCTCTAAATAATTCTAAGAATCCTCTCTTTGCCTCTCCCTTTGCTTTTACTCCAGCTAGAGGAAAGGATTTCCTAGTTTTATAATAAGAGCTATGAAATGTCCACTAGCGGTGGGCCTTTTCCTTCCTAGTTCTCTATGCTGGGGAAGCTTCCCCCATCTTTGGTATTCAGAGCCCATGTAAAAGGTGGGTGCTGGGTCCAGGGGCTCCTTGGGCTCTCTCCTGGTACTTCCCTTTGGAATGTGCCTAGGGACCTACCTAGTCTTACTCACAGAAAAGTCACTGCACATGAGTGCTCTGCTCCTGTTGGCAATGTCTCCAGGGATGGTCTTACAGGGGCCAGTCCCTTTCCCAGTCCCACCCAAATATAGAAGATGAGAACTGGGAGAACTAGGGAGTCATCCAAGCACATTTTATTCACTTTTAACTAAATCAATCTCAAGTCTCTCCTTCATATCTACAAGTGGAAAGGAACAAGAGAGAGGAAGGAATATAAAAGGGAGGAAGAAAAGGAGGAAAGGAAGTAGCAGCAGCAAGAGCAACTGGATGTCATAGCATCGGACCTGGAGTCCAGGAGTTCTGAGTTTGAATGCTGACTCAAATTCTGACAAGTTGTGTGACCCTGGGCAAGTCATTTAACCCGTCAGTTTGGTTCTCTTCATCTGTAAAACTGGAATAGTAATAGTATCCACCTTACAGGATTATTTGAGCATCAACTGAGATAAAATCATAAAACTTTTTCCACATCTTAAAATGTTATATAAATGTTATATAAAAATGCTATATAAATGTTAACTGCTGCTGCTGATATTGCTGTACACAAATCCCAGGTCACTACATACCACCTGACTTGTGGTGCACCATTAAGCCCCTTTTGTATTTCTGTCTTTGTCCCTGTTTTATATTTTAGCTTGAAACTGTTTAAGGCATGTCTGGGCATATTGCTCAAGGCAGGCATTCCCTGACTCTGTTCTCCCTGATCAGCATTTCATAGTTTCTCTTTGAATCATTATAGCATACCAGGCTCATTACGGTGCAAGGATCTTATCTAAGTACCATCCAGTCCTGCCCCACTGACCAAGCAGGGCCTTCACCTCCCTTGCCTGGAACACGACCTCCACCAGTCCTGGGGAGTTCCAGCCCCCTCTGACTACCACCTGGGGAATTCCAGATCCCCTCATACCATGCCCCTCCACCCTGTGTCCTCCACCCAGTTCTGTGAAAGACCCCTTGTACCCTTGTACCACACTCCCCTGAGTCATGCAGAATTAACCAATGGCTGATTTTCACCTCTATACATCACAGCTTTTGCTAGCTCCCCTCCATATTATATGTTTGTGGTTTGGGCCTATATAAGCAAGATCTGAAAGTCCAGAAACCACTGCCAGTGTGAGTGAGAACTCTGGCAGTTGTGCGCTTAATCAATAAATCCATATCTAAATTTTATCTTGGACCCAGGTCTCAGCTTGCTCTTATTTCTCTGCACAAAAATACTATTCTCCTTCTACTGTTACTGCTACTGCTCCTGTTACTACTATTGTTGCTATTACTACTACTACTACTAACGCTACTACCATTACTAGCTCTTCTATTATTACTACTAGTAATAGTAGATTATAGTAATATAATATAGAGAGAGTAATATAATAGTAATAGCTGTTACTAGTACTGTTGTTACTATTATTACTAGCACTACTACTTCTACTACTAGTAGAAGCACTCCTGCAGCTGT
>CM053598.1:57783414-57811977 GCA_028646575.1 Pseudocheirus occidentalis | reverse complement strand
TACTACTACTACTATTACTACTACTGCTATTACTACTTTACTAGTAGTACTGGTACTACTACTACTATTACTACTACTGCTATTACTACTTTACTAGCAGCACTGGCACTACTACTACTATTACTACTAGCAGTAGTACTACTGCAGAGGGTAATAGTACTATTGCTGCTACAGCTGTTACTACTACTGTTTTGACTGCTACTACTACTAAAAATACTACTACTATTGCTACTACTATTATTAGTACTTCACTACTACTAGTACAAATGCCACTGCTACTACTACTACTACTACTACTACTACTACCACTACTACTACTAATGCTGCTGCTGCTGATTCTACTACTACTTCTACTCCTAGGCATGAGCAACCAGACCTATAGGTAGAACTTGCAGTTCAACCTTTCCTTAAGTCTATGGCATAAATCAATAGCTGAAGATTTCTAGATGGTCACCAGGAAAATAGCATCATGCCCTAGCTATCAGAAAGATGGCCCAGTGCCAGAACGGTAATGACGCCGTGTGGGGTGACTAGCTCCCCTTTGATGTGGTCTAGCGGCAGCCTCGTTTAGGGGCTTCCAGGCTGCTCTTATTCTAGGACTGCTCTTCACAGCCTGGCCCCTGCCTGGTTTCAGATTCTACACTTCATGAACTTTATGCCACTCTAGGCACTTGATGACTCAGCTATCTTGGTCTACCAGTCCTTCCTCACACACAATACTCCATTTCCCATCTCCATGCCTTTGCCCTGGTTGTGTCGTTTGCCTGGAATAATGCTCTCCCTCCTCACCTCAGCCTCTTAGAATCTCTAGAATCCTTCAAGATTCAGCTCACACACCCCCTTCTGCAGGAAGTCTTTCTCTGTCCCCAGCATGTATCACAATACTTGGCACAAAGTAATCTAAATTGTTGGAATAACTGGAAAGACACCAACCCAAAACAGATCAGAAGACACTCCCTCACCTATCTATTCAGAGACCAATCTAACTGGAATAGGATGAGAGTCTGTAAACAGGCTCTATCCAGTCACAGAGCCTGCCTGCCTTTTATGACAAACTGTTATAGGACTATGGGTTACAAAGTCAAGAAAATTGGTCTTGTCTTTCTAAGATATAAATCCAATTATTTTTCTGTGGTCAGGACTTGGGCATGTTTTCTATCCCTATCAGTCTTTTTTCTAAGACAGTCACAACTCTCCTCTGAAGTACTTTTCTAATCAGGTACAGGAAAGTATAGGCAGTTTGTTTTAGTTTTTAAAAAAAGTATAAAGATAAATGAAGTTCAGTTTGTCAGTTCTTCCATAAGAATGTGTTATATTACTCCAAAGCAAAAATAACTTCATTATTATGAGATCGCTGTAAAATTGAATATATGATTAAGGGTTATTGATACAGACCCTGGGGGAATATAGCCTAAAATTGAATTAATTTCAAAGCCTCAACTCTTAGACACAATTGATTTGCAATAAAGACTTGTTCTGAGGAATTCAGAGAAAGCTTTTTTTTCTTCCTCAGCCATATTCTAGCAGACTTACTTTGGAGGTAGCTGATGGTACTTGGGCTCTGGACCTTTGAGATGGCCCTAAGCACAGAGAATGTGGGTTCTTTCCAGGAGGGACTGCTCTGCTCCCAAAGAGAGGACGTTGCCATCAGAAGAGACTGGAGTTCATTGCCAAGGAGAAGCTCTTCCACCCCCTGTGGGTCTTTGTAGATGTTAAGCATCATCTGAAAGGACAAATCCAGTTGTCTTCTGATTAGAGAAAGTGCATCCCACAAAAATCACAGGACCAATCTGACCAGATAAAATACAGTGCAGAGCTACGCATATATTTGGTATGGATCTTTGATTTCATCACTGTACAGAGCTCCTAGTAAGGCAGCGGTTCTCAACCTGTGGGTCATGACCCCTTTGGGGGTTGAACAACCCTTTCACAGGAGTTGCCTAAGACCATCAGAAAACACATATTTCCAATGGACTTAGGAAGTGAGACACTGCTCCTCTACCCATCTCCAGGCATGTCCACCCACATTCAGATATGCCCACATATGAGTATTAAAGGGTCCTGATATTAGGAAGGTCGAGAAACACTATAGTAAGGAAACTGCTCCCAGATCTCCTGAAGCAAATTCATGGGGAGAGGGAGTAAGTGACCAACCCAAATCTTCCTAATTCTAAATCCATTGTGTAGCTGCCTCCCACAAAGCATATTTGCTGTTATTTGGGCATTTTCAGCCTTTCCCAACTCTTCAGGACTCCATTTGGAGTTTTCTTGACAGAGATACTGGAGTGGTTTGCCATTTCCTTCTCCGGCTCATCTTACAGATGAGGAAACTGAGGCAAGCAGGGTTAAGTGACTTGCCCAAAGTCACACAGTAATAAGTATCTGAGGCCAGATTTGATCTCAGGAAGATGAGTTTTTCCTGCCTCCAGGCCCAGCACTGTGCTACCTAGCTGCCCCACAATGCATATAGGAAAGATTTGTTTAATTGAATTAGCAAGAGGAACTGGTGTGATTTACAAACATTTAGATTAGAGAGATCATGCTTGTTTAAGTCCTGACTCAGAAAGAGAAGAGCCTTGGTCCTACGTCTTGCCTTGAACATGTACTAGCATGGGACCTTGGGCCACTTTGTCTCTCTGAGGCTGAATTTTTCTCATATGTAATGAGAATGCCAGCGTTTATTTCATATATACATACATACATATATACATATATGTGTGTGTGTGAGCTTAGTAAATGGTAGTTGGCTGACTGATCTCTATTATTTACTACCTACTAGAGGAATTATATGTAAGTTTAAAAAAATGAATACATAGCAGGCACAAGGTGTCTAGTAACTTTTATTAGCCATGCCTTAAAGTCCAGGAGCAACAGAAGGAAGAGGCAGTAGGGGCAAACACTGTGTCAGAGAGAGGAAGAGGCCATGAGAGTGACAGAAGCATAGATCTGGAGCCGGTGAAAACAAGAGCAACAATCTTTCCAGGCCGTCTAATACAAGGGCCATGGAGGTTAAATGACTAACCCTGGGTCACATTGTTAATAAGGGTCAGAGGCAGGATCTGAACCCAGATCCTCTAACACCTGTACTGGTGTTCTTGTCATTATTCCATGCTGAATCACTGGGGTATAAGTGACAACAACGATGCCAAAGTTTGACAGACAGTGCAATATAGTTAAAAGGGACTGGGTGAAGTAAGATGGGCCAAGAAAATAGGGATCCGTTTACCCACAAGCAAAGGGTAATTATTTACCCTTTACATTTATTCATATAAAAATATGTGAAATAATGGGAATGTTTTAATTTTTTTAATGTTGTAGACCAAGCAGCAGGAATGGGAATATTGAGGAATTCAGAGACTTGGTTTCCCAAGGATTCGATCTTGCTTTTAGCTAGAAGTCCTACCACAACTTACCTGCACAAACATTTTCTGAACCTGAGAGTCGCCCTCAAACAGCTCATCTTTATCCGATGGAAAAGCAAAAAAGATGTAAAGACATTGCAGCAGCAGGCCTGGGAGACCGGATTCGATGATCTTGCTGAGTGTCTCCTGAAAGGAAAAAGCAAAAATCAGATACCTTGTGACGTTCTTCCACAAGGGCTTTTTTCTCTGTTGTTCCACTAAATGAATCCTTTATGCCCACTGTCCTATCAGTAGTCAGAAGCAGCAGCAGCAACAGCAGCAAAGACCTTGTTATCACTCCCACTTTGCAGGTAAGAAATTCACATTTCTGCCTTAGGGATCTAGAGATAATGATGGAGGTGAAATAAGGCAAAGCTTTGTTCTAGTAGCATGGCAAGATCCAAAGTCATTCGTTGTTTCACTGCACCTTCAACAGGTCCCAATTTCTCTCCCTCTTCTACTTTTTAAAATTCTCCTTCTATCTTGTTCCTTGGGTGTCATTCAATTAAAAATTATACAGCTCTGAACTGTTCTATTTATATTTCCCAGGAGAGTATTATTGGCCTTCTTGTCTCCCATTTGTTTCCCCTCCACACACACTCCCAAAAAAACTTTTCTTAAGTCTCTTACTCCAAGCATCCTTATAGCTGTTATTTCTAAAGGAAGTATAGACAGAGGGCTAACTGAATGTCAGAAAGACCTGTATTCCAATCATGATACTCACTAGCTTTTTCACACTAGGTAAGCTTAGTTTCTCTCAACCTTGGTTTATGCACCTATAAAATGGAGATAGCACTATCCATAGAGCATACCTTACAAGGTTGTTGTCAATATCAAATTAAATAATGTAGAACCTTAAAGTGTCATATAAATGTTTCTTTTGGGTGGTATTTCTCTGCAAATGATAATTTTAGAAAACTGCACAGGGTGCTGAAAAGTTAAATGACTTATCTAGGGTCCCATAGAACGTGCTATTAGAAGTAGATTTTGAATCCAAATCTCTCTAATTCTGAGGAAGTTCTGTGTTAACTTGATATAGTGCTTTGCTAAATATTATTATTACTATTATTATTATTATTGTTGTTGTTATTATTATTATTATTTATTGCCAAGAGTTGGGAGCAAGATTTGCCATGTTCAGTCTTCTCCCTTAAACCTACAACATCCCCTTATTTTCAGAATTAGACTCTGTTGCTTTATGCATGGCTATTCCTCTCATTACATAAGTAAAAAGTTAACTGATAATAAATAACTGAAGGAAGCCAGATCCTCAAACTCATAAATATATTGTCATTTCAAACCAAAGAGACAATGGTGATGATGATGATGATGATGATGATGATGATGATGATGATGATAACAAAAGCTGACGTTTATATAATGGAAGGATGTAGCATCACCCACACTGGCACACCCAGGAGGGCTGCCAGCACAGGTTCTTAGATCTGCTTTGCTAGGAAAGATTGCTGTTCAAGGGGTCAACAGTCTTTTAAAAATTACATTCATTAGTTCAGAGGAAAAGTCAGGACCCTGAACTTCAGGGAAAATCCAAACAAAGAAAGTAGAGAAAATATAATCAGAGAAATAAAGACCAAGAGTCAGGGCTTCTAACCATCTGAGAAATTAGCACAGACCTATAGACAGATTCAACTATCTGACCAAGGCAATACATACATAGTTACCAAAGGGATAAGCACCAACATCTGGGTTTTTTAAAGCTGGGATGCTCCTTAACAGCTACCCTAAGTCTCATCTGCTCAAATCACAAGAACATTCTTCCAATGAGTGAGCCCTAAAGCAAAATGCTAGCTTCAGAGTACATATATCCTTCGTAGAGCCAGAGGGCATCACAACCCTCAGTGGCCTAGTTACTAATTAGAAATTAACAAAAGGTGTGAAAGCCTTCCTACAGCAAGCCTCCCTTAAGTAGACTTCCCATAATAGAATCCACCAGAGGCCCATTAATGGGTGGGGGAAGATCTTATATTCCATTAACATTAAAAAGGACTAGCCACTGGGGCCCAGTCCTTAAAAACATGCTTGAATTCATCCTTCAGGGTGAGATATATAGAGTACACAAATATTCCCCTTCTGGTTCCAACCTAATACAAAGAATATTGGAAGCCTGTTTCCAGATATGAGGGACTAAGGAGCTGGCACTCTATGATTATAAATCTTTTGATTTGTTTTGGAACCAAAAGAACTAATAATTCCAGAGGTACTGAACCAGAACTCAATGTATACATAAAGATATGACCCACAAATCTCTCCTTTTTTTCTTTCTTGACAGAGATTGATGCAAGAACTCCTGTAAGACGCCAGGTTGGGGGAGAGTGAATACCCTATCTAAACCTGCCACTATGTGTGTGAGCATCTACTACCTTACCTATACACTTTATATATATATATATATATATATATTTAATATTTTATTACATTATATTTTATTTTATTTCATATTTTAAAAATATATTATAATATTTTTCATTTTATATTTATATTATATATTTTATATTTATAATATATTATATTTACATATGAATACATTCCTATTATATATAAATATAGTAATACTTTTTGCTCCATACATGGTGCCTTTATTCTTTTTTGTTTTGATCTTTTACTTATATTAGCAAATTAATATTCTGAGTTTGATATGTCCAGGTGAATTGTGTGCCTCAGTTTTTCTCATGTGTAAAATTAAGGGGTTGGACTCAATGACTTCTAAGGTTCCTTCGGGTCCATGATTCTAAAACCTGTTGAGATCTGGAGATTCTAAGATGTATTAGGAGCAGAGTTCCCCATCAATAGCTACAGTGGTCTGGAGATAATTAAGCAGCAATTCTGCCTCTCATTCTTGAATCAGTACTTTATCCAAAACATCACTTCATCATCATCACTGTCTTATCTGATCCTGAAGTTGTCCCAGAGATGCTTTTTTCAGTGAATTTACAAAAGATAAGCTTCCATGCCAATAACTTAATTCAATTACAAAAAAGCAGCCGTTTTATCAGAATGAAAAATGTTCTGTAGGACATTAAACGTAAAAAAATGAATAGTGGCACAGTGACTTGTCCCAGGACCATTTGTATCTGAATTCTATCCAACAGCATAAGAAATACAAGATAACAATGACAACTTGCCCCACCCCACCATCCAAAATAAAATTTAAAAAAATTCTTAATGAACTGTATTAGTTGAAGAGGAAGAAAACAAGTGGGGACTGACCAACTGAATAGGGGAAGAATTAAATAACCAGATTAAATCAAAAAAGAAAATAAAAACTAATGAGCAAAACTCCAAGAGGAAAGTGGTAACAAATGCAAGAGAGGGATTAGTACTGGGGAAAAAATAGCCTGTGGGAATAAGGGCATTTTATACAAGACTATGCTAAAGGAACTGAAGAGACACAGTACTGAGTTTACAGCAAACAGAAAAAGTGATAACTGGAAAGAAACAATATCAGAGGAAACAGAGGAAAATATAAATATAACTGGCATTAAAAATAAATGGGCTAAATAATCCAATAAAATGAAAAAGTGACAAATTTGGTAAGAAAACAAAACCCTACAATAACAATTGACAATCCTATAGGACTTTGGAGTTTGCAAAATATTATTTTATTTAATCCCACCTTTATCTTATGAAGTACATCCTACAGGCATTAATATCTCCATTTTACATGTGAAGAAACTGAAACTGAGAGGAAATCAGTGACCTATCTGTGGATGTACAGCTATTGAATAAAGGGAAGGGGTATGAAAGAGGATTATTTAGCACAAGACAGAGGTTTATTTCCCTTTAAGAGGCATATTTCATCTTCTGATTAATATTTTTTGTAGGCTAGGCCTGCTCCAGAAAACTTTATTAAAAAATTTAGTAATGAAATCTAAATCATAAGGGCAAGTATATCTTTAAACTTATTAAGTAGGACCTTAGCTCCAATTATTCCACTATTGGTATTATATTCTGAAAGTGTTATCAAAACAAAAAGAAAAAAATGGTGAGAGGGTCTGTCTTGTCTGCTCAAATATTTGCATTATATGTTATATACTAAATATGTGTATATGAATATACACACATATATAATCTATACTATATAGCTGTATATACACACACATATATAATATATGAATAAGTATTATATGCATTATACATATATATATTGCAGGTAACTAAAAAACAGTAAGGGAATGGTCAAATAAATAATGTAAATTAATAAAATTAAATACAATAATGCAAGATGGGCATGTATGGAAAATATAAATAAAACTGGAAAGACCATTATGAAACAATTCAAAACTTCAAAATGTAAAAATAATGCATAACTAATTATGAACATAACAGATTGGTTGCTTCACATAAGAGGAAAAGTGAATTAAAATAGTGAAAGAGACAATTAAGAATCTGGATGGGCGTATAGAGAAAGCACCTGAATAATTGTTGTGATACTTCACTAGTTTAGTTACTTTACAGGCAAATGTCTACTAAGGAACTTTATTTGGGTATATTAGTGTTCATTAATAAGTATTTTAACAAAGCATTTAATTTTTGAAAAAGAAAATAAAAACTTACTGAGTCAACCTGGGTAAGTAAATACCCTGATTTTAACAGGAGGTAGCCATCATTTTCTTCTTCCCTTTTCCACTGGAGCAGCTTTCCAGTTGCCAATCGAGCCTCCTCTATCATCATAGTATCGTCATAGAGAAAGAACATCATAGTTAAAAACCTGCTATCTCTAAAAATCAAAGAAAGTATTCCCACACACACCTGCTCCATCATACACTCTCTTATTTACCTGAGAAAAATTAGGGGCTGCTGAAAGTCTAAACTGGTTTAAGCATTTTTAAGGGAGAAATATTATATACACCCTAACCCAAGAGGCAGGGATCCTATAGTACAATCCTACAAAAGTCTAGCACCAACTAGAAGAGTGGTCTGTATCTGTATTAAAGAGATGGGCATAAGAAAGTAGGTGACATTTTATAGTTCACCCCATAAATCTTTTATTTATTTTCTTTTTTTTGTACAACAAAGCTATTGTTCATTCTGTCCTGGCATCTAAAAAGAATTAATTTCTTGATGACACTTCACAAATTTTATCTCCTCACAGGTGCTTCCTTATATCTCACATAATTTTGAAAGGTAGATACATTATTTTTTCTCCATTTAATGACAGAAAGTCAAATGTCAGTAACAGTCATGTGCAAATTGTGAAGCCTGGGCAAGACTGCTTGAAGGAAGTGGGCATTCTCTTTGCCAAAAGTGAATATAATATTTAATTCTAGACGTACTTCTTCAGTTACTCTTGACAACCCTTCAGAAAAATGACTGATGGTGATGGTAGTTAGTGGCCTCATAAGTAAATCCTGCTCATTACATATAATCTCACCCCATGAATTTTCCACTCTCTAGGGCCAACCTACCTCTCTCTTTCCTCTTTGAAAAACCTTTGCCTATAGAACTTAGACCTTCCCAGCCATCAGTGCACTCAGCAGAGTTTAGAAAACTAGACATCCCAGGATTTAGTGAAAATCCATAGCCTGTTTCTGCAAGGTACTGAGGGAGGGAGAATGACTCAGACCTAGAGAAAACTGATGACAGTAGAGATCTAAGAGTTGGGCTAAGTTTGTGCCAGGATAGGCAAGTGTGGGTTCCAGATGACCTAGAGTAACAGAGGACTTTAGATCTGTAAGGGACCTTATAAGTCTTTTATTTATTTTCTTTTTTATACAACAAAAGGGACTTTTGTTCTATAAAAGGGACCTTACAGGTCATACATCTTAGTCCCTCATTTTACATATGGGGAACTGAGACCCGGAGAGTTTGTTAAATGACTCGACCAAGGTCACACGGCTAGTCAGTGACAACAGAAAGAGTCAAATCCAGGGCTGATGACTCTGAGTTCAGAATTCTTTTTATATCTCTTATGACTGACAATTAGGAAAATTGTCATTTCCTTTGTTTCATTTAACAAGCACTTGATCCAAGAAGCTGGTGGATAAAATGCCAGGCCTAACATCAGGAAAATCTGAGTTCAAATTCTGCCTCGCCAGCTGTGAAACACCTGTTGAGTCACTTGATCTCTCTCTGTTTACTCATATATAAAATGGGTACAATAATAGCATGTACCTCACGGGGTGACTGTGAGAGTGAATTGAGATAACATACTTAGGATGCTTTGTATACCGTAAAGCAGCGTATCAATGCTGGCTATTATTAATTTCAAGGTACCATGTTAAACCCTGGGAATACAAAAGACAGAGAAAGAACAGAGCTTGCTCTGTCTCTCAAGGATCAGACTAACAATAATGGATGGTGTTTATAGAGCTTATTAAGGTTTGCTAAGTAACAATCCGCTGACAACACGGCTGCAACGTGTGTTATTCCCATTTTACAGATGATGAGACTGAAGATAAAATAAGTGGGATGATGAGTTGCCTAGGCTTACACACATTGTGATATTGGAGGCAGAATTTGAACCTGGGGTCTTCTTGACTTCAAGTGCGGTACACTAACCGTTAGGTCATTCTGCCTCTCAACAAAAGAAGAGAAAGCCGTACACACAAGGAACTAAGATAAAAGAAAAAATGTGATCAATATTATATAAAGTCCCAGGTAAAATGAGAAATCAGAAAGAGATTATTTTTGACTTGGAGTGTGAGGAAAGGAAGACATTTTGTGACCCCGAGCACAAAGACTGTTCAGTTCATGGGCTTTCTCACCTGCCGGCTTGCCCCCAAGGGCCTTCTGTATTTCTTGGGCAAGATGCTTTGAAACCTCTTCTGCAAATTCTAGAATGCTGGGAAAGCAGATGATACCAGCAGACTTTTCCCAGGCCTGAAACAAAACAAACAGGGGAAAGTTTCAGTGGAATTTGATTTAAGAATTTAAATGTGTTAAAAAACCATCCGTGATTGACTTCTAGGGGAGGAACCAAGATAGTGGAAGGGAGAATGCATTCAGCTGAACTCTCCCATCATTCCCCTCCAAATGCCTGAAACTGAATTCTGAAAAATGCTATCCATTTCCAGAGAGAGAACTGATGAACTCTAAATGTAGATTGAAGCGTTCTCTTTTCACTCCTTTTTTTATGGTTTTATGTTGTTTGCTTTTTCTTTTGTAGTATGGCTAATATGGAAATGTTTCACACGACTTCATATATATAAAATTGAAATCAAATTGCTTACCTTCCCAAAGAACAGGGAAGTATGGGAGAGAGTGAAAGAATTTGGAACTCATTTTTTAAAAATATTGTTAAAAATTGAAAAGTAATTGAGAAATATTTAATGAAGTAACTTTTTTAAAAACTTTAAAAACAGGAAGAAACTGCCCCTTCCTCTGACAGAGAACTCATTTTTCAGTCCCTTCTTCCCAAACTCATCAAAAGTCATACTTTCAGAATTAGAAGGGGCCTCAGAAGTCATCCATCCCAACCCACTCCTTTCATAGATAAGGAGAATCTGAGCCCCAGGTTCAGATTCTGCCTCTGATATTACAAGCAGAGAAAAGTCAAATGATTTGCCTAAGATCACACAGGGAGCAAACAGCAGGGCAGGTATTTGAACTGAGGTCCTCTGATTCTAAACACAGTATCAATTCTACTAGACTCTGCTGCCTCAGATGGGGAGAAAGCCTGGACAACCTCTTTCCACTGACCTTCTGTCAGTGACTTTAGTTCTGAGTCTTTTGCCTCTTTTTGTATCTTCACCATGGTGCCTGATTATTGATATAATAGTCACTTAATAAATATTTATTGATTGATTGATTAATGGAAAAGGACAATGTATTTCCTACACACCATAATTCGTACATGCTTCCTTTCAAAATTGAGATTATTTGTAATTATGCCTTTCTCTCTTGTTACGTTTCATCTATTCAATATGTGTGTGTGTCTTTGTGTACCTATACGTATACAATACATTTTGTCTCTCTCATTGATTGGAATGTAAGATTCTTAAGGGCAGGAATGTAAGATTCTTAAGGGCAGAGTGGCTTGCACATGATAAAAACCTAATAAATGTTTGTTGATTGGTTAATTAATGGGGAGAAGCCATGACATATTCTAAATTATCCAAAATTGATTAAAGGTTTATTACTACATGCAAGGCACTTTTGTAGGCACCAAAACTCTTCCTTACACAATCAAACCTCTGCCATATTACATTTATGCAATTGGTTTACATGTCTTCTTCTCTTCAGATGGCCTTTCCTGAATTTGCTCTTACTGGGTTGTATTACATTAATCTTACTACTTAAAATATTTTTGTTATGTGTCTTATATCATTCTCACTTCCCCAATAGCTTCTTTTTCTAAAGAAGGAACAAGCCTTCCAATAAAAAATTAAGCAACATAAACTGTCACAGAAATCATACCTAATGGTGAATGTAGTATTTTGCACCTGCAATCCACCTATTCTCTACTAAGAAGAGGGAAACCCACATCATCATTGGTCTTCTAGAGTCTTAAACCATTTCTCCAACTTACTAAAGTCACTTTGAATTATTATCTTAGATCAGTGGTTCTCAACCTTCCTGATGCCACAACCCTTTAATATTCCTATGTGGGTGTATCTGCATGTGGGCAGACCCACCTGGAGAAAGATAGAGGAGTGATGTCTCAGCTCCTAAGACCATCAGAAATATGTGTTTTCTGATGGTCTTAGGCAACCCTGTTTGATCCCCAAAGGGGTTGCTACCCACAGGTTGAGAAGCACTGTCTCAGATCCAAGATGCTACCATCAATCACTGCCCTCCCCACCACCCATCAGCCCTTGATGACTTCTGAAATCTTAACATGCCTTCTAAACTAGATAAGGAACTTAGAACAGTATTAAACAAAGGTACATGGAACTGATAGCTTCTGAGCATGACTAGTACAACTAAAAACGACACTATCTATTGCTTACCACTTTTTAGAAACAATGCATTTATCTACCCACACCCCAAATAATTTTTTGTGTGGGCTTAATGATGATGCATTACATTTTTAATGAACTTGTCAATGGCCCAGAGACTTAGGGAAAAAGTGGGAACAGTGGGTGTGAGTTAGTGAGGTCAGTAGTCATGGTATCTATGTTTACTTTATTCCTTTGTAAGGAATGATATTTTGAACAGATAAATATTTGTGTATAATTTTTAAATCTACCAAATTGTTTTCCCCTATATTTTTCTCTTTTGTCATTCATGGCAACCTTCTGAGTGAGCCAAGGCGAGGCAAATTATTAAGCTCATTTCAACAGATGTGAAGAACCTAAGCCTCAGAGACGTTAAGTGATTTGCATAAGATTGATGAGTACTGCTCCTTTTCCCCCAATGTCATCTTGGACCACCCAATACATTTAGTAGATCAGGGTCTCCCAAGGGCATGTTGGTTCTCAAATAACACAATTTCTACAATTCATTTGTCAAGTTTACACTATTAGCAAGAATCAGAGTCTCATATTCAGAAGAGACCTCAGTGGCCATATAGTCCAACCCTCACTTGATCAAGAATCCTCTGTACAATAGCACTATCTTAGGCACTAGGTACTATACAAAAAGATAGAAAATGATATTTCCTCCCCTCAGGAAACTTACCTTCTCCTACAGGAGAACACAAATACCAGCATTAGATCTAGATATTAGTTACATGAGCCACACCTTATCGTAATACAAAGACTCTCTAAATATATTAGAGATAAGTAACAAAATTTATAATGAATGATATTGCACTTGTCTTGAGTGCTGCTGATCAATATAATTCTTCCAGGTTACTGTACAATAAAATTCCTCAGTATCATAGATGACAATTAAGAAATCATAATCCCAAAAAATTTCAAAAATTTAAAAAAGAAATTATACTCCAACTTATCATAAGTCAATATGGGTTTTTTTGCAAGATCTACATTTTATTTTGATTATTTCTTGTTTCTTTGTCAGTGCATATGAAAAGAATATAAAGTACGATCATTTTATTCCTTTGTGTTAGGATGAGATGTAATCTGTTCTGTTTTTTTATTTTCTAGTGTGTGGGCTTTTCATGTGTTAACCCATCCTTCCATGAGACATGTCTAAAAATAAATTTACCACAAAATAAACTATGATGGAACAAAGGAAACTCCCAAACAAAGTGTTCAAGACACTAGAAGGAAGAGAAAGTCGTTTTAGCAACTTATGGCTTGGTAGAGAAGGTGGCATTGGAGCTTGATGGTGAAAAAGGGGTGAATTTTGACAGGTAGAGATGAAGAAGAAGGGCATTGTAGGCATGAGGGTCAACTTGTTCAAATGTAGAAAGGTGGGACATGGAAAGTTAAGGAATCCAGCCTGACTGGATCATATAGAGAAGGGAGAGTAATATAAATAAGGCTGCAAAAGTAAATTGGAGCCAGGTTATAAAGGGGCAGAATCCTAGTGGCTGCTATCTTTTGACCACCAAGACATTCTCCTTCCTTCCTCAATGAGTTCAGTGCCTCTCTCACAGTCTTCTTCTCCATCACGACTCCTACCCTCATTCTAGGGGACTTCAAGATGAATATTGGTGTTTTTTTCAAATGCTTTGAGTTCCAAGATCTACTCATTCCCCATTCCCAGCTCCTCTACTTCGTTTCAGCTACCCATAGAGATGATCATATCTTTGATCTTTCCATCACTTACAAGAGTTACATTTGTGAACTCCAAAATTATTTTATCCAATCAAAATCTGTTAATATTCCATCTTTTCCTCTGTCTTACAAACTCTCAACTATTTTTCTTCCTCACCATAACCTTCAATCTCACTACCATTCAGTTTTTTCCCAGATCATGACTCCCCTGTCCTCCCCTCCCTATCCTGATTCTTGCTTAACTCTCCAGTCATTTTTACTCTACTGTATGCTCTACACCTGAATCCTTGATACTTTTGTCATTTCACTCACAATGCCTTGCCAAACATCAGTCTTGGATTTCTCTCACCACCCACTTCTTTTTCATATATTGCTGGCTAGTACTGGAGAAAATCATGAAATTGCTGACTGGATATGCTAAAAATTTATGTTACATTATCACATCCTGGCTCCAAGTATTGCAAGGTAATCTTTTGCTCTTCCTTAATTGATTCATCATCCTATTCACCACACTGGTTGTTCCAAACATTCATTTCCCTTCAAGTCTTCCATAGCAACCCACCTCCTCCCAGCTAAGGATTTTGCCAACCATTTCACTGACAAGATTGAGTTCATTCACCTAGAGTGTCCTCTTTTCCCACCCCCTCCTTATTTATATCACTCACATGTTTGTCTTCACTATTTTCTCCTTCATCCCTGTCTCACATGAAGGCATAGCTCTTCTACCATTTGTAAGATCAATCCCTTCAAATGCACAGTTGATCCAATCTTCTCCATTCCTTTCCAAAAGGTTATCTGTCTCTGTCTCTGTCTCTGTCTCTGTCTCTCTCTCTCTCTCTCTCTCTCTCTCTCTCTCTCTCTCTCTCTCTCTCCCTCCCTCCCTCTCTCTCTCTCCCTCTCTCTCTCTCTCTCTCCCCCTCCCTCCCTCTCTCTCTCTCTCCCTCTCTCTCTCTCTCTCTCTCTCTCATCTTCTCATCTTCAATTTCTACTACTCTACTAGCTCTTTCCCCACGTCTATAAAACTTGCTCATGGTCCTGCCCAGATTATGATCATATAACTGCCAAATCTAATGGACTTTACTCTATTCTCATACTTCATCACTCTCTATTTGCAGCTCTTGACGCTGATAATTACTCTCTCCTCTTGAGGTTATTATAATACTGATCCCTCCTGGTTCTCCTTCTACATACCCAACCACTTTTGTAGTTTCCTTTGTTCAGTCTTCATCCAGGTCTCATTCACTATCCTTCAGACTCTCCCAAGGGTCTTTTTGGACCTCTTCCCTTCTCCATCTGTTCTATTATCTCTGGTGAGCTCAGCAATTTCCATGGGTTCAATTATCACGTCTATGCTGATTCTCAGATCTAGGTGTCTAGCCCTATGCTCTCTCAAATTCTAGTGTTATATCATCAATTAACATTTGAAGATCTCAAACTGGATATCCAAAAGGCATCTCACAGTCAACATGCCATAAAAAGAATTCATTATCTTTGCCCCCAAACCAACTTTCACATTACTTTCAAAAGTACCAGCATCCTCCCAGTTGCCCAGGCTCACAAAGTAAGGGCTGCCCTAAATTGTTCACACATGCTAACCCACATCTCCTATCTGATGCCAAGACTTATCATTTCTACCTACATAACATCTCTCACATAATTTCTTTATCTCACCTCCTTACACAGCCACCGCCCTAGTGCATGCCTTTATTTCTTAATGCCTCGACTACCAAAATACCCCTGTAACTCAGAGATTCCTAACTTTTTTTGTGTCATGGGCACTTTTGCAATCAGGTAAAGACTATTGTCACCTAAGAAAATGTTTAATGCATGACATAAAATTCATGAGATTACAAAAGATATATTTAAATAACGATGTAATTTTTCCTAGGCAAGTTCATAGAACACCTGAAGTATATCCATGGACCCTTAGGACCATGGACTCCAGATAAAGAACCTCCTTCTACCTGGTATCCTTTTAACAAGTCATTCTCTACTCCAGTCCATCCTCCAGTTGTCTACTAAAATGACTCTTTGAAAGAACAGATCTAACTTGTCAGCCCCACACATATACACCCTCCCTAGTGACTCCTTATTTCTTACCTCCAAGATCAATTATAAAATCATCTGCTTGGTTTTTAAAGCCCTTTATAACCTGTCCCCTTCCTACCTTTCAGTCTTCTTGTAAGTGAGGGGCAGAACCTCACTAATCCAGCTACACTGATCTCTTTGTTGATTCTCTCTCATGCTGCTCCATCTTGATCCCCATGCCTTGGCACCGAGTGGTTATTCCCTATTTCTAGAATCCTTTCTTTCCTCACCTCTAGATCATGGATTCTCTAGCTTCTTTCAAGAATTGTTCAAATCCCAAATTCTGCAAGAGGCCTTTCCAGGTCTTCCACTTCTACCTTCACTCTCCTCCCTCTATGCTGCTAATACTCCCCCCTTGCGATTAACTTCCATATACCTTCCTGTATAGCTTGTATGTTAATAGTTACTGTCATGCTATCTCCCTCATTAGAATGTGAACTCCTTGTGGTCAGAGACCATGTTTTTGCTTTTCACTGTTTCCCCAACACTTTAATACAGTATCTAACACACAGAAGGCACATAATAAATGTCCATTCTCTCACTAAAAAAATTATGTAGACATCATTCTTATAAATCCATACTGTAAGTGGTCAAGAACTCAGTTCCCTTTACAGTACTTATCAATCAATGTTGTAATGTTTGTCTTTCTCTCAATGAATTTTACAGGTATAGAAACTGAATTTATAGGTCTAAAAATTATGAAATTATTCTTTTCCCTTTTTACTACAGAGACACCGAATAAGCTTTTCTCCATTTCTTCAAAATACTTTGAAAACATGAAGTGTGACTAAGAGGTACTTAATTAATGACTGTGATATTTGTGTAAAACAGGTAAGGAAACTGGAGGCTGATCACAAAGTCAACAACTGACTTTATACTTGGATACATAACTTGTATGTGTACATATACATATATATGTGCATGCACATTCTCATATATACACATAAATATGTATATATGCACATACATGTATACACCTATAAGTACACACCCATAAGTATTGTATACACATATACATGTGTATACACACATGTGTGTATTATGTATACATATATTTGTATGTGTGTACACACACACCCAACAGCCCATATTTATATGCAATTAAATTCAATATAATTCAAGCATTTATGAAGTACTCCATGTCAGGCACTAAGATAAGTACTGAGGACAAAAAGACAATAAATGATCTGTTCCTGCCTTCAAGAAACTAATATTGGTTTAAGGGGGTAGGTGGAAGAAAAAGGTAACATGAACACAGGTAATAATTCAAAATACACAAAATGATTTTGAAGCAGTTTTCAGATAATATAACAATTGTGGAGATGAGGGAAGACACACACGGATGATATTTACATATATCGTATAGTCACTATTCCGCTATGTTATAGTGGATAACGATCTAAACCTGGGTTCAGGTCCCACCTATTATCACCTGCTTATTGTGTGACCCTGGGCAAGTGACTTAACCTTTCATTGCTCCAGGTAATGCTTTAAGATTTGGTCACAGAGAAGGTGCCAACGTGCATTGGTAAAAGGACTTTCCTCATAAGGGAGTTTCTTCTTAACCCTTTTTTTGGCAAGACAATTGGGGTGAAGTGACTTGCTCAGGGTCACACAGCTAGTAAGTGTCGAGTGTATGGATCCTGATTTGAACTCAGGCCCTCCTGACTGCAGGATCCGTGCTACCTAGCTGCCCCTCAAGGGAGTTTCTTATACCAATAAAAATCACATATCTTGCCCCTATTCCTATAAATGCCTACACACACAACACGTAGACACAACGCATACATACATACGTGTGCACAAAGAGAGATGGGGTTTGTAGGGCTAAGGCTTTCATCGCGCTAGTGATCATCACTTGGAACAAACAAAAAACCTTGAAAAAATCAAACCCTAGAGGAAAAAAGTCCGAATCTTCTGACTCAAAAGTTCCGTGTGAAAATTGCTTTTCTTTCCATTTCTGAGAACTCCGCTGTGATATTTTTCTAACAAACACTCTTGCCCACTCCATGCACTTGCAAACCCCTCAAAGACCAATTTACAGTAGGTTGACTCAGGAGTATTTGCAGCATCTAGCGAGCAGTGGGACCGTAAAAGGCACGATACAATAACGTAAACTGGGCCACTGTGAGTTGAACAGTAATTGTAAATTGAGCCAGCTTCTCCCCAGACACAAATTCCTTCCTGGGAGCACGTTGGGCACTTCTGGAAGCCGCATTAACTCTTTGAGACCACGAGGGTACTATTTCGTACACTGAAACAATCATTTATCAGATGGTACCCTCGAGGCCTGAAAGAGTTAATGTAGTTTCCAAAAAGGCCTAATTTGCCCCCAAAGAGGAGCTTATGTGCTGGGAAAATGTGGTTTAATACTTCTTAGAACTTCTCTTTATTGACATTATCTAAGTTGTACTGGGATGCCTTGTGAGGCTCCATGCTGATTCCTTGCAGGGAAACCAAGAAATGAAATTAGATGTCCAAGGAAAAGCCAGGAGAGAAGTGAGGAAGAGTTTGGGAGGTGAGAAGACAGAGGAGTTCTAGCTCTGGATAACCGAATGTGCCAATATAATGGCACGGTAATGACTGTGAGATAACCATAGTGTTGCCTATTTTTTGTCTTCAAGCAAGGGCCGTCTCCAGTCCTGATCTATATCTGGCCACTGGACCCAGATATCTCCGGAGGAGAAAGTGAGGCTGGTGACTTTGCACAGCCCTGCCTCACTTAAATCCAATTCACTTTTAATTCGTGGCATCCCCTTCGAGAATGAAAGACAAAGAACATCTTGAAGCATCATCTTAAGTATAATGTTGGGGAAGGATATGATTTCCCTGGTCCAGAGATCACCTCGATGAGGAAACTCTGCCAACATAAGTCAGTGCCTTCTCTGCAGCTCTGTCTTAGAAAGTCCAGCTGGAGCCCTGAGAGGTTACAATGACTTGCCCAGGGTCACACAGCTAGTACACAGCCAAGCTGGGACTTGAACCCAGGTCGTACTGCTTTGAGTTCTTATCCCCATCTACTATGTCATGAATACAAGACAAAGGTCTTTGTGGCTTGGAGATCAGCTCTTTAACCACTTTTAAAAACTACCTCTCTCCCTTTACATATATGTGTGCTTGTGTGTGTATTATGTATACTTATATGTACATGTGGATATGTATGCATGTGTGTTCATGTGTGTGTTCATATGTATGTGCATATGTATATGTGTGCATGTATCTATTTATATGCATGTGTATGTGTATATGTATATGTATGTGGATGTGGATATGGATATGGATATGGATATGGATATGGTTATGGATATGGATAGGGATAGGGATAGGGATAGGGATAGGGATAGGGATAGGGATAGGGATAGGGATATCATAAAGTTGTAAAGTGTTGGAGTTGGGGGGAACTTCAGAGGTGCACTTGGGGACACCTGACCTGGATACAAAACCTGGTTCCGTGCCTCACTTGCATAAGTCCCATAGCTGTAATAAAAAAGAAGTCAAACTCAATAGTGTGGGAAGGTCCCATTCAATTCTAACTCTGATCCTACGATCATGCAATGAGCTTATCTAATCCCTGTTTTCTGGCAAGGGGGGAAACTCAGAGCCAGTGAACATAAGAGCCACCAGGCCAACGCTGATGCTAAGCGGCTGCACGACCTTGCTCAGTGAGTGGGGGAAGCCGGGGCTCTTGTCTCCTAGGTTCATGTTCTTTACATTCCACTCAAGGCCTTCGTTTCCTCACCTGGAAAAATGAGGAAGTGGGGGGAGAGTCAAATTAGGGGATGAACCCAGCAACCTCTGAAGTCACTTCTAGTGCTCAGTCTAGGGTCTGACAGCCACGCCAGCCGGCCCATGCAGTATTTTCTGCATCCTCACCATCATCCTCCCTGAAGTAAATAACATTATTGCCTCTATTGGATATATAGGAGAAACATAAGGCATAGCAGGGCCTTAGGTTAGGACATGATTTGTCTCCTTTAATCAAAGGATGATAGATTTATTATAATTACTATTATTATGCAGCATTTGCACAGTGTTTTAAGGTCTGCAAAGTTCTTTACATACATTGTCTCATCTGATCTTCACAGACAACCCTCTGAGGTACGTGCAATGGCTATTCCTATTTTACAAAAGGGGAAATGGAGTCAGGGAGATGGTCCATGATCTGCCCAGATCATTCAGCCAATAAGTGTCTAAAGCAGGATTCAAACTCAGGTCTTCTTAACTCCACATCCAACACTCTA
Organism: Pseudocheirus occidentalis; assembly: GCA_028646575.1. NCBI lineage: Eukaryota > Metazoa > Chordata > Mammalia > Diprotodontia > Pseudocheiridae > Pseudocheirus > Pseudocheirus occidentalis. The sequence goes on along the minus strand of CM053598.1, from coordinate 57,791,664 downwards.
TCTACCATGCCAAAGGTCATCTGATCCAAACCCTCTGATCTGTAACTGAGGAAGCTGAGGCTGAGGGGAATTTTGACCTGGAGTCTCAGACTCAAGGTGCAGCACTCTTCCTACTCTGCCTTCTAATAGAGAAATGGTATGCAAATATCCAAGCATGGGCCATAATGACTAAATCACACTTCTTCTCCTAAAGGGAATGGTCAGAGAATATGAGACTGATGCTGCAAGTTGGACATGAAAACTCACCTTGTTACTTTAGAGTAACACATTCTATTTTGATCCCTTTCTAAAGCTCTCATCTGCTATAGTGGGATGGCAACTTTGGGGCAAGGTCCAGTAGGTCCTTTCAAGTTAGAATGGCTTCAAACACAGATCCAGAGATGGGATGTCATCTGAGGGTTGACCTAACTAAGTTCAGGGAGATTTGTCTCTAGAAAGTTGACTATCAGATAATGAATTCTCTTGGCCACAAAAAGGAAGGAGAGGAGGGAGGGAGAGAGAGAGAGAGAGAGAGAGAGAGAGAGAGAGAGAGAGAGAGAGAGAGGGAGACAGAAAGGGAGAGAGACAGACACAGAGACAGAGAGAGACAGAGACAGAGACAGAGAGAGACAGAGAGACAGAGAGAGACAGAGAGACAGAGAGAGAAGAAGAGAGATTTTTATCAATGGAATGAGTACCAATGCCAATGAAATCATGGATCTCTGAAATATTATTGAGAAGGAAAATACAGTGAAGGAAACAGTGGAATGCAGTGAATTGCCTGCCTGACACTGCCTCAGGAAGCAGAGGACTTGAGTTGAAGTTTAGGCTCTAATGCTTACTGTGTGACTTTAGGAAAATCCCTTAGCTTCCCTGGGACTCAGCGCCCTTATTTGTAAAATGAAGAAGCTGAAGTGATTGGCCTCTAAAGTCCTTTCTAATGTTATGTCTATGATAGATCGCTATCCCCCCTTGGTATGAGAACTTAATGATTACAGGCGCTTCTTTGGCATTACAAAACAAATGTACAACCATTTATATGATAGCCTGCTAAACTTAGCATGTGGATATGATGTATTTCTTTTTTATGCACTTCATGACCACTGAAAATTGTCCTATTCAAGACTAAAGGGAAAGAACCATTCAATTCCTCTTTTGCCTCTATTTCTTCAGAGCTTCAGAGGAAAATATTAGAACAAAAATGGGAATCAAGGAATTGAAATCCAACAAAAGGAGGAGACAATAAGAAAGCGCTCAGTTTTCTTTGATGAGTATCAAGTCTGTGACCTTTACAACGTATGACAGAATATTTGAGAAATAAAGAATTGGAGAGACACTACAGCAGTGGAGATGGGCAAATGTTGTCTCCATTTGCAGAAAGAAGGAGAAGGTGTATTCTTCAAATAATACAATGATAAGTGGAAGTTTGATCCTGATCTCTGGATAAAATCAAGAACAATAAATTCAATGTCCACCTTGTGAATACTTAACAAAAAAAGCTAACATGAGCGGCCTAAGGATAAATCACATCTGACTAACCTGATTTTCTATTTTCATATAATACAGCACTCACAGATTAGAGCAATTCTATAGATCCAGTATATCAGGGTTTCAGCAAGGTATTTATTTAATAAGTTATCCCATGATATGCTTTGGACAAGACAAAGAGATATGGGTCAGTTCATCATTTTTCAGTCACTTTCAGTTGTGTCTGACTCTTGGTGACCCCATTTGGGATTTTCTTAGCAAAGATACTGGAATGGTTTGCCATTTCCTTCTCCATCTCATTTTACAGATGAGGAAACTGAGGCAGGCAGGATTAAATGACCTGCCCATGGTCACACAGAGAGTAAATGCTTGAGGCTGAATTTGAACTCAAGAAAATGAGTCTTACTCACTCCAGGATCAGTACTCTATGCACTGTGCCATCTTGCTACCAATATATGGGTTGGATAATATTTCAATTCCATGGATTCCTTACTGGATAAATGAACAGGTCCAAAGAATTCTGTATAATTGAACAGTGTCATTTGAAAGGGTTGGCATCTCACAGGGCTCTCCCCCTCAAGCCTTTTTGATTCAACATTTTTATCAGTGCTTTGTATATAGATTTAAATGGAATGCTTGCCAAATTTTCAGTTAACACAAAGCTGAAAGATACAGCTAATTTGGTAGATGACAGAATCAGATCCAATGAATGGTGGAAGATGCATTAGTTCTAGAATCAAGAGAGCCTAGACTAAAATTCCACTTCTGGTGCTTACTATCTGAGAGACCTTGGGTGAGTCACTTAACTTTTTTAAGCCTCATTTTCCTTATCTATAAAATAAAGGGGCCAGGTCATCAAAAAAGTTTTTTAGAGTATCTTTCCAAAACCTTTCCATTAAGATGACTTGTACCTGGACTAGGGGACAGTGAAGTGGATTAATGATGGGAAGTGCTATATAAAAGTATATTCTCAGGTACTCATTTATGGGAGCCTATAACGTGCATGGCAAATGGGCACTCTGTGATAGTATTTTTACATACTTAGATATGGGAAAACACAAAAATGCACCATTTCATCATTATGTAATTTGAGTAGGAGGCAACTGTAGAGATATATTAGGTATTATACTCTGTGTTAATTTCAAGGAAAATAATAACTTTTCAAATAGTCAACTTTTAATAAATTGGTATTCACGTTTACTTAAATTTACATGCACTAATTGCAAGGGGTGCTGATAAATGTTTAGCAACAGGTTCAGGGTGGAGAGCATGTGAAGGATACATTTTAAAGTTGAATTGATCTTGTTAACATTTTCTCTATCACTTTCTTGTGTCAATCAATAAAATAATAAAGGAATTACTGATTTGTAGCATATTTAAAAAAGGAAAGAGCTAGGGTAAATGGTTTCCGGGATACCTTCCTACTTTTGATCTATATTCTATGAAATATAAAGTAAATTTAACTAGATGAAATATCCCAATTTTCAATATTCAAATAAATAAATATCCAAAAAACAATAGACACAAGATAGGGGAGATGGGGGTTAGATTTTAGCTCACATTAAAAAGACCTAAAGGTTTTAGGGGACTCTACCAGTTTATGCTGCTTGGTCTCAGAGTATATAACAAGAGCCAACAGGCAGAAAATACGAGGGTGCTAAATATATAAGAAATTTTTTTAACAAATATTATCCAAATATGAAATACTTCTCTTGGGGGCTAATGAAGTCTCAGTCACTCTAAGTCCTTGAGGCAAGTTAGTGTGACATTTTTCTTTTGGAAATGTTGTAGAGGGGAGTCATAATTCAGGTGGATTTTGGGATATACAACTCCTATGGTCCCATCTAAACCAAAAAAATGTATTAAACAATGGCCATTCCATGGAGCATCACACACATGTTCCATAAGATGGTCATTCTTCTCTTATTATATGATTTCTACGACTTCAAGGTGGGCCAAACTGCCTTAGGAAAGAAAAATGAAGGGGAGGGGGCAGAGACAATAAAGCATTCAGAACAGAATTAGTAAAAAAAGTTATCAGCTTCCTGAAAGGATTAGTTCTATCACTGGTTTGCTGCTATAGTTTCAGAATCTTCCTTCAAGCCTTTTAAAGACTTCTATTACAGGGAAGAGAGGGTGGGAGAAGAGAAAGAGAGAAACGTGTTAAAGCAGAAGACACAGTAAGACGTGAGAAAGGGTCTTCAAAAGAGAATGTTCACTATTTGGATTGTCACTGCGGAACCATACCAGCACACAGGAAAAGGTTTTCCTCAGAAACAGTCAAAGTTCACATATTCGTCATTTTGAGAATAACATGAGAGCAACGTGAGCGGACGATCTATTCTTGGAATTCTGACGGCATTGCTAGAAAATGATTTCAACTATTTAGATCATTTCTAAACTATCATTAAAAAAAACCATGAGAATTAAAAATGATAACTCCGGCTAAAGGGAGTACCTACACGTGTCCAAAAATGACCAGTTATTTCAGGGGGCAAAGTTATTATAATGAAAAAGTCATCAAAATTGTTTTGCACTATATAGACAACTTGTCGTTTTATTAAATTGTTTTTTGACTTAACATAAAGAAACAGTTTGAAGCTAGCTTCTGAAACCAGAGTGACTACTGCAAATTCAGAATTCAGGAATAAGAATATTTCTTCCTTAAGTGGCAGCCAGAAAAGAAATACATTTCAAATTATGAATATAAAGGGGATTTCTTTGGGGAGATGATGGTTGATTGAGGTCATTTTCTCCCCAGACTTGATGGAGGAAAGACATTCCCAATATAAACAGCCAAAGATGAATGTGGCAAATCTACAAACCGTGGGCTATATTTACCAACTTGGCTCAGCCTTTTCACTTACGCTGCTTGAGACTGTAATTAATATTATAGGGAGAATAGAGAGTTTTCACTGGGAAAAGCAGAGTAAGGCAGCATATCATCTAGGTTTGACTCTTGACCAATATACATATTAAAAACAAATGCAGAGTAGTGGGTATTGGGCTTGGAACCAAAAAGATCTGAGTTTGAATCCTACTTCAGATATTCCATAGCTTTCTCATGCTGGTAAGGTTACTTAACTTCTCTGTGCTTGTTTCCTCATTCATAAATAAGGACATTGGACACAATGGTCTATAAGGCGCCTTCTAAATCTACAATTGTATTACCCTTTAACTAGGTAGACCAAGAGCCCTGAATTTGCAGCCTTATATTCTCTTTTGCCACAGCTCAAATTAATTAGTATTGAAGAAGGAAAGGATCTTGAGGGTATGTAAGAGTTGTTAACCTAAGGTACTTCTGTATAATGGAAGGTTTTGATCTTTGGTCCAGACACAGAGACAGACAAGTACAGACCTAATCTTGCCTAGGATGGACACTACCTGGCTTTTATTGACCAGGTGTGGTGACTGTCACTATAGAACGATCAGTTTGCCAGTTCTAGTGTTCTACCCTAACAGACTGAAAACCCAGTAAGGCAGAAACCCCATACCTAATAGAAACCCTGCCCCACCCAAGAAAAAACAGTCCAGTGGAAAAATGCATTAGGCAGAGATGCCACATTTCATGAAGAATAAATGTACTAAGATGAGCACAATAACATCACCAGAAGACATCTTGCGGTCTTTGAGGTATGAGACGTCTCTCTACACCTTCAGGTTTCCTTCTGTATGAGCCCTATATACATGCACTCTCTGGGGTAGCTATTATTTAGATTTCCATATGTGGTAGAGGGTGTGCCACCCTATGTCAATATGATATACTCATAATGTAACAGTTTATTTTTCTTCCTTAGCCTGATGCCCTTGAAAGGACAGCAGTTTTCTGGGTCTCCCACTAAATATAGGACTGACTTTCTCAGGGCTCTTGAAAACAGCCTGCTATGGTAGTCAAGGCTGGGCTTATTTACTTATTTACTTATTTACATGTGCTGCTCCATTTCTAAGGACCAGGGGAAAAAAGATAGCAGAGGAAGAAGTTGAGAATGTGATTTCTTCCTGCATATGTTTTTTTGTAATAAAATCAAACAACTTCTCTATAAAATATTTCTATGCATATGGTTAATGTGAAATAAAGTAGGATTATAATGAAAAATAGTTGTTTAAGCATTTCAAAATAATATATTTGAGGAAAACAAGAACTAATATTTTCATTAAAAGTTTCAAATTAAAATCTAAACAACCATTAGGTTTTTGGTGGGTTTCTTTAATATTAACACCCTATATTAGATAAGGAGACTAAATGCAGGAATATCTTTCAGTCTCCTGAAATCCCAAAGCAGATCATCAGCTAAGGAGACATTCATAACACAAAATACAGAGTATTACTTCACAAAATAATTTATACTTAATGTTTTATAGATATCTCAATGGTTGGTATCAGAATTCATTTGTGGATTCAGCTCTTTTACTACTTCAGATATTTTTTTGTGCCTCAATTTTCTGACTTTTCAAAATGGAATAGTAATCCAAATGCTTGTCCCTTGTTTACTTTTCAAATTAAAGTGTTTAATAAAATAACTGATAGAAAGGGTTTAAAGCCTTTCCACAAAATGATGCTTATGGGTTCATAGGATTTATAACCTGTCTGTTTATAATGATAATTTTTATTATTATATGTGAGTTCCAGAAACTTTGAATAACCTTTTGATTTGCAAATACAATGGAGATGAAAGTTGAATTCTAATACATCCATAGCCATCCTATACCTTGCCAATTCTTAAGTGAAATTTTAAACAAAGTTGTTTGATTTTTTTTGTTTTGTTACTAAAGTGGCTTTTCTGATCGGGTCCTAAAATGCTGGAGATACTACCTTTGTCCTGCTCTACTCAGCAACTCTTGTAGTCAACTCTGTCCTTTAATAGCACCTGCTAAAGTAGTTCTAGAGTGCTTTATATCTAAGTCCAAGGCTTTCCAATAACAACTCCCAAATCAATACTCAGACAAAAGCTTGTCATAAAAAGATACATTTTAGAGCATTTCAGGAAGGTAGGCATCCTTGATGGATGGCATACGTGTATCCTGGGGACTACAACTCTCTGAAATTAACTTTGGGTCTTTTTCTAAACTTGTACCAGTCCCCCACTCCTCTACAGTTCCAAAAATAAGAATACCAACCTTTAGGAACAGAGGCAGAAGCCTCAACAAAGTCCTTTGCTTGTTCTCTGGGTTGGGGAACGGGGCTTCCTGTACATATTCCAGAAACTGCCTCTCTAGCATCTCCCACAGGGCAGTGGGGCATTGGGGATGCCCTCCTTGGAGGAGTTCAGGCTGCAAAAGATCACTAGAATTTGCTTCTTGATCTGTCTTGTCTGGCACATCTTCTTGCTCCTTTAAGAAGTCTTCTTTATCCATGTCTTAGACAGAGTGACCTATTTTGAAAATATAAATAAATAAAGTTACCATCTTATCACAGGATTTTCTGACCTTTAGCTTCAGGAATCAATAAAAGCTATAGTATTCACTCAATTTGACTCTAGGTATGTATTACCCCCCAATTATGTGAGATTAAATGGTTAAGAAAGCTGGGCAAAGAACAGAATCAATAAATATAATAATGATTTTGCTACATTTACAAGTCCATGTCTTGAATTTTAGCTTCCTTCCTTTCATAGTCTTAGTTTGGAACCAATGTACTCTCTCACTCTACTGTACCCTACTCCCCTCAGATTCAAGGCTATCTATCTGGTCCCCCTGACCTCCAGGGGAATCTTCACTAGATAATTAACTTGAAAGGAAGCTTTGCAAAAAGACACAAAGGAGACATATAAGTAATTTTTGTATATAAAATCTAAAGATATGCTAAAGGCATAACAACCTAAAGATATAGAGTAAAAGCAATATGAGCTATAAAAAGTCAAAGGTAAATGCTGCTCTTTGTAAACCTAGACACAGGAGTAGGGAGAGGAACTAGACATTTCATTTTGAAAGGAAATTTCTTCCACCAGTGCAGTTGGGTACTTTCAATGCGACATATAGTCTTTAAGAGCTGCCTAGGAAAGCAAAGGTTGAATAACCAGCCCAATGTCATAAAACCAATATTGCGGAGCGGAGCCAAGATGGCAGTGTAGAAGCAGCAAGGTCCTGCAGCTCCCACACCACCACCCTAAACACCATTAAATTATGAGCCCAGATAAAGTCTAGGAGTCTCAGACTCACAAAAATACAGAGAACACATCTCTCGATGAAGACAGCTCAGCAGCAGGGGCTCATCTCGAAGCCGGAAGAGAGGTTGGAACAGCCTGAAGGTGAGACCGAGGCCAGGCCTGGGATGGTGAGAAGGAGCCGGGCTGAGCTGAGCCAAGCGGGCACCACAGCCAGTCTGTAGGAGAGATCTGCAGCCTCCAGCACCTCCATATCTGCCAAGGAGTGAGGAACGGGGATGGGAGAGGCCCAGCAGAGCAGAGACCTAGCCAGCCCAAAACCGCAGCGGCCACGAGGAGCCTCCCAAACTGCAGCCAGTCTACTTCAAAGAAAATCTAAAGCACCTGCCTAAGGGGAGCTTAAAATCAGAAGAGTCGGGTAGTGAAAGTGAAACTCTGAAAATTAATTGGGGATGGTAAAGTAGTTCGACCATTCTGCCCCCAGGGCAAGGAAGCAGTGGGGGAAGGGAACTGCTAAAACCAGCTATGGCCCCCACCAGGCTGCTTCAGAACCCCTGGCCTGCGAACTCCGCAGGGGGGCTGAATTGATTGATCATGGCCAAGTGCTCTTGCATTGAGCAGCCTGGATCCAGATCATGGTCTTGGGTGGTGGTCCTGGGGTGCACTTTCAGCAAGCCAA
>CM053598.1:57751542-57782914 GCA_028646575.1 Pseudocheirus occidentalis | reverse complement strand
ATGTGAAAGGATGATACTTTAAAAGGCGAAATTCTGAGGTGGGAGAGGACTAGAATGAGGAGACAGGGAGAGACAAAATGGGATTAATCATCCCATAGAGAAGAGGCAAGGGATAACAATTACAATTTTACTTTCAACTACTCTCATTGAAATTGGCTTAGTTAAGAAATGGCATAATCTCTAAACTGGGCATCATGCCACACAGAAGAGTAGGGGGCATGGGGATGAGACAGGGGAGGACGGAGGGGAGGGCAGGGTCTAGGGGAGGGAGACTGGAAGGACACACTTCAGTAAACGGACAGGAACAGGGCAGAGAACAGAACAAGGAGGGGAGGGATAGGAAGGAGAGACAGACGATCACTGTCACAATATGTCCACTATGAAGATGTCCTGTATAATCACACATCCATAGCTTGTATTGAACTGAGTGTCCTTCTAGTGGGGATGGGTGACAAGGGAGGAATCGAAAGAATCTAGAATTCAAAGTTCTCCAATACCTGCAACTAGGAATTAAGATATACGGGGTGGGGGGGCAGCTAGGTGGCGCAGTGAGTAGAGCACCGGCCCTGGAGTCAGGAGGACCTGAGTTCAAATCCAGCCTCAGACACTTAACACAAAAACTAGCCATGTGACCTTGGGCAAGTCACTTAACCCCAACTGCCCTCCAAAAAGCAAAAAAAAAAAAAAAAAGAGTAACTTGATCTAACTAGCAATGTGGGAGGGAGAGGAGAGATAATCTTGGAATGAGGAAAATCTAAGTTAATAGGAGTTGAAGATTGAATGGTGTAAATGAAAAGGAGTAGGAGGGGGGAGTATCATCTAAACAATATGACTATCAACACATATCCTTACTCTGTAATCAATATAAGCTTATAAGCAAAGCAAATCTGTTCTTTCATATCCCTTATTTCAGGTCAATCATCCGTGCTATTCTGATATTTCAGCTTAGGACAGTTCCCCAGTTTCCTAGAAAAACCACCCCCTGAACCTCAAATCATTTTTCCTTCTATAAAACCTAATAGTCTGCGTATGAATGCATGTATATACATTACATATATATATGCATACACACCCACATATATATGCATATACACCCACATATATGTATATAGTGCCGCAGTGAAGAGAGTGCTAAATTTGAGCCAGACAGAAAACTGAATTCAAAGTCTACCTCAAACTCTTCCTTGCTAAATGAACCAAGACAAGTCATCACTCTTCTCTAAGCATTCATTTGCTCATTTATAAAATGGGAATAATGGAACTTAGTTCTCATGGGGGTTGTGTGAATCAAACTAGATGACATATATATATATATATAAAATATCAGCTAGTATGCACATGTTTGTATATATGTGTGGGTGTATGTTTATACACATACCTATGTATACATAGTATCCTGAAAGTCTTAGTCTTTTTAAAGCTTAAAACCAGGCACACCATGTAATTCTGATGTTCTTACATATTAAGCCATGCATGTATGTATATATATGTATATATCATATATACATTTTGTTTAATATATTTATGTGTGCACATATATAAATAGATTTATGTACACACATGAATATATTATATACACATATGAAGGTCTATACGCAGATACATACATATATAGAAGATATACATTTAGATGTATATTGTGTTTATACAGTCAATCCTCAACTTTCATGGGAGCAACATTCCTAGAAAAAGGTACAAAAGTCAAAAACTCGAACTTTGATGCACTGAACCTCTGGCATTAGGTTCCCACAACCACCAGAGATGGTTGCCAGAGATTGTTAAAAAATACACTTCTCTGCATACAGTTCTTTATAACAAAACGTTAATTCTGTTTAATATGCACTTTTTCTAACACAGTAACCATAAAATAACCCATAGAATGCAGGGAAAAGGAGAGGCAACGTGGGACAAGAGAAAGGGAAGGGGCCATGATGTCAGAACTTCAAGTTTAAAAAGGGAAAATGTTAACCTGCCTTCTTTAATCTCCCTTTGGGCTCCTTGCTTGAACTGTTTCCCAAAGAAAAGCACATGAGTCTCAGCCCCATCTGAGCTTGGTACTCCAACACAGCCATGCTTCTCACCATGGTGCCAGCCCACTCTGGAGTCCACAAAGGAGGCAGGAATCTCACTGGGTAGCACAGTATCAGCAAGAGGGTAGGGCTAACTATCATCTCATTAACCCACAAACTTAGCTGCTTTTCTATTTTTTTTTCAGTTCCCTCATTGCACACTTGATAGGTTATGTTAGCACATTCTGGAGCGTATTCTGGAGGGAATTTATGAACACTTTTACAAGTACTTTCCTCCTTTTTGCAGATATAAAGAATCTCTATTCATTAACACCAAACTCACGGCCAGCAGAGACTGCAGACGTTCTGGCATGAAATTTATCTAACACCTTTATTTTCTCACTAAGCCACATCACTGACTTTTGCATACTTGAGCTTAGAGCCCAAAGGACTTGCACTACTTTTTGGAGACATAAATGCAACAGAAAACTTGAGTTTTATTTTTTATTTTTAAATATATTTCCATATAGTCATGTTTTGAAAGAAGAATCATAACAAAAGGAAAAAACCTTAAGAAAGAAAAAAATCTAGACATTGATCTGCATTCAGACTCCATGGTTCTTTCTCTGAATGTGAACAGCACTTTCTGTCATGAATCTTTTGAATTTGTCTTAGATCATTGTGTTGCTCAGAAGAACTAAGTCTAATAAAGTTGGTCATCATACAATGCTGCCTATTACTGTATACATTGTTCTCCTGGTTCTGCTCACTTCACTCAGCATCAGTTCATGTAAATCTTTACAGGTAGAAAACTTGAGTTTTAAAGGTAAAAAAAAAAAAGAAAACAGAAAACAAATATACTGGGAGCATGTATGGAAGTCATGACATGCTTATTTTCCCCATGGAATCTTTTTTTTTAGATCATTTCCATGCACTTAAGGGCATTGTTGATGAAAATTAGAAGGAAATTGGCAGATTTTTTACAGATATACACTAGAGGCACACAACCTACTGAAAGATTCATATAATATGATATCTTATTGTGTTAATTGTTCATAAATTGCCAAAAAGGAATTGCACCAGATGGAAAAGCAAAGATGGGCTAGAATTTATTCTCTTGGAGGAAGTACCTAGCTCAGTGAGACCACAGATCTGACACACAAAAGGAGTTTTATGACCAATAAAATGTTTTACTTCATTAGTAATAAAATCATAGCATTTCTTACCCTGTGAATTGATTAGGTTAGGTGAGTCCTGGTCATCGTTCTTCTACATTCTTTGCCCAACCCAATTCCAATTACTCAATACTGTTTCTTATGGAGTTTCCACAGGAGTTCCCACATCTGTCTCTTCCTCTCTTCTCAGAGAACTTCTACCTCAGTTTAGACCTTTACTAATTGTTACTATGCTCTGGCACCAGCTTTCCAACTGTTTTCCCTCCTTCCAATTTCTCTACTCTCCAAATGATCCTTCATACAGCTTAAAGACTGATATTGCTAAAACACCAAGTCACTCCACTATTTAAAAAACTTCAGTAGCTTCCTACTGCCCTAAGAATAAAATACAAAATCTCAGCCTAACATTTAAACCCCTCCCCCTAATATGCTTTCCAGCTAGGCAAATCAAGTCAAATATCTATTAAGTGTCTGCTATGTTCCAGTCTTTGTTCCAAGTGTTGGAGGTGCAAAGAAAGGCAATAAACAAAAACAAAACCAAACAACCCCATGGCTTCTGCCCTCAAGGAACTCACAGCATGATGGGGAGACAACAAGCGAAATTATATACAAATAAGATCTTATATGTATGTGCATGAGAAGAGATGGAGAAAGGGAGGGGGAGGGAGGGAGAGAGGAACGAGAGAGGGAGAAGAAGGAGGAGGAGGAGGAGGAGGAGGAGGAGGAGGAGGAGGAGGAGGAGGAGGAGACAACAGGTGAGGGGAGGGGAGGGGACCAAAGGGGAGGAGATCAAAAACTAAAAGACTAAAGGAAAGGCTTCTATCAGAAAGTAGGGCTTTAGCTGAAATTTGAAGGAAGACTTTCTAGTCTCATTTACTGTTACTTCCCTTCACTCTCCATTCTTAGCAAACAGATGTGCTAATATATCTATTACCTGTAGTAAATACTCCCCACATATGACATGCACATGCCTTACCTTTACCTTACATAATTATTAGTTTCTTTCAAATCATATCTCAGCTGCCACATCTTACTTAGAGTCTTTTCTAATCACTTGCCAAGACATAAGTTCTCTTTCCTTCTTAAAATTATATTATTTTGTACTTATTTGCATGTGTATGTCCTGTATCCCCCTAGTAAAATGTAATCTTTTAGAGGGTAAGGATGGATTTTTGTTTTTGTATCTCCAGTATCTGAGCTAGTACCTTGCAAAGAGTTGGTGGGTTTTTTTCATGTTAATTTGAATTGAATGTATGATACACAACAGGTTGTTAAAGTTTATGTGAAATCACTTCCCTTGGGCTACATAGTATAGAGATGATTCCTCTACTAAACCAGGGTTTGGACTTGGTAATTTCTACATTTCCTTCCAGCTCTAGGGTTCTAGTAATCTAAGAAATGAAAGGCAACCACCACAACCCCTACAAAACTGCCTTTAGTGCTAGGTTCAGTCAATCAATAAATATTGATTAAGTACCCTACTATGTGTCAGGCACTATACTAGGCAACATTCAGGAAAAAAAGATAAAAAGCAAAAGAGTTCTTTCCCTCAAGGAGCTCATATTCTGTGGGGGTAAGGAGGAGATATACTCATGAATGAAAATTTGAAAATGAAAAACCATTTGCTAAGTGGCTACTCTGTGCTGATCAAAATGCTAATAATGCTGTAAATGAATAAACATATATAGAAATATATGCAAAATAAATGCAAGCTAAATTTATAGAGGAAGGACATTAGATACTAGAAGGATCAGGGAGGGTTTCAGGTACAACATACTGCTTGAATTGAGTTTTGAAGGAAATAAAAAGATTCTAGGAGGTGAAAATGAGGTGGGAATGCCTTAGATTACAGGAGGGGAGGGAGGCAGTCTGTGCAAAGCCATAGAAATGGGAGATAGAGCTCAGACAAAATAGTGAACGAGGTAACCAGTTATTGTTTTGACCAAGTCTCATGTTTTTAATGCCTACGTTGTCTTTCATGGTGCGACTGAATATATTTGAATTTGCTTTGGAATTATGGGAATGACCTTACAAGCTTGAACAATAAACAGAGTGAAAATGTCAACATTCTACTATATTTTTTATCTTATTGACTGCTTTGTAATATATTTTAAGTAAGCAGCCAGAGTGTTTTAAATAATATTTTATTTTTCCTGAATTACATGAAAAAATAATTTTTTTAACATTTTCCTTTAAATTTCAAGTTCCAAATTCTATCCCTCCCCCCCTCCTTGAGACAGTAAGCAATGGCCAGAATGTTAAGAAGACATACGACTGGCTGGCATAAGCCCTAGGTGCTTGGCACCTTTTTCCACTTCCAGCCACTACTGGATCCATTTCTATTGAGGTAAAGCAGCCCCTCTGACAACTGTTTTCACTTTTATGCAAGAACCAGCACTCTGGCCATTAGCAAAGCTGAGACAAGCTGGCTGTCTTAGCCCGGGGACATTGAACATCAGCTGAACTAAGTTCAGTGGTCACACTGCAGTGTGGGGTTATTATGATATCATTTTGGGGTGGGAGGGAAGGGTAGTATTCTTGGCATTAAAGAAGAGAAACAGTTATAATAATACCAATCACAATTACATAGCACTTTAAGGATGGCAAAACAAAGAGTGCATACTTCTAAGGAGATATTAGTAGAAATAAATAATAATAAATAGTAAATTCACGTGTATAGAGCACTTTAAAATCAACAAAACCATTTCCTCACAACTCTGTGAGGTAAATAATGCAAATATTATGATTCCATTTTACAGATTAGGAAACTGTGATTTGAGTCAGAATCACCTGGCTAAGTAAGCATGATCACTAACTCAGACTCTTTCAGAGACTGAGGTTTTTGTCACTATGTCATGAAGCTTTCACTAGAGTCCCCCACAAGAGGAGGAAAAACATGCCCAAACACAATTACTAAAAGAAACCTACAAAGGCCACATATGCTGTCAACTTCACAAGAAATAAAAGAGATACGATGACAAGTTGCTTGCCCACTTGTGACCGAGATGGCAGAAAGTATTCATCATGCTTTATTTTTAGATCTGGGCAAACAGAGAGCTTGTTCATTTCAGAGTTTAAATGGCAGCCTAGACTAAAGTTGGTAACTCCTTCCTGTGACACTTCCCCTAGAGTTCTTTTCCTTCCTCTGTTTTTCCCCATGGGGCAACAGTTCTATTCTGCTGGGTACCAGATAAAAGAGTGACCTTTCTGCATTGGAATCCAACTTCAGGAAGCTACAAAAGTCAATGAATGAATATCTTTCAGATTTTCCAACTCAATTTAGACCTTTAAAGGCCATTCTCTAAACACACAGACTCAAGTTTCTCTCCATTCTAGTCCATCCTCCATTGAATACAATCCATTCATCCTCCTTTCAACCGCCAAAGTGGTTTTCTGAAAGAGTAGTTTGGACCACGTCACTCCTCTATTCAATAAACTCCAATGGGTCCCTAATAACTTCACGATCAAATATAAAGTCCTCTCTTAGATTCTTCACAACCTGGCCCTTTCTACCTTTCCAGTCTCCTTATATTTTACTTTCTTCCATGCAGCTACACTGAACTACATGTTGTTAGTCCATAACAACACATCTCCAGTCCCTGAAACTTTGAAGTTGTTGCCTTCATGCCTAGAGTGCTCTCCCTCTGCACCTTAGCTTATCTGGCTTCTTTCAAGATTAAGCTCAAATCCCCTCTTCTACAGGAGACCTTTCTTAGTTCCCCCAACTACTAATGACTTCCCCTCTCAGAGGACCTCTCATCTACTGTGTATATATCTTGCATGTACCTAGTTATTTCCATATTGTCTCCTTCATTATAATGTGAACTCCTTAATGACAGGGACTGGTTTTGCCTTTCTTTGTTTACCCAGGGCTTAGAACAATGCCTGACACAGGGTGAGTGTTTATCAGTGTTTTATGTCAAACACAGGGAATGGATGGTTGTTGCCTGAATACTAGTCTAGATAAATTCCAAGAGACTTATCATCAGAAGGTTGACTTTTTAGTTCTGACTTCTGTGGGAGAAGAATGAATAGGGGAAAGGATCAGGAGAAGAAATTGAGCTGAAGGAGGAAGATTTGTGAGGGTTATTGGGAGGTCTTTGAAATTGTGAAGGACAGCTGGTATGTGGAGAAAGATGTCTTCTAACTGACCAGGAGAATATTAATTACATCACTGAAGACCTACATAAAGAAGATTGTTAAAGAATATTTTGGGGGGCTAGGCATTGAGAGAAGCATTTGCAAAAGGCAAACAAAAACATTTGAATGATTACTATGAATCTTTGGAAATTCCTCTGCCCCATCATATCCTTTGAATTCTAGTGTTTGCTACCCTAGAGATTTGTAACCATTAAGAGCAGAGCCACGCGGAGACATCATTCTTTCTCTTCCTGGTTGAGCTGAAATATTTTATCGCATTACCAGTCAAAGATCTTCCTTACTATTGGGTGCTCTTTGATCTAACTTTCTTGAGAGCAGGAACTTTCCTTAGCCTCTTTTTTGTATCTCTACTCTTTGGAACAGTGCCAGATAAATAGTAGGTTCTTAATAAATATTGGCTGATTAATTTATTCTAATTTGTATAACTACCCTGACATTGATTTACTATTTTACTTGGCTAAACTGGTTTATTCACTATTCACTATTTGTGATGATCCTTCTATAATCAGCCTTTGGTGAAAGGGAGTAAAGATGACCACTGTAAACTAAGAGTCCTGCTCCCCCTTGAGAGGAATCGGGGAAGTCTCTTTGTTTAGAACCCCTTGGAACTGTAACCCTAGACTAAAATTTTTGAGGGGCAGCAGAGAGACACAAGTCTAGCCTTATAGAATCTTGGAAATAGGAGAGATCTCTCAGTCTCAGTGGCCCCTAGATCTTTGCTGCTCTTCCTCTGCCACCAGATAATGTGCATGGCCCTCTTCCTACTTTCTATGGAGGTAGACCAGAACGCAGGTCATATTTATCCATATCACCTAAGAGTCACATTTATATATTAGACAGACCCACATGCAAATATCTTACATATACTTGATAAAAAGTCTTAGAGTCAAGAACTTACTTCCATCTGACACATACTGGTTTAGGGATCTTTGGCAGGGCACTAACTTTTCAGTATCCCAGGCTTCTCTTTAAGACTATCAAGTTCAAGAGAAGCTGCCAATATGCACTGGAGGAGGGCGCTTCCTCTTTGGAAGTTACCTATACTAACAAAATCACAGTTTCAATATCATTCCATCTCACTGCTGACAAACTGGAACATATGAATAATGGAGTATCCAGGATGTTAAGGGATCTTGAAACCATGTCATATGAGGAACAAATTAAGGAACAGTGGGCAGGGCTTGGGGATGGGGATGGGAGAGAGGGGGAAGAGAGACTAGCTTTTATTTTTATTATTATTATATTGAAAGAGGATTAGATTTATTTTGAATTTCCACAGAAGGCAGAACTAAGACCAATAGGGGAAAAATACAGGAAAGCGTAGTTTGACTTGAGATGATGATGAATTTTCTACCAATTACAGTCATCCAAGGAGAAAACTTCTTTGGGGGAGTTAGGGAGTCCTGAGAAGTATTCAAGAAGAGACTAATTGAAGCTTTTATCAGGGATATTATTGTAGAGGGTATTTTTTTCATGGTGTCTGTGTTGACCTAGATGGCTTCTAAATTTTCTTCCAAATGTACAGTTCTCATATGATTATCTAGTTATTCACATATTTTCACAGAATGATTGGTTGTTTGGAAAGATTCTAAGGGATATGATTTAAGAAACTTATCTCTAGAACCTGAAGAATCTTATTCTGGGGCTGGTAAAGAAAGAAGATATACAGAAATCCTCCTCATGCAGAATTAATACCAATGAAATATGAAAATCTATTATATTCTTTTTTAAAGTGCCCTCCAAGCCATGAGTAAATGGCTGTTTGATAAAATTAAAGATAAAAAATCGATTTTCTCTTCTGTCACTATGTCACCTTATATGTTTTCAGATAGAAAGCTCAACATGTAGAAACTGTATTTTTTCTTGGTGTTTTTTTTCTTGTAATATACATGGTTGTAAATTGCCCAAAGGCCCTGACAGTGAGAACAGCCTGTAAATTTAATGAATAAATAATAAAAAACATTCATTTTTCAGTGTAGTTTAAAATAATCTGTTTCTTTTCCTTTCTGAAAGCAGGTTATAAAAACAGGCTCAACGTGACTTGCTTGGAAAATTCATCTGGAAAACAATCCTTATATTATCAAGGACCTTGGCACTCAGTTCTGTTAAATCCATGTTTCTTGACTCTGTAACACATTAGCATGGGCAGTGCATTCATCAACCCTATCAAATTTGTTTCTTCAAGTTGTTGGGGAGAATATCTACAATCCAATGTATAAAGAATTTCAACACAGGCCTCCAGTAAGATAAAGTAAGTGGAATGTCTCCCTAAATCTTTCTTGGAAGGAGTCTAAAATCCATACAAAAAAAATAAAGAAAAGGTCCTGCTCTTGTCTTGATTCTATGGCTATAACCATAGATGGTACTTGGTTGTACCAGATGCCATCAAAATATTTGATTCAGGCAACCAACTATTTATTTTGTCTACATAACATTAGTCAGATAATTTGGTTTTCTTCAACTGCAAATATTAATTATTTACATACCATGTAAGCAAATCCTATGTATATATACACACACCCTCTACATATACACATTCATACATGTCAAGTATATCATAGAGTTATAGGCCCTTGGAGCTCAAAAAAGTTTTTACTTTTAAAGTATAGAAAGGACTTAACTACCAAGCCATTACAGATATCATGGCTCCCCTTGTCAAGTTTGGAATACCAAGGGATAGAAAGACACATAACTGCATCCAACTTAACCTAAGGCAACATTTCCTGAATATTATACAAGCCAGCTGGATTCTTACAGAGCATTGGGTAGAGGAAGGCATATGCATAATTACATGACTGTCATCCTCTGGGTCTAACCCAGGGAAGTGAAGGTGTATGTCTAAGTACTCCCAGAAGGATCTGTCTATCCAGATAATGGCAGAACAGCCTCCAGATGACCAATTATTTCTAGAAACTATATGGCTTTACACAGAAGTAAACAAAAGAAACTGAATACTACAGTTTAAGGTAAGTAAACTCAAGTTGCTTTTTACTAATTCAGTTATGAGTAGGTCAGATAAATTTGAACATAGAAGATGAAAGAAATCCCTTGGAAACAAGAATTTTAATCATTGTTATTTATGAGTAATAATCAACTGTTTCTATCTATATCTTCATGACACTGTTCCCCCTTCTCTCTTTGGGTGAAGAGACCTGTTTTCACCAATCTGAATCAATGGTATAATGGTAAAAAAAAAATTTCAATTCAAGAAACATTTATTAAGTGCCTACTGTGTTCCAGAAACTACCCAAAATAAAAATGAAACCTTTTCTGTTCTAAGGGAATTTGCATTTGACTGGGGAGAAACAAAATGTGCATAGATGAGTAAATGCAAAATATGTACAGAGTTAGCATGAGGTCCTTTGAGGGATAGTACTAAAAACATAGAGACTCCAAAATGGACTCCTGTAAAATATATATATATATCACTTAACCCAAGCCTTAAAGAGAACTAGTGATTCTAGAAGGAGGAGTTTGGAGCAAAAGACTTTGATTCACATCCCAGGTCTACCACTTACTACCCACCAGACAAATGGACAAATCGTTTTGCCTTTCCAATCCCCAGTTTCTTGCACAATCTCTCTCACAAGGCTATTATGAGGATCTAATGAAATAAATGTATATGTATATAAAGAACTCTGAAAACCTTGAAGAATTATTTTAGAGAGATATAGGATAGAGTGCTGAGCTTAAGAGTCTAAAAGACCTGGGTTCAAATCCTTCCTCAGATACTTAATAACTGTAAAACTCTGGGCAAGTTACTTAATCTCCTCAGGCCTCAGCTTCCTCATCTGTAAAATGAGAGAACTCAACTAGATGGCCACCAAGAATGGTCCCTTCCAACTCTAAATCTATGATCCTGAGTAATTACGGTAACTAATCATATATAAGTAATTTAAATGACATGTTACTGGTTTCAAGCATAGGTTAACCTCAACAAATCATGGGTATAATCAGGAGCTAAAGAGTATGTTGTCTAACAGTGGTCCATGGTGGGTAATAACCATCAAAGATGGACCTGACATGGTGGAGTATAAGAAGCCTTAGTCTCAGAGTCAGAAGCCTTGAGGCATAGCTCTATGCCTAGCTCTGATACGTGACTTTAAGAAAGTTACTTCATTTAATTAAGCCTCAGCTTCCTCACCCCCATACTTCCTAACTTCACTATGTCTGTCAAGGGCACCAGCATCCTTCCAGTCACTGCAGTTTGCCGCCTTAGAGTCCTCCTTCTCTTTTTACCCTCCATCACTGTTAATGCCAATCAGTTGTCAAGATCTGTTGATGCTACCTCTATGACACTGCTCACATCCAACCCCTTTCTCACCCTAGTTGAGTTCATTATTACCTCTCTGTTGAGTAGCAATAACTTCTTACTTGATTTCCCTACCTCTAGTCAGTATTTTCTCCAATCCATCCTCCACATAAATATCAAATGAATATCTCTATGTAGTGCCTTGTCACTCCATTTTTCAAGAAGCATCAATGTGTCTCTAGAGCATTGATGATAGAATTCAAAATCATCTCTTTGACCCTTGGAACTCTTCACAATTTGGATTCAATCTACATTTGCCGCCAGTTCTCATTACTCTTCCTCCTACTGTACTCCATGTTTTAGTCAAACTAGTATACTTGTAGTTATCTATGTATGACCTTCAGTCTTCTACCTTCCACCTTCCACCTTTGCACAAGCTCATCCTTACCTGGAATGGTGTTCCTGTCCTTATTTTCAGCCTTTGATATTTTTAACCTCATTCAAGGCTGAATGTGAGTGCTATCATCAATGAAAAACTTCCTTAATATCCTCAATTGTTAATGTCTCAATACCCCCCAAAATTACTTGGTATTTACTTTGTAAATATATTGCATTTATATTTATTTTATTTATATTTACATATTGTTGTACATATAATTTCTCCCTGGCAGAATGAAAACTCCTTAAAGGCAACAATTGTTCTCACTTTTATCTTTGTAACTCCAGGAGAAACCAATAAAGTGCTTAATAAATACTTGTTCAATCAAATTTAGTTGAATTTGTAAAAACAATGAGTTTGGATTAAAATTATATCTAAAGTGGCATTACCAATGACTGCAAAATTCTATGATTCTCTGAGGAAAACAAACTCCTCAGACAGTTTCTTTGGAGTGGAGGACCTTTTGGGGGAAAAAAGTTTCTGTGGCTTTAGATTTTAAATAAGTAGAGACCATAGAAAATCTTCCTGCTCACCTACTCAAAGTCCTGCCCAGTTTTATTGCTGGCCTCAAACTGAAGCCAGAACGAGAAAGTGAACCTGAAGCAGTGGAGGTCAAAGAACAAGGCCAGGCAGGCCAGCATCTAATGCAGCTTCCCTAAAAATAATAAATGTCTGTACTGTGTTTGAAGATGCACCACTCACTTTGTACACATTGTACCTCTTGACAATCACAAGCAGCACTTTGAATTAAACACTCACCCAGTGGGTAAACAACCATATATCAATATGTCCAACTTGCAGATGGGATAACTATAGTTCAAAGAAGCTCAAGTCATGCATCTGGCTGAGTGTGAGGGTCCAGTTGACCTGATTCTAAACCAGTGCTTTTTCCACAACACCCCTGCTATGGACTCATTCTCACACCTGAAATTGTCCTCTGCCTTACTTCAAAAATAGAATTCATGCACAAATAGATAATAGTCATTGACTCTGTTTCTGTCTTTCCTGCTTTGTTCTAAAATGAAAAAAGCCTGTAGGGCAGGGATTATTTCCCATGACCTTGACTAGGTTATTACCATACTGTGTCCATGAAATCATTATAGCATTCATTAAATCCTACTCCTAACCACAGTGAAACTTCCTGGTATCAGTGAAAAAGAAGCTCTCTTCTCCTCCCAGCCATGAAGAACCTCCCAGAGAGCAGTTTATAGGAGTCCATGAGAAATTCTGCTCTTGCTTTCTCTCCAATTAGCCTATGCAGAAGCCTACCTTGACTTTCCATTTTTACACATTTCCCCCACCCCAAATTTGCTTTATGGAAGAGGAAGTGGGCACTAAAAAAAATTAGGTAGCTTGTCAAAACAAGAATGTTTCTTTGAAATGAAAGTTGGCCAGGGATACTGGATTTGCATCTACTTCCTAAAAATAACAGAAGTTAATCTGAAGACTCATGACTTCTCTCCCCCAGAGTTAACGAAGCATGAATGACTACTCATGGGTTCAGGAAGATCCAAGACACTTGAGCATACCCTATTTAAAAGCAAGCCATCATTAACAATAGTAGTGATCATGACAAGAATAGCCCACATTTCTAAGACATTTGCTTCAGAAATTTATCATTATGTTAGCAAAAGTACAACCTCCACAGAGACAGATCAGAAACTCTCTGGGACTTGGCAGAGTGTTTTAATAGTTGTTGTGGCTTAAAAACTCCTTATGCTCTGGCCAACCTGTTGTTGAGATTCTCTGACTTTAAACTGATACTCAGACCAGATCAAGAAATAGCTTGATTATTGGGTTAATATTATAGTCCACAGCTGTCCAATTTGGTTGGACTTCAGTTGTGCTGAAGAAGCTTTGGAGATCCCCAGGTTACTTCCACAGCAGGATGAGGAGACATAAGACTGGAATAGAGTACATAACTCTTCAGGAGTCAGTCAGCCTACAAGAATTTCTCAAGAGCTTTCTATGTGCCAAGAACGGCGTACAAAGCACTGGGAACACAAAACAAAACAAAAACTAAGAAATGATCTCTGCCCTTAAAGGATTCACATTATTATTGAGGAGAGAAAGGGCAAATAATCATGTACATATAAGACATATGCAGAGTCAGTGGATGGTAGTATCAGAGGGAAGGCAAAGAGATGTGGTCAGTAGGGCTAGGGGGATGGGAAAGAACAGCAAGGACTATTTTCTTTTAGAAATTAATATGTTTATTTTTTAGTTTGCAACATTCACTTCCATAAGTGTTAAATTTCCTCCACTGCCCTCCCCTCACCCTTCCCCAAGAGACTGTGCAATCTGATATAGGGTCTACACGTACATTCCTATTTAAACACATTTTCACATTAGTTATGTTGTATAGAAGAATTAGAACATATGAGAGGAACCAAGAGAAAGAAGAAACAAAACCAAAATAAAGAGAGCAAATAGTGCGCTTCAATCTGTGTTCAGACTCCATATTTCTTTCTCCAGATGTGGATGGCATTGTCCATCATGAGTCTTTTGGATTTGTTTTAGGTCCTTGTATTGCTGAGAAGAGCTAAGTCTATCAAAGTCAGTCATTGCACACTGTGGCTGTTACTGTGTACAATGGTCTGCTGGATCTGTTCACTTCACTCAGCATGAGTTCATATAAGCCTGAAATTTCTGAAATTAACCTGCCTATCATTTCAATAGCACAATAGTAGTCTGTTGCATCGGGGAATATCTTGTGACTTTCTTACTACAATGTCTGTTTTAGATATCTATTTTAAAAATAGTAAATATCTGTTTTTTTAAGTTTACTGACTGACTAAAGGTAGGATTTGAGCTAGATCTTGAAGAATTCAGGGAAACCAGATGGAGATAAGAAGGGACAGTGGCAATTGCGGTAAAGTGACTTGCCCAGGGTCACACAGCTAATAAGTGACTGAGGTCAGATTTGAACTCAGGTCCTCCTGACTCTAGGGCTGGTGCTCTATACACTGCACCACCAAGTAACAAATAATAATAAGGATAAAGATTGGACCTGTGATTTCACTAATAAATGGAAATTCCGGGTGAGGAAATGCCTTCTGTTAATACAGGTTGACACCTTCTCATCAGTTCATAGTCTTAGGCATTAACATATAGAATTGAACAGTTTAAGTGACTCATCCAGGGTTCCAGAGGCAGTTGGTATAAGAGATGGCTTTGAGATCAGTTCTCTATCCACAATACCACTGCTGCCTCTAACAAATGAATGACTATGATAATGATGCATTTATAGGATATTTTACAATCCACATGAGAGGGAGAGTAGCATAGAGGAAAAATTGCTGGCCTCAGAGAAAGAAAGACCAAGGTCCAAGACCCCCCTCTAAAACACCCTAATGGTGGGACTTTAAGAAAGTCATTTAACCTCTTGGTGTATTAGACAAACCTCTAAGACTCTAAGCTGTAGAGAAGATATTGATGAGGGGAAACATTTGCCTGAGATTTATCTGGGAATTCCCTATATTAAAAAAAATATAACCTAGCTCCAGCCCCTATTCCTATCCCTATACAGTCTACAAAGTACTTTCTTCACCACACCTCTGTATGATAATTAGTGAAAGCAATATTGTCACCATTTTACACACGAGGAAACTAAGGTTTTGAGGAGTTTCATAGCAACTCTTTTTGGTATGAGTAAAAAGTTCTGTTTTACCAGTAGTAGGTGATGAGGGAAACTACTCAGAAACAGAACATTTGTTAAGTGGAGATTAAAAATAAAAGCTGTAGTAGAGTCAGAATGCCAAAGAGAAAGCAGTAGTTCATAAAATCCGGGAAGCGGAACGTGCTTGGGTCCTCTCTATGTTCTTCCAGATCTAACTACTATTCAGGTCATTTTTCACACACAAACAGATCTGCTAGACTCAAGAGGCAAGTCCAAAGTACTGAAAAGTGTTCATGTTCCTCAATAAAATACAGTGTACATTTAGTAAAGGTATATGATATGCTATGGGAGATATAAATTTAAGATTAGACAAAGTTCCTGCCCGGAAGAGGCAGAGGATTCCCTATAAGGGAGTCAGGGCAATCAGTGGATACAATGGAGGAGAGAAAGGTAGGAAAGTCCAGCTTGGAGATTTTTATTGGAAACCAGACTTGGAATAATGAAGATTTGAACTAGGATGATGAAAGAGAAATTGGAAATAAAGTAATAATACTGAAAAGCATGTCTAAAGGGAAAATGACCAATATACAATGGTATTAGATTTAGCATGTGAAGGAGAAATTCTTTGAGAACATTATACCTTGAGAAGGTAGAGGTAGCACTGAACATGAACTAACAACTTAGAAAGGTAAAAGATCAAAAATGACCTCCATATTCATACTGTGTCAGTAAAACACCAGCATAGCCATATTATAGGTCTTACTATGGTACTTGATCATCTCCAGGTTCCAGAGTTTTAGTTTCCCCTGCTATCTCATTCCCACTGAATCTTCACTATGGTCATTATGAGCTCAATCAATTAATTAGCATTTATTAGGAGATTATGATATGCCAAGGACAGCTAGGTGGTACAGCAGATAGAATGCCAGGCATGGAGTGAAAAAGGCTCATCTTCCTGAGTTTAAATCCAGACTCAGTTACTTGCTAGCTATGTGACTCTGGGCAAGTCATTTAAACCTGTTTGCCTCAGTTTCCTCTTATGTAAAATGAACTGGAGAAAAAATGGCAAACTTTTCTAGCAAATTTGCCAAGAAAACCTCGAATGGGTTCACAGAGAGTCAGACATGACTGAAAATGATCGAACAACAATGAACTATCTGCCAGGCACTGTGCTAATTGCTATGGATACAAAGAAAAGCAAAAATAAAAATGAAATAAAACAAAAAATATTCTTTGTTCTCAAGGAACTCATAGTCTAATGCGGGAGAGCAGACAACATACAAACAACTATGTACAAACAAGATAGAGACAGGATCAATTGGGGATTGTCTCAGACAGAAGGCGCTAAGATTCAGGAGGACTGGGAAAGGATTCTTGCAGAAGGTATGACTTTAGCTGAAACCTGAAAGAAATACAAGGAGGTAGAGTTGAGGAGGGAATGAGTTCCAAGCATAATGGACAGCCAGTGAAAAGACGACAGTTATGGAGAGAGAGTGTTTTCTTCTAGGAACAAACACCAAGGAAACCAGTGTCACTGGACCACAAAGTAGAGGGAATTAAGGTATAAGAAAACTCGCAAGGCAGGAAGGTGATAGGTGATGAAGGGCACTAAAGCCCACATATGTGATTTAATATTTGGAATTTATTGAATAGGAGAGTGACATGGTCGAATGTGCCTTTTAGAAAGATCAGTTTGATAACTGAATGGATGATAGGTTGACAGGAGTCAGGAGAGACTTGAGGCAGAATGACCAGCCAGT
Source organism: Pseudocheirus occidentalis (assembly GCA_028646575.1). Lineage (NCBI taxonomy): Eukaryota > Metazoa > Chordata > Mammalia > Diprotodontia > Pseudocheiridae > Pseudocheirus > Pseudocheirus occidentalis. Next base: position 57,765,499 of record CM053598.1, on the reverse strand, counting down.
AGGTTACAGCAATAGTCAAGGTACAACGTGATAAGGGACTACACCAACCTCCTTCTGTATGTACTTTAGATAACCAAGCCTACTCCATTAGAAAAATTGAATTCTGCTTTCAGAAGCCTCCCCAAGTCTTTTACTTCCCTCCTGATGTGGAAGTAGATACAGATTAGAAGCCATTACATATTCTCTGATCCTGCACATACAACCCAGGCCTGGGATTATGTCTAACATTTTATCCCAGAGTAGAAAAAAAAATCACTGTGTACATTAACCACCACTTTAAGTGGAACTTGGGGCTATGTTTCCTTGGGACATGATCCTTATTCCAGACTCCCTGACTGAATTTGAGGCATAAACTTCCTCCCCTTGAAAAGGCAGATTCTTTGACTCTAACAATGGAACTAATCTATGTAGAACAAACATTTGAAGTGCACATTGTTTCCTCTGAAGTTAGGAATATTCCTGAGGCCAGGGGAACCATATGGGACTTCTAGAAACTAATAACTACCTCCATCTCCATTTATGATGAAGCCCATGTGAGCAAACCAACACAAAGTATATTCTTGGGTCAAACCAAGTGAATCCTTTGAACTCAGTTGCTCACAGGAAGACAACTCCTCAAAACATTTTATTGTCTTCCACGTTATTGTCCCCCTTCCTTCTTCTGTGTTGCCTCAGTGAAAGAGGTAATCCCATTCCTTTTAAAGATTTACACTCTCTGTGCCCTTGTTCTCATTCCCTTTGACTTCCTTTCAGAAAGACCTTAATTAAAATGGACCTCTTCCCCTGATCACTTATCTTCAGCCTTTCCCTCTTCATTGACTCCTTTCCATCTACCTAATGATAATTATTAACCACAGTCCTATCTCCTTAATCCTACCCTACCCCCAAAAAAAGACCTTCCCTTCACCTTTCTACTCCATCCAGCTATTGTCTCATATCTCTCTTCCCCTTTATGGCCAAATGTCTTTGGAAAAGTAGTCTGTACTATCTGCTTCTCTGTTATCACTACACACTCTCTCTATAATCTGGTATCAAGTCCCAACATTATGCTGAAACTCTCTATCAAATGTCATTGATGACCAAATCCAACAACTTTTTTTTCAGCTTCCATCCTCCCTGTCCTCTTTTCAGCCTTTGTCATCACTGGCCACTCTTCTTGGAATTTTTTTCCTCCTATTGTTTCAGAGAAATAGTTGTCTTTTTTCTCTAGCTGTTCTGTTGATGGTTCTACTTTTTCCCAACCACAGCAGACTGGTATTGATTAATCAGTTGACACTATTAAAATAGCCAGACTATGCCTGACACTATGCTACTAAATTGTTCCTGATCTCAAAGAGTTTCCATTCTATCGTAGTAACATTTAACACAGAGTAGATGAAAAGTAGTATCTGAGGAGAGGCAGAGTAGGAGGTAATCCCCAAGGCTCTACCTTCATTCAGCTCCCTTCTTTTCTCCTTCTCTATTTTCCCCCTTAACTAATGTCCAGTGAACCAATATCCACTTTCACATCAGCCTTCTCTTCCTCCTAGATCTCAAGCTTGACTAGTGAGCAGGATACTGATTACTTTCCCCATATCTTGCCCATACCCAAGCCCATTATGACACTTCCTGGCCATAGCTATGCCATGCAAAATGCATGGATACTAATCCCACCTTCCAAATCTAGCTCTGCAAAAAAGTATTCAAACCAACACTATCATTCCTGGAATGTACATCATCATCATTGTCATTATTATCAACACTGTTATTGTCATTATTATTATTATAACTAGCACTATTAAGCATTTATTGTATTAAATTTAATTGCTTATAAGTATATTGTCTTTTAGAACATTTTTGGAATATGATGTAAGATTTACAAAGTCTTTTTACAAATATTTTCTTCTATTTACTGCTCCACCTGCCTCAATAAAATGCTCTTTGACTCAAAGATTTCACTGCCAGGCACATGACTCAAAGAGGTCAATGACCAAAAACAAAAACAGAAAGTTTTCATACGTACCAAAATGTTTGTAGCAACACTTTTTTGTGGCAGGAAATAACTGAAAGTTAAATAGTTGTCCATCAGTTGGAGAGTGGTATGTAAGTGGAATGGAATGGAATGGAATATTACTATGCAGTAAGAAACATCATACATGATGAATGCAAGAACAGGTAGGCAGACTTAAGTATTATGAACTAATATAAAGTGAAGTGATGAGATCAAAAACATAATTGACACAATGACAACAATGTAAAGGGAAAGAACAACAGAACAACGGCCCAACAGTTGAGGAAAAGCATGTATATAGATGTGAGGAACAATGAAAAGGACCACCCAGGGAAATATGAGAAGACTTTTAAGGAGGAATGCAGATGATTGCACATGTATAATGTCTATCAAATCGCTTACTGTCTCAGGGAGGGAAAAGATGAGGGAGGGGGAGAGAAAATTTGGAACTCAAAAGGTTTTTTTTTAAATGAATGTCAAAATTATTTATATATGTCAAGTGGAAGAAAATATTACTTTAAAAAGGAAGAAGTGGAGGAAAAAGCAACTTCTTTCAGAAGACATGGAAATATTTTGGGTAGATCATGTTTGGAGATCAAATAAATTTAAAAAGAATTAAAGTGCATGCATACACATGCGCACGCACACACACACACACACACACACACACACACATACACTAACTATAGCTATATAAATTAAAAATGCCAAACAGCAACAAAATGCCTGTCAAATACAATGGACAATCTTGTTACTAACTTAATCAAGTTAAAGTACCTATTCTTGCTTTCTTTTTTTATTTACTATTTACGAATAGCAAATTTTTAAAGTATAAATTCATACACACTGTTAGCTATAGTTACTCTTTTTATAAAAATATTGAAATGCTTCACAATCTGTGTGTCATCCTGGTTCAGGTTAATCTGCCTCTGTAGAGTCTCAATGTTATATTAAAAACTCTCCAAATCGAGAGTGTAATTATATTTTTATATTGCTTTTTTAAACTGTTTTGGGGGTGGGACTTTATATTGTAGAGGGTTGAATTTATTTAGGTTTGTCTACTGTGTCAAAACAAAAACAATGAATTGGAAGACAAAGAAGCGGGCAGTCAACCAAATGAAGTATCCCCAAGAGACTAAAGGTGACTGAATAAAAGACTTAAAATCTTTCCTGGATTTGACATGAAGGATCAATTTCAATTCAATAGACAGTCATTCAGCATTTACTTATGAGTGCAGCAGAAGTGTGTCTTGAACGTAGACTGATGGGCATTTTCATTCAACTTTGGAATAAGAAAAAATTCCATTGTTGTCAGAGACGAAGGTCGTGATGAGAAAAAAAAAATACTACTAAGTATCCAATTAGGAGGAACTTACTCTGCTAGCTCAACTTCCTTTTTCAGCTGTGTCGGCGTGTTCTGCCGCACCTTTGTGGGCTTTCCAACAGTAAAAGGATAGAGGAACACCAAATAAGTTCTCCTAATGAGGCTCAGTTTTCTTTCTCAGTATGTATAGCAACTTCCATATTATTGACTGCACATGGAACATTTTGAATGATCAGAAATCTAAAGGAAATTTTTGGAAAAAGAATAACACATTTGCAAAATTAATTTCTTAGCATCCTTAGGTCAATTTAGAAACATAATAATGTATTAGGCGCAACTTAGTTGGCTTACATAATTTCTATATCTGGCATTTTAGATTTAAACCTATACTTTATTCACATGATGCTGATGACAATGATGATGATGATGATGTCTGGACCTATAATTTTATCAGTGTGAGGAACTCTCAGTGTGCATCTGGGCAATTCTCTATGACTTTGTACTATTAAAAGATTTGCCTTTTAAGGTTAAGTGATATGCCTATAGGCACACGTGCATACATATACAGATATTATATATATATGCATACAAACACATATATACACACATGCATACATATACACACATATACATGTATGTGCATATATATCAAAATCTATCTATAGCTACATACAGATATAAATACACATAAATCTATATTTATACAGCAGTATGTGTCTATGTATGTATATACATAAAATATACATTTGCATACACACATACACCTAAATCTTCTGGACTCTAAGGCCTTCTATACTATTCCTTCTGAAAATATTTACTGTTAAATGAATTTAAATTTGGTTATGATTAAAGCTATAAGCTGCCTGAAGTAGAAGATCACAGTACCTAATAGGTTGAACTATCAGTGACTGTCTTTTGTCAAATGAATCCTTGTCAAAGTGTTTCCCCTCTGCTACATCAGCCACCATGACAAAAGCTTGAGAGCTGGTCGTTCTGTCCATGAAATTGTATTGAACATGACACTCATCCCATAACACAGTCTGACCCTAAGCAAGTCATTTATCCTGTATGAGTCTTAGTTTTCACATATGTAAAATGAAAGGGTTACACTAAGATTGCCTCCACGATTCCTTTTAGGTCGAAATCCATGATTTGATGAAATCTGCTTCCCTAGAGTCTAGGTCAGTGGTCTCAACCTCAAATGGAATGTCTCCTTCATGAGACTCATGTCTTGGCACTACCGCTCTCTAAATCTTAGCTCTTCCACCCAGACTCAGTGGCACAGTTATACAGTGATTTGGAGCCAAAGATCTTTATACAGCTTGGAGGACAGCAAGCAGCCTCTTTAAGAGAGATGCAGATTATTGTTCTCTGATAGAGGGGATACATCTGGTTCCATTTGCTTTTTCTTTCTGTTGTAGATTTCCATACAGATGCACCAACTTGATTTAGAGTGATCTCCCTTTGGTCATCCGTAAATAGCTATCTTCTGTTACCAAATTGATTAGATGTGGGAGAGGAGGTAGGTGAGGAAATTGTAATGAAAGGAACTGGGCATGAAGTTAAACTCTCATTCATTTTTCCCTTCCAATTTAGCTGACTCACTGAAAAAAAAAATGGGTAGATTAGGACTAAGCTTAATTTGATGCTTTACTGTCCTAATGACCTTTATGGATTGTTAAAACCAGAGCTTTAACTAGGGTAGGACAACTGGAGCTTAAATTCTGGGTCCTGTATTTAGAAGTTCCTGACTTCTACAAAAGTAGTTGCAGACTTTGAGTAGCATACAGACAACAGAAAATAATTAAAATTAACTGAAATAGAAAGCTATCCTTCCTCTAATTTTTTTCAAGCTCTTAGATTTCTGCTCTTTCTTCTTCCCTCCCCCTACATGGTTGGGTCCATTCATCCTTACCTACTCAGTTGAGCATACCATTCATACTACCTACCCTGTGATAGTTTCTAGTGACATCTTTCTTTAAGAACTTACGAGCCTCTTGCAGATTTTGACTTTGCTTATCCTTTCTTTTATCCAAGGAGTCCAGGACAGCTCTCAAAGATGCTTCAGAGTACCACTAAACAATCAGTTGTTTCCGAATGTAGTCAATTTGCAGAGCCAGTAAAATAAGCAGGAAAGAACACTGACTATTCTCTGCTGGCTTTGTGAACAATAAACTAAGGCATTTTCCAGCTCATATAATTAATGGAATCTAAGGGTGTTTCTGTCTGACATAAAGAAGGAAAAATGAAATATTTTTGTATAAACATATTTTTGTTGTAAGGCAGCTAATATGAGTACAAAGTTCATAGATTAAGCCTGAAAAGCAGAAATGTAAACGCTACTATTGCATTTAACTAGATTATGAAAGAAATAACATAGAACCAAAGAAAGTATACTACAGGGGTAAGAAGAAGATAGTCCAATATAGTATAAATAGTCCCAGAACTGAAGTCAAGAAAGCACCTGAGTTCGACTTCTAACAATAACACTTTATACTTGGTTATGCCACTTAATTTCTGTGGGTCTTAGTTTTCTCATCTGTTAAATGGGACTACTATGTCAAGGACCTCTGATTTTGTCAGTATATGAACTCCCTCTACCAATGCCAATGGCAATACAATTTAGCATTTGATTTTAAGAAGTTGCCTGAGACTGAAAGGTTGCCACTTTCTTTTGGCCATGTAGTTGATAAGATTCAGAAGAATTTGAAATAAAATCTTTCTAAATCCAAACTCAGCACTCAATACACAATAATATGTTGCTTCTTTTTCTGCAAAGTGAAAACAGTAATACCTTCAACACTAACTCACAGCAGTGTTATGAAGAAAGCACTTTCCTAACCCCAACTCTTCCTATACATGTCAGTTTATCATTATGTGGGTAGTTTCAAATGCTGCACAAGAGAGGCTTATTTTTGCGTGTTTGATATAGAATAAATGTCCATTTATTCTATTCTGGAATAAATTATGGAATTTATTCCAATTACTTCCAATTTTTCTGGAATTCTGGAACAGTGGGAAAGTGTTTATTGCAATGTTCTTAAAGTCACACAATTTCAGAGTTGGAAATTATCACAGATATCAAGTAAGCCAATTTATACCTAAGCCAGAATCCCCTTCCCAACATCGCCAACAAGAGCCCACCAAGGTTCCTAGAGGGACTCCTGTAGGGTCTGTTGGTAGTAGTGATGAAAGCATCACTGCAGTTATTGGCATCATTCCTCTCTGTCTTCTTTTTTAAATTTATATAATGAAAATAGTACTTTGCTACCTACCTCACAGGATTATTTTGAAGAAAATAGTTTGTAAATTAAAGGGATAAGGGTTGTACCTATAATTTTATTGAAATAGGAGCTCCCAAGTAAAGAAATTCCATCCTCCAATGTGAGGCAGTGCCTTCTCTACAACTTACAGACAAAGAGTTTTCTAGAACACCCAGGTCTTCCTGGTTCGAGGATTGTTCTCAGTCCACTATGCCACATTGTCTTTAATCATTTGCAGACTATGAACTATAAAATTATCTATAAATGCAAGATATCATTAGCAATTCTTGCTCGGGTGGTGGCTTGAATAGAGTTCGAATAGAATTGCAACATTTTAGAGCTGGACTTCAAAGGTCAACTAGCGTAACCTCCTCAGTTTACACATGGGGAAACTGAGATTCAGAATGGTCAAATAAATTTTTCAAGGTGATGCAACTGTGCTGTCACTGACACCCCTTTCAGAATGTTGCCTTATACATGAATTAGATTAAGTCCAAATCTTAATTGTTGCAATTTGCTTTGATTCCTAGATCTTTAGGTTGTGAATTCAGTATTTCCAAGTCTCCGACCATTTTGGCACTGCTAGCTAGTCATTCTTAAATCTCTAGACCCAGAATTACTGATAGGGCAAGATAATGTGTGTTAGTTTTCCAGTCATAATTTCTTACCATCAATAAAATAAAATAAAATAAAATGTGGAATTTTTGTCAGGGCAATACTAGAGGGGCATATTTAAGAAACTGTTCATTTGATGTTTTTTAATATAAATTCCAATTTTAAGGAGAAAGGACATCTGATGAAATTAATATTTTTGTGACTTACATTCAGACTGCCTACCACATAAGGAATGGTCCACAGATCTTATGAGGGCCACTCACGAATAGGGTTCAATTAGCTATAGCCAAGCAGAGCAGCCACATCTCCCTGCGTCATTCTATTAAATATATATGCAATTTAACTATCTTAAAGTTCTGCGTGTATATGACATAATTGCAACTATATGGAAGGAAAAATGGTATTAGGATAAAATACAAGTTTCCTAGAAGCAGAAAAATGGAACTTCACTGTCAATACCCTGTAATTTCTAAGCCAAATTTATCAACTTTTTCTCATCAGTCATCATGATATTAGCAAAGCAAATGACTGTCCACTATGATTTGACTGTATCCACTGAAGGGCCCTCTGGTCCTTCCACTCCAAACTGTATGAAGTCACAGATCTAGAAAGAACCTCAGGAATCATCTGCTCCAATCTCTTCGTTTGAGAGACAAGGACCTTGAGATCCAGAAAGGTTAGGTTACTTGCCCTCAAGCCCTATGACAATAGTCTTTATACTGAACCATTCAGCCTCCCCAACCAGTACATCAATTTCTTTGGTTTTAGCCAATTTATTCAGATAAGCTATGTCATAACGAAGACGTTACAAGAAAGGAGCAACACATGAACCCATTAGCATGTGGTCAACATAAACTTATGCAGTTTTCCCTCTTTTTAGCATACCTGTTATTTCATTGATATAAGAAGTTCCCTGTGAGGTATCCTACTGATGTGAATCATTACCAGCTGTATAATCTATAGTCTACAGCCAACATTCTGCTCCTGCAATAAGGAGGGCTGTTGTTTGGTCATTTCAGTCATGTCCAACTCTTTGTAACTCCATTTTGGGGTCGTCTCAGGAAAGATACTGGAGTGGTTTGCCATTTCTTTCTCCAGTTCATTTTACAGATGAGGAAACTGAGACAAACAGGGTTAAGTGACTTGTTCAAGGTCACACAGTTAATAAGTGTATGGGACTGGATTTGAACTCATGAAGATGAGTCTTCCTGATTCTAAGCCCAGTGCTCTACATCTAGCTGCAATAGACAATATTTTGCCAAGAAGTTAATGTCAAATCACTGTGTCTGGCACTGGTGTAGATACAAAGTAGAACACAATTCAACCCTCATCCTCAAGGAATTTATTATCTAAAAGTGAGAAAAATAAGTCATGCACAAAGATAAGTTCAAATTCATAAGAGAGGTGCAAAGCATTATGAGAGTTGAAGGAGGAAATGACCAGTTAAATTAGATTCATTAGGTATCAGCTATCAAAGATCTAGGCTTTCAGAGTATGCAACCAAGAACAGAAGGTAGAAGATAGAAAAACTGTCTGAAGTATGAACTAAAGGCAAGGAAGGCTCACCTAAGTGAAGTAGGCAAACATAGGTTGTAATACAATGTTAGGGCTGGAAGGGACCTTACAGATAGTGTAGAAACTGGGGCAGGAAGAATTAAGCCCAATCAGATTCACAATCTACTTAGTGACAGAGCTGGGCCTCCTGGATCCCAGTTTAGTGCCTTTTCCGATACCCCCTCCTCCCCAATTCAAGGTGTTCAAGGCACCAGAGGAGGAGGAATAAATGGGAGCCTAAAGCAGTAAAAAGAGCATTGAACTTGGAGTCAAAAAACTTGAGTTCCAATCCTGCCTCTGCCATTTGTTCCCATTGTAACCTTGGCAAGTCCATTTTGCCCTTCTTGGCCATTTTTTCCTCATCTGTCAAATGGGCTGCTTTAATGGTCTATGAGGGAGTGCCCACCTGGCAATTTTGCCATCAGGCCTGCCCCACCGCAGGCTGATGTTATACATGGGCTGTCTCAGGAACTGTAGTCTCCAAAAGGAAGGAAAGAATTCTACCTGTTCCTTAATTTGGAGGGCTAATAGTAACAGTTGGATACACTGCTCTGGAGAAGGCCAAAGGAGGCCAAGCTGCTCTTCTTTAAATTACAACAAAGTAAGTTATACACAGCCAGATGAAAACTTGTGAAAAAAGATACAAATCTACTTTCAGCCTGACTGAGAGCCTCACTTGGGCTGGCCACTGCAACCACGTGAGCCTCACTTCAGTCCGCCTTTGCCCAAGTTCACCCCCATCAGCCCCAACCTTTCAAGGAGCCAATCAGCCTGAAACACTTAACATTTCTCTGCTTTTTTATCAAGACAGAAGACAAGGCTTGGCCCCAGTTTACCATAAATGGGCTCAGAGTTCCTGAGGATAGCCTTCAGTAAGCCCAAGTGACCTACCTGAGATATCTTTCCAGAACCCCCTGCCCTGGGGAGACTCCTGCAGCATCTGAGCCCCAGGGATCTGCCCTTTACTGGGTGGGTTTGCCCAGGAGGCCAGCAGGCACCACAGCCCCTTGAATCTTCAACAGCTCCCACTGGCTTGTTCAGCTCCTCTCTGCAGATCATGCAAATAGCCTCTAGGCTTATTTCCTGGAGAAAGCAGAAGTGAGGAAGCAGGGTGAGTTTCATTTTATACTGAATCCAAGCTGGTGACAACAGCAGCCTGAGTTGCTGCAGAGACAGCCCGGCTGTACAGGAAGATGACCTTTGACTTCCCTTTAACCAGAAGAGAAAACCCTCTGGAGCCTCAGGGACCATTTGCAACGAATGTGTGCTTCTTACTCAAAACCAGCACAGAGTTTGCTGCCTGTTTATCTGCATTTGGGGAGGGGGCCACGTAGAAAGAGGAGCAAGCTCCAGATCAGGTCATGGGAACTAAAGGATTTTCAGGAAGGGGTCAGCTATTTATTTCTCCAGATACTGTCCTGAATGTAACTTATAAGTATAGGAGAGAGAATCTTTCACCAAAACCGAGCACTAAACTGAAAACCACAACTTAACAATAATAACAGTAGTTCCTAGTGTGGTACAGAAAGGACATTACTCTGGCTCTCAGATACGAGAGTTTCCATCAGAGCCATACTTCTAATGGGGAATTTGGACTAGGAAGAAAGAGAGCATTTATTAAACACCTGCTACATGCCAGGCCTTCTCAACAGCCCTGGGGAATAGGTGCTGTTATTATCCCATTTTACAGTGCATGAAACCTAACTGACATAGGTTAAGTGACCTGTCCAGGGTCACACAGCTAGTATGTGTCTGAAGCTGGATTTGAAATCATATATTCCTAACTTCTATCCACTGCACCATATATCTGCCCCAATTCATCAACTCTACTTTTGTAACTGGAGCAAAGCATTTCACTACGCTTTTCCTCAGTTTCCTCAACTATAAAATGAGAGTACTGGATAAGAATAGTATCTAAAGGCCCTTCCAGCTATAAGTCTATGATTCTATGACTTCGTTTCTCTGGGTTTTGGTTTATTTTTGTATAAAACAGAAGTGTTTCTTTCTGAGTTAGATTGGTAGCCTCTAAGACCACTTTATATTCAATAACACTACTATTAAAGAATATAATTACATGAGTTTGTGCCACAATACTTTCAGTTCCAGAAAGCAGTTGTTTTATCCATGAGTGTAATAGTCTATGGAACACTGAACATAAAAGAATAAAAGCTGGATGGTAACATGGCCCAATCAGAATACAAAGAAAGGCAAAAGACAGATTCTCCTCTCAAACATCTTACAAGTTAGGGAGCAGTGCAAACAAGATAAATATAGGATAAATAGGAGCCTATACATTTTGTTCTTTTTTCAGTTGTGCCCAACTCTTCATGACCCCATTTGAGGTTTTCTTGGCAACTAGAGTGGTTTGCCATTTCTTTCTCCAGCTCATTTTACAGATGAGAAAATTGAGGCAAACAGTGTTAAGTGACTTGGCCAAGAACGCACAGCTAGTAAGTGTTTAAGGCTGGATTTGTACTCATGAAGGTGAATCTTTCTGACACTAGGGCAGACACTCTATCCACTGTGCCACCTAACTGCCCCCAATTAAATAATAATAGGTGTGCTTTTATATATTATATTTATTGGATGAGAGGAGAAGAAGGGGAGGAGGAGAAGGAAAGGAAAGAGGAGGAGAACAAGAATGAGAACAACAAGAACGACAAGAACAAGAACAAGAAGAACAGCAACAAGAAGAACAAAAAGAAGAACAAGAAGAAGAATAACAGCAACAAGAAGAAGAACAACAACAAAAACAAGAACAAGAACAAGAAGAAGAACAAGAAGAAGAATAACAGCAACAAGAACAACAACAAGAACAATAAGAACAAGAAGAACAACAACAAGAACAAGAAGAACAAGAACAAGAAGAAGAAGAACAAGAACAAGAATAACAGCAACAAGAAGAACAAGAACAAGAAGAAGAACAAGAACAACAAGAACAAGAAGAAGAGGAGGAAGAAGAAGAACAAGAACAAGAATAACAGCAACAAGAAGAACAACAACAAGAACAAGAAGAAGAAGAAGAAGAAGAAGAAGAAGAATAGCAATAAGAAGAATAACAAGAAGAAGAAAAACAAGAAAAACAACAAGAACAAGAACAGCAACAAGAAGAACAACAACAAGAACAACAAGAACAAGAAGAATAAGAAGAACAAGAAGAAGAATAACAGCAACAAGAAGAAGAAGAACAACAAGAACAAGAAGAACAACCACAAGAAGAACAAGAAGAAGAAGAATAGCAACAAGAAGAACAAGAACAACAAGAAGAACAAGAAGAACAAGAACAAGAATAATAGCAACAAGAAGAAGAAGAGTAACAAGAAGAAGAACAAGAACAAGAATAACAGCAACAAGAAGAACAACAACAAGAAGAAGAACAAGAACAAGAAGAACAAGAAGAATAGGAAGAAGAACAAGAACAAGAAGAACAAGAAGAAGAACAAGAAGAAGAATAACAGCAACAAGAAGAAGAATAACAGCAACAAGAAGAAGAACAACAACAAGAAGCACAACAACAAGAACAAAAAGAAGAAGAATAGCAACAAGAAGAAGAACAACAAGAAGAAGAACAAGAACAAGAAGAAGAACAAGAACAACAGCAACAAGAAGAAGAAGAATAGCAACAAGAAGAACAACAACAACAAGAACAACAACAAGAACAACAACAAGAACAAGAAGAACAGCAACAAGAAGAACAACAAGAAGAACAACAAGAACAAGAAGAAGAGGAAGAAGAAGAACAAGAATAACAAGAAGAAGAATAACAGCAACAAGAAGAACAACAAGAACAACAAGAACAACAAGAAGAAGAAAAGAAGAAAAAACTGATTCTTGTAAACTAAAAGTAAATAAACAAATAATTTTTTTAAAAAAGAAAGGAAGGAAGGAAGGAAGAAAGAAAAAAGAAAGAAAGAAAGAAAAAAAAGAAAGAAAGAAAGAAAGAAAGAAAGAAAGAAAGAAAGAAAGAAAGAAAGAAAGAAAGAAAGAAAGAAAGAAAGAAAGAAAGAAAGAAAGAAAAGGAAAGAAAGAAAAGAAAAGAAAAGAAAGAAAGGGGGATTCAAGATGGAACTTGAGAGAATACAAGAAAACCAGGAAGCAAAGATGAGGAGAGAAAACCTCCAGAGCCAAGAACAGAAGTGTTTTGCTTCTTAACAGAAAGGAGGCCAGTGTTACTTTCCTTAACAAAGAAGTGTCTGAAGCCAGTCTTGAAAAAATGTCTTTCTAATTTCCAAGTCTAACAGTCTTTTTTTTTTGACAGGGGAGAGGGGAGGAAATTGGGGTTAAGTGACTTTCCCAGGCTCACACAGCTGGTGAGAGTCTGAGACCATATTTGGACTTAAATCCTCTTGACCACGGAAAGCGCTCTACCCACTGTGCCGCCTAGGTGTCCCACCAAGTCCTGCAGTCTTGAAACTCCATGCTCTGAAAATCTGGATAAGCTTTTGAACAATAGCATATATGTGGCACTTTGAATTTTGCAAAGTACTTTATCATAACTGTGGTTCCTTGATATTTGAATTATTCCTTTCTTGCTGCTTGAACCATTTTCTACTTGACCTGATGGTTCTGGAATTTGGTTATAATATTCCTTGGAGCTTTCAATTTTGAATCTCTTTGAGGAGGTGATTGGTGGATTCTTTCAATGACTATTTAATCCTCTGATTCTAGGAACTCAGGGCAGTTTTCCTTGATAACTTCTTGAAAGGTGCTTTCCAGGTTCTTTTTTGATCATGGCTTTCAGGTAGCTCAATAATTCTTAAATATTTTCTACTGTATCTATATTCCAGGCAGTTGTTTTGCAATGAGGTATTATCTTTTCTTCTATTTTTTCAGTCTTTTGATTTTCTTTGACTGATTCTTGGTTTCTCAGAGTCATTAGCTTCCACTTGCCCAAATCTAATTTTTAAGGAATTACTTTCTCCATTGAACTTTTGTACTTCCCTTTCCATTTGGTCAATTCTATTTTTAAGGAGTTGCTTTCTTCAGTGGATTTTTTCCATTTGGTCAATTCTATTTTTTAAGGAATGGTTTTCTAAGGAATTTTGTCCTTTCTTTTCCAAGCTGTTGACTCTTGCATAACTCTCCCTTATTTTCTAAAATTTTCTTCTACCTTTCTTATTTGACTTTCTTTTTTTTTTCTTAATTTTAATTTATTTTCTTGGTTACATCATTCATTTCCACAAGGTTTTGAGTTACAAATTTTCTCCCCTT
>CM053598.1:57725902-57751042 GCA_028646575.1 Pseudocheirus occidentalis | reverse complement strand
AGGGAGGGAGGAAGGGAGGGAGGAAAGAAGAGAGGGAGGAAGGAAGGGAGGGAGGAAGGAAGGGAGGGAGGAAAGGAGGAAGGAAGGAAGGAAGGAAGGAAGGAAGGAAGGAAGGAAGGAAGGAAGGAAGGAAGGAAGGAAGGAAGGGAGGGAGGAAGGAAAATTTCTCCAAGTGCCAAAATGTTCAATTCTCCTAAAACATTAGTCAAGAGAATCAAGATTTTGCATACTCTGTGTGTATTTGTATACATGTACACATAATGATGATCTGTCTAGCACCATAACATTTAGCACTAAATAGAATATATCACTTTGGCAGTTTTCAGTCTTCTCAATAACCCTATCAGGTAGGTACTGTTTTATTGCCCCCATTTCACAAACAAGAAAATCGAGGCTCGGAAAGGTTAAATGAGTCACTCGTGGTCACACATCTAGCAAGTGTGACAGGCAAGGTTTAAATTCAGATTTCTCTTGTTTCCTGGCAAGAATATATATATAGAAATATGGCTATAGCTATGAATGTATGCATGCATGTTACTCTCTGCAAATGTTTAGTGCTAAATTAATTGGAAAAGAAAAAAAAGGTTGATGGGGAAAAAGAACTAATTGGCTTTAATATCTTCCTCTCATTCTGCAAAGAATAAGAAGCAGGAAATACAGCGGAGCATCATATTGGTCAGAATGAACATAAGGTCCTCTCTCAAAATGGGTCATACCCCTAAAATGAGATGTTTTGAAAGGTAACATTATATGCATGTGTACACTGACAAATAAGAGGAACTAGAGAACACACTCCAATTGTATACAAACCGGATCTGCAGGGACTATATTAAGTCTGTAACTGTCATTTGTACAGTACCCATGATGCACCGGGCACTGCTGGAAGTACTTTACAAATATTTATCTAATTTGATCTCCTAAACAATGCTGTGAGATGGATGCTATTATTATCACCATTTTACAGCTGAAGAAACTAAGTTAAACCAGTTAAGCGACTTGTCCAAGGTCACACAGCAAGGAAGAATCTAGACTGGATTTGAACTCAGGTCTTTACACCACACCACTTAGTTATCTCAGTATGGTGAGATCACATAGTAAGTGTTTAATATATGGTTTTGATTGATTAAAAGTATTAACATCCACAATTTCAGGAACACAATGCTGCCTGTTCTTTTCCTTTTATTCAATTCTGGATCCAACTCTTTGTCCATCTGTAATGTCCATTCCAGATACATAGTACGGGTGCACTACCTCAGTGGACCAGCCATTCACTAGCTACAATAGGCAATTTTCATCCATATAGTTTGTATTTGTTTTTTCTGCTAAAATTGTTTGACCAATCTCTTTTTTAAAGAAATCATTATCTTGTATTAGAATCTTAGAATGTAAGCCCTTTCAGATCATTTCTCCTCCTTTGTTTGGAAAAAGACTGATTAGAATCCATGTGCCTGAACTCTTCATTTGAATCAATATACTTTATTAGTCCCAAAAAAGAATCATTTTATTTCTCAGCTAAGACTGAACGATATTGTTGTGACTCTGCTCAACACGAGGCTTTCCCAAGAGACTATGGGGGAGGGAGAGAACCAAACATCCCATTTACAATGCATACACACACTCACACATACATATATACACATTCACATATATATGCATATAGGTATATATGTGGGTATATACATGTATGCATGCCTGCATCATAAAGGGAGTCTATTAAATTAAAAATTATTACAAAGCTAAGGACTGTCTCAAATTCAGAGGTTAGTAGAGAAAGAGAGGAGACTTTAAGGAATTAAATATTCATATTTTCTCCTTACAAGCAATGATATTGTGCTAAATTATATCCAACCTCAGTCCTCGAATTCAGTTTAATAAGAATTTCTTAAATATCTACTATGTATGAGGTGAGAGGCAGCTTGGGACTGAAGAAGACACAGATTCAAGTACTACTTCTGAAATAAGTTGTTTGTGTAATAGTAGACAAGTCACTCATCCTGTCAGAGCCCAGATGACTCTGGAAGACTTCAAGTTTCAGAACAACTACAGATCTACATGCGGAAGAGCGACTTCTCTCAATGCAAACTTCCCAAAAAGTTGAAGTGAGCTTTTCTAGGCACAAGGGATGCAAAAATAAAGTCAAAAACAGTCCTACCCTCAAAGAGATTATATTCTGTGCCTCTAACATGAGGTCTATGATTACTAAGAAAGAGATTGACCTGACAATCCCAAAAGAACAAAAAAATAGGTGGGTGAAAAATGCCTATTGTCTAGTCTATGTGACATATTGATGGGTGGTCATCCTTTGAGTTAGTGGATTTCTACAATCTACAAAGCAGATGGACAGTGAGTTGGGTCCAAAACTGAATAAGAGGAAGACAGTAGGTTGCATTGCATTTGTGAAGTCAATTGATTGAAAAGCATTTAATAAGCATTTATTATGTGCCAAGCACTGTAGTAACTGCAAGGGATACAAAGGGGAAAATTACGGTCCTTGCCCTCAAGGAACATAAATTCTGATGGAGGAAGGGGGAAAGGGGAGCAACATATAAATTAGAACACACAAGATAATCCTAAACTCTTCCTCAGAGTAAAATCCCACCACATCCACACAAATATTCACTAAGAAATGATACATGGTGGGAAAATTTTTGGGACACCCCAATAACTAAGGAAGAGATGCATCATTTGTGATTGAAGCACGGAGATCCCAAAATGTGTGTGTGTATGTGTGTAAATTAATGAAAAAGGGAGCCTTATTTGGTTAAAAAAAATCAATCTCTTACTACTAAGCAAGTTTAGAAAATAGTATTTCCTCTTTAGTTTGACTTTCTGTTCATCAGACATGCAAACTGCTAAATGCAACCCAGTCACTGCCTTCCCTTATTACATTAGGAGGATGAAAACAATTCTTGTGGCAATTTACATTTTAATCTAGTATCACTTCACCTCATTATCTCTAACTGATGAAATTGTGTCCATCTTTATTAAAACTTATTATCAGTTTCTCACATGGTAAAGAGTGGGTGACAGAGGATGGCATTCTCTTTCACCAGATTTATCCATTTGTTTGGAATAACCATGAAGAAAGAGTTTACCAATTTAGAGGACTGGTGCCTGATTGAGAATGGTGTCTAACACCTATTACCTAACATGGTTATGTTATTAGTGGGACCTTCTCTTCTTCTGCCATTTCATATGACTATACTTCATCCAACAGACAAAACATCCATTAAGTTACTCCCATGTACCAGGCCTAAATCAGGGCCTCAGGCTGGTCAGTTTAAATAGGAATTTCCTGAAATAACTCCTGCCCTAGGAATTTGGATTGGTAATAGATATTCAAAATGCAGCAGGAGTTTAGAGTAAAGTGATATGTTTGTTCTTCTTTGATTGATTCTGAAAAGACATTTGGTCAAGAATGTTGGGGGTTAGTAGTTGGAACCAGAAGAATTGAGTCAGGATTGGTACTAAAGTGTGTCGGGGGCTAAAATGGAGACTGACAAAAAAACAGGGTCAAAGATTCCTCACAAAAGTTGACAAGGTAGTTAATGAGAGATCACTGTTGGGAAATCAAGTTTAAGTGTGAGGAAGGGCAAATAGATGCATAATCAGTAAGTTATGTCAAAGTCCAATGTGGCCAAGAGGCAAGGGTCAAGGCTATTCTCCAAACCAAACATCTGTAGAGTGCTTGCAGCCAATTCTCATATGGCAAAATCTTAAGTCTCTTCCTGATCCTTGTGTTCCTACTCTGGATAAGCTCAAGTTTATCAATATGCTTCCAAAAATGTGTTAGCCAGAACTGAAAATGACACTCCAGGTGTGGTTTGGTCAGAAGAAATAATCACTGTGGGTTATGGAATGAGGAGGAATTGAAGCTACAGCGAGGACAGGCAGATAAGACTATATACTTATCAGTACACACAGATCTCCCCAATCCTAAAAACACACTTTGTTGTATCCTGTCCAATGATCAACAAATCTCTAACCCTCATGATAATCCCATTTATCTTCCATTCATGGTGTTGACAGGGTCTCTGCATTGCAAAGCTTTGACCTAGGCCCAAGAAATGGAAATACTGTGTAATGGAAAGTTAACCAAGAAAAGATGGTCGCCTCAGAAATATCTATTGGGTGGATTTTAAATCTGAATTCATGAGGATTGTTCAAGTATTGAGAACTTTAGTTCTACTAAATAGTTTTGTAGGAACCGAACGGGGAGTACACATCACTATTTACAAAGTATTCGTGTATCATTATTAGACAGTATGACACAAGCAGGTGGCAGAGGAATATGATGCTGGGCCAGTGTCAGGAAGATCCAAGTTCAAATCCTAACTCAGATATGTTCAACTTGTTTGACCCTAGACAAGTCACTTAAACTTTCTCAGCTTCAGATTCTTCATCTCTAGGAGCAGGGATAACAACGGCACCTCCCTCATAAAGGCTGTTGTGAGGATAGAATAAGCTAATCTATGTAAAGAGAACGGCAAACCTTAAAGTGCTTAAATAAACACTGGTCACTATATAATATCATAAGATGAGGTACTATTTGTAAAACTCTTTGCAAATCTCAGAGCACTACAGAAGAGCCAGGTACCCGGATTACTCATGACAGCAGTTATAACAACACATGTCTAGCATTTCTTTTGTTTACGTTCCCAGAAAACATTTTTTCTAAGGTCCAAAGTCATGTCCTCTGCATGCAGCTGCTTCCATAGAGGCTTCCAATGACCACAGCATTTAGAGTAAAAGTCTATCTTCCAATGACTATTACATTCTTAATCATCTTCAATCATCGTTTTCATCCCAGAAGCTCAAGGCGCCATGATTTCCTTAATGCTGGAAATAACCATGAGAGCCAAACAGGCATTCTTTCCACATCTAATTTTGGTCCATTCAGTTTACTTGACTACAAGTATAGATACAACTGTAGTTTTGCTTTCCTCACTTCAGGGCTCATGTACTCTTAGCTATAAACAGTCCCCTCACCTTTTTTTTTTAATTGACTTGTTTATTTACTTTTAGTTTACAAGATTCAGTTCCACAATCACTTGAGTTTCGAATTTTCTCCCTTCCCTTCCCCTCCCCCCGTGGTGGTATACAATCATGTATAGGATCTGCAAATGCTTTCACATTGTACAATAGTCTGGTTGTATAGAAGGGTTGTAACGAATAGAGTGAACAATCGGGAAAAAAAGAAACAAAACCAAACATGGAAAAGATCGATATCATGCATTGCTTCAGTCTCCATTTAAACTCTGGTCTTTCTAGATCTTTCTCTGAATGTAGATATCTCCTTCCATTCTGAGACTTGTAGAGTTGTCTTTTAACTGCGCATTGCTGAGAAGAGTTCAGTTTATCAAGGTTGGTCATCACCCATATGATGTGTTTGTGACTGTGTACAAATTTTTCCTGGTTCTGCTCTTCTCACTTAGCATCAATTTGTATAAGCCTCTCCAGGTAAATATGAAACCCACCTCCTTCCCATTTCTTATAGCACAATAGTATTCCATTACATTCATATACCACAACTTGTTTAGCCATTCCCCAATTGATGGGCATCCCCTAAATTTCTAGTTTTTTGCTACCACCAAGAAAGCTGCAATAAATATTTTTGTACATATGGATCCTTTTCCCACTTCATACAACAATCATCCCCTCACCTTCTTAACTGGCTATGCTCACCATTTTTAGTCAGGCTTGGGAATGAGTTTCTTCATATCCAAAGGCACATGACTGAAGGTCTATGCCCCCTTATTACTGTAAGGACCTGTATTGGTGCGTATGTCTACACCCTATAGCATTATGGTACATTGGGAAGAGCACTGGAGACCTTTTATGACTACTTCCTTGCTTCTTGAGAAATATGTTGTTGTTCAGTCATTTCAGTCATGTCTGACTCTTCATGACTCTGTTTGAAGTTTTTGTGTGAAAAATACAGGAATGGCTTGCCATTTCCTTCTCCAGCTCATTTGACAGATGAGGAAACTGAAGCAAATAGGTTGAAGTGACTTGCTAGTAATAGTCTGAGGTCAGATTTAAATTCAGGTCTTCCTCATTCCAGACCTGGCATTCTATCCACTGCACCATCTAGCTGCCCTCAAAGTTCCTACTACCTTGATAAATCTTCGATTATCTACCATGACTCACCTTTGATTTCTCCCTTTTTCAAATCTTTGTAGCATTTATTTTCTCAATCATTCTTTTCGGTATTTACACATTTGCTGGTTGTGTCATATAAAAGTATTATATGTTCAGACCTAACTTCCCAGCCTAGATGACTAACTCCTTGCATCCAAGTACCATGTCTAGTGTTTCTTTTATATTTTCTCTTTGTACCAAGCACAGAGAACATAGTAGGCACTGGACAGACATTGAATTGAATTAACAGAAAATAGCCAAGCTTTTGGGCTTCCTTATACTATTAGCAATCATAGTACCAAATTGCCTCCTAGCATTTAATGTGTCTGTATCATTTCTAGTTAATTGTCCCTATATAATCTAATATTAATAACTAATCTATAAGGAAAAAAGTAATTAGACCAAATATTGAAAGATAAATTTGAATTCATTGAGGAAGAAAAGATTTGGCTTCTAAGCTTGCTGTATTGATATTCAATCTCCACCAAACCCCTAAACTGTAAATTCTGAGGAGCTAACATGCCTTGGGTAGCTATAATTTCACTTCCTGTGATGTATTTGGTGATGGGTTCACACCAGACAAGTCTAATGCTTAGAACGGAGATGAGCAACCACAAGTTTATCATTCTGCTCACAGTTCATTAAAACAACTGTCATACACTGTATTTTGAATTCTTAATGGGGAAGAAGGTAAAGGGACAGGACAAAAGCTATAAAATGAGAAGTAAAACCTGAAAAGATATTAAATTCTTGGGAGAAACACAAGATTTATGTGGCAAAAGATACATCAGTTTAAAAGCTAGTAACTAGATTCTCCTGATGAATGATCTAATTCATTTTATTTCATTTAAGCAATTAAAAAATAGTACTTAAAATTCTGTCAAAATGAATGAATGAGTAAATGAATGAATGAATGAATGAATGAACGAATGAAAAAAAAGACATTTATTAATCATACCCATAAAGGCGTGTATTCCCCAAGGCTCTGTCTTGGACTATCTTCTATTCTCTTCTTTATCTATATCATTTTCTTTGATGGTCTCATCAGTTCTAATGGCTTCAATTATCATCTCTATGCTAATAATTCTCAGATTGACTTCTCCAGCCCCTACCTCTCTCTTAACCTCCAGGCTTTCATCTCCAGCTACCTATTAGACGTTCCCAGTTGTATGCCCTGATGATACTTGACGTTCAAAACTAAACCCATTATCTTTTCCTTCAATTCCTCTCCCTTCCAAACTTACCTATTACTGCTAAGGTCACTGTCTTTCCAGTAACTCAAGCTCACAACCTACAGGCCATCCTGGAACGCCCCTCCCCCCTTCTCACTCTCTATATCCAATTTTTTGCCAAGTCATATTGATTTTACTTTCATCACATCTCTCCTCTCTTCTGATACTGTCATCACCTTGGTGCAGGCCCTCATTGTCTCACACTTAGTCTATCCTAATAACCTTCTTGTTGGTCATGGCCCTGTCTCTATTCTCTCCCCACTCCAGTTCACTGACCACTCAGTGGTCAAATTAATCTTCCTAAAGAACAAATCTGACAAGATCACCTCCTCTACGCAAACTCTAGGATCAAAATCCTCTAGCCTTTAAATTCTTCACAACCTGCCCACAGCCCAACAAGGTCTACAGTCTTCTTATACCTTAGCACCCCGCCCAGTACTGTCAAATCAAATCTTACTTGTCTCCTTGCTATTCCTCAAACAAGACACTCCATCTCCAGACCCTCGGCATTTCCACTGGCTGTTCCCCATGCCTGGAACACTGTCCTTCCTCATCTCTGTTTCAAGTCACAAGAGATTTTTTTCTGATTTCCCCTTAATTTCCATCTATTGATTATCTCCAATGTATCTTCTGTATATCTTGCTTGTACATAGTTATTCGCATGTTGTCTTTTCCCCTCCCAATTAGGTTGTGAGCTCCTTAAGAGGACAGACTGTTTTTTGCCCTTTTTGTATCCCTAGCAGTTAGCACAGTGCCTGGAATATACTAGGAGCTTAATAATTGCTTATTAACTATTCATTACTATGTACAAAGCATAGTTCTAAGTACTAGAGCTACAAATAGAAAAGCAAGAGAGTCCCTGTTCTCAAAGGATTTATATTCTAATGAGCAAAGCAAGTAACATCTCTTCCAAGAGACCTTTCCAGATCCAATACCTCCACTACCAGCTATCATCTTTTTCCCTCTTGAAATTGCTTGAAAATGCACTTCTATTTAACATTTTTTTAAACTTAAAAAAAAGAGAACATACACTTCTGCTTTTCTAATTTACATACATGTCACATACCCTGCCTTGTTCCTCCCATTAGTACTCTGAGGTTAGTCTGTTTAGTTTCTGTCTTGCAGTCCCAGCACCCCTAGCACTGTGTCTTCCACACAGTAGGCACTTAAATGTTGGCTAATTTGAATTTATATAGCTCAATAGTAGCCAAGTAAAATGGTCTCCCATTGGAAGGATCTCCCTAATGCAAGCTACCACAGGCTGTTTCTCTCTGGGTGGAGTGGTCCATAATGACAGCTCCAACATCCAGGAAGTGCACATTTCCATAGGCATCATCACAGGATGCCACAGTTTCTCAACTTCCTTTAGTCTGTCCTTTTGTGAGAGACCATAGTGTGGTCCTATCACAATATGGTTTAAATTTGATAAAATTACAGCTCGTTGTAAAACTGTAATCTCCCTCTCCATCCATCCATTGTGGGTTATCCCACATCCAGCTGGGTTGTCTGGGTTAAATTGGTTTTGGCCAGTTTGAACTTGTTTTGGCCGGTTTGAACTGCTCTGCACCAGTTTAAACTTGTTTTTAGCCTGTCTGAACCCAGTTATACTTGTCTGAGCTGGTTTAAGTTGTTCTGAACCTGACTGTTTTTAGTTGATTCAATTCAATTTAAATGAGGTAAGACTAGTTAAAATGACTAAAACCAGCTCAGATCAGATTTAAACCCGTTCAGTTACAATTACACACTCAAACGAGCCGAAATTGACCAAAATCTGTTCAAACTGGCTAAAACCAGTCTAAAACATTTCAAACCAGTTTATCCTCACAGCAACCCTGTTAGGTAGAAGTATAATTTTTTTTCCATCATTTGACCATTGAGGAATTTGAAGATGCTCAGATCTATCTCCCAACTCCCATTCCATCTGATTCTACTGATTTCTTGGACTCTCCCAGGTCTTGTGAGACTCCTGGTCTTGCATTGAGAGTAATGAGCAGATAACAGGAGACAAAATCATATAGAGAGTGAAATTGTAAACCAAAAAAGAGAGTTGGGGCTGGGGTGCTGGATTTACAAGTAAATTCTACCAAACATTAAAGGGAAAAAAATCATCCCAATATTAAATAATTTTTAAAAATAAGTAAAAAATAAATCCTAGTAAATTCCTTCTCTGATATAATTTTGATGCCTAAACCAGGATGAGTTAAAACAGAGAAAGAATACTATAGGCCAATTTCCCTAATTAATATTGATGCAAAAATATTGAGTAAAATACTAACAAAGAGATTACAACAATATAACACAAAGACCATATACTATAACCAAGTGGTATTTTTTTTAACCAGGAATGCAGGACTGATTCAACATTAGGAAACTAGAAACAAAATTTACCACATAAATAACAAAAACCATAGAAATTCTTAATGTATCAGATGCAGAAATTTGTTTTGTTTTTTATAAAATATACCTAATCCTATTTAAAAATAAAAAGAAAGCACAGGCATAAATGGAGCTTTTCTGAAAATAAGGACTCTTACTCATTAAACTGCCTTGGCTCACTATCATCTCTAGGGTCAAATAAAAATTCTTCTATTGGGCATTCATTGCCCTTCATAACTTACCCCCCACTATTTTTCCATTTCTCTTATACCTTATGCCACCTCCCTACTCTTCAATCCAGTGATACTTGCATCCTTCATATTACTCAAACAATACAAGATCTCCCAGCTCCGAGCATTTTCACTGGTTGATCCCCATGCCTGAAGTGTTTGCCTTCCCCATCTCTACCTCCTGGCTACCCTGACTAATTTCGAGTCCCAGGCAAAATCCCACCTTCTACAAGAAGACTTTCCCAGTCTTTCTTAATTCCAATGCCTTCCCTCTCATGATTATTTCAAATTTATCCTCTATCTTGTTTGTACATAGTTGTATCCATGTTGTCTCCCACATTAGCTTACAAGCTCCTTGACATCAGGGATTGACTGCCTTTTTATCTTTCTTTGTAACTCCAGTGTTTAGCACAGTGACTGACACATAGTAGACACTTAAAAATGTTTATTGATTAACTGGCTAAAGGGACCAGGTGAGGATGATGAACCTAGAAAATTTCAGAAAGGGATCTGAATAGAAGTCTTTCTCCTGATTCCAAGTGCCCAAGGTAAAATACTATGTCTCAAGGCTCAAAATGGAGATGAAGAAGTGGTTCTGGCACTAGTTTATGAAATTCTGAACCTCAACATCCTGTGAGTTCCCACCCTGAACAATTTTTATTTTGATGATACTTAATTATCAGAAGCACCTCAGTATTTTCACATTAGCCATGAGAATAGTCACATGTTTATCTCTGCAAGGTTAGGAAATATTCTTTCCTAGCAAACTTGAATATCCCAAAAGAATGTATATGATCTTTCTCAGGGGTGACGTGAAGCACCATTGATAAAACAGCAACAAAAACCACAATCTTAATAACTGGCACTCATTTATGTAGCACTAGATGTTTTATAAATATCCAATTATCTCATCTAAGTCTTAAAACAACACCATGAGGCAGGTACTACAATGTATGATTATCCAAATTTAATAGAAGAGGAAACCAAGTTTCCAATGTATAGTATGTGGTGCTTGCTTCCAGTGCCACGTGGTCTAAGTTGCACAAGGAATTGAATTAAAATAACTTTGAATTTACTAAATGTTTATTGAGTGCCAGTTATATCCAGGACTTTATGCTAAGCACTGAAAATCCAAAGATAAAAACTATGACAATTTCTGCCCTAAAGGAGCTTACAATCAATCAAAATAATTCTCTTTTTATTTGCTCTAAATTACAGCCCATTAAACTGATCTCTACTTATGTCCAAAAGATAAATTTTTAGAGACTAATGTTTCAAAATTTTCTCATAATTTGAATATCCAACAGTCTCTGTTGCCCCCATTGGCAGCAAAGCATCTTTAATTATAGACTATGTAATCAAAAGACCTGGGCTCTATTCCAGGATCTTTAACTTGCACCTTTAACCTCCCTTTCGCAATCACTGTTGGGCCAGGACTTGATAGCACAATTGGGAAATTAAGACATTCTGAAAGAATTGGCAGCAGCAGTGGTCAAAACTTTAAAAAAAAAAAAAGAGGATGAAGGACAAGAATTGACCTACCCTTAGAAATGATTTCACAACACATTGATCACAACTTTCTTGTTTAACCTCCAGTATCTGCATTATCTGCATTGGTCCACTTGCTACTTTGGGAATCTCCCAATTACTGAATTCTTACCAGTTCTGCCAGCAGTCTGACCTACTAAATGAAGCCATTAGTAGGACTTTGAGGAGTATATTAGTGAGAGAAGTAGAAACCCTGGAGAAACTTGTTCTGCTGCATCAGACATGAAAGCCTTTTGTGAACACATTTTACCTAGATAAGTCATTCGGCCTCATACTCTACATTTAATAATAACTGGCTTTAAGGAATTGGAAACTGGGGTGGCTAGGTGGAGCAGTGAATAGAGCACTGGCCCTGGAGTCAGGAGGACCTGAATTCAAATCCAGCCTCAGACATTTAACACAAAAACTAACCATGTGACATTGGGAAAGTCACTTAACCCCAATTGCCCTCCAAAAAAAAAAAGCAACAATTAGGAAATGTATAAATAAGTTACGGCATGTATATTGAAGGAATACTGTTGTCATATAAAAATGGTGAAGGGGGTGACATCAGAGAAACCTGGGAAGACTTGTATGAACTGATGCAGAGGGAAGGAAGCAGAACTAGAAGAGCAATTGATACAATGACCACATTATTGTAAAGATAAACAACTCTTAAAGACTTATAATCTCTGTTATGTGCAATGACCAAGCACAATTCTAGAGGATTCATGCTGGACTGTGCAACTGACCTTCAAATAGAGATGATGGACTCTGAGTGAGGATTGGGATATACATTTTGGACATGGCAAATGCCAGAATTTGTTTTCCTCTTTTATACATGTTTGTACAAGTTTTAGCTTTCTTGCTGTCTTAGTGGAGCCTGGAGGGGAAGGAAGAAAAAGAGAATATTAATTTGAAAATAAAAGTTAATTTAAAAAAATAACTGACATTTATATAAGAGCAGAGGTCCTTAAATGTTTTTATTTTGTTTTGTTTCATATCTATGGACCCTTTCAGAAGTCTGGTAAAGACTATGAACTTCTCACAATATTTTTTTTACACGGATACAATAAGATAAATAGAATTACAAAAGAAATCAAATCAACATATACAGTTGTTTAAAAAAAATCAGTTCCTGACTGTGGGTTAAGAAACCCTGTTAAAGAGCTTTAGAGTTTCCCAAATACTTTACAAACATACTCATTTTAGCCTCCTAACAAGCCAAAGAGAAAGAATTTGTGTCTAATTACATTAGTTTTACAGATGAGGAAACTGAGGCACAAAGATTTGCCCTCAGTTAAAGAACTAGAAAGTGTTAGTGGTATAATTGGAACCCAGCTCTTCCTGATTTTGGATTCTGTTATCCACTAGGCAAGTGTTCCTTACCCAATTCACAACAAATAGTGGCAGTAAATAAAATTTAAGGCCTTCTTTGATCCTCCTTGAAAGGGTACATCTGGCTGTCCCACATGGCCTTCTCGCTTTGGTTTTTATGTTGTATTTTTTGTTTTGTTTTTTTTGCAGAGCAGCACTTTCCCATTTAAAAGAAATTCCCTCACATTATAAAGCACCTGCTTTCTCACTACTCCAGGTGTTTGAAATAACTTTAGATCTGTCAGCAGAAAGGTTTCTTGGAAGATAAATGAAGAACTATCAGCTCTCCAGAGGACTCCAAGCATTTGGTTGTTTTTACCCCCTTCCTTAAAAAAAAAAAAATCACAGTTGCCTTTCATAGACATTCTTGTCCATTTAGTAAATGAGTGATTCTTTGCTCCAGGCTACACAAAGTTTTCCCTTGGGCAGGAAGGAAATCCAGCATAGATCCCTACATTTAGGAGTTAAAAGGAATTAGATTGTCTGAAAGAAAATAGGTTCAAGGCAGGTAAGATGTTTAATGCAATCATATAAGATGGACGGGTGGGTGGAGATGTAGTACCCTGTTTCCCTAAATCATTAACATCTTTATAGTAGGATTATCAGAAACAAAATTTTAAAAAATACTACCTAGAACAGTGGTTCTCAACCTTCTTAATGCTGTGACTCTTTAATACTCATATTGTGGGTGTTTCTGCAGGGATAGAGGAGTGGTGTCTTGGGTTGCAACCCACAGGTTGAGAACCACTGACCTAGAAGCAGCCCAGTGAGAAACAGCTGGCATCTATGATATTCAAGATATGTATGAAAGTCTGCAAATATTCACTAATTGACAATTGTGCTTCAGAGATACCAGCAAAAGGACATTATTAAACTGACTAGTATGTTAACTAAATATGTTTATTAAAAAAAGACAATTTCCAGGGTGTTTTAATAATATTAAGAGACAGAAGAATTACTCAAAATGCTTTTCCTAATTTCATGAGTTGCCTTACCCACAAGTAGAGCAAGCAGTCACTTCCATGGCTGTATTTCTGGAATGAATGAATGAACGAGCACTTACCATTTGCAAAGCAACTAGAGTAGCTAGATGATGAAATGCATAGAAAGCTGACCCTGGAGTCCGGAGGACCTGGGTTCAAATTCAGCCTCAGATACTAGCTGTGTGATTCTTATCAAGTCACTTAACCCTGTGCCTCAGTTTCCTCATCTGTAAAATGGGCTGGAGAAGGAAATGAAAAACCATGCCAGTATCTTTGCCAAGAAAACCCCAGATGGGGTCGTGAAGAGTTGGACAAGACAAACAACTCAACTACAACAAAATTCTCAAGGTACTGTGAATAGTGGGTTCACAAATATAAAGGCAAAATAATCCCTGCCCTTGAGGAGCTCACATTTTCATAAGGGGAGGCACATGAGAAGCTGCAACTGTGAATCAGATGGAAAAGCCCTGTTGTCCTTATGGTTCATTGGCAAAGCACACAGAAATGTATATTCTTTAACTGATAAAATCACATTCATTTCTAATGTTGAACCATTTGACAGCACCACAGACTTTGATGTTAAGCATTTTCTTTTCCTGATCTTTAGTGGCTGTGTCTTCTAGGGAGGCAGGGACTTCAGAACCTGCAGAAGCACTTACCACATCACTTCTGCCCAAGGGATGATTGCCCAGATGATGGCTTTGGGGGCTGGGCTTGAAGAAGGCCGGTAGTCTGGGCAAAGTGCTATTCCACAGTCTCTTGGGCTTAAAAGCATGTCTCCAGCATGGTGGTGGTGTCAATTATTTGGCACAGACCAACTCCCTTATCTCCCTCAGAGGGTCTTGTTGCTTCAGCTAAGACAGTATCCTTGCCCTGTGAGTGGCAGTTGGACAGAAGTTGGTAAGGTTGGCAGCAACTTCTCCATAGGGGTTGGTCACCTGAATGATGGCTCTGAGGCTGTGTTGGAAGCAGGGCTAGTGATTAGGGGGAGAGAGGCAGCTATTCCCAAGGCTCTTAAGATTTCCAGTCTATTGATGGCACCTTCAATAACATCTGAAATTCCATAATTAGAGATCATACTTAAACATAAATGCCCTAAGTCTAGCAATAGTGGGAAGGGGACTAGAACAAGAATGGTGAATCTGTGGCCTCAAGGCCATATGTGACCCTGTAGATAATCAAGTTCAGCCCTTTGACTGAATCCAAACTTCACAGAACAAATCCCCTTAAGTAAAAGGATTTGTTCTCTAAAACTTGGACTCAGTCAAAAGGCTGTACCCAAAGACCTAGAAGGCCTCAAGAATGCAGATTCCCCATTCCTGGACTAGAACCAAATCTAATTGGTACAGGGAACACCCAGGTGAGGAAATTCCCTCTACTAATTCAAGACAGCATCGTCTTTACAACTTAGAGTCTTCAAGAGTTGTCTCTATCATTGAGAGTTCAAGTGACTTGCCCAGGATCACATGGTCAGTACATGTCAGAGGTGGGATCTGAACTCATGGTTTCCTGACTCAAAGGCCTACCCTCATGACCAGCCTACACCCTTGGATGAGTTACTGAGCTGTACTTATGGAATGACTTTGCACACTGGGAGTTGAATAGATTAATGAAATCAGAGATACCAAGCCTCCCCTCCCCCTAAATTACATAGTAGAGCAGACAGCCAGAAGAATAGTCCCTTGGAAAATGGCCATCACCGGAGTGCAATGGGTTCATCCCTCCCTGCCAGCTATAGTGATAATAATAATAATAATAATATGCCAATTATTATTAATATTATTACCACTTACATGTAAAGGTCAGCAAAGATCTGTATATATTTGATCCTCACAATGCTCCTGTGAGGTAGGTGCTTTTATCTCCCCCATTTTGAAGATACCTATACTGAGACTGACACAGAATAAATAGTTTGTCTAGGGTCATAGAGCCAGTAAGTATCAGAGGTAAGATTCACAATCAGCTCCTGCTCACACCATGTCCTCCATCCTATTAGATACAACACTAGCTGCCCTCTACATATACTAATGCTTTTGATGAGCCCAATTTGCAGGAGGTGGTTTGGGGTCAAGAGTTTTGACTG
Source organism: Pseudocheirus occidentalis (assembly GCA_028646575.1). Lineage (NCBI taxonomy): Eukaryota > Metazoa > Chordata > Mammalia > Diprotodontia > Pseudocheiridae > Pseudocheirus > Pseudocheirus occidentalis. Next base: position 57,735,093 of record CM053598.1, on the reverse strand, counting down.
CACATTGAAAGTAGATCTACACAAACTGACTCCAATCTAGGTTAAAATGTCAGGATCAATGAAGGGTTCAAAACTCATCCCGAATCCTGCCGACAAAAAAGCAAAACAAAGATATTGACAAGAGGATACTGGGATTCTAGATCGTGGGGGATTTTTAATGTACAAATCTGGAGCCCTGAGATTCCTTTTACCATCTACTCTTCAGTTTAGGAAAGAAAACCAGGTTGTTTTCAAATTAAAGAACAAGTGACATGTTATATCCCTTTAAGTCAGAATAGGAAACACTGTCTCATGAAGACTGTCATTTAGCCTTCCCCTAAGGGGTATTATCAAATGACTCAGGCTGTCTATATGAAACAAGCTTTTGTACTGAGTAAGACTTGGCTCTAAATGTATTCTTTTATTGCAACTCAAATCCTTCCCCTCCCTTTTTGGACAGAGATTATACAAAATAATCTGTAAAAAAAAAATGATATTAAAGGTGATCCAGCATGTTGACTGGATAGAGCGCAGAAGACTTGTCCCAAGGCCAGAGCCATAACTAGTACTTTTTGTGTCACAAAAAAACACTCTTGAACAGCCCTTTTAGACAAAATCAGTTGTGGGAATTGGGAAGGGAATGGAGAGTCAGAACCCAGGATACAGCAAGGGTGATAATATTCAAGTGCATCTAGGGGATGACACCAAGGGTAAGGACATTCTTATTTCTGATAGCTTCTAGATAAAACCACTCATTCCAAGTAACTAGGTACCAATCTTAGACTGTTGAAGGGGTTTAAGCATGGTGAACACCACCTAAAGTTTGCAACCCTGGGGCAAAGCCTCAGTCACCTCGTCCTAGTTACTTCTGTGCCTGGAGCCAGGACTGAATGAGGAACATTTCTTTTTAGCTTGTTTTTAAAGCTTTAACACTGGGGAGAGGGACAGGGAAGAGTTGGGGGAAAGGGAGGAAGTAGTGCTTTGTTCATTGACTCAGTCTGTGGTTACATTCTTCTTTGAAATATGACTCATTGCCAAGCCATTTGAGACATTGGTACCGAAAGCTTCTGTCAGAGGCTATGATTGGTGAAGTGTGTCTAGCCTTAGGAAAAGAAAACAGTCTTGAAAAAATATTTTTTTCTAAATATATATATATATATATATACATATATATACACACACACGCACACACACATACACACACATATGTATACATACACATATTTGTACATATCTATGTATACACACATACATATATACACATATGTGTATATATTCTTGTAAAATATATTTTTTCTTTTCTGTTTTGATATCACCTGTATTTTCCCTTGTATCCTTCTTTTACCCTATATTCATCCCTGATAACAGTTTTTTAAAGAGAGAGGAAAAATTATCAACAAAAAAGACTATGCCAATGGTCCCTAGCCTCAGTAAAGTAGCATAAGGGAGATGCCTTCTCATACCTCTTCCTTTAGGTCAAGTTTAATACTTTATAATTTCACAACGTTCATTTTTAATTATTTTGTGGTGGCTGGTTTTTTTTTTCATTTACATCATGCCTTACCTTTCTAAAACACTTCCTATTTATCCCATATATAGTTTGCTGGTACATATTTGGCTGTTGCTACCACTCTTATATTGTGAGCTCTCTAAGGGCTGGGACTGTCTTTTTCATCCTTTGTATCCTCAAAACTTATCACGGTGTCTATCACGTCATAATGGGTACTTAACAGATGCTTACTGACTGGTGCTGGAGTTGTATTATGGATATAGTTTTCCTAGCTCTACTCCTGTTTGACTTTGCAAGAGCCCGTGAAAATCTTTCTGTGCTTTTTGCTTTTCATCATCTTCATCATTTCTTAGAGCACAGTCATGTACTACAATATATTTAACTATTTCCCAACTGATGGCATCTACTTTGTTTCCAATTCTTTGCTACCATGAAAAGTTCTGCTATAAATATTTTGAAGTACGTAGGATCTTGACCACATAAATAAGTAGGGAACAGCTGACCATATGGGTAGGTAGCATGGTAAACAAGATTTTTTACTGGCTTCCCCAATTGATAAATGGCTAAAGGATATGAACACACAATTTTCAGAGGTAGAAATTAAAGATACCTATAAGCATATGAAAAAACGCTCATTGATTCAAGAAATGCAAATCAAAACAACTTTGAGGTATCACATCTCACCAGTCAGATTGGCTAAGATGACAAAACAGGAAAATGACATGCTGAAGAGGATCTGGACAAATTGGAACACTAATGCATTGTTGGTGGAGCTGTGAACTGATTCAACCATTCTGGAAAGCAATCTGGAACTATGTCCAAAGGGCTATAAATAATTGCATACCCTTTTACCCAGTAATATCACTTCTGGGATTGTATCCCAAAGAGATCATAGAAGTGAGAGGAAGACATATGTACAAAAATATTTGTTGCAGCTCTCTTTGTGGTAGCAAAAAACTGTAAATTAAGGAAATGCCCATCAATTGGGAAATGGCTAAACAAGTTGTGGTATATGAATGTAATGGAATACTATTGTGCTATCAGAAATGGGAAGAAAATGGACTTCATATTTACCTGGAGAGGCTTATACAAACTGATGCTAAGTGAGAAGAGCAGAACCAGGAGAAATTTGTGCACAATCAGAGATGCATCATATGGGTGATGACCAACTTTGATAAACTGGACTCTTCTCAACAACACACAGTTATAAGACAACTCTACAAGTCTCAAGATGGAAGATGTCTACATTCAGAGAAATGTCTAGAAAGAACAGTGTTTAAATGAAGACTGAAGCAATCTACATGCTATCATTCTATTTCATGTTTGATTTTGTTTCTTCTTTCCCATTGTTCACTCCATTGGTTACAACCCTTCTATACAATCAGACTAATGTCCAATGTGAAAGTATTTGCAGATCCTATACTTGATTGCTTGACACCATGGGGGGAGGGGGGCAGGATAGAGAGGGAGGGGAGAAAATTTGAAACTAAAGTGATTGTGGAACTGAATCTCGTAAACTAAAAGTAAATAAACAAATCAATTAATTTTTTAAAAAAAGATCTTTCCTGGGAAATGCATGCACACACAGGTCACACAGGACAACTTTCTGAATCTCTTATCCAGCTGAGAGGTGCTTCAGCAAGACACAGATATTGGTAAAGGAAAGTAGTCAGTTCCCTGAATTGATGCAATTCATATGACCAAGGGGGGAAACCCTTATTTTTTTCTTTTAACTTTTCTTCTTTCTCTTCTTTTCATTTCCCCTTTCATACACTGTTTCTTCATCATGAAGTTGCCAATTTAAGATGACACTGATGTTTTATCTCCATTGCAGCCCTACCTTAGGGAGCCTGGTAGGATGCCGTCCCTACAGAGAACAGCCAGAAGACCCTCTCAGGAGCAGCACTGGCACATAGGTCCTTCCTTACTTTGGCTGCAAGGTATTGATGCTGGTGCTGATATACAGGACAGACTACCAAGCCTATATCTTTAAAAATGCCCTTTTTTTCCACATAAATAAAAGCAACTCTGAGAACTGGACAAATGAGTAGTACCCTTTTGTCTGCATCCTAGCACTTGAGTTTGAGACACAGTTTGATGTAGAAAAATATTATTAGTAGAAGCTTTCTATACAATACCAGAAAAAAAACTAGCATTTAATTTGTTTTTAATTGATTGGTAAAGTCAGGCTAAGATTATTGGAGCTCCTTGGTTCTAATGGAGCTTAGGTGTTATGGAAGACTGCTCACTGAATCCAAGAGGAACCTGTTTGAAATTGGTCTCCAGCACTGCTTTGATGTGACTCCCTTTCTCTCCCCCACATGGTTAATTCAACGTCTCAGAGCCTCAGAATCTTCATGCCTATAATGGGTATTATAATAGCACTTTTTTCAGAAGGTCCTTGAAGGATGACATGAAATCATGTATGTGAAGACCTTTATACTATACAAATGTCAGCTTTTATTATTTGCTCTTTCTTCCAACCTCAGATTATTCATAGGAACATCAGTCCAGTTAATAGCTGCTTTTGCTTTCCACATATTATACCATGAGCCATGTGCATAACTATAGAAGTTTTCATGGAAGCCTGTTCAGAGTTAGAAAAGAGCTACATACAGGATTGGTACTTCTGAACATGTGTGTTCTCATTGTGAAATTTCTGCTTATCAGCCATGATGCTTATAGTGTAGTGGGAAGAGTAGCCAATTGGGAATCAGAGGACTTGGGTTCAAATCTGTGCCTCAGTTCTTTCATCTACAAAATGAGGGAATTGGACAAGATTAACTCTAACATTGGTTCCTGATCTAGTTCTATGAGGCCCTGACCTATTGTTCTCCTGATAATCCATTTTACCATTGAAAGCAAAAGTCAATGACTTTATAGGAAAGAGTCATGTTATTATTAGGTCCATCATCATCATCATCATCATCATCATCATCATCATGTGCCTAACTTAAACATACATATATGAATGTGTGTATATACATACATATAGATAAACACACACTCATAATACATTTTTCCAAATGGAGAATAGCGAGATTAGGGAACACCACCATACCCTCCTAACCAGTCATCCCCTGGTCTTTCCAGTCACCCAAGCTAGAAGCTTCCAAACTACTGAAGGATGAAGCCAGTAGAAGCTAGACTTTGTAGAAGAGAAAATAGGAAATACCTGGGTGTCAGGATTTGAGGGGTAATGGGAAAGGGTCACACAGCTAGTAAGTATCTAAGGCTGGGTTTGAACTCAGGTCTTCCTGATTCCAGGACCAGTGCTCTATCCACTGAGCCAGGTTCCTTACACCACTAACATGCCTTAAGTAGCATAGAGCCCATTAAGTTTTACATTAGGAAGAATAATTAGATAAAGTTTGATTCTCTCAGGTGGAGATTCTTTTATCTACGTCCCTTGAGGTCACATCACAGGTGAGATCCTCCCTGTACTCCCAAACCCACCAGAGATTTAGCTTACTGTTCCCCAGGGTCTCTTCCCAGTGATTCCATTGTCTCCCTTCCCATCCCCTTCAAGTGAATTTGTTTCTAGAAATGCCTTGAAAGAAACGCCTTGGTTGAATTTTGTGAAGATTGCCTCTGCCCCCCAAAATGCTGGTTATAATGCTATACCTCAGTGTCAACCAGCCAGTAGACAGGAATTTATTATACACCTATTTAAATCCCTCCCCTTGAAGGCAGGTGGAGCCTGGACATCATGTGCTCCATGGGCACATTGTGGGGCAGGGGTTAAAAGGGGCTAAAATATCCATAAATAGGGATGGAGAGGGAGTGGGAAAGAATCTGAAGGCACAATAATCTTGACCAACTTATCACAAGACTTCTAATTATTTATGTGCTATGGGATATAAAATCCATTTACTGAAATTCCAGAGAAAAGTAGGTTATGATATTTGCTCACTATGGTCCTATTGATACAGACCGTTTATAATTAGGCCTCCCACAGATTGCCTATTTTCATGACTATTGATAGCTCTTTTAATGTTGAACTGAATAATAATAAGAGTTCACATTTATATGGCAAAGCACTTTACATACATTAACTCACTGGATCTTCATAACAGCCTTTTGAGGTAGGTGTTCTTATTACTCCCATTTTATATATTTGGTGATTTTCCCCAGGTCAGTTAGTAACAGTTGGAGGCAAGATTCAAACCCAGGTCTTGTTTACTCCAAGCCCAGCACCACATCCAATATACTATTCTTCCTCTCACCTTGTAGATATTTTTTGACCATTATCCAAGGAGGTGCAGAAGGAAACAATGGGACTAAACTTTGTTTGTAGCAAGGAGAAGAACTAAAAGTAGAAGGTAACTCTCATTAGTTGCTGGACTTGCTTCTAAATAACATATAAATTCCCTTTCCTTCAACTTGGGTGGGGCATGTGAAAGGGAAAAAAATACATGTTTGTTCACTTAAAAGTAAAATAAATAAAAATAACAAAATACAGAGATGAGAGAGAAAGGAAGGAAGGAAGGAAGGAAGGAAGGAAGAAAGAAAGAAAGAAAGAAAGAAAGAAAGAAAGAAAGAAAGAAAGAAAGAAAGAAAGAAAGAAAGAAAGAAAGAAGAAAGGAGAGAGAAAGAGAGAGAGAAAGAGAGAGAGAGAAATAAAGGAGAAAGAAAGGAAGGAAAGAAGGAAGGCAAGAGAGGAAGAAAGCACAGAGTGTCCATAGAGAAAAAACAACAAGAAAACAACAAAATTCCACTGCCATCAGAGATTCAAGCAGCCGTTAAGAATTAGTGTAAAGAAAACAGAGTCAGAGGAAATGACCCTTTACCAGAAAATAGTAAAAGTTCAGAGATAATTAAATTTAAATGGAGCTGAAGCTAGCATTTTATAATTTCTAGAGCTATATCAAGTTTGATTTTGTTTTTGCAATAACCATATCTGGAACATTTAATACAAAAAAATGCTGAGTCAATCAGAGACCCCATACCTGAAAACTCAGTTGTTAAAATCAATAAATCATACAGTTTCTCCAGAGGTTTATGAATCATGTAATAATGGATGTATGAGGCTAAGATAGATTCTTTCTTAACCCATATGAGAAGACCTAGGATCAGGAGAGCTGAGTTTTACCTGAAACTGACCAGCACTGCATGACCTCTTGAGCCAATCACCTAATGTCTCTGAATCTCTGTTTCCTCCTTCGTAAAATGAAGGAGAAAGTCTGAACAATATCCAAAATTCTTTTCAGCTTTAACATTCTAGGAAGTCCTTACCCCAAATGCATGACTATCATGGCAGAAATTTTGGGTCTCCTGGGTGTCTGGTGGGGTTCAGATATCTTGGGGAAGGTGGGTTCCTCCCATCAATCACCTGACTAAAGTAGGGTTTTTTTCCTCCTACACATAGGGCCACCCTTTGTTCTTTTCCTGTTTTATGGGCACATTGTGTCTTAGACTAGACAATTAGCTTTTGTTCTTTTGCACCCCCTTAAATTTTAGCACAGTATCATTTGTAGCTTAATCAAAGACTTCTTCAACAATGAAGACTATGTTATTTTATTAGTCCCAAGGAAAGTATAGTTACCACAATGACTTCAATGCCATATGGGGGAACAGCTGTGGATAAAAAGCTGCCCACTGGAATAGTTTCCTAACCAAGAAAACAATGAGGAAATGAAGAGTGAATCTTCAGTGTATTTTAGTGACTCTGAGTCAGAAAAAAGTTCCTCATGGCATTAATCACAGATTATTTCCTGATTTCTCAATGCGGTTTCTCAGGCAATGGGACCTTTCCCTTTGTCTCTGCACCCAATATGAGACTTCCAGCTGCATTCACTCTCAGTTTGTGCAAACTCATTAGTCCCAGAGAGGTCTCTGGTCTGACTCAGAAATGAACATGACCCATCCACTATTAGAATGAAAAAAATCAGAATTATTTTTCTTTATTTGGTGGGATTTTTTTATACCTCCAACTCAAGTATTACTATCCATCCCCACCATATTAATGTTGTTCATTACCAGTTGGTTCAATTCATTTGTTCATCCATTCATTCATTCATTCAATAAATGCTTGCTGTGCAAAATTTATTGCACTGGACTCTGGCAGAAATACAAAGAAAAATGACAGCGTCTTCCTACAAGAAAATTTCAATCTAATGCATGAGATAAAATGTGTGTACAAATAACTATAATACAATAGAGAATGAGTGAGTGTACAATAAATAGTTCTATATGAACAGTGCTATAAAAACTCATAGATGGGAAGGGTCATTTCTGGGTGCGGGAGAGAGATATAGGAAGAGCTCATGGATAAGATGATAATTGATAGGTACAGAAAATTTCACTAGATGAAAATGGACAGTGGGGACATCCTAGGTACAGAGAACAGCCTGAACAAATGGGTAGACATGGAAAAGTCAAGGATGTATTCAAAGATGCTGCACAGCCAATCTGGCAGAAGTACAAGATATGTAAGTAAGCATAATATGAGACAAAGCTAGAAAGAAAAGTTTCGGTCAATTTCTAGTGGGACTTGAATGCCAAATTTGGATTTTATTTAATAATTCATGGGGAGCTTTTTGAGCAGGAGAAGGATGTGATCAGAGCCATGCATTATGAAGGTCTATTTGAGAGCATGTGCAGGATGAGTGATGGGGAAGAAGTCCTCGATGCTCTCCTGAAACTCTCTAAATAGGGGAGGAATGTGGTACAGAATGGGAATGTTATATTATTCTCTGGCATTTTGCTTTTTCTTTTAGCGAACTCGTGGGTTAATTGCACACCTGTGGTTAGCTCCTTATATTCTGCAGCCTTAGAGAGCAGCAAACAGTGCCCCTGAGATCAAAGTCATGGGTTGGATCTTCGTGTGGTCATATCACTGAACTCAGAACACTTTCCTCTTGATTTATGTTTGTTTTTTCTTGGATAAACCTGTGGTTTTAGCCACGCAGAGAACTCCCTTGTGTGAAAACTCCATCTACTGATAAAGACTGACTTCCTGTCTTATGGACAAGCCACAGTATTAGAGAATTGCCATGGGGCAGTAAAGTGACTTTTCCAGGGTCACACAGTTGGTATGAATAAGAAACAGGACCCAAACTAGGCCTTCTGAAATCTAAAGCAGGCACTCAATCCATCATATCACACTGCCTGTGAATATAGCTGCATGTACCATATCTGCAGGACCCAGCATGTTGGTATTTGGGGGTCTCAAGCACCCCTAACCCTCTTTGGGTACCTCTTCATTTATACTCCATTTATCTGTATAGGTTTCCTATTCCACTAAGTCCCACTAGATTGGAATAAGCTCTCCCAGAAGGGTAGAAGCTGTGATTTAATCTTTGCCAGTCCCCAGCACAGCCCACTGCACATAGCAGGTGGCTAGTGAGTATGTCATCATGGAAAGACATAGGGTCTAGATACTGCCCCTCCTTAATGATCCAGAGGTAGGAGTGTGCTAGAGCCAGCCATAATCTCTTTCAAGAACTGATTGTTAAATTTTCCAATGGGGCATTCTCCTTGGAAATCAGCAAACACTGCAAATCAGGGCTTGGTTTTTTTTTTGTTTTTTTTTATTTTTTTTCTCATGATATATTTTTTAATTTGTTTTCTTGTTTACATCATTCACTTTCATGACATTTTTGAATTACAAATTTTCTCCCCATCTTTCCCCTGCCCCAACCCTAAAACAGCAATCCCACTGTAAAGCCCCTCCCCTGCTCTGCTCTCTTACTTTCTGGTA
>CM053598.1:57638630-57725402 GCA_028646575.1 Pseudocheirus occidentalis | reverse complement strand
CATTTCTCTTCCCAATTTTTCCTCCACTTCTCTTATTTGGTTTTCAAAGTCCTTTTTCAGTTGATGTATAGCTTCTAGGCATTCTTCAAATGTCTTGGAAGCATTTGGTGTGGTAGTTCTGAGTGTGTTTTCTTCCCCCCATTCCATGCTTTGATCCTTTTTGTCCACAAAAAAAGGATTCTAGAGTTTTATTGCTGTTCTTATTTTGCTTCCTTTTCCTCATGTTGGCCAGTCAATTAATTGGTTGGGTTTTTTTTTTCAGCTTTGTGGAACTCTGCTTCCAGGGGGGAAACTCTGTTCCAAATCACTGGGGTTTTCCCAGCTGCCGGAGCTATTAGGGGAGTGTTGCAGCCCCCCACCCCAGTTTTGGCTTCCTGAGAGCGCACCTCAAGACCACCACCAGATCACGATCCGGATCCAGGCTGCTCAACACAAGAGCACTTGGCCCTGATCAACCGATTCAGTTCCCCTGCTGGATCGCAGGCCAGGGGCTCTGAAGCAGCCCAGTGGGGGCAGCCAATTACAGCAGCTCCTGCCCTTCCCCTACTGCTTCCTTGCCCTGGGGGCAGATTGGCCAAACTGCTTTTCTTCCCCCAAATTAAGTTTCAAAGTTTCACTTTCACTGACCTTCTGTAATTCTGGCTTGCTAGATGTGAAGATCCCTTCAGGTGCAGTAGATCTTCTCTGAAGTAGACTCACGTTGTGGCTTGGGAGGCTCCGCTCACCCCACCACCCTGGGGCCTGGCCGTGGTTTCGGTTTTCAGGCTGGTCTGGTCTCAGCTCCCGGCCTGCCTCAATGAGCCCCTACTCCTGAGCTAACTTTCTCTAATCCTTGTTTTTCACACCTTACTAGATGTGGAGTAGCTGGAGGTGAGGTAGATCTTCTCTCTTGTACACTGGCTGCAGCTCAGCTCCTCCCAGACTGCCCTGAGGCCTGCCCCAGTTTCAGGTTTTGGGCTAGGCTGGCCTTGGCTCCCAGCCCGCCACAATGAGCCCCTGCTGCCGAGCTGCCTTCTGCAAGAGATGTGTTTTCTGTATCTTTTTGAGTCTGAGAGTCTTAGATTTTGTTTAGGGTCATATTTTATGGGTATTTTTGGGTGGCTGGGTGAGAACTGCGGATCCTTGCTGCTTCTATTCTGCCATCTTGGCTCCACCCTGATTTATTGGTTTTTGATTGGTTAGACTTAAGAAAAGGATAGGGGAAAAAGCTAAATAAAACAGATTAAACTTAAAATTAATCTCACATACATTTTTCTTTTGCGGGGAGAACAGTTTTTAAACACTAACTAGCAAAACACTATATAGAAGTGTATGTGCTTGGCATCAGAAAGAGAATAGCCATTTGGGCTTGGTATAGTGACTAATAGGAAGGCAGTAACACGATCTGGGCCTAGGGGTGAGGGTGGGGGTCAGAGTAAGAGTTACCAGAGTTAACTCTTCTAGTATGAAAGTGGGCTATAACCAAGTCCAGTACCCCTCTGGACTTGGTTATATGTGGTTATGCCACATATTCTCACAAAATGCCTATGGATAGCTTGGAAATAGAGCATACTGGTTGAAATTTCAGAACTTATCTGAGACATTTCCTTTTATGTTGGATTTCAGTAAGTTGAAGATGGTGTATTGTGTTGGGCTTAGCTTCTATGATCATCACATTTTCACTAACTTAAGACATTGTTCTAATGACATTGATTGTTCTTGTTCAGTCATTAATCAGTCATGCCAAACTCTTTGTGACCCCATTTAGGGTTTTCAAAAACAGGCAAAGATTCTGGAGCAGTTTGCTATTTACTTTACCAGCTCATTTTATGGATAAGGAAACTCAGGCAAACAAAGTTAAGTGATTTTCCCAGGGTCACACATGTAATAAGTGTTTGAGGCCAGATTTGAACTCAGGAAGAGGAGTCTTTCTGACTCCAAGTCCAGTTCTCTGGGTATTATGGCACCACCTAGCTGCCCAGATGTTGCAATATCCCTCCCCTTTATTCTTGGATGACTCTCAATAAATAGACAGACAGACAGACAGACAGATAGAAAGATAGATAGTGATAGAGATATAGATGTATATATGTGTGGGTATGTATATATGTGTGTATATATATATATATATATACATATATATATATGCACATACATACATATATAAGCATGTATATATAGACAAATATGTGTGTATGTATATGGAAAATATATTAGTCCAACCTTTTCATTTTACGAATGAGGGAGATAAGGCCCAGAGATGTTAAGGGGTTTGCCAAATAAGGATCAAATGACAGAGCTATGATTAAGACTCCAGATCCACTGCTTTTTCCATTATAATTGATCTACGGAACATTTATTACTTGACACCCTAGAACTTTTATCTTTTCTTCCTTTCTAATCCTTCTCTGATCCCCAAACCCCTGTGTTGAGGCATCAAGGCTCCTGAACCTTTGTCTTTGATCCACCTCAGTTCCCTGGGTTCAGAGATGGGTTGTGTCTCCTACCTAATTGTCCTCATCCTCTTCTGCCTCTCTCACTAGAATTCTTCTAGATATCTTTAGTATACTTTTAGATAACTCTAATCTTTTCCTGAGACTCCAGACATCCTTCTTGCCAATTCCTTCTAATTCCCTTGGTAGTGGCTTTTATTTCCATGACATTCTTTTTAACCTCCACTGGGAACTGATTTTTCCTAAGAATATTTGTATTTTTATTAAAGAAATTGCCCATTTTGAATCCTTAGACTCTGAGTGGTCCATTGTACCAGAAGCAGATCTGGACCAAGGGCATCATCTACCTTGACTATGAGATTCTAAAATATATGCTAGGGAAGGAGTACAGCAGACGGGGGTGCTTATGTTGTGGCCCCAAAGTCCCTCATGACCCTGGCTAGCCTCCTCTGGATGTGCTCCAGTTTATCAATGACCTTGCTTAAACATCTCATTCAGAACCAAACACAATACCCCACATATGGTCTGACCAGGGAAAAATAAGTTGGAGTTACTGTTTACCATGTTATGGACACTTGCCCTTTCAATGTAGAATAGAATTGTAATAGAGTTTTCTCACTATCGTAACACATGATTGACAGGCAAAGCCTGCAGCCCACTAAAATTATGTTTCATTTTTTTTCCATGCAAAGTATTTGGTCTTTGTGAAACTGATTTTTTCAACTTGCTTGTTGGTATTTATGTTTTTCACTATTAGATGTCCTTTTATTGGATTTGGTCCCTCCTAGCCTCCCATGTTCTTTTAAGAATGTTTAGTCTGGGGGAAGCTAGGTGGCATAGTGAATGGATTGCTGGCCTTGGGGTCAGGAGGATCTGAGTTCAAATCCAGCCTCAGACATTTATCACTTACTAGCCATGTGACCTTGGACAAATCACTTAACCATAATTGCTCTGCCCTCCCCTCTCCAAAAAGCAGGGGGGGGGGGGAAAGAATGTTTAGTCTGTCATCATATGCATTCTCTAGTCATCCTAGATTTATCTAATCTACAAATTGTATGAACCCATCATTTATGCCTTCTTCAAACCATTGGTAAAAAATACTATACACAATAGAAATAAGACCTGGCCCTGGGATCTAGACACCACTCTTTTAGCTCACATCAGGCAAATAATAAATACTCTTAGGTTAGGACAAAAAAAAGCAGTTCTGAATTTAGGTAACTATATTATCATCTGATAGGCACTAAATGCATACTTGTCAATTAATTGACTGATTTCAAATGTCACTGGTGATGGATCAGCAAATATATCGACCAGTTCTTTTAGCATGCTTGTAATGTTGCTCAGCTGAGCCAGGTGATTTGAAGTCATTAACAGTAAGTAGTTCTTTCTTTGTCTTAGGAATGAACTCTCTATCAGCCATTTTTCTTCTCTCATTTCCATTGCAAAAGTTATTTTCCATGACAAAGAAAACAGAAACAAAATAGGAATTAAATTGTTCTACACCCATCTCTCCGTCATCCTTATCAGGATCTCATTCAAGTCTGGCAGCAAACCTCACACTAGCCCATTCTCTTATCTAGTCCTCCTCTCTTATCAATGTATCTTTACAGCCTCCTGTTTGGATGTCCTTTCCATTCATTGTCAACGCCAGTTGATTCTAAGCTTTTCCTTGTTGCTGTTGTTGTTGATGAGGACACCATTCCAGCAATTCTTTATCATGTATTTGCTGTCTTCTTTTTCTCTGCCCTTGCTTTCATTTTCTTCATGTACCTTTAAACATTTCAGTTGGACACTAAAGCATTGCCTGTGTACTCTTTGAATCGCTGCCCTTTCATTTCCTCATCTGAATCATTTCTGTTGACTCCTGCAGAGGATCATGCTTGAGAGTTTCCTGTCCTTCTTGACCTGATTTTCTTTATAAATTTCTAATCTGTGGGATCCTATCCATCCTTTCTCTAAGACCTTTGATTTCTACTCTTCAAAATTCTAGGGTACATATCAGACATTTCCTGACTTTCCTCTGATTTTCCATCTTAAATTCTAAGATGGAGTTTTCCCTCCTCCCTCACTATTCTTTCATCATTTTTTACTTCAGCAAATGATTCTTCCTTTTGGCTGAGAATCAGATCTGGCATAGGGGCCTGCAGGAAAGCAAAGGTCTACCTCCAGGCTATATTTCCTCAGTGTCTTAGAAAGATAGAAACATGTTGTGCTGCAGTGTCCATTACCTATCAAGATTTTAGAATGTGAGACAATGCCTATAGTAGTCACTGGTATGAAATTCAGTCATCCTTCATACCAGATGAAGTTGGTTGAATTTGGGCCAGGATTGTGGCTAACTCTACCTAGGAGAACTTTGTTCCAAAAAAGTTCATTGAGGGCTTCTTATAATGGATCTACCAGTGCCACCTGATACCAACGCAGTACAGAGTAATATAGTCTTCAACCACCCCATGGTCCTCCAAGAGTTTCTATACTTATCAACATAGAAGATTCCTCTAAGGTTTCTCAGAATTTAGGCTATTGAGGTATCTATCTATACCCATTGCTATATCTATATATGTCTATATGTCAGTATATACATGTAGGCATGTTTATCCATATATACACATATGGATATATATATATATATATATATATATATACGTATGTGTGTGTGTGTATCTCACTATCTATCTCTATATGGAAAGAGAGAGAGAGAGAGCTGGAAGATTTCTTAGAGAAAAATAATATTTCTTTAATATTACAGATGAGGAAATCAAAGTCCGGTAGGTTGTAACTTGTTCAAGGTTAAGTGGTACCAGCAGTGAGCATTAGAGGTAGAACATGAATAAAGAACCTTCTGACTCCAAAGCTAGTGTTCTGTCCTTGGACCAGGAGACCAAGTGAGTATAAAATCACAAGAAATGAAGAGGATTATTAGAATGGAGCCCCCTTGCGCTGAAGAAAGTTTGGAGGCTATTGATGAAAGATACTAGCTATTTAGTGATAATGGCTAATGGAATTAATCAGCCTGTAGAATCAGAGAGACTTGGAGTTGGAAGGACCATAGAGACCATTTAGTGATACCAAAGAAAGACAACAAGCCTAGTGATCACAGGACTTGGTTTCATTTCCTACTTCCATCACTTATGATTTGTGTGACCTTGGGGTACAAGCAATATGTGTAAAAATGAGGAATATGAAGAAACTTAAAGAAAAATCATGTTTGGAGAAGAAAGAGTTAATGACTAGGCGAATCAGGAAACACATGTGCAAGTGGTCCCCACTTACCTACCCAAAGCCCCAGGAAAAACCGCTAGAGTCTAGATCTAGAGGAAACTTGCATAACTGCACATGACCCATCCCACTTGATTGAGACAGAACCCATTGGGCAGAAGCTTATCTGTGGTGTCTGAGGATCAATGGTTTCATCTAGATCCTTAATAGAATTGATCCTTGGGCAAGTAGACAAATTGAGCATAAAATCCTCAGGCATGAGAGATTAGAATGGAGCCTTCATCTGATAGAGAAAGGCCGAAGTATTTTACTCAACTGAATGTCAGCTTTTTAGTAAAGTTGATTAAAGGATCCAATAGGGTTCATAGAGTCAGAGAAACTTAGAGTTGGAAGAACCAATTGGTACAGTGAAAAGAGTTCAGACTTTGGAGTCAGAGAATGCGTGTTTGAATCCTATTTCCATCACTTCTGACTTGTGTGATCTCAAGCAAGTTACTTTCTCTTGGCCTAAGTTTTCTCACCTGAAAAAATGAAGAAGTTAGATGAGATTGCCTCTAAGATCTTATCTGTGATCCTGTGACCTAACCTCCCAGGCATCCCTTCTCCAGCATCCCTACAAACTGGTGTTTCTCTTAGGTGACCAAGGGATATCCCATCTACACATGTAAAAAAAGCTAGCAGACTGCCTTTAGCTTCACCATGCCTAAGAATGTGACTAATATATGCATGCTCCAAAAAGGACCTATGTTCTTTTCTCTCCACTTATCAATGATTCTAAAGTGATCCCTGTTAGTGTATGCCCCTACTGGAGTCACATTCTTGTTCACTACCCTTCCAGGTGAGCTGACAATCTTTTTAAAGCTGCTTCATACCAGGATTTCCTACCAGAGGTGGTTATTTACATAAAGCCAAAAGATTCGATTGACTGGCTCATTTTTCTGACCCAACTGGCCTGTTGTTTTATGTTATGTAAGTCACAGCCTTAGAGTACAGACCCTTGAACAGCAGGTGCTGCATACATCAGTTTACTTTGTTGCCCTTAGCTGAGAACCATGGAGAGAGAGAAATTTCATAAATGCTTTTTGAACATAATGATGATGGTTAAGGCTGAGCTATCTAATCCAGGACCACTATACTCTAATAGAGCAGCCAAGCAGAGAGAAAACAATTGGCAAAGGAGTTAGGCCTTTTTTTAATGTGACCACAAGCATGTTATTTTTAATTAAAACCCTCTTGGGCTTGGCAACTGAGAATAAAAAGAAGCTCAGCAGGCAGGGTGCTTCTAGATTCATCTCCATCCTCACCTAGAGGTTCAGCCAGACCAGGTGTATCATTGGCTAATACTAATTGGGATCTCTGTGGTACTCAGGATGACTACATGGCAGGTGTAAACCCAACTACTGATCCAAGTTAAGATAATGGCCTTTGAGGAACTTTCTTTTTTTAAAATATTTTTTAATTGATTTGTTTGTTTACTTTTAGTTTACAAGATGCAGTTCCACAGTCCCTTGAGTTTTAAATTTTCTCCCCTCCCTCCCCATCCCCCCATGGCAGCTTGCAATCAAGTATAGGATCTGCAAATACTTTCACATTGGACATTAGTCTGATTGTATAGAAGGGTTGTAACTGATAGAATGAACAATGGGAAAGAGGAAACAAAACCAAATATGGAAAAGAAAGAGAGCACGTAGTTTGCTTCAGTCTCCATTTAAACTCTGTTCTTTCTAGATCTTATAGACATGTCCTTCCATCCTGAGTCTTTTAGAGTTGTCTTATAACCTTGCATTGCTGAGAAGAGTCCAGTTTATCAAAGTTGGTCATCACACATACATTGTGTCTGTCATTGTGTACAAATTTCTCCTGGTTCTGCTCTTCTCACTTAGCATCAGTTTGTATAAGGCTCTCCAGGTAAATATGAAGGCCATCTGCTCCTCATTTCTTATAACAAATAGTATTGCATTACATTCATATATCACAATTTGTTTAGCCATTCCCCAAATGATGGGCATCCCCTTAATTTCCAATTTTTTCCCACCACAAAGAGAACTGCAATAAATATCTTTGTACATATGGGTCTTCCCCTTTGAGGAACTTTCACTGAAAGCAGGAGGGAAAAGAAGTTTTTGTTTGTGTTTTGGCTTTTAAAGCCCTTCGTAACCTGTCCCCTTTCTACACTTTTGGTCTTATTATAGCTTACTTCTGTCCAGTGCACTGGACAACTTGATATTCTTTGAACAAGACACTCTATCTCCCACATGTTGCATTTTCAGTTTATCCCCCAAACCTAGAATTCTCTCCCTCCTTTTCTCTGTCACGTGGCTTCCCCAAGTCTCTAAAATCTTGGCTTTTCCAGGTTCCCTCTTACTGCTAGTGCACTAATGAGCGCTCTCAGATCATCTCCAATCTGTCCTGTATATATCTTGTTTGTACATAATTGTTTCACGTTGAGTCCCCCCTATTTGATTGGGAGCTTCCTAAGGGCAGGGCTATTTTTTTTTTTCTTTCTTCAAATCTCCAGTATTTAGAAAAGTGCTTGGTATACAGTAGGTACTTGTTGCCCTAACTTGTTCTAGTCATTATTTCAATATTTTGATGTCAAGGTTAGGTATTATTATCAATTTGGTCACAACCCAAATCTACTGGTACTGTTGTATACCTGGCTCATATTCTATCTGTGCCTATGAATGCTACACTATTCTTTCTTCCAAGTTCTTTTACCAGCCCTGTGTCCTCCCATAAGTGGAAGGAAAAGAGCCAATGGCAAGGCTTTTCCCATACTCAGGCACTTCCTTACCTGCTCAATGTACATCTATGGCAATACTGAAAATTAATGAGAAATACTCAAGAGAGCTATATGGCACAGTGAATAGAGGACTGGCCCTGAAGTCGAGGACCTGAGTTCAAATTTGACCTCAGACACTTGACACTTACCTAGCTGTGTGACCTTGGGCAAGTCACTTAACCCCAATTGCCTTGAAAAAATTTTCATGTGAAGAAATCCAGGAAGCAGAAAGAGAAATCATGGTGGAATTCACCTGTCCACCTGGGACAGAGGTAGGAAAAAAAAAGCAATGCTGCCATTGGAGTATATTAAAACTACTTGAATAGAAAAAGGAAACAGATGATTTTTGGGAAAGAATTCCCAAGTCATAGATTCATAGAATCATAAATTTAGACCTAGGATGAACCTTGGGGGTTATAGCATTTAACTCCTTCATTTTATACATGAGAAAACTGCTACCTAGAAAAGTTAAACATTTCCCCAAAGTCACCAATGTAGTGAGGCCATGAGGCAGCATTCAAATGTGTTTTCCTCACTCCAAGTCCATTTTTCTCTCCTCCATGCCATTGCACCCTGGATGTTTAACCTGGTAAAGACAAGACATGGGGTATAGCTGGAGACTATGATAGCTCCAAGTATCAGAAGGACTGCGACTCTGATAAAGGCTTATAATTGTTCTGCTTCACCCCAGAGAGCAAAAGCAGGAGTAAGGGATGAGAATTTACCTAGATTTGTTTAGATCAAACTTAGATTTAGTTTGATGTTGGGTAAATTTTCATTAAAATTCCAGCAATCCAAAAATGTAATGGGCTGCCTTAAGAGGAAAATAGGTTCCCTTTTATTAGAGATTTTCTAGGGAAGAAGGAAAGTCTACTTTTTAGATATGCTTTATAGAGGATTTTCTTTAGGAACTTTAGACTAGATTGCCTCTGAAGTTCTTTTCAGCTATAGGATTCAATAATTTAGTGAGGGCAGAACTGATGGGCTCTATTCTTCCCTTAGTGAAGGAAGAAATGCAGAATGATAGGTTGGGACAAAGTAAGGAAACTTTTACACACACACACACATACCCATCTTGTTACTTTATAGTTCACTTTGTATATCTTTCCCATTAGGGAAATAGCAACAACAATAATAATAATAATAATGACATTTTACAAGTTCCTTGAGGGTAGGGATCTATAGTTTCTCATCTTAGGGACTAAGATGTCAGTTGCACTTAGTTGTTACTTAATTCCATTAAGCTGTTACATTAATTACTGTGGGTTATGTTCAATTTGTAACAATGAAAATACATTCTGCGTATGAGATATTTACATTATGATTCATAACAGTAGCAAAATTACAGTTATGAAGTAACAACGAAAATAATTTTATGGTTGGGGGTCACCACCACATGAGGAACTATATTAAAGGGTCACAGAATTAGGAAGGTTGAGAACCACTGCCTTATATTGAGGTAGGGCTTTATTCTTTAGAAATCCCTTTCTCATTCATTCTTACTTCATCCTCATAAGAGCTCTTTGAAGGAATTAGTGTAATTAGAATTATTGCCAGCTCTAAATTGGAGAGCCCAGGATCCCATTTCACAGATGAGGAAACTGAGATTCATCCCAGTTAAATGACTTGTCCAAGGCTGCACAAATAGGAAATAGTGAATACAGTGTTCTACTGTTGCTAGGGAGCCACTGGGGCTGATTGAATAAGGAAGGGAGGTACTTAACATGGTGAGACTTGAATTCTAAGAAGAACATTTTGACCAGTGAATGTAGAATGGACTGTAGTGAGGAGAGGCTTGAGGTAAGCCGACCAACCAGCAGACTCTTGCAATAGTCTGGGCATAGCGATAGCCTGCACCAAAATAGATGAGGTAACATGTGAGAAGAAAGAATGTCAAAGAGATGTTACAAAACTCAAAATGATGGCACTTGACAAGCAATTGGACATGGGAATGGGAGGCAGGTGAAAGGCAATGAGGAGTTAAAAATGGCATTTAGGTTATAAGCCTAGGCAACTGGGAGAATGGTAGTACCCTCAAGTGTAGTATGGAAATTAAGTCAAGGAGAGAGTTTTTTATGGTGATGGTGGGAGTGGGAGTAGGGGTGGGGCAGGGAAGATGAGTTCAGTTTTAGACATGGTGAACTTAAGAACATCCAGTCCCAGATTTCCAATGGATAGCTGAAAATGTGAGTCTGGAGGCTAGGGTAGCTGGTTCATATGTTACATATCTTTTGCATTTGCCTATGAAGATAATACATGTGGTAACTCTCCAATAGAAAGTAAGTTCCTTCAGATCAGGGAATATTTCATTTTTGTCTTTGTATACCCAGTGCAGTAGTGTCTAGCATGCAGAAGGTGCTTAATAAATGCTTGTTGAGTTGTATTGAAACTAGTTCAGTCATAGAAAGGAATATCTGCTTAAATGTTCTGTAATTCGTTGCTAAACTGAAAATCCATAAGGGGATATTTGTACCAGCATTAATCCAAATGTCTAGAGAGGGATTCTGCTCACTTTCTTTGCGCTTTATCTGCAATACTTGGCAAAGGTGTTGTTCTTAAATGGTTGCTAAAAAAAAAACAAAGGACAGATCATTGTGCTATTTATCCCATCCATCAATCACTTTCCAGTGAGCCCAGAAAGGTAACTGATTTTGCCATAATGGAAGTCAGGGGATCTGGATTCTAACCCCAAATCTACTCCTCGATAGTTGTGTGACCTCTCTGGGCAGTGAGTTCCTCTTCTAGGAAATGAGCATCCCTTTCAGCAATAAGTCTATAATTCTCAGTGTTTATTATTATTATTATTATTAGCTAGCATTTATAAAGTGCATTAAGAGTTGCAAAGACCTCTATATGTTATCTCATTTGATCCTCACAACAAGCCAGTGAGGTAGGTGCTCGTATTATTCCCATTTTACAGATAAGTAAACTGAGGCAAACAGTGGTTAAGTGATTTGCCCAGAGTTACACAGCTAGTGAGTGTCTGAGGCTGGATTTGAACTCAGGTCTTTCTGACTGCAGATCTAATATTACCCTCTGTACCCCATAGCTGACTTCTTGCAATAGTCTTTGTCTTCAAACAGCGTCAGGAATAAGAGCACATGGTGCCCTAAGAGTCTCTAGTTTCTTACCCAAGACTTCATTTATACTCCTTAGTATTGCTTTTTTTTTACTCCTTCCAGCAGTGTGCTCTATAGCCCCATAAGTCACTAGAAGTACAGTCTTTAGAACTGACAGGATTTTGGATATTGTCTGTTCACATCTTGGCTATAGTTCCCAGGGAGAAAACAAGCCTCTCTACTCTTCTCATTTAGAAAACTTGCCACCTCTTTACCCCTCAGAAAAGAATACCAATGGCTCCTACTCAGCCCTCCTTCTTTCTCGGACTCTTATTGAATTTTATACACACACACACACACACACACACACACACACATACACACACATATCATCTGGCAGCACTTGGGTATGTCCATAACTATTCCTTGTAGGATGGTCTTCTGTAGACAGTCCAGCTTCCCTCCTATTGGAGAAGCTCATGCACAGTGTTTAGCCATCTCAGTCATGTCTGACTCTTCAAGACCCCATTTTGGGTTTTCTTGCAAAGATCCTGGAATGGTTTGCCATTTCTTTCTTCAGCCTATTTTACAGATGAGGAAACTGAGGCAAACAGGAATAAATGACTTGGCCAGGGTCACACAGCTAGTAAGTATCTGAAGCCAGATTATAGCTCACAAAGATGAGTATTCCTGACTTCTTGCCCAGCATTCTGTCTACTTCATCATGTGGCTTCCTCATTCACAGTATCTTTCTACCAAATCCTAATGGTTCAGTGGTCCTTATTCCCATTTTGCTTCCCATTCTTCCACCCCCTAACCTCCTGACTCAGGGGCTATTACTGTGGCCTTCTCTTCTTTGGTTTTACACTGAAGTCCTTCCCATTTTCTTTTAAAAAGAAACATGATTTAACCTGCAGTGTTGGGAGGTATTCTTCAAGCCCCTCTGCTTTCCCGTCTAAGAACAGTTTACACTCAGACATAGATAATAATCACACCCTGGCCAAAGAGAAAGATAAATGTTTGTGATCAATTGCAGGTCACTACAAAATCCTCCCTGCTCTTCGTGTCTTTTGGAGGCAAGCTCTACAGTCCTCTACCACTATTGTTCAGACATCTTATGATCAGCTCTCCAGGAGAGTCAATATTTTATTAGTGATGCACTCTAAGGAATTGTTACCTAGTTTTAATCTGAATGGGCATTGCCTCAGACAAATTGAGCCCTAGGAAAGAGCTTAGCTTTAAAAGGCCAAGGTCTCCTACTGCACTGGGGCCATCCCCTCTTGTCCTGATCTATGTCTTGCCACTGGACCCAGATTGCTCTAGAGGAGAGAGTGAGGCTGGTGACTTTGCACAGCTGTCCCTCACTTAAATCCAATTCACTTGCAATCATGGCATCCCCTTCCTGATGTCATTGGTCCTCTGCAGGAATGAAGGACAAACAACAACTCTAGTGGAGATGCTTTGTTAGGAATACCTTGGATTTATCTCCATGGAGACAAAGGAAATAAGCATTTATTAAGCAGCTACTGTGTATAAGGCACTATGCTAATTTACAAATATTATATCCTTTGATTCCCTGGGGGATAATGTTATTACTTCTGTTTTACAGATGAAGAAGGCAAGATAGACCAGAGGTTGTGACTTGCACAGGGTCACACAGCTGGCAAGTGTCGGAGGTCAAATTTGAACTAGCACTTCCTAACTCTATGTCTAGAACTCTAACCACTGCTCCACCCAGCTGCCTTTGATGAGAAGTGAAACATGTTCTGTAAAACACAGTTTACAGCAGAATAAAGGAATATTCTTATAAATGAATACCAGGTGCATGCAGCCTTTTGACCTGGGGATAAGATTCATTTGGCTACCACTGACCACCATTGATCAGAGTCAGTCTTAACCTCTCTAGCTGGTTTCCTCATCCTACCTTCCTTTATCTGTGGCCCAAGAAAAGAAACTTATCCAAAGTCACTGACACTGTGAAAAACTATTACCAACTTCCCCATCCTCAAGGCCTCTGCAACTCCCCTTAGCTTTCATCTCTCCAGGAGGGCTTGGAGAGGGAAAATTGCTGTTACAAAACTACTCTCGGGGCTTTCATTTCCTTCATTGTTCATGCTGAAATCTTTACTTCTACCATGCAGCTGAGGCTAGGCCTCTGCTTACCCCTACCCCCAACCTCCTGCCACCCTCTGTGTTCTTCTCCATCTTTCCAAAGGGATCTTCTAAGTCCCACCGTAACACATTTCCTTGCCTCCTGAGATCACTGAAAACTCAAAATCTTAGGAGTTCTTCAAGAATATTCCTCTCCCCTTTTTCAAGAAAGCATTCTAACTGGAATGTACTCCCTTCTCACTTTCAGGATCCTTATCTTCAGTCAGAGGTCAGTTCACCTATGTGAATCCTTCCCAGATCTCTGTGACATCTGAAGCCAGAACAGCCATCCCTGGGCACTACTCAATTATATGTGTTATCTCTCCCCATTATAATGTAAGCTCCTTTAAGTCTGAGACCATCTCAACTTTGTATTTGCATATCTATTTCTTAACACAGTACTTAGGGAATGCTCATTCACTCATTCATTCATCCACCTCAAGTGCTCTCAACTGTTGTCCCAAAAGGTGTCAAAAGTTCCAAAGAAACCCCATCAATATTATTAGCATTCCAGCCCTTCCCCTCTTACATAAACCCAAGGGTGACACTATGGGAACCTAAGTATAAGATAATAATTTGTTCCCACTTTGAATTGAACCCTGAGCCCTCTAAGATTTCACAGCACTGCAAAAGTCAGGCTCAGAATTGCTGAGATGTTAGTAAAACAGGCCCAGATTTGGGTTCGGGGATGGGATTGAATGATTCAGTGGCAAGCCATGAGGTGCATATAAAGAAAAGAATTATTAGCATTAAATGATTGGTAATTTGATGTGCTGGGAGCCAAATGCTGAGACCCCACACACATCATTTAGAAATTAAGAGACTACTGAGCAAAGGAATAGGCTGTTGGCAGAGCACCTTATTAACTCAGAAAGAATGGTTGTGATATGTAAATAGTGGTAGTTAGCATTCCTCACAGAGATCTCCCCACTGCTAATGTTCTCTGGAGGAACAGAAAACTGGAGTGGGCGCAATTTAGCTGGAAGAGAAAAATATCTCCCAGCACTGGGGAAAGAGATTTTTACATAATTCCTCCTAGGCAGGCCAGGGAGGAAAAATAGCAGGCAGCAAAATTAATTGACTACTCTCTTCCCTCCCCCTCCCATGATCTGTTTTAAATTGTTGCATCATTTCTTTGTCCCTTATCTATCACGTTCTTTGAGGGGCACTCACTTCCTACTGCCTCCATGAGAAATCTCACCAAGTGGCTTGGAAAATGGCCACATCCAGGTGCTTAGATGTAATTCTGCGCTGGATCCCTCATAGACTAGCCTGCAGGGCGGTCCAAGAGAGAGTTATCTCTGACCTCCTAACCATTGCCCCTTAGTAGCATTTCCATGGTGGCCATGCCGGGATTGGCTCTTTTTTCTCCTTCTCTCCCCTCGTCTGCTCTCTTCCTGCCTCTCCCTTTCTCATGCTCATTCCCACCCCCCGCCCCTTGCAGAAATACAAGCCCAGCAGTGATTCAGCCCCATCTCACTCAATGCATTACTCAGTGGGCAGCCTGACACAACACTTCCCTGCGGACCAGTGCACTTATTATTTCTCCTAATGTAGGACCTTATCAGATCTGCGATGAGCCTCATGCTCTCAGTGCCCTTCCCCCATTCTCCCAACAACAGCCTCTTCCCCTCCCATCTTCTCCTCTAACTCAGGCTTGGACAGGATCTCAGATTCTCGCTCTTGATTCGATTCTTGTTGAGTCCGAGCTTCCGTTCTACAGAAACAGTGCATGGGACTGGGGACTCAAGCCTTAAGGCTCCTAGTTCTCTTACGGAGGCATATTAATAACACCGAAGTGTGGCCAATTAGGGGAAAGAGCCAGGTCCAGCCCCTCGTGTCTATGCTCTAGTGATTTATCGACAGTAATTACTGAGGCACTTAATGGTTAGTTTGGATGGGAATTAATTCTTGGCTGGATAAATAATACATTAAGGTTTATTTAGTCAAATGCAAGACATCCCTTCCAAGGCCAGTTGTGAAAGTGTAGAGAAGCGAACCTCACCGGGAAAGCCGGGCTCTGGGAAGCTACTGCCAGGGGGACGGGATATGTCACGATGAGATGCAAGAGGGGCAGGGGCAACAAGCCAGGAAGTTGACAGCATGCTCAAGACTGTAAGGAAGGACACGCTGGAACCAGGAATATGTTGAGCCCTAAGATAAGACAGGCAAGAAGAGGTAAGTAAAACTTTTATGCCTATTTGCTCCCAGAGAAGCTTTCCCCCTCAAACCCAAACCATCACTATTTCCCCAATTATATTCATCTTAATGAAAATCGTGAACTGTCCTCCCCCACCCCTTCTTACACATTGCTGATGGATGCTAAATAGAGCCTTTCATGCAATGCTCCAGATGCTTTGTGGCAGGTGTTTTCCAGGCTACTGTTGGTAAGGCTCAGCTGAAGGGTTATAGCATCCTTTAGAAGCCGCTCTGCTTTCCTGAGAACTCAGTGGAAGAGCAGCATAGGTTCCTGGGACAATCAGAGACTCCACTTGGAGAGGGCACTTAGCACTCACCACAGGCACAGCAGACATTTGTTTGCTGGCATCCAAGCTAGTGCATTCTTTATCTCTGTGCTGTTTACATGACTAAGAATCCTTCCCATCTTAGACAACATATAGACTGCCCTCTTTCTTTTCATCTCTAAGGGTAATCATGTGGCATGCTATTGCATAGCAACTTTAAGTTTGTAAAACTTTTTTTTCTTTTTAAAAAAAGGGGAAACATCCAGTTTTCACCATCATAAATACATATTAGCCTGCAGAACACATTTCCTAGTTGAATGTAGGTTTTGGCTTCCACACAGATCAGGTATTAGGTTCTTGTTAAAACAATCTGGTGGCTATTCCCAAGAGATCTAAATAGAGTGCAGTATGGCAGCCAGGTGGCTGGAGTAAAGGGAGGAAGCCATTAGAAGGGCTTTATTACTTCCAGCACCACAGACAGAGGAGAAGCAGCCTCTGTCCACCGCTGGAAAAGACAAAGGGAGAGAAAAGCACCATGGCAAGGAAAAGACTCAGACTGAAGATGGTATGGGAGGATGCAGTGCGTGACAAAAGACAAACACTCAGCTTGGAAAGACTGATGATCCACACTGGGTGGGTTAGCCCTTTGCTCCAATATAGAACAGGTTGGAGTGAGCATATGAACACTCAGGGGAAACCACTGCTCCTTGCTAGACCCTAGGGTCTTAGCTGGAGGGTAAGTCCATTTTACCTTGTCATTCTTATGCTCCCACATATCCTCCCATCAAAAGAATATAATTTGTTGCCTATCACTCAGTGGTTTGCATGGTGATTAAATAAAAAAAAAATACACTCTCTACAGAGTTTGTGGGGAGAGGATTATGCTCCGGCTGACCACCTTCCATACCTAATATTAAAGGGAAGGCAAATCCTGTGTGAGACCCATAACAGAAAACTCTCAGTCTGATTGCAGTAGGCAATCTATCTGTTTTAGAGCTTTCCAACTGATCTATAGAGTTCATACAACTCTGGATTTTTGTAATGTGTTCTCCTGATGGAAATGACTTTGTATATTATATACTTGCTTATCTGAGTAAGTTTTATCCCCGTATCCCCCCAATAGGAAGTAAGTTCTATGAAGACAAGGATGATTCTGTCTTTGTATGCCCAAAATCTGACTAAGTCACCCAGGAAAGGTCACTTAACTTCTACAGCTAGCAACTTTCAGAGTTGCTCTAGGCAACTCTCTTAGGTTGTAAATTTCAGAGAAGTTGCTGACTTGCATTGGTGGACGGGAATTCATCTTCCAGGAGTTCCCTAATGAAATGGTAGGCCAGTTCATATCCTCATCCCTGTCTCTCTCCCTATCCCTGTCTCTATCTGTAACACCTAGCAAAGGGATTTGCATGTACTAAGCATTTCAAATATATGTGCTGAACGTAATAAATCAACAAACATTTATTAAAAACCAAATATGTGCCAAGGCATTGCGCTGAGTGCTAGAAATGCAAATACAAAGAATGGAACAATCCCTACTCATTAGGAGCTTACATCCTGATAGTAAAGACAGTAAGTTACATAAATATAAAGAATATGTAACTATAAAGAGAATAAATGCAATGTTGTTAAATGCCAGGAAGTCTGGGAAGACAGAAAATTAGAAGTTGGTAAATCAGAAAGATTTTATGTAGGAGATGGTACCTAAGCTATGTCTTGAAGGAAGAAAAGGACTCCATGGACCAGAGGTGAGAAGAGAGTCTATTTTTACTATGAGAATGGCAAGCACAAAGGCACTGTGATCCAAATAGAATGTTTTGGAGTGGCCCAGAGAATAGAGCAGCAGCCCTGGAGTCTGAAAAACCTGAGTTCAAATCCAACCTCAGACACTTAACACTTACTAATCATGTTCTTTGGGCAAGTCACTTAACCCCAATTGCCCTGCCCTCTCCCTCCAAAAATCAAAAAGAAAAATAGAATGTTTTAGGTGAGGGACAAAGAAAATGTCAGTTTGTCTAGATCACAGAGAGTGGAAGGGGGAAAGAAAATCCAGTGAAAGTAGAAAAGATATGTCAGGTCCAGGTTGTAGGAAAATTTAAAAGCTAAACAGAGAGCTTAATATTTTGTTAGAGAGGTTATTAATTTTTTGTTATAGAGGCTGTAGAGAATCACCAAACTTGATCGAGTTGGATAGTGAAGCGGTTAGAACTGTGCTGTAGGAAAATTACTTTGGTAGGTGGACTGGAGAAACTGATTGAGAAACTTAAGTCAGGATGACCCAGTGGAAAATGGTCACAATAATCTACATGAGAAGGGTTGAGGGCTGAATGAACTAAGAGAGCAATTGTATGGGTAAAAAAAAGATGTAAGATGCTAGAGTTGAATTAAATAGATTTGAAATATTGACAGACTCTGATAATAACATATGTACATCAACAAGCTTGATTTATACCAATGACAACTTTGCCCAGTGCCACTAAGTCATCCTTTACTTAATTCAATTGAGTTAAACATCATACTAGATAGACAGATAGATATAGTAGACATTTAATAAATATCTGTTGATAACATATATGTATACACATAAATATATATATGTATGGAGTGAAAGAGACAGAGGGAGAGGGAAAGACAGAGAGAGACAGAGACAGAGAGACAGAGAGAGGCACAGAGAGAAAGAGAGACAGACAGACAGACAAACAGAGAAACTATTCTAGGTATTGGGAACATAAAGCTAAATATCACATAGTCTCTGACTTCAAAGAGCTTACATTCTGCTGAAGGAAGGGGAATAGCAGTATGCTAGAACCAACTCCATGAGCTCTGATTGTTACATTTTCAGTGTAAGCATTTATACCTCAGAAACTGGCAAATGCTATAAATTATACAAATTTATCACTTTGTTGATTGTCTAGATTTAAGAAAGTAATAGAGAAAATGTTAATAATATATTTTAAACATAGTGTGTCTCCATGTATTTTTTGGAGAGCCAATTCTAAATATTTGCCAGCACAACCATGAAGGAGAACATATATTCATGTACACAGATTAATATAAAATACTATATAAGGACCAAGGAGGAATATATAATAGACCAAGCTCTCCTAGGTCACTTGAGTAGAACTCAAATTATCAAACCAAACCAACAATAACAACAAAATGTAACAGATTTAAATAGTGCAGTTTTGTCGGATTATTTTTAATGAAAGGAAAAAAAATTGATAAAAAGATCAAACATAACTTTCTCAATATGTTTAGCCAATAGCATCTGCTATAAGAAAAACATGAAGGACACTGAGAATAGGGGGGACAAAGCTTCAATGAAGGAAGGAAGGAGGAGAAGGGGAGATCCAGACAAAGTACTCTAGGAATACTTGAGGAAAGAGAGATTACTTTTAGCCTAGTTGAATATCACAACTAGTAGGCTGCTACCCTGTGCATAAGGAAGAGTATACAACACTTAGAGCAGCTCTCTCATGAGTTCAGAATACATTCTGACAGAAGATCTGAGTAGTATTGTTGACTGGTGCCAGGCTGGTGACTCTCACAAAGAGAGAATTATCATCTATTTCCCAAGTGGGCTTAGTCCGGCTCTCTCCTAAGCAAACATTCTTCTCTGCCTTCTAGGCAAGGAGGAAAGTCTAGTTACTTATCCAAACCACTTTTCAACTTCAGCTGTCAACAAAATGGGTTGCCCCCTCAAGTGGAAGTATGGGTTTTGGGGAACACAAGCAGTTGCCCACTGGACTCAAATTAGTACTATGCCTATCGCTGTAATTGATGGTCAAGCTCATCACATTTAACAGACTGACCTGAGAGTAATTCAGAGCTTGTATTCACTGAAATTTTGCTCCTCCAATTCTGAGTGGCCTTTATGTTTTTTGTTATAGCAGATGCTATTGGCTAAACATGTTGAAAAGGTTAAGTGTCATCTTTCATCGAGGTTGTTTTTTTCTTTTAATTTAAAAAAATCCTACAAAATTGCACCATTTTAATTTGTTGGGTTTTGGTGGTGGTGATGATGGCTTGGTTTGGTTTGGTAAGTTGAGGTCTATTTAAATGACCTTGGAGAGCTTGATCTATTAAAAAAATGGCAGTGAAAAAAAAACTCTGAACTCAACAAACACCAAATAAAATCAGCACTTTCACATATAATATGCATGGAACTGCAAGTCTCTATTCTGCAGAACTTGCTTTTTCCTCTAATTCATCTTCTTTTTAAATAATAAATTTTATTAATATCTAATTAATAATGTAAAGATGTTTATTAATATCTTCATTACTATCTAATTAATATCTAAATTAATTTTATTAATATCTTTGTTTTTACATTGCCTACATTTTTCCCTTTATCTCTCCTCTTCCTCTCTCCTGGAAAGTTTGCTATGTTTTAACATAGTATGCCATAAAACTTAGAAATATAAGGGACTTTTTAAACCATACAAAGAGCCAACCTGGTGCTATGGAAAGAATGCCAGATTTGTGTTCAGGAGAGACTTGTGTCTGAGCCCTGCTGTCTCTGGCACTTGCTTCCTTCCTTCTTCCCTTCCTTCCTTCCTTTCTTTTGGTAGGCAATCAGGGTTAAGTGACTTGCCCAGGATCACACAACTAATAAGTGTCCAAGGTCAGATTTAAACTCAGGTCCTCCTGACCACAGGGCTGATACTCTATCCACTGTACCACCTATCTGCCCCCCTTCTAGCACTTGCTAATTGGGTGGTCAAAGTCATGTTGGAAGGAACCTCAGAGGTAATCTTTCTGATCTCAGAGTTCAACCCCATTTTACAAATGAGAAAACTGAGGCCAGAGAGGTTAAGTAATTTGTTCATGGTCACCACAATTAGTAAATGGCAGATCTGGGAACTGAGACCATGCCCTACTGCCTCCAAACTCAGTCGTCCTTCTCCCTGCGACAAATTGCCTTGATTTCCTCGTCTGTAGGATAAGAAAATACTAGTACCTATAGTACCTACCTAAAAAAGGTTATGGTAAGATTCAAATAAAGTAATGTATGTAAAGCAACATATAAATGTTCTACCTATTGCTCTTATGTTAAAAGGATCTTTGAACACATGTATACATTTATGCAAATTAGGAAAGGCCAAGAGCTTAAGTCTCTAAGAACCTACATTCTAAGAAAGGAAGTTTACTTTTTAATTGAAATTAGAATCCTGTGCTTTTTTAGACTACTGATACTTATTTCTATTAGGTGCATCAGTGTGATGGCATTAATAAGGATAATTTTAGAAACACAATACTTCAGAGCAAAAGAGTGGATTTAACATAAAATTTAAAACCACCAACACATCCAAAACTGTACACATTTCTAACCATTGGTCAGATGGAGTCCAGTCTTACCTTCCTCTTCTTAGCATCCACGGCCCCTAGTTCAGTATAGCATAAACAATAAATATTGTTAACTCCCTAACATTATTCCTACTCTCACAAAATATTTCTATTTCTTGGAGAAAATTCAGCTAGAAATTCATTGCCTTCATCGGTATGCATTTTAGGACAAGAGCCATATTGGCACTGGAAAGTTTGCATCTTTCATTGGAAGGATTTTGTGTGTGTGTTTTTTTAACATTGCTCCTATGATGTACAGCAAGGCTCTGAAGCTAGAGGAAATTGCCATTATGTATTTCCTTTGTGGTATTCTTTTACTTTCTCTCTAAACTCAGACAGCGAAGTGATACAACGGATAGTGTTGAGCCTTGAGTCGGAAAGGTTCAAGTTCCGATTTGACCTCAGACATTTGCTAGCTCTGTGACTCAGGCAGTTTGCTGTTTGTCCTTCATTCTTGAAGAAGACCTTGGCATGAGGAAAGTGATGCCATGACTTGCAAGTGAATGGGATTTAAGTGAGGGAGGACTGTACAAAGTTATCAGTCTCACTTTCTGTTCTGGAGTCATCTGGTTCCAGTGGCAAGATAGAAATCAGGGAAACTGAAGATGGGCCAGATGCAGTGGGAGACCTTAACCTTTTTAAGCTAAGGTCTTCCCCAGGTCTCAGTTTGACTGAGGCAATGCCTTTTCAGTGATTAAGGCTAGGCAGGAAATGAGGCACTTTGCAAGGTATTTGCACAAGATTATTCCTTCATTCATTCATATAACAAATATTATTGCTTATTTCACAAGGAAGAGAATCATTGTGAAATCAATATAGTTTGATGGTTTACTTCTTTCCAGGATATAAAAGTTTGCTTATGTTCTGGTTTTAGCCTGTTTTGTCCTAACTAATCTACAAGACAGAAGTAGATCTATCTTTCTAGATGAGCAGAAATATGATAAAACCTGTACTTAAAGTAATAAGACTAATTTGGGGAGGTAAAACCCTATGAAACCAGGCTCTCTAGAGTGACACCTCTTGCTCCTACCTCATAAGAAAAGAAGAAATACTGTAAATTTGAAGGCACAAGTAGGAATTGGAGGGACCACCACATTTGGTTTCTGGCTAGATCGAGTGTGGAGCTGAAAATATAAATAACTTGTGTATCTTTTTGTCTCTTCCCTTCCTTGTGAAATTTGGAAACCTCCATAATATCTGCTGAGCTTTGGTATAACCTAGCCTGAGGCAGCTGGGTGGCTGGGTGGATAGAGCATTGATCCTAGAGTCATGAAGACCTGAGTTTAAATCCAGTCTAGCAAAACCTCTGCTTTGCCTTAATCCACTGTAGAAGGAAATGGTAAACCACTCCAATATCTTTGCCAAGAAAAGCTCATGGACACCATTGGTGTGCTATGGTCCTTGAATACAACTGAATGTCTGAACAACAAAGCTTGATGCAGAAGAAAATAAGGAACCTATGGACAGTAAATGACTTATGGGTAGGGATTCAACTTGCAGTTCTTCCCATCCTACTTAGTGGACTACATTCCCTGTGACAAATATCCATATGCTTATTGACTTGTCTGTTGGGATGGAGGAGAGACAGGTCTGCTGGTTCAAGCTTTTCCTATTTATTTTGCACTTCACTGAAGGAATGTATGCCCCAGATTGGGACAATCACTGCAGAAAAGGTCAGACAGGCTTGTATGATGCCAGATAACTAGAAAGATCATTAGGCAGACAATTCCCAGGAAGGCAGTTACTCCCACCCAGAGAGGGATAAATTCCCCAAAAAGACTACTGTGGAAATACTCAACTATCTATCTTTAGAGGCTCTTTAGCATTGCAAAGGTCAAAGCAGCATGTGTTTCTTATGAACATAATATGTGTCCAGCACATATAACAGGATAGAGTGGAAGACACAAGATAAATAGAAAGTAAGTAGAATAAGTAGATAAAATCCACACAAAACAACAAAAGAGCAATATAATATAGATAGAAGTATCTGTGGAGTCATTTAGCTTTTCCATCACTCAATTCCTTGGCTGTGAAATGATGGTAATTATACCAACATCACTTATGGGGCAAGGATACAATAAGAACAGCCTCAGACAAACACAAATAAGGCTTATGTGAACTGATGCAGAGTGAAATTAGCAGAACCACAAGAACGATTTCTACCATCAAACCAATATCACAAAATGAACAATTTCGAGGTCTTTTTTTATAACCTGATGAAGAATGAAATCAGCAGAATCAGGACAACAATTTATACAACGATAAATTTGAAAATTCTAAGAACTATGATCAATACAATGATCATTCATGATTCCTATGGGAAGAGATGTGGAGGGGGTTAGAAAGAGGAATTGGCAAATGAAGGGATAGGAAACTGTTTTGAAAGGGGATTTTCTAAATTTGAGATTTTGTATGTAAAATAATTTGGAGTGACAGTGAGATAGAAAATGTGACCACCCTTGGGGGTGGTTAAGGTAGAATAGAAAAAGGGACCATGGGAATTTAGAAGTTTGTTGAATGGGAAGAGTAACCTTCAAAGTCACATATAGGTTGCCTAGACCTGGACCTGATCTAGTTAGTCCCTGTGACTACATGCAGTACTGTAGCAGTGGAAGCCTGGGAAGGCTATTACCTTAGAAGGCTTCATTGCAAAGACAAACTTAACAAACTCTCTTTCCCTCTCCTCTCTGTTTCTGTCTCTCTCTGTGTCTCTCTCTGTCTCTCTCTCTCTCTATCTCTGTGTCTCTCTGTCTCTGTCTCTGTCTCTCTGTCTCTGTCTTTCTGTCTCTCTCTCTGTCTGTGTGTGTGTGTCTCTCTCTGTCTCTCTGTCTTTCTCTTTCTCTCTCTTTCTGTCATTCAAAAATTTCATGTTATTTATCTAAGAAAAAGCCTGAAATCTGAGCTTCTAGCCAAACCTCCTACCTTCCTCTTCAGCAGCTTCCAAGAGAAACTATCATTAAGTATCAAATTGATTTTCTTCCTATGACTTCTCCTTAGAATACCCTAGTCACTGACAAGGCCACCTGGGGTGGGCTTCAAGGTTACATGTGGCCCTCTAGGTCCTTAAGTGCAGCCCTTTGACTGAATCCAAACTTCACAGAACAAATCCACTTAATAAAAGGATTTGTTCTATAAAACTTGGACTCAGTCAAAAGGCTACACCCAAGTACCTAGAAGGCCACATGTGGCCTTGAGGTCACAGGTTCCCCATCCCTGGATACCCATCTTCGGGGTCCTGAAGCCAGTTAAGAAGATGACCTTACAATCTTGACTTCTATGGCCTCAAAATACAAGCTCCAGAAGGCCTGAGCAAGCTAGAAATGCTTGAAATCCAGGTCCAGGGACAGACTGCCTCTGTCATCCTGAGATCATTCTAGTTAGGTCCAGAGGCTCTCATCATTATAAGGCTGATTTTTTTTTACTTATTTATTTTGGCCATAGACACTCACAAAGATTGTCTAGTACAGTGTAAGCAGGTGTTCAGTGCATGATCTCTGTTAGTGGAAGACACCAGTGACTGCTGCAACCTTACACCATTTGCAGAGTTGTAGTAGCTAGTGTAATCCAGACTTGTCAAAGAATCCTTCTATAAAATACCCAATAGGATGTCAAGCTAGACTTGAAGACCTAAATTCATGAGGGACCTACCTCTTAGAGCAGCCTAGTCCACTTCCTAGTCATACAATCACAGAGCCAAAATCGGAAGATCAGTTGACCAACCAGCCAATAAGCATGTATTAAAGTGCTTGCTATGTGCCCACTGGGCATTGGGAATTCAAATAAAGACAGTCCTTGCCCTTTAGGAGCTTACATTCTAAAGGGGGGGAGATAAAACAGAAAAGGGAGATTGAAAGGGGGGGAGTGTGATGGTGAGATGTGATTAACTTACCTAGTGTAGGGACACAATAGAGAAAGCCCTATGGGGAATGAGTCATAAGGGCATCCTGGAAGGACCAGCCCATTTATGTTAATAATAAATAAGGAAACTGAGAGGGAATTTGGGGTACTAGGTAGA
The DNA here is from genome assembly GCA_028646575.1 of Pseudocheirus occidentalis. Classification (NCBI taxonomy): domain Eukaryota; kingdom Metazoa; phylum Chordata; class Mammalia; order Diprotodontia; family Pseudocheiridae; genus Pseudocheirus; species Pseudocheirus occidentalis. Next base: position 57,699,933 of record CM053598.1, on the reverse strand, counting down.
GATCTGGTTTTGGAATCAGGGACAATCTAACTTGTGACTGGGCAAATCAACATCTTGGTGCTTCAGGAAACTCTCCAAAATGAAAAACTGCTCAGTAGGTTCACATCAGGGAGTTTCTTTTGGAGGAGTTCTCTAGAAACAAAAGCAAATGCCCCCCCAAAAAAGGGTAAGAAGAAAACAGGCCTAGAGGAGTTAAGTGGCTGGCCTCAGATCACACAGTTGGCAAGCAGCAGAATTAAGATCTCAACTCATTTCCTCTGGCTTCAACTCAAGCACCCTTCCTATTACCCATGATGCAATGACAGATGAAGTTCATTACCAGGCTCACATGAAAAGCCTCCCCAGTTTATTAAAATCTGCCAGGACTCATGTGTCATAGCCACTGTCTTAGAAAGTCCCTCCAAAGTCACCTCCATGTAACAATGATGTAATTGGAGCAGGGCTTGGGTGGAAGAGAACAGATCCAGGGATGGGAAGTTCCCTGCTCATTTTGCCCATCACACAGATTGACAGCTAAATTATAAGATGTTTGGGTAATCTGGACACTCATTAACTGTCTCATGGCAGCAGATCCTGGATTGTTGCTTTGCCTCTGCCTGAGGACCCAGGCAAGCCAAAGGTATCACAGGCTACATTGATGGAGCATTTCAACAGTACATGGTCTCTCTCTTAAGAGACAGAATAAGTCCTAAGCTCAGATAATAAAGACAAATGCAATCTATAGTTCTGTGTATTACATACTAACCTTTTTTAATAGTGAAAGGATTGCTGTGAGATAAGATAAAATGGATTCTATTTGTCTCTCTCTATAATTCAGGGCTCTAATCCCCAAATTCAAGACAGGGACTCAAAATGCAGCATGTGTTTGGAGTTAGGGTCTATTTTAAGAATCAGATGCTGTATCAGAGTAATTATAAATGAAGCTCAGAAAAGGCAGGCAAACCCTCTCTGCGGGAGAGGTCTTCACTTTGCAAAAGGGCAAGAAGACCCTTTTCTGAATAATAACCTGAATTCATATAACATTTTAAGGTTTACAAAGTGCCTTACAAATTTCATTTGATCCTCACTGCAACCCTGGGAGGTAGGTGTTATTGTTGACCCATTTTAAGGGTGAGGAATCTGGGATGAAAAATAGGTAAGTGAACTTGCCAGTTGGTAAGTTGCTGAGGCAGGATTTGAACTCAGGTCTTCATGACTCCATGCCCAGCACTCTATTCATTGAACCACCTAGTTGTCTACTCTAAGGACCTAAGATGGAAGAACCTTAGGGAAATCAGCTAGTCTTACCTTCCACATTGCTCATAAACCCCTATTCCTTCCCATTCTAGCGATCTCCCAGCCCCAGATTAAACACCATCAGCAACAGAAAAGGAGCTCCTTCCCTCCCACGGCAGCTGATTCGAGCATTAGGCAATTCCTGTTGTTAAACACTTTATGATACTGAGTGAAAATCTGTCAATACAGGGGAATATTTGATGGCTTTGGAAATTTTCAATCAATCTATCAAAGATCATTTATTAAGTGATTGCTATATACTAGGCACTTGTTTGGCAACAACAACAAGAGAACAGAAACAGTTCCTGTCCTCAATGAGATTGCAATCTAATTGCAGAGTCTCTTATAAGTAGGGATGGTTTCATTTGTGGAGTTTGTGTCTTCATTATTTAGCACAGTGCTTGGCCCACCACAGGAGCTTTATAAAGGCTTTTTGATTGATTAATACGCGTAGATTGATATATGCAAGCTAAATGTAGAAGAAATGGAATGAAAATCTAAAAAAAACAATTCTTGCCCTCAAGGAAATGATGTTCTTAGTGGGGAGACAACATATAGAGTAGCGTTTCTTGTGACTAGGGATGGTTTCATTCTTTGTATCTCAGCATCTAGATAGAATATATGCTTGGCATATGGTAGGTGCTTGATAAATGCTTATTGGTTGGTTAATATACATGAATAGGTACATATAATAGTTATGAATAGGTACAGATAAATGCAGAAGAGACAGAAGAGACAGCCTCAGAGGAGAAGGCACCAGCAAGCTAAAGAAACAGCAGATTTTAGGCAGAAGCAATAAAAATGAAGCACTCTGAGGATGACAAAGTCCCACAATAGCTCAATGAGGCAGGTACTACCATATTGGGGATTATTGTACCCATTTAATAGATGAAGAAATATTCAGATGAGTTAAGTGACTTACCCAGGTAATTCAGCAACACATCATAGAATCAAAGGCTAGCAGGCCATTTAGGCCAATCCCCTGATTTTACCAGTTGTGGGAAGTGAGGACCAGAATGGTTACATGCCTTCTATGCTTATGTTACTTCTCTATGGTGCTATGAATCTGATTCTCCAGAAACCAATGTAGTTTCTACTGTTCCATGCTGCCTCCAAGTATCCGTACTAGGTTTTGAACTCAGATCTCCTAACTCTATCCATCAATTTAAGGAATATTTGCTAAGGATTTACTAAGGCATAGCAGGGCAACCTGGGACACTGGAGGGCCCAGGTGCAAGTTCTGCTTTCTCCACAGAACGTGTGTAATCCTGGACAAAATATGTAACTTCTCTAAGATTTTGAGGTATGGAAGAGCTGTCTATCTGCATTGGTGAAGGGAGTTTCCACACCAGAAATTTCCTACACCTATGAAATGGTGGATCTAGACAAAAGCATGCATGAGGCACTGTGGTAAGTATTCAAGATGTGAAGACAAAAATGAATCTATTCCTGCCCTCAGGATGCTTACACTCCATTGAAGATTCATTCCTGTGTTCTTCCTGCTATATAGCCCAGTTTTGATCTCAGATGAAGAACTTGAAGAGAGAACAGCGTTCATTACCCACCTAACCCATAATCTCCTTTTGATGTTCCCCAGAAAGAGAGCTTCATTTCCCAGATTCTTTCATGTAAAGTTTCCTTTATATGTATCTGTGACTGCTGGAAAGATAGGGGGTGCAACACCTCAGAGACAATTTTTAGATCAACTTCCTACAAGAGTTTCTCCCCTATATGAGAGATACCAGGGGCCAGGCTGAAAGGGGAACTGGTGGTTCAGGGTTGAGATTGACTGAGGGAGGGAAGGAGGGAGTGAGGGAATCTCTACTATTCCCAGGGCTCTTTGGCCCAGAGTTTTAGACTGCCTCCATTGAGATCTGAGGGAAGACATGGCCCGGTGAATCATAGATTTAGCCCAAGTAACTCCTGAAATACTTTTGTGAGAGGCAGAGTATAGCATGAGAATGTTTCTGTTCCAGATTGAGGGGAGGGAGGACATGACCTTTTGTTGAGTTTAAATTGTGGAGCTGAGATCTCAAGATATGTTCCTGACCTAAGTCATGACATTCTCAAGTCCTAGAATCCACCTTTTTCTTAAACTTGACTTGCAGCTTCATACCTAGTAAAGGGTTGAACAGCCTCTAATAGATCAGATCAAGTCAATACTCATGATTATAGATCACCACATAGAGCCAACCAATTCCCCTGTCCCTAGGTCCCTGAAAAATGCATACAATGTCTTCTACCAAGAAAATCCTAATTACCTCTTAAGGAGCCTGGCCCTTTACTGGTTCTAGACACATGAACCACATGTTGTATATACCCTCTCTTTACTGCACTCAAATTCAACTGGGTTTTTCTGTCATAACCCCTATTCACATTCCCTGGACCTTCTTAGGAATGTCCAGGGAGACTTAATCTTCACAATGTAAATGTGCCAGCGTGGCTGGCTAGCTGAATTTTCTGCTTTGGCGTCAATAAAATGTTCTGTTTCACTTTTTTTTCTTTGAATTTTGCAAGAACATCTGTGTTATTAAAAGATGTTAGTATTTTGTTGGTAGGTTTTGGAATAATTTGCAGGTAGAAATAATAACATCCTGCTTCCTGGACTTATTTACACTTAATTGGGACAGGAATGCTATTAAATTTCATTCACAGGCAAGCATCTCCTGCCTTCACACTGTTGTGTTTTTTTTGTTTTGTTTTGTTTTGGGGTATTTTTGTTGTTGTTTTTTAAACGTTCATACTATAATTACAAGAGTCAAAGAACAGATGGAAAGTATCAGCTTCGACCTAATGACCTATGTCTGGATTGTTTCTATCACATAGTGGATTTCATACTATTTTTTTTTATTTTAAGATGAAATCCCTATGGATGCCTGCACAGTCATAGCTTCTGCTCATTGCATTAGAGTCTTCCTTAAGAGTTACTCCTAAGAAAGTGTGCCCTGTGGGATAAGATTAATTCTTTGAAGTAATTCATGAATCTAAGCCCAAGTCAATAGCCTCTCCAAAGGTGCATGACCAAAGCTATGAGGAGAAAACTAGCTGAAATGTTGCTCCAAAAGACAAACTCAGATTTGTTGTATTGGGCAATAATAATCTGAGGGAATAAGTGATAAAGCATACTTCCTTCCTCTTAGTACTGTGAATACAGACCATTACATACTCTTTCCAGCACAGCCTTTTTATCCATTGGTTTTTGCTTCATGATTTTTCTTGGTTTTTCAGGAATTGATAGCGATGTAAAAAAAAAATCAAATACATCAACAATTTTTTAAAATGTTTCCCCAAAACACAGCTACAGCCCTGGCACTACTTAAAAACCTTGACTTTGTATAATCCTTATGTCTGTCTCTTTCCCAACAAAAAGGGCTAAATTCACATTGGAAGTATCTTGCTTATTGGGTGATTGCCCCCATTTAAATGAAACCTCAACATCAGTGTCTGGCTCCTTCCAAGGCTACCTGGCACTTCCTTTTATAAAACACTCACACTCAAGAGGTTTACAAACATGGAATAGTTTTATTTACATAGTAAAGAACACAGAAGGATTTCCTTTCCAGCTCATAATTGACTCTGCTTATACCCTGTTCCTCACTGTTGTACTGGGGATTGACATCCCATGACTGCTCCCCACTATTATACTGCCTTTCTCCTTTTTTCCTAGAAGGTAAAATGGGTACTGTTGCTACCCTCTGGCAGATGATGCTACCTTTCAAAATGCTGGACTATGTAGTAATCACATTGGGTCCTCAGTTAATAGTAACATAACTCTTTCCTACGTCCCATGGCATCAAGTGCCTCTTGGCCCTTTAAAATCACCCTATATTTTACACTTGGTCCCATGCCCATACACATTCTCCATGCAAAAGCTTTCTTCAGGTGATTGTTGGCATTCCTCTTTCCTTGACCAAAGGAGTCTCTGTTTCTTACTCTAAGTTTCTTATGACACAATCCTATTTATTTCTCCTTTGCATCTACTCACCTCAGAACCATCTATTGAGCCTTTTAGTTGTTTAGAGAGACATTCTTTCTCTTCTTTTCACATGTTCCTATTCTGTGTTATACCAACTATTTTCATCTGTTTCCTGATCTCCAGAGGGAGGAGTTCAGAGAAAAGACCCTGGCAACTGAGAAAAGTAGCTGGCCAGTGTTCCCAGAGCACATGCCTGTGACTTAAAGAGGAGAGGGACATCTCCTTGCTGCCATGTTGTAGGACTGTAGTCCTTGCCTTTCCAAATCTCCAACTACCACTTCCTCCTATCTAAACTCACAATAATTCACCTCCCAGATTCCCCAACCTGAGACAATATGGGCATTCACCATCCTTGATGTCCAATGCCCTTAGAGCCCACACTATCATAGAAGAAGTGTAAGATTTAGAATCAGAGGGCTTGGGTTCAACTCCCAACTCACTGTATCTTATTTTCTTGATTTGAAAAGTAAGAGGATTGGACCAAATAACCCCTAAGGTTCATTTCAGCTTGGAATCTTTTTGAATTATAGATATCTTTTGTTTTCATATCACCTTCATTTTCAAATATATCCTTACCCACCCCACTCCCATCTATTGAGTCATTCCTTGTTACGTGGAATAAAAAATGCAAAATAAAGAAGCTGAGCAAAATCATCCTGTTAACCAAGACTAACAGCATCATAGTATCTCACACTCATAATCCCCCACACTTGCAAAGAAGGACAGAATGTTCAACTTGAAATTAATGATCCTCTTAGAATCCCTTGATTCCATCAAGGCTCAGTTCAAAGGTCACCTACTACTATATATGAAACCTTCCCTGGTCCCTCAGGCTACTAGCCCCCACATGGAATTATTTTGTCTTTAATTTGTACATATTTTGTGTACCTGGTGTTCAGCCACCAATACAATGTAAAGTCTTTGAGAACAGAGATTGTGTTGTTTGTATCTGTGTCTGTAGCATCTAAAATAGTGTCTGGCAAATAGCAGGCTCTTAATAAATACTTGGATTGGATGCATGATCCCTTGATCTATGTTGCACATCCACTGGAGTTAAATGACGCTCCAGTTGTGCTTATACACAACTCTAAGACTGGTTGCGCAGAACCACTGGGTTTTCCATTTCTGATTCAGCGGAGCCAATTTGTTCTAAGTTCACATGTCCCAGTTCCAGTCCATCCAATGGAAATTGTCTCTTTGTTTTCTTTCTTAAACAAGTAACATTGACCCCAAAGCACATTACAACACAATTACTCACATACTAACTGCCCATCATTTTCTGCCTCTGTCATTTTCATCTTTGAAGAGAAGCAGAGCCAGCGTTGGACAGTGATGTGAATGCAGTCCTGCCTGAAGGCAGAGGGAAGGTTTTAGAGGCAAGCTCTCAAAGCTTCTCCTGGCTTGAGTTCTGGGATGATTCCTATGATCTCAGAGCCTGCGTCGTTGTTTGAACTCTCTTCTAAATCTGGAGCTGCACTAAGATATTAATTTGCTATCATATAAAGCCCAGAAAAGCAGGATACAGTTAAGAAAGGTCAATTCAAATGATCAGGAAATTACTAGAGTCAAAAATTAACCTAATTGGATATTAAAAAGGTCCAAGTGGAAATCTGGCATAGAATCCAACTCCATTCAATAAGCATTTATTGAGTACTAGCTACAGTATATTAGATCCTAACTGTAATAGGTGCTGGGGATACAAAGACAAAAAACCAAACACCTCCACTTTCAAAGAGTTACATTCAATTTATTATATTATATTAACACACATATATGCATGTATATATGTACATATGTGTATGTACACATGCATATATGTATACATATATTCTATATTGCATGCTTAAGTTCTATTGGGAAATACAAATTGCAAAGTTGACTTCAGGCAGGAGAAAGTGCTAACAATTAGAGACATCATAAAAGAGGTAAAGAGTCCAAGATTTGGAAGTGCAAGAAATAATTATTTCTTTCATATTAAAAGCTAATTATTAAAATTGGGGGAACCCCAGCTTTTTTTCTTTGTCTAATCTCTCCAAGATCAAGCTGATAGAAGATAAAATTAACATTCTCCTCATTCTGGGTATTGCCACTCCACACAACTAGCTCTGGTTTGGATGGAGGATATAGATTCTTTGTCCAGATTGCCCAAGGCTAGAGGTGGTCTGAATATCAGAGATTATCTGTCAGACTAACAATGACTTAATATCACTCATTGGAGAGGACTCACTTTGTGAAGTCCACCTTTCATTAATTGTTAACCAATTAGAGTTGATTGCCAACCTTGGGAATACCCCTCTTCCAAGGGCATATAAGCCAAGAGCTGGCCACCCTGATGGCCTTTGGCATTCTAGAGTGCCACTGGCCATTTTATTAAAAATGCTGGCATTATTAATAAAATGATTAAATTACCCAGAAATTAATGACTCTTGCACGTTTTAAATGCCACAGAGGTGAGGAAGGGAAGCATTCCAGGTCACTTGGATAATGCATGATGATGGCAGATAGAATGGTATATATGAGGAACCACTAGTAGGCTCGTATAACTTAAATGGATACTACTTAAAGTGATGTAAAAGGAAATGAGGTGGGAAACGTAGGTAGGAACTATGTTGTAGAGGAATGGAAATGTTCATTTGAAGATTTTGTATTTTCCCTAGAGGTACTAGGGAGCCGCTGAAGATTTTTTTCTTTTTAAGCCAGGTTAGTGAGCACCATCCCTATTTTATACATGTAGTAGCCTCTTTTCTTTTCATTTTAGGCTCAGACCACAAAGTCAGATGGATGGGGCATTCCGTTAGTTCATCAGGGTGTGGTCCTTAATCAGGCATAGCACATGGACAATGAGATTGGCCTAGAACTGAACAGGGTGATAACAGCAAGCAATCCTGCATTTGGGAAATTTCACAGTCCTTCTCTTGATCCTAGATTGTTCCCTGACATAAAGATATTGTTTTGACTTTCTATTACCCATGATGCTCTCTAGTTGAAAATCATGGGATTATCATGTTCTACCCAAAATAAAAATTGCAGGTGACCTAAAGAACAATGACGAGACACATGGTGAGCATAAGCAGATGTTAATGATGACAACTTGTGTGTCATAAGTAGCATCAAAGTATCATCCAGGAGATTTCTATTCACAAAGGGAGTTGTTCATTAATCAAGAGCAAAGAATCATATGATGGGAAGGTTTCATACCACACTGGCACCCACAGAATGGTAAAAGATGGAGAGGCAAACACTTATGGAGGATTTATGGGAGGAAAAGAACAAAATCGCCAAGGGCATGGGTGTGTTGGAATGGGGATCACTGGAGGGAGTGAGATTAGTGAGATCACAGAGCCCTGACTTCCAAGACCCAGATTTGCTCTCATGAGTGCTCAGAGGAATGGCTTGTGGTTTCTTCTTCCTGCTCCTGAAAAGGAAAATTTCTTTCGTTCTGATGTTGGGTTTACATCTTTCTCTTAATCTCTTCTCTAACCCTGATTCCTAACATGGAGCAACAGAGTTATTTGCCAACTCAGTATAAGAACCATAGACCAGACTACCCTGGCTACAAGGGGCCCCTTCTCAGCACAGAGTGATAGTGGATGCTGCCAGGGCAGGGAGAGTATATATGGGGACACGGATGGCATATTCCCCATACAATACTACTTGCCATGCTGGACTCTGAAATCAATAGCCAGCAAGACCTAGTACAACAAAATAAGTAGGGATTTTTCATTTGTTCTCTCAGCTAGAGTTTGGAATTTTAATCACCCTCGGCAAAAAGGAAATATATGCATACACACATATATAATATATGTATATGTATATAATGTAGAGTATTTGTGTACATATACTATATAGTGTTTATACTACCTAGTCACATTATTTATTATTTATATGTGAATTATATTGTAAAATTTTATATATTAATTATATTGGGAATTATTTATATATGTGAATTATATAATAATAATTATATAATAAAATTATATAATAATATTATTATAATATATGAATAATATAATTATATAATAATATATGTGAATATATAATAATATTATTATATACAATAATATAATAATAATGAAACATGCAAGAGTCATAATTTCTGGGTAATTTAATCATTTTATTAATAATGCCAGCATTTTTAATAAAACGGCCAGTGGCACTCTAGAATGCCAAAGGCCATCAGGGTGGCCAGCTCTTGGCTTATGTGCCCTTGGAAGAGGGGTATTCCCAAGGTTGGCAATCAACTCTAATTGGTTAACAATTAATGAAAGGTGAGTCCTCTCCAATGAGTGGTATTAATATAATATTATTAATACAATAATATTATAATAATGTGAAATATATATAATAATAATTATATATAATAATATATAAAATATAATAATATAATAATTCATATCATTTATATCTAAACATACCCAAATTTGAGATATGTCCAAATGGATGTCCCATAGACATTTTAAACTCAACATGTCCAAAACTGAACTTATTTCTACTCCCCCAAAAAACTCTTTTATCTTTGCAATTTCCCTATTGCTATTGAGGGCATCACCACCTTTCCAGTCATCCAGACTCTCAACCTAAATGTCATTCTCAACTCCTCATTATCTCTCTCCTCCCCCCAGCCCATCCCCCATGGTACATCTGCTGCTAAAGCCTATTGATTTATCATCCTGTAAAAACCATAGTATAGATTTCCTTTTCTCTTCTGATACTGCCACCACTCCAGTGTAGGACCTCATTATCTTACTCATGGAATGTTGCAATAAACTGCTGGTTGGACACCCTGCCACAAGTCTCTCCCCGCTCCAGTACATTCTCCACTCAGTTGCCAAAATGATCTTCCTAAAGAAAAGGTAGGACCATGTCACTCTCCCCATTCAATAAACTACAGTGGTTCCCTACCATCTCCAGGATCAAATAGGAAATATTCTCTTTGTCATTCAAATCCTTTTACAACTTATTCCACCTCTAGATTTTTAGTCTTCTTATACCTTATGCCTTTCTGTAATTGAACAACACTGACTTCCTTGCTGCTCCTTGAATGAGACATTCCATTTCCCGAGTCCAGGCATTTTCACTGACTGTCCCCAGTGCCTAGATTGTTCTCCCTCTTCATCTCTGTCTCCTGATTTCCCTGGCTTCCTTCAAGTCTCATCCAAAATGTCATTTTCTAAAGGGAGTCTTTTCTTATACCCCTTCATTCTAGAACCTTCCTTCTGTTGGTTAACTCCTAATTATCCTGTACATGGGATAGTAAGTACTAAATTATTTTGTTTGTACATAGTTGTTCACAGGTTGTGTATCCCATTAGACTGGGTTCTTGAGAGAAGGACTGTCCTGTCTTTATTTGTATTCCCAGTTCTTCATGCACATCTGGGAAACAGGATGTGCTTAAAATTTTTATTGACTAACTTACGATTGTATCTTTACATATACATAGAAATGTAATCATACATGGATGATGATATGTACTTCACTATTGATTTCTTTTGAGGAATAAAATATCGATCCTTCCTGTCAAGTGAAGAAGAACTAAATAGGAGATTCTGTCCATTGAAATGTATTATTATAAATAATCTATACAGGGACAAGCAGCTTTTCTCCTCCAGGTCCAGATGAAGTTATCTCATGATTTAATTTTTAGAAAAATCATAAAAATGAAAATTAACCAGGAAGAGTAAATTAGGTTATACCGAGAATGGCTTGCCCTAAAATGCTGCACCTAAAGAAAATCCCACAATGCAAAGTGAAGGTCAGCTGCCAATTATTTATAGATTTCAATGAGTGGCAGAAAGGGGGATGTTCCCTAATGGCATTCGGTGTCTTTGTAGCTTGTCAGATGGGAGTAAAAGCAGTTAAAGATCAGGAAGGAACCATGAGCACCATTTTTAATCCATTTATAGCCACCAGTGACACAAATGAATGCTCCCTCTGCCCTTGCAAAAGATGTCCTTTTTTGTTGTTGTTATAGAAATGACTTTCACCTTGACTGAGCCAGTGAATAAAACAAGACTTTTAGGGCCATCTGTAGTACAAAGACAAATATTTATCAATATCCACTAAGCACCTGTGTTGCACATGGAATTATGTGCTCAACTCTGCCCCTGATCCTGCTTAGAAAAGCAACAGATTCCAGGAAAATATACAAAACCTCAGCACCAGAAATGCTCACAGGAGAAAGGTCTAATACTTGTGGATTGCTACCATTCTCTGAGGGTGGGCTTTCACTAAAAAGATGGAGCAGAGGTCTGAGAGGCAATTGCCCACTTCGACCTCTGAGATGTGAAACCCTGACTTGGAAACAGAGAAGACTGAGGTGTCCTATAGATACCAAGGGACGCCTCCAATCTCTTTCCGGTATGGAGGGAAAAGGAGGAGAGATGGCTTGGTGTACTGGAAAAAGCACTTGAAAAAAATTCAGAAAATTGAGTTCTATTTCAGGCCCTGGCACAAACCAGCTGGGTGAAGGGGGGAAATCATTCCACCTCCCTATGTATGAGTTCCTGCATTTGAAAATGGGAGGGAGGAGAAATAAAATGGGGATCTTCAATTCACAGGGATGTTATAAGCATCAGATATTAATACTGAGAGAAAGTGCTTTAAAATGTCTTCCCTAGTGCTCCCTGGAGCAGCTATCTGTGGTGCTTCATGCATGAATGTAGATCCTGCTTATAGCCTTCCCCAAAATGAGCACGTCTAGGGCAAAGGATAAAGCAGAGACTGAGTAGCATTTGGCTCAGAACACATGCTCTACCCAGGCTGCACTTAGGGACCCTGGCTCTGTAGCAAGAAGATGGTCATTAGTCTTCCCAATTGCCAAACACCACTTAAAATAGTAACAAATACCCCCACATCGGTCCACGTAATCTGGTACAATCTGGAAAACTGATCAAGGTCCTTGGCTCCCCTTCACCGCTGCAGGAGCCTTCACTCACATCCTAGCATGTCTTGATGCCATTGTGGTTTGGCCACTCCCCAGCTCTAGCCTAAGGCTATCCAACCGGGGCCACTGGATTGGTCATTTTCTGACTCAGATAACCAGTCTCTTTTAGCCAAAAACAGAGCACAGATGTCTTTATTCCACCCCACTAAATGCCCCTTCTTTTCCTTTCTTGTTTAGGCTGCATTGACCCCAGAGCACATGATAGTCAAATGACTCATATGCTGACTGGCCCTGGGCTGGTCCTCTCATTCGCATCTCTGGGGAGTAGAAAAGTAAAAGCTTAACTATGTTTTCCGTGTGGTCTTGGGGGGGGTCTTCATTTGGTTTTATGTATCATTTTCCCCTTTGGCAGTATGGACCCCTTCTCAAAATAATGTTCTTAAGTGCACAAAATAAAACACTTAGGATTACAAAGAAAATTAAATTATGTATTTTTAAAAAGTTATATTTTTGAAATAGTTATATTTTAAAATATGCATATTTGTAATTAGTTATGTTTTCAAATGTACATATAGTTTTCCACATATATGTGCATATATATGTGCATGTATATATATATATATATATATATATATATATATATATATACACATATATGTATATCTGTGTGCCTTTGTCTTTTTTTAAGTTTGTGGGGCCCCAGGTTAAGGACTTCTGGATGTACTCCTGTATCTTCTTCCAGTGTATGCATCTAAATCATACTCCTTCAGGACTTTGAGTCAAGAGACCTAGGTTCAAATCCCATTTTGACATTTTCTAACTGTATGACTCTGCAAATCACTTGGGCTCACTAAGCCCAGTTTCTTCCTCTGTAAAATGGGCATTATAATCCCTTCCTCATAGAGTTGTATTGAGAATCAAATCAATAGATCAATCTACAGACCTACACTGGACCTACACTGGACCTACACTGGAAAACTGATCAAGGTCCTTGGCTCCCCTTCACTCTTGCAGGAGCCTTCACTCACATTCTAGCATGTCTTGGAGCCATTGTGGTTTGGCCTCTCCCCAGCTCTAGCCTAAGGCTATCCACACGGGGCCACTGGTCAGCTCTGGGGACACAAGTACAATGAATGAGACAATATATACTCACGTAGGGCTTACATTGTAATGGGAGAGACAAGTACATATAAAATATTTATGATATAAAGTTAATAGACAAAAAATGTGTACAATGTATTTAAATGCAAGGCATTTGGGGAGGGAGGTCACTAGCAGCTGAGACCTGGAGAGGTTTCATGTAAAAAATATTGCAGCTGCAGAGTCTTAAGAGTCAGACTCAAATGGTGTTAGGGACAGAATACATTCCAGGCATGTGCAAAGTCATGGAATTGGAAGATAGAGAGTCATGTGTGAAGAACAGAGAGAAGGCCAGTTTGAAAGGATCTTTGGCATGGGAAGGGGATGAGGCTGGGAATATAGGTTCATGGCCATATTGTATAGGGATTTAATATAAATGTCATTAGAAATGCTAGCTAGATGTTGACTCATCATTACTTAGCAGACAATGTATGAATTTTCCATCGCCTCAACTCAAAGCTGACATTACAGCAAATCTCAGCTCTGCCATTAGAACTACCTACATGACTTTAGGCACGTCAGCCCATTGCCCTGGACCTTGGTATCCTCATCTGTAAAATGAGGAGGTTGGACTACATGTCCTCTGTGTATGTTCTAATTCTGGATCTTTGATCATATGTTGGTAACATTAATATCAGTCACAAAGAATGGGATTAGGAAAGCAGGATATGGCTCAGAAAAGCCAACTCCACCAGTCTGTTCAGGAAAACAACTGGTTTGGCTGTTTGCTGATTCGATCAATACTTTCACAGAATGAACCTAATCTCCTTGTGGAGACAGGCAGACTCTCCTTCTCCAGTTAGCATAATAGGGAGAGCAGTATTGCTGACCCATGGGGGCTTGCACCACAGCGATGGGGAAAAAAGGGAGGGGAAGAGAGATCATCAGTAATTATCCAGTGTACTCATGCAGAAGGGGCACTGGGAGGTTGTTGGCGTTTTCTGCAAGCTAGCCCTCCTAATTCAGTTGTTGACAAGTGAATGAATACAAGGGGAGAGGAAAGAAGCAAGAGAGAATACCCATGGCAGTGAAACAGAGAGGTCACAGGTCTGTAAGTATCCAACCTTCTGTGTATATTTTTTGCCTTCTGTTGGTAGGGTCACTTAATCAGGGAAGAGAAACAGGAGCATATGCCCCATCAGTGTTTTAGTGGTATATTTTGTGTCCTCTCCTCCAAAGGCAGAGTACCCTGGAGTCAAAAGGCTCCCAGCTGTCAGGAGTTGTTAATTACCTCCTAGGCAATACTCTGGATTTTCTTTGCCACTGGTAATCAATGGAGTAGATGTGGTTAGAAAACAGCCCCTGGTTATTTATGCCTGAACTATTCAGGATGCAGGGGTTAATGGTATGTCAGCCTTAGCTGTTTCTACATGCTACAGATCATCTTTTGAGATCACTGGAGTCCCTTTAGAGGTGGGGTTCTTAACCTTTTTCCTCTGCGTTGTGACTCCTCTAGGAATCTAGTGAAGCCTATGGACCGCTTTTCAGAAAGATGTTTTTAAATGTATAAAATAAAAAAATATACATTTCATGAGAAACAAATAATATTGAAATAGTTATCAAAATATGTTTTAAAACAATAAATGCATAGACAACCTGAAGTCTATTGATGGAAAGTTTTGAGGTCTGTAAACACCACATTAAAAACCCTTGTTTTAGGGTATACTTAGATCAGTAATCAGAGACCCTGGATGAAAAGTCTGATGTGTGAGTCTGAATCCTGCCACTCACACATACTAGCTCTGTGACCATGGGCAAGTCACTTAACTTCTCTGTTAGCATTGGTTTCTACCTCTGCAAATATCCCAAGTCAACCTTACAGGGCTGCTCTGTCTCTGATGAGATAATATATGTATGCATTTTGCAAACTTTAAAGTACAATAAATAGTTTATTGTTATCATTATTATTTTATTCTGTCTACACTTTGAAGCACATTACTCTGTGAGAAAGAAGAAGATAAAGTTTGCTTTCTGTGCTCCTAGAGGTTACCAAAAGGCTCCAGGGTTCTAAAGGGAAACAACTCACTTTCCCTGACCATGTTTACATTGACTTTAGATGTCTTTTAAAAAAAAAAATCATCCGTATGATTCTGTTTGAGAAAATACCCTAGAGTTAGCTTGGATGCAAAGTGATGTTTACAGAATACCAGGGAAGGATGAAGAATGTGGAATGCAAACACAGATGTGTGCAACTGAGTTCCTAAGTCCCAGAGCTCTGATCTCCAGCTAATGTTACTGCCAACCTGCTGGACACAGGAAATGAGCTAACTTGTTTTGTAGTTTAAATACAATTGTATCCAGGAAAATGACGATGGAAAACATGTCTTCCTCTCCTTCAATATTTCTTCTTCTCATGGGTCTTCCAGACACATCTGCTGAGTTGATGATGGAAACATTTTTTTCTCCCTCTTGGAAAGACGCTGGTGGTGGAAATATGAACCTGGCTTCAGAGAGGCTATGTACCATATCCATCCTTCCAGAAATACTCTTAGGTATGAGGGTCTAATAACTGGTAGGGTTGTAAAAGGCAGATGGTCTCTGCAGGACTGACAGCTTCCAGGCTGCACATTCAGCTCTTAGATGCTGGAAAAGTAATTTCTTAAAGAGAGAGAAATGTTCTGAAATAGATGAGCAAAGAACCCGTGAGGCTGTGTTTATCAGTTTCCAATCAGTTACCCAGTCTATGGCATCAGGTCCTGGGGTGCCATGTTTCTGTCTTTCCTAGCTTAAGAGTGACCATGGAACTGATAACAATATCCTACAGTCTAGGAAACCTGGGAAGGATTGATTAGTGAACCAACCCATAGTGAGCTTATTGATTAAAACTAATTGCTCACGTGCCCGTAGAAAATTTAATTTATAATTGACATTGAATTACACTGTTTTCATTGATCACGAGTTACCAATAAAGACTGTCATCTGGTACACTAACAGTTCAAATTTAGCATCTCCCAAACCATGCTTATTGTCTTTCTCCCTAAATACGTTCCTCTCCCCTTCATTTTTACTTCCAGTGATACTGCTATTCACCCCATTTCCCATATTTGAAATCTTGGGATTTACTTTGATTTTTTTCATTTTCCTTCACATCATATAAGTGACATATCTCAGTTGTACTTATATAACATCTCCATCTATTCCTTCTCTATCCTCATTCCCTAAGTTATAACTAAGAGTGGACTACTAGGACTTTGTCCCAGGGCACCAAAATTTAGAGGACACTTGTACCACTTAAATTTCTTCAGCAGCATGGAAAGACGTGAGTTTGCATGTAGTTAGTAGGATAATGTAAGAAAGGAAACTTCTGGTGGACACCTCTCCACCATAGCCTTTGTGGGCATAATTTGTGCCACCTAGTCACAAGCATATTTTGTACTGCTTGATCCAGCTACAAAAAGTTAGTTATAGTTTTGTTGAATGGGACATCAGTTATGGTTTTGGTTACTGTTGTCACCCTAGTATACAAACTGTCTTCACCAGTCACTTAGGTTGTTACTATTTCTTGTCCTCTGAACACACCCTGTGCTGTCCCTGGTCTATGTCTTCGATCATTCTATTCTCCATCTTGAAAAGTTTTTTTCCCCTATTTAACCTACTTAATTCCTCCCTTCTTAAAATTTTAATGGATCTGTAATGTTACAGAAATCATCATTCCAAATATTAGTAAAGATCAAAACCTCTCCATGCCTGCTTATCCTGTCCATTCTTATTATTCTTGTATTGACACACCACAGGATATCCCAATGTGCTAGAAGCCTTCCTCTCCTTATTCCTATATTTTCTGGGTAGCACTGAAGCACTTGGGCCTTCCATCTCTTATCATTCTCTCTTCTTCTCTGCCTACCTCCTTTTGTGATCAGTCAAAATGATAACTTTTATGCCATTTCTTAAATGTAAGTTACCACTGGACATGCTATGGACTGCTTCCTCCCAACATGAATCTTTCCATTTCCATTCCATTCCATCTTTGGGTTACTTGCAACTTGGATTCCCCAGAGATTCTGTAATTCACAATGGCTGTGCAATATACAGCCATTCCTGGAAAAACAGTTGTGTCAAAAATCTAATCCTTTATGCCAGGGAACAGCATAAAAATGTCACAATCATTAAAAAAAACTCTATACAATTTTCCAAATATAGTCCAGGACACTCTTTTCTCCTTATCGAATTCTGAACCCACTTTGCTGTTCATCAGCAGTGCCTGGCCTAGATATATAGATATATATATACTAACTTAACAGACTGACCATCTATCTACGTGTCAGTATGAAAAAAGATTATTTTTCATCCTCTTAGGTTTTACCTCTAAAATGTTGCATTGATCTCTTTCAATATAGTCATATATCTCACCGAGACAACCCAGTGGCCTATTAAAAACCAACAGACTATTATCCACAAAAAGCATCTGTAGAATCTCACTATCTATAAGGGAATCAATGGAGAGCATTAATTAAATACTCACTATATGTTAGGTGCTGTTCAATTAGGTAAGGATACAGAAAAAAAGCAAAAAGTAGTCTCTCCTTGTAAGCTTACATTCTAATGGGGCAAGATAGCACATGCATGTATAGGTACATATGAAATACAGCATAGATAGAAAGTGCTAGCAGGGGGACTAAATAAGACCTTCTATAAGAAGTGGTACTTGAGCTGAGTCTTAAGGGAAGCAAGAAAACTAAGATTTGTATATTAGGAAGCATGGAATCAGGAGACTTCCAGGAGCCAAGATGGAGTAATCAGTAAATCACCATAACTCTCCCATGTTTACCCCCAAACAACCATAAAATAGCACCCCAAAACAAATCCTGGAAGAGCACAGCCAGCAAAAGCCAGAGTGGACCAATCTATGAGTTGAAGATCTTGGAAGATCAGCAGGAAAGGTCTGTCTCACTTGGGTAAAAAGGGAATGCAGTCTAGGAAATGAAGTATCCCAGCAAGCCTCACTTCAGCAAATCAGTGAGGTGCAGTAGAGCAAGCAAATACCAGGACACCTTCATGCCTCAGCACAGGCAAGGGAATGGCAGACTCTGGATCTGAAAATTGCCATGTGCTTCATCATAGGCAGCTGCCAGCAGCTAAACCAAACACATGTTTTAGTGTAGCAAAAGCAACAACAAAAACAACAGGCATCTGACCATAGAAAGTTATTATCATTGGAAAAAAAAAAGACACAAACACAGAAGAGGCCAACGTGTCAAAACACCTATAAGCAAAACTCCAAAGAAAAATGGGAAGTGGTCTCAAGCCCAGAAAGAATTCATAGAAGAGCTCAAAAAGGATCTGAAAAAAATATGAGAGGTAGAAGAAAAATTGGGAAAAGAAATTAGAGTAATTCAACAGAATTATGAAAAAGGAGTCAGCAGCTTGGAAAATGAAAACAGCTCCTTACAAAGTATATTTGGCCAAATAAAAAAGAAAATACAAAAGTTAATTGAGGGAAATAGCAATTTAAAAGTTGGAATTTGGCAAGTAGAGGCTAATGGCACTATGACCCATCAAGAATTAATCAAACAAATTCAAAAGAATGGAGGAAAATTGAAGAAAATGTAAAATACCTCATGGAAAAAACAATTGACCTGGAAAATAGATCAAGGAGAGATAATGTCAGAATCATTAGACTACCAGAAAGCCATAATCAAAAGGAAAGCCTGGACAGCATCTTTCAAGATATTATCAAGGAAAACTGCCCTGATACCCTGTAACCAGAGGGCAAAACAGACATTGAAAGGATCCACTGATCACCTCAGGAAAGAAATATCCAAATAAAAATTCCAAGGAACATTATAGACAAATTTCAGAACTATCTGGTTGAGAGGAAAAAAATACCACAAGTGACCAGAAAGAAACATTTAAAATGTCAGAGAGCAATAATCAGGATTACACAGGACTTAGCAGTCACAAAAATTAAAAGATCAGAAGTCATGGAACATGATATTCTGAAAGGCAAAGGAGCTAGGACTACAACCAAGAATTGCTTACATGGTGAAATTAGCATAATATATCAAGAGAAAAAAGAGGCCCTTCAATGAAATAGAAGCATTTCAAGCTTTCATAAGGAGAAGATGAAAATTACATCAATATCAGTACCCAAGAGAATCATAAGTAAAAGGGGAAAAGACAACATAAGGAATTCAATAGAACTGAATTATTTACATCTGTATGTGGGAAGATGAATCCTTGTAATTCTTAAAAATCATGTTACAGCTAGAAGGAATAAATAAATAAATATGTATGTGTGTGTGTTTATACAGAGAGAGAGAGAGAGAGAGAATACAGGTATAAGATGAACTTGATGGAATGACATAAAAATATAATTAAGGGATGAAAAGGAAGAGCACCCTAGGTGCAGAAAGAAGGGAGAAGTAGAATGGGGTAAAATTTTCATATGAAGAGGCATAAAAGATTTATTGTGGTGAAGGGGAAGATGGCAGGGTGGACAATGGGCATCTCTTGAACCTTTCTCTCATCAGTATTGGCTCAAAGAGTGAATAATATAAACAATCAGTTGAATATAGAAATCTATCTTACTTGAGAGGGAAGTAGGAAGAGAGGACATTAGGTAAGGGGTGGGGGTGGACTGACAGAAGGTAGGATAGATCAGGGGAGGTGGTAGACAGAAGCAAAACACTACTGAGGAGGCAAGGGTAAAAGGAGAGAAGAAGAAAAAATAGGATGAAGGGAAATATATAAGTCATTAATGAACTCCCTAAGAAAAAATGCTCATGACAACATAGGTTCACAATTGAATTCTACCAAACATTTAAAGAATTAATTACAATACATACATACATACATACATATAGATAAACTATTTGGAAAATAGGTGGAGCCCTATCTAATTCCTTTTATGATACAAATATGGTGCATGGATATGTAAACCAGGAAGAGTTAAAACAGAGAAAGAAAATATAGACAAATTTCCCAAATGAATATCAATGCAAAAAAATTGAACAAAATACTAGCAAGACCATTACAGCAATATATCACAAAGATTATACACCATGACCAGGTAGGATTTATACCAGGAATGTAGAGTTGGTTCAAAATTAGGGAAACTATCAACATAACTGACCATATCAATAACTATGAGAAAATAAAACTATCACTCTTTGCAGATAACATGATGTTATACTTAGAAAATCCAAGAGAATCAACTAAAAAATAACTGAAATTATTAACAACTTTAGCTAAGTTGCAGATATAAGATAAACCCATATAAATCATCAACATCTCTTTATTTGATTAGCAAAGTCCAGCAGGAAGAGATAGAAAAAGAAATTTCATTTAAAATAACTTTAAACAATATAAAATATTTGGGAATCTACCTGCCAAGACAAACCCAGGAACTATACAAACACACTTACAAAACACTTTTGATACAAATAGAGTCAGATCTAAACAACTTGAAAAATATCAATTGTTCATGGGTAGGCAGAGCCAATACAATAAAAATAACAATTCTGCTTAAACTAATTTACTTATTCAATGATATGCTAATCAAGCTACCAAAAAACTTTATGATAGAACTAGAAAAAGATAACAATACAATTCATTTGGAAGAACAAATGGTCAAGAACATCAAGGGAATAATGAAAAAAAAATACAGAGGAAGATGGCCTACCAATAGATCTCAAACTATATTAAAAAGCAGTAATCTTTTTTTTTTTTTTTTTTTTTTGCTTTTTGGAGGGCAGTTGGGGTTAAGTGACTTGCCCAAGGTCACACGGCTAGTTTTTTGTATTAAGTGTCTGAGGCCGGATTTGAACTCAGGTACTCCTGACTCCAGGGCCGGTGCTCTATTCACTGCGCCACCTAGCCACCCCAAAAAGCAGTAATCATTAAAAACTACCTAGTACTGGCTAAGAAATAGAGTGGCATATCAGTGAAATTAGATTAGGTACACAAGACACAGTAGTCAATGACCAGAGTAACCTAGTGTCTGATAAAACCAAACACCCCAGTGTTGGGTCTCTTGTTGGTAATGAGTTGAACCGGTCCTCAGCTAACAGGAGTGCACGTGATCACCTGGGGGCAGAATGCGAGGGCTGCACCTGTTTGCAATAAACAGGATTATCTCTCTGCCTTCGGGATGATGCAGGATTGGCTTGCTGTGGCGAGGGCATGGCCAGGGGAGGGGCCCTACGGGGCCCTGGAGAAAGGACTTAAATACAGGCTACCCGGAGGCAGAAGGAAATCTAGCCACGCCAGGTTTAGAGAAAGTAGCTAGAAGCAAGTGTTGTGTTCTGAAGAAGAGTTCCAGCCACGCCAAGCTTAGAGAATGTAGCTAGAAGCAAGCCCTGTGACCTGAGTTTTTCTGTGCAGCTGTTTCTCCCAGAGTCAGCGGAAGCCGGGAGCCAGGGACGCCCGAAGCCTGTTGAGGAAGGGTATAGGTGAAACCTATACATCCTGATCCCCAAAAACCGTAGCACCCCAGCCTTTGGGATAAGAACTCACTATATGACAAAAATGCTGGGAAAACTGGAAAACAATAGGACCCAAACTAGGTATAGACAATCTTCTTTCACCATATACCAAGATAAGGTCAAAATGGATGCAGAATTTAGACATAAAGGCTAACACCATTAGCAAATTAGAGAAGCAAGGGATCATCTACCTCTTAGATCTATGGGGAAGGGAAGAATTCATGACCAAACATGAGATAGAAAGCACTACCAAATGAGTAATTGTTAATTTTGATTATATTAAAATAAATAGCTTTTGTGCAAACAAAACCAATGAAACCAAGATTAGAAGGGAAGCAGAAAGCTGGGGAACAATCTTTAGAGCAAATGGCTCTGATAAAGGTCTTATTTCTCAAATATATAGAGAACTGAGTCAAATTTATAAGAATACAAGAAGAAAGGGGAAGAAATGAACCACAACGTCAGATGCTACAGAGAAGTTAGGAAGGGTGAAGATTAAAAAAGAAATCATTAGATTTGGAAGCTAGAAGATTATTGATTACTTTTGAAAGGAAGTTGCAGTGGAATGATTCAGAAGTCAGAATGGAGAAGATTCAAAAGAGAATGAGAAGAGAGGAAGTGGAAGCATCCAGTGTAGTTTTGTTTTTTCAAGGATTTTAGTAGAGAACATGAGGAGAAACGTAGGGCGAGACAGGGTAAGCTCCAATTAAGATCTTCTACAGATGTAGGTGAATTGGGTGTATTTTAGGAACCAACAAGGAATTAATCCAGAAAGGGGTATTAGTGAAGTACACTGATAAAGATAGATGATTGAAAAGTTCCAGGTAGAACCTAAAAATTTTGTCAACATCCCTTAATTGCTCAATATACCCTATGGCTTTATCCTGGGAAGTATATAGAAACCTGCCTGGTGGCAGGCAAGAGCATGAGATAGTGTGTTCCCAGGCAGGAATCTTCTATGTCTTGGGGCCCAATTAGGAACAAGCTTGGTGGTATTGTGGTGCTTGGGTTTTAACTGAAAATTTAACAAAGAGACAAAAGATGGTGTGTTCTGGAAACCTATCAACGAAGTGGAGGATAATATATCCCAGCCCACCTCAAGCCAGACTCATGAAAGATATTCTCGATAACTATGACAAAAAAAGCTTTCAAAAGCACCCACCTGCTTTTCTGGCCTATGCTTTGCCTGCCATTAGTAATAAGAATGTCGCTGAAGAGAGAGTTATGGAAATATAGAATCACGGATTCCAGAGTTGAAAAAAATATATACTTCAAAGGTCATTTTGTCCAACATATACCCAAGACATAAATCCTGTCTACAATAAATCCCTGCTAAGGTGGTTGCCCAGTCTTTGTCTGAAGATCTCCAGTGATGGTGAACTCAGTATCTTCTGGTTCAAAGAACGACTCTCTAAAATCACTCCTCTATCAAATGCCTAATCCAGCATCAGTTTCAAAAATCCTCTCTGTCACTGAATTTTTAAAGAAATGTTGTAGGATCTAAATATGAGAGGGTCCTTTTTCAAAGGATGACCTATGAAACTGTCTTGTTCTACCTTAATGACTCTGCAATAATCCACAAATGATAAGTGCAGCAAAAGTTCACATTCTTTATACTTTCCAGTCAATTGTTCGGCTTAAAAATGATGTTCACAAACCTCTGATAATACCCTTCTCACATCTTTACTGGGGATACTCACTATACACATGTTGATAATTTTCAGATATTTTATAAAGATGCAGTGGTAGGCGGATGGATCAGGAGATGTTGTTCTAACTTTGTCCATGCTTTGTTTCCAATTGTTTTTTATATCTGGCTCTCCCAGAAATATCTCATAAAGTGGCTCACCAATACTTTGAAAATTCATTGCCATCAGTACAAATTTCCTCAATAGATGCTTAGTCTGGTCCAGTCACTATTCCTGACTGCTTTTTTTTTTAAGTGCTATTTCTATTCCTTTGTACAGTTCTTCGGGGTCTGCTGACTTGGGGTCTAAATATGGTGGTTCTTTGTCAACAATGATGAAAATTAATTGTTATAGAAACAATGACAAAATTGTTCCATTTTTACATCTATTTATTGACACCACCACCCCCGCTCCCCAGCCAACTTCATCTCTGAATGCACTTGGGTTGATGTAGCTTATTTCAGAATTGTATCAAACTTGTGTAAATTTGTTGTCATTGTTTTTGTTGTTGTTGTTTGCCTACCCATCCTTTAAAGCCCAACTCAGATAGCTGTTTTCCATGATTTCACTGAGCTAATAATACCCTTTCTCTTCCTTAGCATATCCCCAGAACTTGGTTTAAAAATTTATAATACATTTATGCATTGTTCACGCTGTAATTATCCATATACATTGGTATAAATATCTATGCACATGTGTACAAAGTAATTCCTTTTACTGGATGAAAGTTTCATAAGGGCAGGGATTTGGCTTATTTAAGCTCTTCATCTCCTCTTGCATCTAACATGGTGGGCACTTAGGTGTTTATTGAATCCCTTATCCAATTTTATCCTTAGCACAATCCTGGGAAGTTAGTAATGCGTGATTTATTAGTAAGTTAGTTAGTTGGTTATCCATCCCTTATTCCCAGTCACACAGAAAGTCTGTGAGTATACCACAACTAGGTCTCTTTAACTCCTAGTACAGAAGAAAGCCATAACTAAGGAAGAGTGACTGGAGATTTGTCCAAGAATACCAACATTTGTGGGGCATGCTCCCTCCCTTGCTCACTATTCATTACTTTGTCAGCTCTAAACTGTCATAATCTCCGACTTCTACCTAATCCCTACTTTGCTTTCTACCAGAGGTCACCTACTGCATTTGTACCCAACAGGATGAAACATTATCTGTTCTTTTCTCTCACCCCTTTATTTTCTTTCCCAGGGTGTGAACTAGAATACTCATGCCAAGGTGCTGCCCCTTTCCTAGGGCTTTATTCTTTCATTAAGGTCCTGCCCCAGAGACAAGCATTCTAGACTCCCTAGATCCCACCTCCATCTTCTCCTTTGTGACTGTACTTGTCTAGAACCAAGTCTCTTCTGTGTCTTCCTCTCCAACTAAATTGGCCTCAGGAGCCAGAAATCCTAGTTATTTCTTTGGTTTTAAGGTTTATCCCTGGACCAGTCATAGAATTAGACTATTAAATATATCTTTCTCATCACATTTTAAGACAATAAGAAAGTTAATCATAGTATTGTAAACCTAGAGCCAGAAGAAACCTTAGAAATTTAGTCCAAGACCCTCATTTTACAGATGAGGAAACTGAGGCCTGGAGAGTTTAATTGATTTGCACAGGGTCATGAATTTTTCAGACAAGATTTGAATTGAGGTCTTTCTGACTTCAGGTTTGGTATTTTATCCACTCTTCTGACTGAAGACAGAAAACAAGGCACTGTGATTTGGCTAAACTAATAGAGAGCTTTCAGCATAGCTCTGTGCATAGAACTGCTGTTGACAAAGCTTCTCATTTGAAGCTTTACTGGTGATTGCGGCAAAAGAGTTGGGCTGGGGAGACACTGGATATGATTAGATTTTAGCTAAGACATAAAGGAATCCAGGAAAACAAGGAGGCAGAGGTGAGTAGAGAAAAGGTTTTAGGTATGGGGGATAGCCAGTACAAAGATACAGAGTTGGGAGATGGGGTGTCATATGTATTGAACAGTAATGAGCTGAATATTGCTCATTCAGAAAGTATATGGAAAGAAGTATAAGAATACTGAAAAAAGGAGGAAGGGGTCAGACTATGAAAGACTTTAAATGTCCAAGAGGGTATTTTATATTTGATCCTGGAGATCATAAGGAACCACCAAAATTTGTTCAGTAGGAGGAATCAGGGGAGCATGTTCAGAGCTGAGCTTTAGAGAAGTGTGACTAATAGCCAAATTTAAATAGTTTCCCTCTGATCCCTGAAAAACTTCACACGTCAAGGTAAGGGTCATTTCTATGACACCTCCAATTAAAATGACAAATAAGTCCTTATCAAAGCAACAGCCAACTCCCTTGGGTCCCTGACATCCAGAGAGCTTGGGCAAGCAAAATTGGGTCCTTGAGCAGTTCATTTGTTGGGAGGTTGGAGCGATGGGCGAGGATGCATTTCAGAAAAACTTAGGATGTAAACCATCTTATGCACTTGCAGTTCTCCCAGGATAGCATTCCAGTCCTAAATGAGGATCCACTCTCTTGCTGCAAACCGCATTAATTTTATGAAACTATCTCATTGGAACTCCTCTAGTGAGCTCCTTCCATTATCAGGCATCCCACTATTCAATCTTCCAGCCTCCATCCTACTCCAGCAAGCTCCCGCCCTCAGTGTTTCCCTTCCCTTGATCTAAGATCACATTGATTTTTAAAAGTCAATCATGTTTCAGTATCTTAACAGCCACTCCTCTATGCTTTCTTTCTTGCACATTATTTTTCTAGTTAATGTTCATGTGTCTAACTTGTATTTGGATATAACAAATGCTGATGTGCTCACATGTGGACACAATGGAGCACTACACATAGTAGGTGCTTAAGAAAAGTTTATTGATTGAAATCACTTCTGAAATAGTCGCATAAAAAAAATCTTACATCCCAACATCCTACTCTTACTGTTGTAGTCCCCTGCGCCATTTTTCATCACCAATGGCTTGTCCTTGTCATAGCTCTGATGACTCAGAACCATTTCCATTTGGAAATGCCATGCCTGGTCCTTTTGGGGTCTGGGGGGAAGTCAGTGGAAGAAGTACTGGGTTAGGACCATAGGATCATAGGTTTATGGCTAAGTTGTCCCTTAAAAGGCCATCTAAACTCATATAGGTAAAGAAACTGAGACCCACCCTCCCTCAGATTATGTAGGTAGTCATTAGTAGAGTCAGGTTTCCAATAAGGTCTTTTGATTCTAATTCAATGGGGATGGTGGTTCAGAGGCAAAAGAATGAATACCCCCCTATTCAGAAGTACCAGTGCTGCATGTGGCTGTTTCCTTGCTCTGAACCACAGATCCCTACCCAAATCTAATCCATAATTCACTGTGTGGTTCATATTCTGATAGGGAGGAAGAAGACAGTTAAACATTTGGTGTTTGGGTTGAGATTGGGATAAAATGGGAATGAACAGGTGGCATCTGAATAGCCCTTTAAGGCTTCCTATTCTCACAATGGTGCTACAAGGTGGATGCTATTTCAGGTATATTTCAGAGATGAGGATTAAGATGCAAAGAAGGCAAGGGACATCCCCCTGGTCACACACTTAGGGATTCTAGTCCCAGTTCCACTACTTATTAGATGGAAGAATTTGTTGTGGCGGTGGTGGTTGTCCAGCCATGTTCAATCATGTCCAGCCCCATCAGGGGGTTTCTTGGCAGAGATACTGGAGTGGTTTGCCATTTCCTTCTCCAGCTCATTTGACAGATGAGGGAACCGAGGCAAACTGGATTAAATGATTTGCCTATGATTACATGGCTAGTAAGTGTCTGAGGCCAAATTTGATCTCAGGAAGATGAATCTGTCTCACTCCAGGCCCAGCACCCTATCCACAGCCCTGCCATCCTTCCATCTTACACTAATCATTTAAGATCTTTGCACCTCACTTTTTTCACCTGTTCAGTCCTATCTATCCTACCTTCTTCCTCATGGAATTGTTATTAATTCAAATGAAATAAAGTTGAGGAAAGCATTCATTTATCCATTCATTTATCAAGCACCTATGACGCGCTAGGCACCACATGAAGATAAGTGAGCTGTGAAGCGCTTTCAGTGTCGAATGGAAGAGTCTGTATTTTATCCCAGAGGTACTAGAGAACCACTAGTTCTGAATCTGAGACTGACATGATGATTCTTGTGTTTAGGGACATTAATGTGGCATTTGAGTGGAGGGTGGATTAGAGAGGGAGGAGATCTAAGGTAGGAAAGTCAATTAGGAGGTGATTGCAATAGTCAAAGCACTTTAACTATATAATTAAAAGGCAATGTGAGGATGGCATCTCTATCTGTGATTTCCTGATGCAGGGAATTCCTCTGAGTACACTCCCTCTAACAATGTATGTCAGCCACTGTTCTGTAACTTAGAGTCTTAGAGAGTTTTCCAGGGCACCAAGGCAAAATTTGATTCCAGGCCTTCCTGATTCCAGATGCCAGCTTTATCCAACTTACCATATTGCTTCTAAAGGTTACTATATGGTTGATTCTGCATATTTGATATTATTATTATTCAAATTACCCAATATACACTTTGATATATAGATCCCCTTCTAATAACCACAGGCCCTTTCCTTACAGAACCTGTCCCTCTGGTGTCCCCAACATTTGAATCCCTTTATCTGGCTTATTGAAGATCTGGTTTTCCAGGTTCATCTCTCTGCTTAATTTCCTTCTAAGAAACCAAAGCCTCTTGTTTCCTTAAATGGAAACAAGGACATAAATCAACATTATGTCTATAAACCCTCATGGCACCTTGACCTCTCCTGTTATAAGGAATTGGGAGTTGTCTTAGCAACAATATGAGACTACACCAATCTGTGCAATAAGTGCTGATCCCTGGACAAGCTTTCAGAGGACATAGATAGATAGATAGATAGATAGATAGATAGATAGATGGGTGGATGGATGGATGGATAGATAGACAGACAGTTATAGATATATTCATGTTCTATGTGTTCTATATGTAATGTGTAATATGCAACATATTTACATATGTGCATCTACACATGCAAGCATATGTTTACACATATCCATACATACACATATGTATGGTATATATGTATGGGGGGAGTATGTGTGTGTGTTTATCTTTACCCTTCCCAAATGTCCTGATATTCCTTCTTTTAGGGTTTGGATTCTTCCTTGAAGTTAAGAGATTTAACATCTTGCTTGTTCATTTACAATGTTGTGCTCTTATAGCCATCCCTAAGAGGGCCCAAAGCCCTGAGACATCCCTCTGTGTTCATAAATATCTATCCCCACTGTGTATTCCTCCCCAACAGCTTTATCCTGGAGAAATCAAGTCAAAATGAATGTCAAGGGAAATAATGGCAACTGAAAATTATGTGGCACTTTAAACTTTGCAAAGCCCTTTACAAAAGCATGCTGACCTGTGCTGAGCAGTCAGTGAATACATCTCCTTCCCCACTGGCACCCTGAATCACTGCCCAGTTACCAGGAAAGAAGTGAGTAGAAGGTTTGCAAGAAGGACTGTCCCTCACCTGGGGCATTTCTCTGGACCCCACAAGGGCTCTGCCCCCTTTCTCTCTACTCTTTGTTTCTCTCCACTCTACTTTTATCATCATTAAGGATGATTCTTCCATTTGTGTTTGCGGATTACTAGTCTCACACACTCGCTCTTGGATCCAATGGGAAGCAAACCCTTCCTTTACCTTCCTCCATGTGGCCTGGGATGGTAAGAGCCACATTTTTCAAGAGGAGCTGTGCCCACCATAGTGCTCAGATAAAAGCTGAGAAGAATCTCATTTGGGTGCCCTTAAGATTAGAGAATATATCAAGATCCTGGAGGAGTTGTGAGAAAGTCCCCATAGGAAATCACTGCTCAGCTCTGCCATTCCCACCCAGCGTTCACTCTGCCTTCAGTGCAGGTCAGACAGCTTCCCTGGGTTTCAGATCAAGTGCCCAAATTGAAAATAAGAAGCTCCATGAGCACCGTGAATCTGAGAAAGAGGCATCTCCTGGATGCAAAATATCTACCCTTTTACTGAATTGAAAGCAGCCCTGCATGTGACAAGCCCCTGTATGTGATTGATAGGCACCATCCTGCTTCTCACCCTAATTAGCCCTAGCTTGAGATACCTCTGTGTCCCACAGCCAGGAGCTATGTGGGAGAATCATCCTGGAGCAGAATTGCTTGATCTATGTGCATAACTATTAACTTGGTTATAGAGTACTTTGATGTCTGTAAAGTGCTTTACATTTGCTCATTTTATACAACCCTTTTAGGAAGGTGCTATTATTGTCCCCATTTTACAGACAGGAAAACTGAGGCTCACAAAAGTTAATGACTTGACCACAGTCATACAGATATTATGTGTCTGAGGCAGGACTTAAACTCAAATCCTTTAGACCCCAAGTCTAGTACTCTATTCATTTGTCACCTAGGAACATTTTAGCCTAATCTTGTTGGGAATTGAGGCTCCATGCTATTTCCTACAGTCTCTTCTCTATCTCTCCTTTTTGTACTTTACCATTGCCCCTACTTTCCAGAACTCTTTTATGATTTATTTCCCCATTCTTTAGAATGTAAGCTCCTTGAGGGCAGGAACTGTCTTGCTTGTTTGCTTTTGTTTCCTCATCACTCAGCAGTGCCTGGCACATTCTATTAATCTATCCATCCATCCATTCATCCATCTTCTCACCCATCCTATCTATCTATTCATTGAACCATCCATTCATCCATCCATCTTTCCATCTATCCATTCAACCTATTATCTATCTTATCTATTTATCTTATCTATCCATCCAAGTCATCCATTCATTATTTATTTATATATTTACCCATTATCTATCTACCTATTATCTATCGTATCTATCCATCTATCCATTCATCTGTCCATCTTTACATCTGTCTATCCATCCATCCATTCATCTATCTACCTATTCTCTATCTTATCTATCTCTATTTATTAATCTGTCTGTCTATCTACCCAGCTATCATCTGTCTATCTCACCTGGGTCAAAAACAGTTCAGGAGGGGGAGTGTGGGGATTGTAATGTGGACAATTTGCTTATCAGTGAAGGTATTCAGGACCAGCAAGGACTGACCTGACAGAGGATTTGGAATTTAAGGATCTGGGTTCAAATCTTGGCTTTGCTTTTTACTACTCTATCTCTGTGACCTTGGGCATTTGCGCTTTCTGAACTTTAAAATCCTCAGTTATGAAATGAGAGGTTTGGAAAAGATGTTCTTCTAACGTTCCTTACATTCCAAATCCATGATAATATGATCATGAGGCATTAGGTTGGCAGTAGGCTTCAGTGAAAAAGAAGTATGCCTCTGTGGATGTGAGCATTCTGAGGCAAAGTCCCGTTGCTCTAGAAAAGTTTACCCTTCTCTCTTGAAGACATTCATGCTAAGCCTCAGGCTCCTTTTGCTTTTATCAAAAAATCATCATCAAAGTATCAACTTTCAAACTTTAGGATATAGATGAAGGTTGATAGGAGTCCTTTGTTTAAATATTTAAAGGAGTGAAATAATTGATTAAGAGGATGTGCTTAGGACAGGAAAAATGTTTATTAATAAATAATAACAGTGACAGTAGTTTTCCTTTCTTTCACAAGCTCATTTCTTTCATAAGTAATGCCCATTTGATCCATTTTGTAAATGTTAAATCAATTTGGAAGATAGGATGAGCACATACTCTTTTCCCACTCTACAATGCTATGGTTCTGTGGTTCTGCTCAAGGAACTGTTTTGAGACAGTCAATTTCCCTCTCAGACACAATGGAAACAGACAGCTGCCCTGTGCACCAATGTAGATGGCATTGCCCCCCACACCCTCAAGGAGCCAGACCAGTGCCCTCAAGGGCCTTCTGTCATCATGATACTGTTGTTTTTATTTGTTCTGAGCATACAGGCCAGAGAACATCCCTGCTCCTTTGACTAAAGGCATCCTCTTGTTGAGTAGAGGATGTCTCTGACTTCCTCCTTCCCCCATCCAGATCTACAGATCAGTGGTCCTTGGCACCTTTTAAAATATTGCCAAATTTGGGCAACCTGTGTAAGGAACTCCATGCTAGTGGAGTTATTGAGAAATTTCAAAACCACACTGAGTTCTCTTCCCCTTAAAATGTGAGGAATTTTTTTTATCATTTCTGGGCACCAGACATTAATATGCCTAGTATTCTGTTAGGTGGTATAGAAAGATACACAATGGAAAAATTAACTATCCAGGTGGACAGGGGAGCCTTAAGCCCGGGAGACAAGGAGAGAATAGTTAAGGGCAGTACATGTTTTGAAAAGTCTATTAGAGATCGGAGAGAAGGGAGGGAGGAAATATCAAGAATATAGAGAGGCAATGTGCTGAAATGGAAAGAGGAGATTAGGAGTCAGGGGACCTGAGCTTGAATTCCCTCTTCTACTATTTAGGACTTAGTTAAAATCCTACTTTACTGATTAGATTTTACTTTTCCTGCATACTAAGCCCCAAGAGGCATTACATGCTCATTTGGTCAAATAACAAATATTTAAATGTCTACTATGCACCAGGCACTAAGCTAGCACTGAGAGGCAGGATAAGAAATGGATCATTTCCAGCTCTGGACATTCTCTGAAGCAGGCAGACTATATTCCTGTGATACTACGTCACAGGGCAGTTTATGGGGAGAAATGGTGCCCATAGCTCCTTCCCCCTGTTCCCCAAGGATTACAGACAGAAAGACCCCACAACAGAGTGGTACTGATTAGGGCTCCATAAAGACAGTCCCCAGGACAGAGTGGCCAGGATGAAGAAAGGAGGGAATAGCTATGGAAAACAACTTGGGGAGTCTCTCCTTGTTCCTGTGGACTCTTTTGGGAACTCCAATATGCTCCCTAACAACTTAATTAAAATCCTCCCTCAGGAACTTACTAGCTGTGTTACCCTGGCCAAGTCACCTATGTGCCTCAGTTCCCTTATCTGTAAAATTAGGAGAATAATAGCATCAAACTCCCAGGGTTGTGAGGATCAAAAGAGGTAACATATAGAGTGCTTTGTATTACTTAAAAGCACTAGTGATGATAATAGAATTTTCTATATATAATTATACATGCATAGATAGATAGATAGATAGATAGATAGATAGATAGATAGATAGATAGATAGATGGATGGATGGATGGATGGATGGATGGATAGATGGATGGATGGATGGATGGATGGATGGATGGATGGATGGATGGATAGATGGATGGATGGATGGATGGATGGATGGATGGATGGATGGATGGATGGATATAATTATTGTACATTTTACGTCTCTTGAGACTCCAGATTCTCATCTGTTAATCTAAAGGGTAGGAGTAGAAGCTTTCTGAGGCTCATTCCTATTCAAAATCTATGGAATTAGTACTTAATCATCAGACAATCTGCCATTCTAGGAGAAGTCTTATTCAAAGTTAGAGGATCTTCAGCTTGGAAGGAACCTTAGAGTCTGAAACAATTAATTATGGAGCAATTAATAGCCAAGTGTGTGGCTCTAGAAATCTAAGAAGGAAAAATGTGTTTTTGCAATATAATACTTGGCAGGATTCTTCATAATCTGTTTTTTAAAAAATATTCTTAGCTATTGAAATGGGTTGATATGATTTTCTGTTTTATAAATGAGGAAACTGAGCCCCGGAGAGGTTAACTAAGGCAATAAAGCTTGGGAAATGACAGAATCAGGATTCCAGCAAAGTCCAGTCTTCAAAACTCTAAGGTTTTAAAATCTGAGACAGGCCTTGGTTCTTCAATTAAATCAACAATTGAACTGCCTAACTCCATTAAAGTCTATGGCAGCAAATAGGGTAGAAGGGTTGTCTGCTCTCGTTCTTCTAGAATCTAGACCTAGTGTCCCTAAGAAGCCAATTGACCCATGCTCCCCCACTCCTCACCCAACTCCTACCTCTTGGCCTTTGAAGACAGTGGCTCCAATGAAACTCTTGTTAAAATTCTAGCAGCTGTTAAAATTCTGGAGACCCAGGCTCAGGCCCATCCCTTATTCACCCTATAACCCTAACCCTTTACGCCTTATAGCCTTCTGGATAGATTTTCTCTGCTACACTCCTGAATATATTTTCTGTGACTAGTCCTCCTTCCCACAATCTTCTCCCTTGGCATCAATCAATCAACATCGTTTATTCAGGGGTTACTCCATGCCCCAGGCACTATGCTGGGCCTGGAGAAAAGAAAAAAGTCCAATATGCAAGGAGTTTAGAATATGAATCAACAGAATTCGAATCTGAGTTTTCCTGGCTCCTATGTTAGCCTTCTCTATCTACCATACTACTGCCTTACTATGGTGATTATTATGATAATTTGCCCGTATTTCCTTTGCTTGCCCTTGGATTAGATTAGACTGTTTTACTATTGGCAGCTAGATTACACAATGTACAGAATGCTGAACCTGCAGTCAAAAAGATCTACTGTCCTAACCCAGCCTCAGAAACTGGCTGCATGACCCTAAGCAAGGCACTTTATCTCTTTTTGCCTCAAGTATAATATGGAGCTAATACTAGCACCTACCTCTCAGTGTTGTGAGAATCACATGAAGTAATACTTACAAAGTCCTTAGCATGGTGACTGGCACATAATAAATGCTTGTTTCTTCCCTTCCTATAGAAACTGTTGTGATAAATAATTATAAGGTCTTTGCCTGACCTCTGATTAGATTTCACTTTTCCTGCATAGGAAGCCCCAGGAGACATTGTGTGGTCCCTCAGTCAAATAACAAATATTTAAATGTCTCCTATGCATCAGACACCACACTAGACACAGAGATGGAGTAAGACATAGATCATTCCCAGCTTTGGACAGCCTCTTTGAAGCAGGTGGACTAGATTCCTGTGATACCAGGTCACAGGGTAGCTTCCAGGGAGAATTAGCACCCACTGCCCCTTCTCCCTATTTCCCAGAATAGAGATGATACAGAAAGACCACATAACAGGGTGATTAGGCCTCCGTAAAGACAGGCCCCAAAGCAGGGTGGCCAGGATGAAGGAAAAAGGAAACAGCTGCAGAAAACAGCTTGGAGGATTCTCTCCTTGTTCCTGTTGACTCTCCTTTGGGGACTTCAATGTGCACTCCCAGCTACTGCAACAGAAATACAGGTGGAATGACTCAGCTACTCTTCTGTCCCATGAGATGTAGCTCTGAAGGGAGAGAGGATTTCAGCAACATTTCCATAAGCATTAAGGTTGTTTGGATTGGATGGTTAGTGGGAGGACCCGGTCCATGGGTCAGAGGCATGTGGCTTTCACAGAAGCAGGAAGAAAGGCTAACACAGAAATAAGAACAGCCCTGAATCCCATTCTCCAAAGCTCAAATTGGGGGATGTTGAGAGGAAGTCCACCAGGATCTGTCTTGATCAACTCTTGATCAGGGTTAAATATTTTACAGCCCAAATGAGCTGGTATGTGCTTTGATGGGCCTGCCAGGCACAAAGGAAGGGCTTTTCAGAATGCCATTCATTAATATAGAAGCTGTACTTAAGTGCACCCCATCCCACTCAAAAGACAATTTGTCTCCTAAGCCTGCATTTCTTCCCTCTCTTAGGGCTACTAAGACTTACATTTCACCCAAGGCTTGTAAAACAAACATATTTGATGAATCCAGTGAAATAATGAGCTGGAAAGTACACTGAAAAATGCAGTTTTACATATAATTGGGAGGAAATAAAATATATATTTTTTAATGAAAAGCATTACATAAGTATTATAAGCTCAGTTCAAACTACATTGGGGCAGGGGCAGGAGGGGACAATAAAATGTCAATAGAGTGTCTGGTGTCAGTGGGAAAACTGCAATTTTAAAGGCTCTGCAATCTGGAGGAAGTCATAATGATGTGTCAAAGAGGAGTGAGGGAGGATTGAGCAACAAAGAGGGGCTTCTTCACAGGGTGGCCATGTAGCACAAAGGAAGCGCCTGGATTTGGAGTCTGAGGGTCTGAGTTCTAATCAAATCTCTGTCTTTCATGACAGTTCATTTTTGCATGATACTTCTGAGGTTTGGAAAGCACTTTAATGTAGATTGTCTCAACTGCATTTTCACAACAGTCCCATGCCCTTAGACATTATTATTATCTGTTTTGTTGCTGTTGCTGTTTTTTTGACTCATTTTCAGTCGTGTCCAACTCTCCATGACCCCATTTGGGGTTTTCTTGGCAGAGATATTGGGGTGGTTTGCCATGTCCTTCTCCAGCTCATTTTACAGATGAGGAAACTGAGGGAAACAGGGTGAGTGACTTGCCGAGGGTTTCGCTGCTAGTAAGGGTCTGACACAATTTTGAACTCAAGGAAGATGAGTGTTCCTGACTCAGGACTCAGAACTCTATCCCCTGCATCACCTAGCTGCCCTTTTTCTCTGTGTGTCACACACACACACACACACACACACACACACACATACCCATACATACACACTTATTTATATAAATATATATGTACAGCCCTATTTTACACATTTTGAAACTAAAGTCAAGTGACTTAATCAGGGTAACAGTAAACAAGGGTAGGAGGCAGAATTTAAAAGCAAATCTTTCTGATCCTAAGTCCAAAGCAAATAAAAGCTCCCCACCCTGCCCCCACCTCCTTAAACCAGTGGAGAACTCAGAATGTAGAGTACTTGGCAAATTTTAGTAACCTGTGTGCAACAGTGAAGGTATGGAGTAGATGCTGATTAATTGATTGATTGGTCTTTCCTCTGGAAATGACTTTTCAGTACTCTTCCTTATGGTTCAGTTTTCCAAACTGAAACTCCCTTCCCTGGCCACCTATCCTTTCCTTGGGGGCAGGTACTGCCTAGCTTTTATATTTGCATCCCCAGCCTTTATCAGAGTGCCCAGGGCATGAAAAGCACTTAATAAATGTTTTTTCATTCACTCATTTGTTCATTCATTTAAAAACTATTCAGATCAAGGAAGTTGGGATTTCCAAAATGAATTCCAGTTGAATGGGAGAATAGGAGAGTTTGGTTCAGAAGAGGGTGAAGACCAAAAAGGAAATCCACTGAACTAATGAACTAGAAAGTACATTGAAAAATGCAAAACACCATAAATGTCATAACATCAGTTCAAACTAAGGGAAGGGATGGAGTGGTTCTGCAGGGGAGAAGGGGGCAGATAGAACATGCAAAAGGACATTGAAGCAAGGGAGATATACAGAGATATTGGAGCCAAGGGACTGTTTAAGAACTGTCTCTAAAGCTAAACAAATCTGGCCTCTGCATCCATCCAAGGTATTTGTGTTTGCCTTATCAGTAAATAATTTAAGCCCCTACAATCTTCACTCCTTGTAATGTAAAGTAGTTTCTGTTTAGCTCAAAAAAAAAAAAATCCAGGCCTAAGAGTGAATTGCTCTTGTTAAGTACTTGCTACAGTGTGGATGGGGGCTGGAGAACATAAATGGGGAAGGAGGAGAAGGAAAAGGAAGGAGAATCATTATGTTCCCAAGGTCATAGACGAAAGAAAAGGCATAGGTGAAGACAGGAAACTCGTAACTAGACAGATGGACTACTCTCATGAAAGCCATTTCCGTGCAGGGGGAAAAAAAATCTGTCCACAAAGTAGTTTTGGGGATCATCTTAAAAATCCACTTAGTGGTTAAAGTGACCAGCAACGGCCTGGCTGATCTGATGAATGTGGGATGTTAAGATGACAAGGCTTAATTCCACTGACGTGGCTGACTCGGTTGCCACACACAGATGTGGCCTTCATTGGAGAACAGAATGAAAGACCAATATCCCAAATTGTAAGGCCCAGCAATGCCCCTTGTAGGCCCCAAACCGAGGGGAGAAGCCATACACGTCTGGGACACAAAGAGACTTCAACATGACAGCTGTGTTGGTCAGAAGGAGGGCAGTGGAAGGGAAAGTGGTTTAAACATGTTTAGAAAGCACAAATTCACTCTGTGTTTTACTTCCAGGATCATTCTAGAGTCCTATGAAAGCAACTCTTCTTGGTATCTCCCTATTACCTGCTACCACCCCATACCCCATTCAAATGGTACTCTAGTTAACTACTGAGCCACAATTCTTCTTTCTATACTGAATCAACATTTACCTGTCCTGTATCATCTCACAGAGATTCCTAGCATGTGTGTGTGTGTGTGTGTGTGTATGCGTGTGTGTGTGTGATGAACTCCTTGGACCATCAGAAGAAACCTATGGAAAACTCAGAATAATGTCGTAATTCTGTTGAAATATCATTATAAAAATATCTTTAAAGCAAACAAGTTCATTGACACCAAGTTAAAAACTCTTTAGACTTACAAATGACTTCCTTGCTGTTCTTTCATAAACTCTTTCAAACTAAAGTGTTAATAATTTGATATGCTACTCCATGGGGGTTATTTGTATTTTAAGATGCACCACTGTGGACAATAATGGTGTAACCTATAAGGATGACATTTTAATTGTGAGAGCTTTCAGTGACTGTAGGCATTTAGAGAAAGATCTTTTTTCCTTGTCCTCCATTCACGCTTGATGCTGATTCTGAAAGTGATGAAACATCTGTTTTCCAACACATATGTTATGACATACTCATGAAAATGTGAGTTTCCTTGCTTTTCCTGACAATTTTGGACCCCAGAGTCAAGGAGGGAAGTCATATACTCATGGTGTGGCCTCTCAAGCAAATGTAAATTAATTCAAGTAAATTAATTCAGTATCATACTTCAAATGATTCAAGATTTCATGACTATTGAGTGTTTGCTCTCTGATGCAGATTAAATGGCTTCCCTGACTTAATAGAGGGTAGGTTTTCATGGCCAAAAAAGATAATAAAGCATCACCTGTTGATTATCTCTGGTGATGAGCCTCATTGATCTTCCATGTATTGGTCCTCAGATGACAAACATAACACTGTCTGTCCATTGCAAAGATTGGGTTAAAATGCCATTCTTGTTCAATAGCCTGTGCTCCACTGGTCTAGTCTTCAAAAAACTCCACCCCATGCCAAGACCCTAAAGTAGAGGATTAAGAGGGAAATATAGCTTATCTTTGTGTAAAATGGGTCCCTCTCCCTAGGACAGACTTGACAAAACGAGTATGGACTGAATGGAGCAGATCCTTAGAATTAAACTCTCCTTGTTATACATATATATGTGTGTGTGTATGTGCTCTTGTTTTCTAGCCCGTTCAAAAAGTCTAGTGATGGGAGAGCAAAGTGGACCTCCTGCCAGGCCAGCTTCCCCCAACCTGTCAGACCGGGCACTGAAGTCTGGCTGGCTAAAGAAACAGAGAAGTATCATGAAGAACTGGCAACAGCGCTGGTTTGTGTTACGTGGGGACCAGCTGTTTTATTACAAGGATGAGGAAGAAACCAAACCACAGGTAAGAATGTTTACATTTGGAAGAAGGCAGAGATTCTGGGCTGTGGGGCTGAGAAGAGAGCAGCTGTAGCCAATAACTCGGGGGGGGGGGGGGAAGGGGGGTCTATCATCTTCCTGTCCATGATGAAAAACGTACTGAGCACATTGGAGTATGGAGAAAGAGGAGAAGAGAGGATGATAAATGGTGTGACTTGCCCAGAGTCACACAGCTAGTAAGTGAATGAGGTGGAATTTGAACTCAGGAAGATGAGTCTTCCTGACTTTGCTCTATCCACCACATCATCTAGCAGCCCATTGCCCCAATTAGCAAGTTGTATGGAACTTAGGAAACATATGTTCACATCTAGATTCTATGCTCTTTTGGGATAATGAAATGTAGGCTGACACACACATATACATATTTCTATCAACCAATCAGTAAACATTTATTAAGTGCCTACTGTGTGCTACGCACTGTGCTCAGCTATACAAAAAGAGGCCAAAGACAGTCCCTTCCCTCAAGGGGCTTAAATCTAATGCTTCTCTATTTCCACTCTATTATTCTCATCCTCAATAACAGAAGTTTTCAGACTTGTTGGTCTCAGTATCCCCTTTGAAAAATTAAAAATTAAAAAAGACTTTCCACTCCAAGAGCTTTTGTGGATGTTGATTATATCTATTGATATTTACCTATTAGAATTAAAATTGTTTAAGAACAACTTTGAGTGACTAAGTCATTTTGACTATTATAAAAACCCAAATTAAGTCCAAAAGACCTATGAAGGAAGACACTATCTGCATCCAGAGAAAGAATTAATACATAGAAGTATATATAGAATGATTTTACATATATATGTATATCTGTACACACACACATACATGTGCATACATATTTGTGTCTAATGGTAGCTCTCTCTAGGGTAGGAATGATAAGGGAAAAAAAGAAATTTACATGATAACTTTATTATATATTTAAAAAGAATAGGCAGTTGTATATAACAGATCTACAGTTTCATGTACAATCATCTTTTTCATTATACTATGTTATGGAAATGCTTGTTTCATTCCATAAATTAAAATTTCTTAAAGAAAGAAAGAAATGTAAAGGTCTCAATATTATTATGAAAATAGATTTGTTCTCTGAGATTTCTTGAAAAGTTCTTAGGGACCCCCAAGGGTCCTCTGGCGATACTTTGAGCATCATTGCTCCAGAGGAAGGAGGTCCCGGATAACTACTTAGAGACGAATTTGCAAGTTTTGGAGATTTCTGCTTAATTTTATGTCACCAAGGTCTACGCGTCAGTAATTTTCCACTTTCTAGTAATACTTAAAGATCGATGCACAGTCTGGGACGCGACCAGTTTCCCTCGCTTTTCATCATGATTTTTCACATAATGCAAATAGTTTGTTCATATGACACGTCACTAATGCCAACTGGCGGTTACAACAGCACAAACGCTCACATTCCTATCCACACCTACAAATGCCAAATCAACATTCAAACTGGGCGTGCATTTTATTTCAATTCTCTCCATGCCACCTCCTTCAGATGACGAGGGTTACAGTGTGATTTTTGTAGAAAGAGTACTACACCTGAATTCAGTAGACCTTGGTTGAAGCAAGTTAGCTTCTTTAAGCACCCAATTCCTCATTTCTAAAATGGGGGTGCTAAGATATTAAAAAAACAAACTTTGCTGCATTAATTATGAACCCTAACAGAGTCAGCCAAAACACTGTAAA
This sequence comes from Pseudocheirus occidentalis, assembly GCA_028646575.1. NCBI lineage: Eukaryota > Metazoa > Chordata > Mammalia > Diprotodontia > Pseudocheiridae > Pseudocheirus > Pseudocheirus occidentalis. The sequence goes on along the minus strand of CM053598.1, from coordinate 57,659,522 downwards.
ATTTCCTGGACTCGGAGTGGACGACCTGAGTTCTAATTCCAGATATGCCACTCACCATGTATGGCCCCACTGGGCAAGTCTTTTCTGCTCCCTGAGCCCAGTTTTTGCATGTATAAATTAAAGGTGTGAACCATGTGGCATTTCAGGGGGGCATTTCCTTTATTAAATCTGCAATCTGATGATTTTATGATCCTGGTCCTCATAGGATCCCCACAAATGAGTTCTAGGAATTTAGAGTAAAGGAGAAACCATGGCAAACGCAAAAGAGAATTAATCTAGGGATTTGATGACCTGACTTCTCATTTGAGCTCTGTCACTCCCTTAGCATTGTGACCTTGATGATGTGTTGTTGTTTTTTTTTAATGCTTCAAAGTCTTGCCTTGTTTTTCTCATCTGTAAAATGGGCATGAGAACTCTGGTCCTATCTATCTTATCAGAGATGAAGAGGAGAAATCAGATGAGATGGTACATCCAAATATGCTCTGTAAAGTTCTGTTTAAAAGTAAGGTACTATAATTAGCAGGAATTTAGTGTCTTGTCCTGGATGGATGTTCTATCAGACAATGAACTCAGTCCGGGCCAAATGACCTTGTGCAGTAATTTCTTTCTTCTTGAAGTATATGATTTCTCCTTCCTGGCAAAGCAACACTGTTATTGCTCGATCACTAAATAGTGTCAGGATTTGGGGGCTGCCATTTGTCAAATTAATCCCATTACTTTATGATATGTACTCTCTGTCCTGTAGCTTTGCTGGTGGAAAACAAACCTAATTTCTACATAATTGCACATAATTACTTGTAATGGACTAATTCTAGATGTCTGGTTCCTGGAAAAATTTACAGTGATTGCTGTTCACAATAACTAAAAATATCCATGTGGTTGGAATCTTCCCATCAGAAGGCCTGTGTTAGCAGTTGTAATTGTCAGAAGGAAGTAGGTCTGGTACTTCTGCTAGCTGCTTTAAAAGGATGATAAATGCGAGTAATCACTCTGCCTATAGACTAGACTTCATCTTTGCAGTCCTTTTTACATTGACCGTGTCATCTCCCCAGCGAGGAGGGTCAGGCAGATGACAAGGGCCATTCAATTGAACTTTATTTCTGGGATGGGAGATCTGAAATATGGAAAGGACAAGTAATCCATATGCCATTACTTGGCAAGATGGAGGAAGAACTTTATAGAAGCAATATTTGATTGTCCCTCTTGCTTCTTTCATGGAGCCAGATTTCATGACTGTCATCAGGTGGAATTTAAATATGTTTAATAAATCAAGAGCTGCGCTTATTTTTTTTTCTACTCTGGGAATTTAGAGCATGAAAAAGTCTTCATTTCCTGAACAACCATAAGGTCCTGCCACCTAACCGAATACTAGCTAATCAATCAATTAATGAGCATTTATTAATTGACTGTAACATGCCAGTTGATCTATTATTTTTGTCATCAGCCTTACACACTGTTTCACAATAATGTATTATGTCACCCTTAGTGTAGCCATTTTTGTTATTTCATCTCCTCAATATACAGGATGTTCCTAAAGTCTAGACACATAGGAAATCTTATTAACTACTCATATTTTCAAGAAATAAAATTTTCAACAATATTTTATTTAATTAGCATAAATTTTAGCCATGACAACTTCATATGGAACAAAAGCTTTCATTAATTATTGGGGACTATTTTTCATATTATTGAGATTGATTAAATTAATTGATTAATGAGATTTCCTATGTGTCTCCTATGTCTTCCTATGAAATATCTTTTATACTTAATACCTACTGTGTTCCAGGCACTAGGGACACAGTGGTAAAAATGATTCAAGAAGCTTGCCTTCTCATAGAATTGCAACGTAGAAATGGTTTCATTAGAAAAATGTCAGAGTAAAAATAGTGATTTCTATCTAATGAAGCGAATCCTACCTTTTCCTGGAAGGCTTAGAGAAGCAATGCATATGTCCTGTTCCACCTGACCAAGCCTTGGAATAAGACCAAGGAAAGCACACATTCTCAATGTATTGAATCAGCTTTGATGAATTAAAAACAGGTATGGTTTTGGTCGCAAGACAAGGCTCCCAGATCCAAACCAGGAATTAGTCAGGGAAAGCTATATTGAGAAGCATTGTCTGGATTAGAAAATAGTAAGCCAAGTAAGCAAGTGGTATCTGGAACTAAAGTGGCAAGAGGCAATATTAGAAGTGCAGATGGAGAGATCTAAAAAAACGGAGCAAGCCAGTGTAAGAGAAGGTCATGTCAGGCACCAGAGTAAGGATTTTTAACCTGAGGTCTGGGAACTTAAAAAAAAAAAAAACAATTTTTGATACCTGTATGTCCATATGAATGGTTCCCTTTAAAATCCCCTCTATTTTATTGTTTGCATTTAAAAACTTGATTCTGAGAAAAGGTCCATAGACTTTACAGAATGTCAAAGGGGCCCATCACACACACACACACACACACACACACACCCCTCATCAAGAACTCCTGATCTAAAGCTAGCCAGCCAAAGGGGCAATTCCTGGTGCTCACTGACTAAAGAGTGATATCATCTTTAGTATGATAAGGGAATGGGTCTGGTGGAGCTGGATAAAACAGGTAGGAAGAGTTAATTGTTAAATTTTCATTGTGAGCCTTTTTATCTCAGAAATCAGAAAATGTTACAAATCGTGGTTTAATGTATTGATTTCTCGATTGTCATGGCTTAAGAAAGTGATGGAGAAAAACGTTAATAATACAAATTAAATTTAAAAGTAAGTACAGTTTCCTCTGGAAAAGTGGTTATTAAATCTTGAGCAGCACATTATTGGATAGAGAGCTTGCTCACCTGACTCTTTAGAAATTGGTCTCTGTTTTTGAGGGATGGGGTGTGTGGGATGGGCTAACCTTCATCCTTTCCCTTGACTGATTTGCCTCTACCAGGGCTTTACCTCAGAATTCAGTGGGGTGGGGATAGGGTGTATTCTGGCTTCAGGGTCAGAAAGCCTGAATTCATCTTTCAAGACAGACACTTAACTAGTTGTTTGACTTTGGGAAAGCTGGTCAACCTCTTTGTATTGGTTTCCTCATCTGGAAAATGTGGGTCACAAGTCTATTCTTTTTTTTATTATTGATTTGTTTATTTACTTTTAGTTTACAAGATTCAGTTCCACAATCCCTTGAGTTTCACATTTTCTCCCCTCCCTCCCCCCCTCCCCCCATGGCAGCGTGCAATCAAGTATAGGATCTGCAAATACTTTCACACTGGATCTTAGACTGGTTGTATAGAAAGGTGTAACCAATGGAGTAAACAATGGGAAAAAAGAAACAAAAGCAAACATAGAAAAGAACAATATCATGTAGATTGCTTCAATCTCCATTTAAACTCTGGTCTTTCTAGATCTTTCTCTGAATGTAGGTATGTCCTTCCATCCTGAGACTTGTAGAGTTGTCTTATAACTGTGCATTGCTGAGAAGAATCCAATTTATCAAAGTTGGTCATCACACATCCAATGTGTCTGTGATTGTGTACAAATTTCTCCTGGTTCTGCTCTTCTCACTTAGCATCAATTTCCAGGACTGTTGTGAGGAACTTTAAAGAGCTGTAATTATACATGCAAATTATTTTTTGTCTGGATTTGTGATTTGACCTGTGTGGGGAACTCCCTGGAGTGGAAATTCCTTTATCCATGAAAGTCAGGAGCTCATTTGCTTTAATTTACAGCCTTGAGCCACTCAGTGGCTTAGTGACTTACTCAGAGTAACAGCCAGTATGTGTCAGAATCAGGACTTGAACCCAGGTCTTTCTGTCTCCAAGACTGTTCCCTCTACCCATCCTACCAAGCCAATCCAAGTTATTATCATAGTGTTTATGCAAAGAATTTAATAAAACATTTTGATTAATTGAAACTTCTTATAACTCTCTTACCAAGAATTAGGCTAAATTAAGGATAACGCATAAAACAAGGATAAGGGTTAAGTCTTTCTGTATAAACTTCTCTAGCCTTCAGTTGAGGTTTTGGATCAGGGATAGGACTTTCCCCTGTAGTGGGCCAATTTAATCCCTTTTATGAGATTTCTTGCCTTAGAAAAGTGTTCACAAGTCTGATAAAGTCTCTACTCCTACACACCCTAACTCCTTCACAGAGTAACAGAATTATTCTATTGAGGCAGGTGGGCGGTATAGCAAATAAAAAGTTGGTCTTGAAGTCAGGGAGACTTCAAGATCAAAATCCTAGCACTTACTAGGAGTGTGACCCTGGACAAGTCACAACCTCAGTTTGATTTAGTTTCTCATCTATAAAAGGGGGATAATAATACCTCCTCCCTCTTGCCCCATCCTCTGTACACCTAGTTGATATATGTCAATGCCTTTCTCTCCATCCACCATGCCAACCAGATTGCTATGGTTGGTTCTTTGTATGCTACCCTCAGCACTGGCTTTCCTTCTAGAATTCATGCTAATTTCGATTCTATGCTTTTAGTTCCTCTCACATGAGCTAAGCTGACAGACGTGTCCTAGAGCTATTGGACAGTAGACCCTGGGATTCTTGATATTAGCTACTGACTTTGACTTTTTCCATTTTTCAAGGTGTTAAATCATACTAATACTTGGGGCCCTCTTTACAAAGGCTTGCGTCCAAACGTATGTTTTTATAATAGTTCTTTTAGTGGATATGACACAGGAGAAAAATTCCCTGGACTCCATTGCCCATAATGGGAGCCTGGGCAAGTCAATTAACTTTTTTGTGTCTCTATTTCTATATCTGAGAAATGGGATTAATACTTCTGCTCTTTATCCCCCAGACAGGATGACTTATCAGAAACAGTTTCCTGGATTCCATTTATCAGGAAGCTTTCCAACAGTATCAGTGGTTTGGCACTCTCATGGGGAATCTTGTGGGGTTTAAAAAGTGGAATTAATGAAGGTGAAAGATCAGTAGCCATGAGGAAGCGAGTCAGAGCTGAAGTCTGAGCAAAGAGATGGGAGGGTGGCATGTAGTGTAGTAATGCCACCATGTCTCTAAGGAATCCTGACTACCTCAGAGACAGAAACAAGGGATATCCCCAAATTTCCAGTGACCTGTCCTTGAGAGAGAGAGGTTTCTGAGGCAGAAGGAACTGAACCCTAACCTTTTTCTGTTTTAAACCAACTGAGCCATGTGTTGGAATTTTTCCCCAATGTGTTTTGAAGATTAAAGAGAGATTAGATGAGGAGTGGGGAACCTATGGCCTTGGCCCTGAAGGTCCTTGGGTGCAGCCTTTTGACAGGAGTCCAAGTTTTGCAGAATAAATTCTTTTATTAAGGAGATTTGTTCTGTGAAATTTTGGATTCAAAGAACCACACTTGAGGGCTTGTAGGTCCACATGCTGAGGATTCCACACCCCTGGATTATATTAGAATCTTTCTGTATAATGGAATCTGTAAAAGAATATATCCATCTGTCTGAGGCCAGGAGGAGTTGTGGAAAGAACAGATCTTTTACATAATGTCTACTTTGTTATTTATATTATTTTTATAGATTAATGCATTCCTGTTCAATTTGGCACTTGTCTGTGTAGAGAATGCTGTTCTGATAGGGATTCAGGCTATGATTTGCATAACTTGATTACCAAACACTCCACATTGAAATCCAAGAGCAAGAAGTTGCAGAAACTGAAGTACTGAAGGGGCAGGAGAGGACAACAATGTTTAGTACATGGATACCTCTCACGTCCCACACGCCCCTGCCCTGTATCAGTAAATCTCTCTACCTTACATTTTACTAAACTTGTGAAATAGGGAGCGCCCCCTCCTCCCTGCCCAGCTGGATCTTCATGTGTTGTCATTGAGTCATTTCAATCATGTTAGAATGTTTGTGAGCCCATTTGGGGTTTTCTTGGCAAAGATACCAAAGGGCTTTGCCATTTCCTTCTCCAGCTCCTTTTACAGAAGAGGAAACTGAGGCAAACAGAATGAAGTGACTTGCCCAGGATCACACATCTCCTGTGGCCAAATTTGAACTCAGGAAGGTGTGACTCCAGGGCCTGTGCTCTGTGCACTATGATACCACCTAACAGCCCAGATATACCTCCATATTTTCCTTGAGTCTCCTCTTCTCTAGGCTAAGCATGCCCTCTTCCTTTCATTGAGCATACCAACGTCACTGATACACTATCATTAACCCCATTTAATAAAGGCAATTAAGTATTGCAAACCATGCCCCAAGTCTAGTTTTCCATATACTGACCATAAAAAAGGCCCTTTCATCATACCATTGGAAAGTAAGGAAAAGACAAAATATGACAGAATGAATCATTTTTTTGAGGGTCAGTTAAATAGTACAGTGGATAGAGTATAGGGCTTGGAATCAGGAAAAAACTAGGTTCAAATTTTGCCTCAGATACTTACCAGCCATGTGACCCTAGGTAAGTCACTTAACCTCTCACAGACTCAGTTTCCTTTCTAAAAAATAAGGATAATCATAGCACTGATTTCCCACGGTTGTTATGAAGGACAAATAAGAAAGCACATAGAAAATGCTTTAAAAACCTCAAAGTGCTATATAAATCCAAGCTGTTATTATTTTCACCCCTTGACAATTTTTTTTAGTTTAAAAATTTGCTTAGATTTAACAAACATTTCTTTTCCCTTTCTCTCATTCCCTTCCTGGAAAAAAATATGGAAAAACAAAGCCCTCATAACAATTATTCATAGTCAAACCAAACAAATTCCTCCATTGCCTGGAGTTCAGCAAAGCGTCTTGAGTCTGATCACCTTCCTCTTAGGAGGGGGTGGCACACCTTCATTATCATTCCTCTGCAATCAAAGGTGGTCATTGCATTGATGATGGTTCTTAAATCTTGTAAAGTTGTTTGTCTTTACAGTGTTGTTAAAGTGTCAATTAGCCTCCTAGTTCTGCTCACTTCACTCTGTATCAGTTCACCTGGGGAGTATCACCTTGTGGACCAGGCAATATATACGCTTATCTGTTCATCAACCTTCCTTGTGATTACACCACAAATGCTGCTATAAGTGGAGTGAGCCATGGAACAAGGAAATGAGATACGTCCCTCAGTTCTGAAGACTAGACTCTCATGTTGCTACGTCTTCTCTCGTCATCCATATCACACAATTTGTACGACCACCCAGACTAAAGAATTACCTTTTCTCACCATCACTATTGTGTGTGTTGTCTAATGGCAAGGGCCATTAGAGCATAGACTATTCCCTAGACTGTCTCTTTTTTTGTATTTGTATACCCAGAGCTTAACATGATGTCTGGCACACAAGATGCTTTTAACCAGTATTTCACTCAATTATTCTGAAAAACAGAGATGACATGGTATAATGGGTAGAGTATTAGACTTGGAGTCAGAAAGACCTGGGTTAAAATAGCACCTCTGACATTTATGACCTGTGTAACAATGACTGGGTCATTTCTGATCCTCAGTTTCCTCATCTGTAAAATGAAAGTTATAATACTTGAGACGCCTTCCTCACAAGGGTGTGAGGCTTCATTAAAATAATGGGTGGAGAATACTCTACATCATTTTGTTTTAATAACTAGACTTGTCATTTCAATGGAATGAGTAACTCCCACTGAAAAATTCCCTCTGCTGATGGCCCTACAGTCTTGGATGGCTGAGTGTCTGCCCAAAATCACACAGCCAGGATGAGTCAAAGGTAGGTCTTAAAACCAGGTCTTTCTGACCCCCAAACCAGCCTTCTATGCAGTATGTTACACTACAAATTTCCAAGTACTATGTAAGTGTAAGCTATTATTATAATGGAAGGTGAGTGTTAAGGACCCAAAATGTGACCACTGACCAATGTCCTAACTTTTTTTCTTGTTCCTTTAACCTCATTTGTCATGATTGATCCAGGAAAATGAGATTGAAGAGGTGTGGGAAGGGAGACAGATTAGAAAGGGGAAAATGCCTCGGACAGTGTGGTCTTATCAAATGGAAGCAAGTAGAGAGTCTGGATCTCGCTCATCTCCAGGAAAATGTTTCCTATAGGCTTAAGCTATTTTCTCTCCCTCTTAAAACCATGAAAACCTCAATTACTCTTTAGATTCTGGAATATGAAAGATAAGGAGAAGGGATTCCACAGTGGAATGAAAGCCACCTACCTTAATTAAGAATGAAGCCTCAGTGACTATCAGGGAGAGGAAAAGCATGGCTAGAAGCCAGGAGGTACATAAGAGGGCCCCTCAAAAATGGGTCTCTGGAAGGGCATTCTGATTCAGCACTTGGAAGAATGTGCACACCAGCCATAATGGAGAGAGCTGGTCAAAGCCCAGGGAAGAGAACTGGCAACAATCAATCACATTTACATGTAAGGGAGAGAAGGGAAATTCAGTTTCTTATGGAAGCTCAGGTTTTGATTAAGGCGACTGATGCGGGTTGAAGTCATTTTGCAGTGGGCTAAATTTTTTTGAGTAAGGCATCATGCATATGTATGTATAAATGGATAGATAGATGCATACATATACACATGTGTGTGTTTACATAGGTAAGGGGGTCATTTGCATAGAGAGTATAGTTAGCCCAAAGGAGCTAACAAGATTACCAACAAAGAGTGTGTAAAAAGAGAAAAGGGACTGGGACAGATCTTGGGGTATATCCATAGTTAGTGGAAATGATATGACACTTATGGTCACATAGTAGCCAAAACTGAACTCAGTACATCATAACTCCTAGGCCACCACTCAATTTATGCTATCAAGCCTGAAGCATGATCCCTTCTCCATTATTCCTGTAAGGTAATGGGACAACCTCTACATGAACACTTCTAGATATGAGGAGGCCATAGCTTTACCATCAACTCATAGGATGCTGAGACCATACATTTAGAACTAGAAGGTATTTTAAAGGGCATCTAACCCCAAAACCCCCTTTACAGGTGAGAACCAGGGGCCAAGAGAAGTTAAGTTTCTTGACCAAGGTCACACTCACCACACCATGTTGTAACTTGTTTAATAATTCTACTTATTGGGGGAAAAAAATAAAGTTTTCACTGTCTAAGACCCTAGTCAATGGAATAAGAATTCACCGTTCAACAAAAATTGCTAGGAAAACTGGAAAGCAGTCTAGCAGAAACTATATCTAGACCAATATATCACACCATATGCCAAGATAAGCTCCAAATGGGTAAATGATTTAGACATAAAAATGACATAACAAAAAAAAATTAAAGAAGCAAGGAAAAATTTACCTCTCAGATCTAAGGCTAGGGGGAAAAGTCCATGACTAAACAGGGAATACAAAGGTTTGCAGAAGGTAAAATGCACAATTTTGATTGCATGCAATTATAATTTAAAAAAACAAACCAATGAAGATAAAATTAAAAGAGAAGCAGGTAACAAGGGAAAATATTTTCTGTGAATATACCTAACAACAGTCTAATTTCCAAGATACATAAGGAGCTGTTGGAAATTTATAAAACTAGGGGTCACTCTCCAACGGTCAAATGATATCAACTGGTAGTTTTCTAAGGAAGAAATCTAAGTTATATACAGCCATATTTATTTTTTTTAAATGCTCCAAGTCAATAATTATAGAAATGCAAATACTAGCAACTATAGTTATTATTTTGATACTGTTATTGTCCTCCACTTCAACATCTCCAGTGAAGGAGCAACCCATTGCCTCTCAATGCAACCCATTCTGCTTTGGGATGCCTCTAATTGTTAGGAGATTTTTCCTGATATTAAGCCCATGTCTTTGCAAATTCTGCTAAATTCTCCTGGCTCTGCCAAACACAGCAAGTCTAATCCTTCTTCCAGGTCTTTGAAAGCAATTTGCACACCCCAGATCAGCTAAGTGGTGCAGTGAATAGAGTGCCAGACCTGGCAACAAGAAGACCTGAGTTCAAATCCAGCCTCAGACACTTACTAGCTGTGTGATCCTGGGCAAGTCACTTAACCCTGTTTGCCTCAGTTTCTTCATCTGTAAAATGAGCTGGAGGAGAAAATGGCAAACCACTCTAGTATCTTTACCAAGAAAACCCCAAAAGAGGTTACAAAGAATAAGACATGATTGAAAAGGACTAAACAATAGTCATGCTCCATTGGTTAGACACCAGTCACACAATATCTGGATATATCTATCTTTCAGGGATATAAGTTTATAGGGAGGCAAAGGCAGCATGGAATACTGGATAGAAAGCTGGTCTTAGAGTCACAAAGACCTGCATTCAAGTGGCATCTCTGACACATATCAGCTGTATGACCCTAGATAAGTCACTTATTTCCCAAAGTGGTGTAAGGATCAAATGAGAAAAAATAAATACAACACCTTGTAAACTTTAAAGAGTTATATAAATGTGAGCTATTTCCGTACTCTAGGCAAATCTCTCAGAATGTAGTAGTAGAAAAGGTGCTGACTCCAGTTGGTAGAGTGCTCCCTCTAAGGGTGCTCCCTAAACCAAAGAAATTCCAGGCTGTGCCATGATCCCAACCCTAGAGCAGATGGCCTCTATGGTCCCTTCCAACTGGAAGTCTATGATTCTAATCAATCAGCCAACAAACATTTATTAAGCACTTTGTTAGCTCCTGGGTATAGAAGGACAGAAAGGAAATAGTTCCTGTATAAGGACAAAATGCAGTGAGCTCTCTTTGACTGTAGGGCCAGAGTGGTTTTCAGAAATCCGAACAAGTAAGGAGAGGTAAAGGTGTGTGTGTGTTGTGCATTCATGCACACATATGTATGAAATTTCGTTGATGGTACAGGGGAGAGGTCCAGGGACTGCTCGTGAAAATATGGGTTGTTTGAACAATATGGAACCCCATTAAGGAATTCTAATGCCAGTGCTTGGCAAGTGACCTGATTCAGCTTCAAGTGGTGGCTAGAAAGCATTAGTATGACCTTTGTGGAATAAGGATTGTTGTTGTTATTCGTCCTTCACTCTCAAAGAGGACCAGTGACATCATGAGGGTGATGTCTTGACTTGCCCATCAGTAGGGTTTAAGTGAGGCAGAGCTGTACAAAATCGTCAGATGCCTCACTCTCTCCTCCATCATCATCAGAGTCATCAGAGTCCAGTGGCAAGACAAAAGTCAAGATGACCAGCGACGGCCCAAACGCAGACAGTAACTGTGTGAGTCTAAGTCACACATTCAGGGCGATGAGTCTTGGAAATCTGACTAGCTGCTTCCCAATAGTACATCATTTCTCTTTAATGTCGTTGCCTTTAGCCTTCTTATTTTCCTGAATCCCAAGAACTCAGGTGTCATCCACCTCCAAACACATCACCTGCCTCCTGCAGCAACATCCTTTGTATTTCCCAAGAGCGCTCATTTGTCAACGGTGCAGCCCTTCCTGGAGAGAACACGTGGCTAATTACCTCCCTTGCTGCTGTGAACTACCCTGAGGCAGCGTGGTTCTTCCTCTCAAATTTATATTCAGAATTAATTTTTTAAAATAGCAGTAGATGAAGAGGATTGAATATTTGAACTGTGTATGCACTCATTGCCTCTGGATGACTCAGCAAGTGTTGAAGTGAAGGAAGATGAGGCCTCTCCATCAATGCTGAAATCATTCTGGGATTCATTGGGTTCTGTGGTAACATAATGGCTATAGTGCTGGACTTGGAATAAGGAAGACCTGAATTCAAATTCTGCCTCAGGTGTTTATGAGCTTGGTGACCCTGGGTAAATCACTTGATATTGCTCAGCCTCTGTTTTTTCATTTGTAAAGTGAAGCTAATAATAGCATCTATCTCATTTAAGGTTTGAAATTTCAATAAAAGAACAAAGCAACCCAAATATCAATTTAAAAATCAATAAAATGGGGCAGGTAGGTGGCACAGTGAATAGAGGAGCGGCCCTGGATTCAGGAGGACCTGAGTTCAAATCCTGTCTCAGACACTTAATACTTACTAGCCACGTGACCTTGGGCAAATCACTTAACCTCAACTGCCCTGCCTTCCCCCCTCAAAAAAATAAAAATAAATTAAATAACCTAGAATTGTTCTAAATAGCAAAGGAGTTAACATATGTGCAAGGCTTTGCAAACCTTAAAACTATATATTCTATTATACAGTTGGTTTATCAACATCATCATTATTATATACTTTCTCCTTCCAGTTGGATTAGATTTTGAACATAAAAATAAAGACAGTGTGCCCTCAGTGACCTTTAGTAAGGAACGGAGACGTTTTGTTTGTTTGTTAAATGTAATCATTTTTACATGTTTGACATAATGGAAAAGCAAGCAAAACTGCATTATAACAAAATTTCAACAAGGCAGGTAAAATTGCATCATAACAAAACTCATAGGAACCTCCCAATTATTTGGTTGTAAAATGGGATTTCGTGCTAATATACAAGTTGCTAGTGTAAGAGAGCAGGGTTTGGATCTCCACTTCCCACTTCCTTACACTATAAGCTATATTCCCAGCCTATGAGACCTGGAGATGAAACAGAGCTTCCAAGCAGACACTCACTCCAGAATGACTGATTATTATCAATTGCCAATGTCTCCCCTCTTTCACTATATCTTACTCGTGACTTTTTGGAAACATTTTAAAACAGTTGACTATACTCATCCTCCTTAATTACTTTCTTCCTGTGACTTTTCTTTCCTGATTTCTCTCTTCTCTCTATAACCAATCCTTTGCAAGCTCTCCCAGTACAGCAATATATATATGTTCTCAAGGTTTTGTCCTCAGCCCTCTTTTTTCCCGTTCATTTGGCAATCTTGTCCATTCTCCTGGCTTCAATTACTATCATCTCTATGCAAATGATTGACCATCTTTTTTTATTTTCCTAGTGAATTCCTCTGTAGAATTTTAGCCAAGCAATTTCATCTATTCTTCCTCTGAAGTCTTAGAAATTTGCTTTCCCAAAATCTAATGTGCATGTCATACTATATGCGGTTCTCTACCCTTTTCTATCACTCATTCAAGCATGGAGTGATCACTTCCTCCCAAAGTTCCTATATATCCTATTCCAGTCACCAGTTTCTTCTGTTAGTAAGAACCAGATCCAAAATATGAGCTCCTTGTGCTTCCTCCACTTTTATCATTATTATCATTAAGCAAGTCAACTTATCATCTAGGCAGCTGCAGCATGTATCTGGATATTTGGAATTCCTAATCACCACTCTAGCATGACTCCCTGGCCTTGTTTGTCATTCCCCTCCCCACCCTGAACTCATCATTTTACTTCTGTCCAAATGATCTGTAGCATATTCCCAGAACACCATGACTGTTGATCTCAACCTAAATGCTCTCCACCCTGCTCCCCTGCCCTCCAGAGCCAGTTCCTGGATTTTCTCACACATAATTAGATTTTTTTGTCTTATTCTCTTCCTCATCCCTTTTATTTATTTTGTTTCTTTTAAATAATGCTCTATAGCAACAGTCATGAGACTCATCCTACCAAATTTCAGTGATACTCAATGAGACCAAATCTGCTTTCTCGCTTTAGAATCAATCAACAATAATGTTAGCATACACTTATATTTTTATAAAGTTTGTGAAGTACCTGTTATTTGATCTTCCCAACAACCCTCTGAGGTAAGTGTGATTATTATTCTCATTTAAATCATGATTGTTATCCTCATTTAGGGGTACATGGGGTATTCAGGGAGGACTAGCACCTCTGATGTGAGGGCTTGTCAAGACTTTTTCAGAATTGTTCATCCTCCTTTGGTGACCCACCAGTCATTCAACTCTCAACTGTTGCTACAAGAAGCTGTAGCATGTACAGTGGGCCTATACCCTGTAAAACATCTCAGTAGATGGGCTAAACCAGGTTGAAGGTAATTAACAGGCCTCAAACCTATTGATGAGCTAGGGGAATGTCTATCCCAAGCATGCAAGGGCTTCCCATGGAAGAATGTCTGGATGAGAGCAATTTTATTTCAATGTCATGAAGGCAGCTGATGCAAGTACTGAGGAGTGATAGAGCTTGGTCACTGCATCCTGGACCATCACCAGGCATCATGACTTCTGTCTTGCTACTGGGTTTCAATGACTCTGGAAGAGAGAGGCTGACAACTTTGTGAAGCTCTGCCTCACTTAAATCCAATTAACACACAAGTCAGCTGTGGTAATGGTATTATCCATAACAAGAAAGAAAACAGTCCTTTTCAGAGTTGAGGAATTTTGAAGTCAGAAGGGATTCCATCTAGTCTAATTCCCTCATTTTACAAGAGACGGCTTCATAGAGGGGAACTGACTCCTCCAAGGTCACACCCCTAGCTAGTGGCAGAAGATAGAAAGCAGAAACCTTGATTTTTGGATATTAATTGATTGACTAGTAATCAATAATATTTATTATCAATATAAAATTTAGACTCAGTTACACTTTGCCATATCACTCCTCTGTGAGCAAAATTTTTTTCAATGGTTCTCTCTCACCTACCAAGTAAAGTCCAAACTTTTCTGCATGGCATTAAAGGCCCTTCTCAGTCTAGTACCCCTCAACCTTTCCAATCTGATCTCTTATTACTCTCCTCCACATGCTTTCCATCTGAGTCAAAATGCCTCCCAGATCCCAGTGTTTTCCTACCCTATATATTTACTCATGACTGCTATTCCCCGTGTCTAGAATACCGTTCCTCCTGCTCTTTGCCTTTTGCATTTGTACAAATAGTTTTAAGTCCACTTCAAATGCCAGCTCTTAATAAGAAGCCAGCTCTGATCTCACCTCCATTTGATAGGTTTTCCCCTTAGACATCCTATAGCACCTCAGAACTCAATTATGATATGCAGCATTCCCTAGTCCCGTTCATTTTCTACCTTCCCTTCCTTCTCCTACTAGAATATTTCTTCTAGAACTAAGATATGGGGGTAGCTAGGTAGCACAGTGAATAGAGCACTAGCCCTAAAGTCGAGAGGATCTGAGTTCAAATCCGGCCTCAGATACTTAACACTTACTAGCCGTGTGACCTTGGGCAAGTCACTTAACGCCAATTGCCCTGCCTTCCTACCTCCCCCCCCCAAAAAAGCAAAATAAATAAATAAACAAACAGAATTAAGTTATGATGACCCTGACCTATTATTCTATGGATATTGGTAACTTTTGATGAGAAAAAAACCATCAACCTATTCTCTGAAATTTATGGTCTTAGAGAGTTGATCAGCATGCTGAGAGGTTAGGACTTGCTCAGAGTTACACAGCACATATTAGAGATGGGAAAAGAAACAAGTCTTCCTGACTCCAAATCTACTATTTCATGCTGAGTCTAAGATATGTATTAATATTATATATGTTATATTGTATCATGCATGTGTATATGATGTACACTATATATACTATGTATTACTTATACGTTACAATATAGGCATATATATTACTTATAGTAGAGAACACAACATCCTTCCTCTGGGTGTCCTATAGTCCAGCAGTGAATGCTGCGGGTCCTGGTCCACCACAACTCTATGACAAATATTGCTACCTCTGCTTTGACACCAGACCTCCATGGCTGGGGCATGAGGATAAAATCCTTACCTTTAAATCAGGTCCCTGAATTTCTACTGTTCTATCTTGTCCTCCCTGCCATATCCCCACCTCAACTCTTGTTTTTTTTGGAGGCAATCAGGGTTAAGTGACTTGCCCATGGTCACACAGTTAGTAAATATCTGAGGTTGGATTTGAACTCGGGTTCTCCTGACTCCAAGGCCAGTGCTCTATCCGCTCTGCCACCTAGCTACCCCCACCTCAACTCTTAATAAGTTTTCAGGCCGTATTTGAACTTCTTGTTCACGAGGGAAGTCAATTCCTTTTGATGAATTTTGTCTCACATTAAATCTACTAAGATAATATGATGTAATAGAATGTTATCGTTTTTCTCCTAAAGTTTTGTCTTATCATGCCACTTCCTCACTAATTAAACTAATAATTCCCTATCACCCCTAAGAACAAGTTATCAACTTCTCTATTTGTCATTTAAAGCCTTTTACAAACTGATCCCAACCTCCCTTTCCAGCTTTATTATATATTGCTCCCCTTTCTACACTCCCTATTCCAGCCAAAATTGTCTTCGTTCACAACACTCCATCTCCCACCTCTGTACCTTTGCACGAGCTGTTTTCCTTTCCCGAAATGCCATCCCTATTCACCTCCATCCACTTCTTATAATCACTTGTTTCTTCAAAACTCAGCTCAAGCATTACCTTCTACTAGTCTTTCCTACATGGTTCCCCTGCCCACTTTCCAGTGCCTGCCCTTCCTCGAAATTGCCTTTCTTATACTTACATGTATACACTGATTATATACATGCTGATTGAATCTGAGGTCACCAAAGGCAAGGACTGTTTTATTTGGTTATTTGTATGCCCAGTACCTTATACAGTACCTATCACACAGTTGGTACTTTTAAAATGTTTGGTAGCCATTGAAAGATTGACTGGGAGCCTGGATATTTGTGTTCTAGTCTTAGGTCTGTCATGTACTTGCCATTGGAATTTTGATCTACTTGCCGGCCAACTGACCTTTGACTTTCTACTTGCTAGTCATTTGTTAACCCCTCTGGGCTTTGGTTTCCTCATCTATAAAATGAAGGCGGGGATGGTTTTCTATTCTGTGATTTGATGATAAGGTTCCTTTGAGTTCTAATAGTCTAGGATGGAAAGAGTCTGTCATCACAAAATGCAAATTGAACTCCATTGGAATTTCAAGTGAATAACACACTGAGGGGGGTTAAAGGAGTCCTTAACATGGGATCAATGGATCCATGGACAGATTTTAGAGCGTATGTGGACTTGGATAAGAAAAATGTATATTTGTTTTCATGAACTTCTCATTGAAATTAGCAACTTTCAAATATTTAAAAGCATTATCCTCAGGCATAATCCAAAGGATTCACGGGGTTTCAAGACACAAAAAACATTAAGAACTCCTGGTTTAGAAACATTCAAAAATCATTGTTCATTTCTCTTCTACTAAAGTCCTCATGAATTGCTGCCTCAGGGAATGGAGGTAACCTTGGGTTTTAAGATTCTGTGAGTGAACATAAGCTATGAATGAATGAATGAATGAATGAATGAATGAATGAATGAATGAATGAACAAGCATGTATTAAGCACTTGTTATTTTCCGAGCATGAATAAGAAGGGTTGGAGATGCAAAACAGAAACAAAAAATAGTCTGAACCCTCAAGGATTTAACATTCTGATAGGAGGAGACGATACACATAGGGAACTATGACCCAGGAGGAACATCTTTGTCCAGAAATTAAAGCTGACCAGGTTAAAGCCCCAGGTTTAGTGCTGAACAATTGCCTTTGGTCTGAGACCCATCCTAGCTAAGATCATAGAGACAGATTTCCCCTAGAGGCTTAATCTCCAGATGATGGTTCTTTACAACCACAATTCATGACCATATGTGGAAACAAGGATAGGACTATGGTCTGCATCAGGGAAAGAATTCACATGGATGAAATCACATATTCTTGATGTATTTTTTATCTTTAGGCAGCATATCTCACAAATATGGACTTAAAACCTGTGATTTCCATACAAGAAAAAGAAATTCCAACTAGTTCCACAGATTCTCCCATAGAAAGCATTTCAGTTGTGTCAGTGCATTAGAGTACTTGCTGTTGCCATCCTTATGGGTGGATTTCTTGGTTGCCACCTGTGTCTTCTAGCTCCTTTGAACAGAAGGACTTGTTTGGGGCAGACCACTCTGCAAAATGAGAGAGAAGATACATGACTTAAATGTGAAGTGGCCTCTGCCCTCATGGAGCTCACAGTCACGTAGAATCTCATTGTTCCACTATGCCCTATATGAATGTGAATTCTCTGCTGGGATTTCTAGCCTATGTGGAATTCTCTGAGTCTTTATTTGTGAATATTGATTAAATTGTTATGTTGTCAGTTAGCAAGTATTTGGGGGACTACTAAGGGATGCACAGTTGATTTTGCTAGCTTTTTGCAAGATTTCAAGGTAAGTAAGTGGTTTTGGAAAGAATAGTTTTCTAATGAGTTCCCTGTGGTCTAGTCAAAGGTCTATCTGATTTGCAGAGCTAACACAAGGATTCAAATCCAAGTTGTACCATTTATTAGTTGTCTGACCTTGAACAAATCACTTCTCTCTGGGCCTCAATGTGCATATCTGTAACATGAGGGATTTAATGTATGCCTTTGTTTTGTTTGACTCTGCTAATTTGTAACTTAGGAAGGTTTTTTTGCTTTGTTTCCTTTTATTTTAAATTTGGGAGAAGATTTAGAAGAGGGAAGAGTGGTTAGGAGTAATGGAGTGAAAAAAGAAGAATTATCAGAGTATTTTTTAAAATGTACAAACTAGGACAAAAGGAAATTCAGAGGGAGATATAGATAAGCAAGATGCCTTGGCATGGAAAATAAAATGTTAGACCTTGCATTAGGAAGATCTGAGTTCAAATTCCATGTCTGATGTTTACTGGCTATGAGACTCTGGGCAAGTCACTTACTCTTTCTGTGCCTCAGTTTCATAATTTGTATAATGAAGGATATTAGACAAGATATTCTCTGAGCTTTTCTTCTATCTTGAAATCTAGGAGCCTATGGATTTATTATAAACCATTTTTTAAAAACAAAGAGATCTGTGGTTTCATATATAATCATCTTTTTATTTTTACATGGAAATGTTATATTGGTTGTTTGTCAAGTTCAAAATAACCAAAAAAATTATTTTTAAAAAATAAGGTGCATGGCATGAACTCTTTAGTTTGAGGAAGTGAAAATTTGGAACACATCCCCTCCTGACATCTGCCTTATGGAGTCCCTAGATTCCTTCAAAACTAAGAGCAGGTGCCACCTCCTACATGATTCCAGATTTCCTGATTACTGCAACATTTCCCCCTGCTGTTAGCATTCTCTCTCTCTTTTTCCCTCTCCCTCCCTCTCTCCCCCCTCTCCCTCCCTCCCTCCTCTCCCTCCCTCCCTCTCTCTCTCTCTCTCTCTCTCTCTCTCTCTCTCTCTCTCTCTCCTGCTCCCTCCCTCCTTGCCTTGAAATTCTTTTTCTTTTGTATACATTTTACATTTTCTCATGTATGTGCTTTTCTTCTTTGAAGTCCTTGGTATATTATGCAGCCACACAGTGCTTTTTGCAAAGAAGGCATTTAGTAAATGGAGATGGTGATGGTGGTTTGGTGAGGGATTTGATAGGTGACTTCAAGTGTCTGATGGGCAAGTTTTAGAATAAGGATTAGACTTGTTCTATTTTACCTAAAAAAACAGAACTAGGAGCAATGAGTGGGAGTGAAAAAGAGGTTGATTTTGACTCCATATAAGGAAAAAAAATCTAAAATTAATTTTAAGGTAAAAAAAACTTTAGATATATTCCCATGAGATTCTCACAGTCACCCCATAAAGAAACTGAAATTCAGAAACATTGATGTATTTGTGCTAACAGAGCTTATAAATGTTGGAGGTGAGATTCAAACTCAGTTCTTTCCTGACTTCATCTAAGATTCTTTCTACTTCACAGCCCTGCTTCTCAATTAGAGCTATTCAAAAATGAACTGGGCTGCACTGGGAGATAGTTGGTTTCCCTTTACTAGAAGTTTTCAAGAGATGCCTGGATGCCTATAATCCTGTTATTTGATCTTTGAGAGCTGAGATATTTAAAACATTCATCCCCTTGTGGCTATTCTATTGACAAGTCATTTGGAATTTAGTGAGGCTGCATGCCAGATGACAGATGCACAGCCCTCAACCAGGCTCAGAATCAACGCCTTTGCTTGGGTGGGACAAATCAGAGTTTTCCATTGGCATGGTCTTCAAGAACCCAGAATCAACTCAATGCCATAATGAAAAATGACAGTGGGACTTTAATGGTCAAATTACAGCAATATAAAAAGGGGATCTATTTCCCCTATTTTACACCTGAGAGACAGTGTGGTGTAGCGATTAGAGAGGTAGTCTTGAAGTCAAGAAGATTTGGGCTATGTGAGGATGGTCATCTTAAACTCTCAGTGCCCAAGGCAAGCTGCAAGACTTAAGTCACTGAACCATTGCTAATCTGAACTGAAAGGAGTTTCCTATAGCAATGAAATCAGAGGTTGGTCCAAAAACTGAAACTGTCTATCTCATGTTCTTTACTGTTACACCCCAGAAGTTCCCTACACTGAAAAAATCATAGATTGGTGTGGGGCATGGGGATAATGATAGAGGAGGCCCCATGATAGTAATGTAGGAAAAGCACTGGCCTCTGGGCCCAGACAACCTGGGTTGAAAATCTACTTCTAAAATTAACAATCAGTGGCAACTTGACCAGTCACTAAAATTTCCCAAGTCTTAGTTTCTTCATATGTAAAATGAGCCTCAGGTGGATTAGATGATCTCTGAGGTTCCTTCCAGGCTTTAATCTATGATCCCAGGACCAACCTCTCAGGGTTGTTGGGAGTCTCATACAAAATAATGTACATTAAATGTTTTCCTTTTTTAAAAAAATTTATTTTATTTTTAATTTATGAAATAAAACATGGACTTCTATAACATAGAAAAAATGATTGAGCATGAAACTGCAAATCTATTATGTACAACTTACTATTTCTTTTAAAAATATAATAAAGTCAGGATTGTAGATATCTTTTTATTCTTCTCCCTCCCCATCCTAGAGATGACTACCATTAGACACAAGTGTGTGTGTATACACACACACACACACACATACACACAGTGTATATATGTATGTAGGGTGTGTATGTGTGTGTAAAATAATTCTATACAGACGTCTATTTATCAGTTCTTTCTCTAGATGTAGACAGCATCTTCCTTCAAAAATCCTTTGTAATTAATTTGGGTATTTAAAATGGTCAAAATGACTTAGTCACACAAAACTGTTCTTTTATATATATATTTGTTTGTTTTTTTAACATTTGATTATATAGCTTTAAATTCTAGATTCTTGCTGTTCCTCCCTCGTCACCCACTCCCACTGGAAGGAGTAGCAATTCAATACAGGCTGTACATGTGTAATTACACAGGACATCTCCATGGTGG
>CM053598.1:57604279-57638130 GCA_028646575.1 Pseudocheirus occidentalis | reverse complement strand
TGTTGAAACTGTGAACATTGTACTGAATAAAGATTTGTAATGGAATAAACAGAGTGTTCATTTATACTGTGTAATCCGAATCTTAAAAGCTCTTCACAGTAGCATTCTCTCAGGAATCTACTGCTGATTGGCTTTACACCTATTTACCTCAATTTCCTCATCTGTAAAATGAGCTGGAAAAGGAAATGATAAACCACCCTTGTATTTTTGCCAAGGAACCCCCAAATGGGGTCACAAAGAGTAAGATGCTACTGAAAAATAACTGTAAAACAGCAACAATAACAATTTATCAAGGACTGGGAATACAAAGAAAAGCAAAAACAGCTCTGGTCCCTAGGAACACACATTCTAATGGCTTCAGTTGACAAGTGGGTTTAGAATCCACTTTAGGGGTTGCAAGGGATTTAGAAGAGAATGAGGTATAAATAAATAAACAAACAAACAAACAAACAAATAAATAAATATTGTTTAAAAAATTTCATTGCAAACTCTTCAAGGATGAAATCATTTAGTTTGAAAAAAAATATTTCCAGCACGTAGCATGGAGCCTTTTACATAATAAGGGCTCAATAAATGCTAGTTGAAATGAATTCATATTGTGATAAATTAAGAGTAGAAAAGGGAATAAAAGATAAGGTAAGTAGAGGAAAGTAAGGGTTGGGGAAACACAGAACTAACAGAATGAAGAGGAAAAAGGGAAAGAGAAAAAGCAAAAGCAAAAGCAAAAAGGAGGGATCAAAATAGAGGTGGCAAGGTTAAAGACCTAAGTAAGAAAAGAAACATGAAAGAAAAAGACAAAGGAAGATGTAGCAGGTTCTAAAGAGAGTATATTCATTTAATCTAAACTGACCTTGATCACTAGGAAGGGTAGGTATTAGAAAGAATTATCACATGTTATCACTGACTTTTGAAATTCTGATTGGTTTCTCAGAAGTTCAGAAACTACTTTCTGTATTGGAGGAAAATCATTAGCTGAAAGCATTTTTAAACTTAATTTATTTTAGAAATGAAAGTGATCTCCCCTGCAGAACTCTGAAGATTTTGAACACAGGTAAAGAAATAATTGAGTTTTTAGAATTTACTTTGGAATTTTAGAAGTGTTGGTTGATTTATTAGCTATCATTGGAAAGTCTTTTTGATGCTTGCAACCTATTAGATTGCACATCTTTGTTCTTCAAGCAAAGAAATTAAGTTTTGTGTCTTTGCATAGTGGCTGGAGGTATTGAGTGACTGAAGCTTAAAACTGCTCTAAAACTTTTAGGTTATCCTATATTTACAACTAGTATTTGTATTAAATCCAGTGTATTGATCTAGTTAGGTCCCAGAGGGTATACATATGTTAATACAAACAGAAGAACTTATATTATTCAAACAATTTTTCAATACTACTGTTCCAATAATTTTCTACTGAAAATACTTTTTGACCTTCTTATTTAAAAGTGCCCCCAAAAGAGAAATCTCAGAAAGTGTATAGAAGTCTCAGAAAGAAATCTAAGTGTTTTACATCCACACCTCATTTTTGGGCTCCAATTTGTATGGCACATTCTTATCACCTGTTCTACTCACCAGACAACTGCAAATAACAATTGATTGTTTTCAAAAATGAAATCTCTCTTCACAGTTGAAAGATTCACTATCAGTGGGGATAATCAGAAGAATGAGGAACAGCTCCTGAAGGAAGTTCATACCTCATACTTTAGGACAAAAAAATTAATGCAAAAACAATTTGGAGAGTCACGTGCATTAATTGAGCGCTATCAAGTACTGGGAAGAGCTGTCAGCTTAGCGTTAGAAAGTCTGAGTTTAAAGTGAACAGAATCACAAGAACAATTTATACTAGAACAATATTAGAAAAAATGAATAATTTTGAGGACTTGTATAGATGAAGAATGAAATAAGTGGAACCAAGGGAACAGTTTATATAATGACAACAGCACTATAAAAATAATTGAAACCTGAAGGATCTACGATTTATACAATGGATACAAGGATCCAATGGATATCCGTACAATGGATACAAGGATCCAATGGATATCCGTACAATGGATACAAGGATCCAATGGATATCCATACAATGGATACAAGGATCCAATGGATATCCGTACAATGGATACAAGGATCCAATGGATATCCGTACAATGGATACAAGGATCTACTGACCATTAATAATTTCAAAGAACCAATAATGAAACATGTTAGCCCTGACAAAGGTTGAGGGTTCAGAATGAGATCTCTACTTTTACGTACAGTGATTCATGTTTTGCTTGACTATGTATATTTATTAGATATTTGTTTCCCCCACTCCCAGTGGAGTGAGGTTCAGGAGGAAGACAAAAAATCTATTTATTGGAAGGAAGAAATCTATTTAAAAATACAGAGTGGTATGTGCTACGTGTAAAATGTTGCGTGTACTTTCAGATAAGGTGACGATTATTCATTTTACTTAACTCTTTTACAAGGGACCTTTCATGAAATGAAATGTGTAAATGTAAAGTAAAAACAAAATATATCAGTAAATAATGAAGAAAATTAAAATTGAAGAAAAAATTTTAAAAGTGCAAGCAGCGTGGCTATCATCAACCCATTTTTGCCTCTCTGAATCTTAATTTCTTATGTCAAATGGGGAGAGTAATACCTCTATTGTCTATATCACTAAGTGTAAAGGAAAGCACTTTATGTAAAAAAATATATTATATATAACTTATATAGAATATATAAACATATATTTATTTGTATATAAATATATAAAAATAAAGATATAGAATATATATTATATAAAAGTATATATAAATAAAACTACTAGACACACCCGAGTTATTATTGTGTGTTGCTTTATAAAGTACAGGGTGCTTTATAAAGCACAGAGTACGTTATAGACCTTATTGCTTCTAACCCTTTCATGTAGCTAATACAAGTATTATCATTCCCATTTTTCAGCTGGTCTAACAGAGGATCCAAGAGTATAAATGCTTTGATATAGTGGAAAGGCCACTATCCTTGGAGTCTGAAGATCAGGGTTCAGATACTGTTTTTTGACGCTTGCTACCCACCTGATTCTAGGTAAGTCACTGAATTTCTCTGGGACTCAGTTTCCTCTTCTGTAAAATAAGGCTGTTGGATTAGAAATCCATTACTGCTCACTTACTTGTTTATGATCACACTGCTAGAATCAAATGTCTAGTAAGTGGTGGAAACAGTAGGGTGGGTTACAAGAATTTTTAGAAGCAAACTATTTACTGATCTGGAAAAAACCAAAAAGTCTCATCTGGGAACATCTAAGAGCCCAAGACATGATTTGATACATTTCAGCATTAGTGGGCATAGAAAATAAGAACTCCATTACATTCAATGCAGATCATACAACCTGACTGATTTTTTAAAGAGTTTTATTAATGTGTTTTGTTTGTTTACATAGCATACATTTATAGATTATCCCCCCTTCATGAGAGCTTTGTTGTAACAAAGCAAAACAGTTAAGTAAAAATAATAATACAGTGAATTAATCAGAAAGTGCATGCAACATTCCACATCTGTAGCACCCCCATCTCTCAATTTAAAAAATTAATATTAGCAAAAATCTATTTTCTTTTCCTTCCACCCCCATGCTCCTACAAAAAAGAAAAGGAAGCCAGATTTATTGTAATAAATATTCAATTATAACAAAAACAAACTTTGCTTGATGCAAATTCCCTCAATGGCTATATACAAAAATACATTCATTCTATACTGTAAATGCATCAGCTGTTTGTAATGAGCAACTTTCATCAACAATCTTTGGGAATTATGAATGGTCATTGTATGGATTCTAGTTCTTGCAGCTTTCAAAGTTATTTGTTGTTTTTTTTACAGTGTTATTGTATAAATTATTCTCTTGGGCTGAATAAGTTGTGATATATTAATGTGATAGAGCACTATTGTGCTGTAAGAAGTGAGGAAATAGATGATTAGCAAAAAAAACTTGGGAAAACAACATTAACTAATACAAAATAAAGTGAGCAGAACTAGGAACATGATTTGTGCTATGACTATTATAAAAATTTAGACTTTTGAGAATTCTTCTAACCTGATGAAGAATGAACTGAGCAGATCCACTAACTTCATCTAGAGAAGTAGGTTCACTCTACTAGGTGTGGACTGGTTGGGTTTAGTCGAAGCTGAGTGATAGATTTGACATCTTTTCTTATGAACCTTCTATTCACAACAGTACAAGGGGATTACAGGACAATGAATAGAATTGATTATGGGATGACTAACCTAGTTTATAAAGTTCTTTGCCAGCCTGAAACAATCAATAATTATAAATGCCACATGTCACACTATGATCTGAAATCTTTTAATGGGTAACTCAGTTTCCCAAGGTAATCTCAATCTTGCTGCAGAAATCAGACTATTGAAATCAAGGAAGGCCATTAATAACTACAGACTCTGCCCAGTCATCCAGACGCCAGATTGGTTCAGGTCATCATAACCTCTTCACTGGGTTATTGAGATTGCTTTTTAATAGATTTCCTTGCCTCCAATCTCTCCAACCTCCATTCCATTTCCTTGCCATTGCCAAGGTCCAAGTGTGTTACCATGCTAACACTAAAATCTCCAACAGCTCTTTATTGCCACTGGAATCAATCAATCAACTAATCAAATATTTTATTAAGCCTCCCTTATTTGCCAAACATTGTGCTAGGTGCTGGTGATACAGACACAAAATTGAGATAATTCCTGCCCTCCAAATGCTTATATTCTACTAGGGATAAATAGGGTGTGTGTGTGTGTGTGTGTGTGTGTGTGTGTGTGTGTGTGTGTGTGTGTGATGAGAATATGATATGTTCACAGCTAAAATAAATGCAGATTACATACAAAGTAAACCCCCCATGATGGGGACTGGAGAGGGAGTAGTCACTAACATCTGAAGGAATAAATAAAGGCCTCCTAGAAGTAGTGACATAAGAGGGTTTGAGAAACAGCCTACCCCCAAGCACAGAGGGAGAGTATGGAATTTTCATGTATGAGAAACTTCAAATTGGCCAGTTTGACTCAAGTGCAGAGTTGGAAGGGGGAGTAATGTGTAACCCTCTTGAAAAAAATTGATTGGATCCAGACTGAGAAAGGCTTAAAGGGCCAAACAAAAGAGTTTGCATTTTTATCCAAAAGGCAAATGGGGAGCCATGGAACTTCTAGAGGTAAACATAACTTGACATGGTCACATTTATGCTTTAGAAATGTTAACTTGGAGATTTTGAGGACGATGGGGTGAAGAAAGAGAGGCTGCTGTGACAGACCTAGTGAAGACTGATGAGACCTAGATTAGAGGGGTTTGAATTGTTGTTTGTCTTTTGTTTTCAAAGAGGATTGATGACATCAAGAAGATGATGCCATGACTTGCAAGTGAACTGGAGTTAAGTGAGGGAGGACTGTGCAAGGTCACCAGCCTCACTTTCTCCTATGGAACCATCTGGGTTCAGTGACCAGATATAAATTAGGACAACTGCAGATGGTCCCATGATATGAGTAGAAAGGAAATAGACAAGGGAGATTTTCAGGAAGTAGACCGTATAATTGGCTATGGAGCTGGAAGTCATTTCAGATGCTATTGAACCCAATCCTATCATTTCACAGATGAAGAACCTGAGACCCAGAGAGATTATGGGATTAAAGTCACAAAATAGCAAGCATCAGAATTGAGAATAAGGTCGCTTGCTTCCGAAGCCAGTGCTTATCTCACTGTCCCATGCTTTCTCCAGATGTGGTGACCAAATAAAGAATTGGCTATGGGAGCTTGAAAAAGAAAGCAAGATTTGGAGTCAGGTTAAGGAGAGAAATAGAGAGGTCAAGGAAGAAGACCAGGATTGGCAGGCAGTAATGTGGGACTGGTTGAGATTTGATAACAAAAATTTATAGTGGACCTTGTCAACACGTGTAACTCCTTCCAGTGTTATTCAGCACTGCTGAAGCAGGAGCAGAGAAGTAGGAAAGCGGAATTCATAGATGTGTGGGCTTTGGGAAGGGATGAGTGGCAAGGGAACAATGGGGCAAGGAGGTCAATGGTCTAGGGATATTACTAAGTTGAATTGCTTAATGAAAAAGGATCAAGATTTTGAAGGGAAGGCCAAACCATCAACAAGTATTAAGTGCCTACCATATGCACTGTGCCAGATGCCAGAAAACAAATGTGAAGAATGAAATAATTCTCATTTTCAAGAAGCTTACAACAGAAATAATTTGGAATATTTCTAAGGAATTAGCCAATGTGTTTCTATCCTGAATTCATTCTACTTCCTTTGACATATTACTCATTCCAACAAACAGGTGTATTAACTCTTCCTCACTCTCAACCTATTTTTTTTCACATCTTTGTGCATTTGGCAAAGACCACCATCCCTCATGGTCCAAATGCATCCCCTTCACCTCTATGCCTGCTGAAATCACTCTCTTTCTTCTAAACATAGTCTGAGTACTGCCTTTTGCATGAAGCTTTCCCTTATGGTCCAACCCTCTCCTTCCTCAAAATCAGTTGTTGTCTCTTAAATTTTCTTCTAACACTTCGTTTTGACTCCTCCTATGCCCTTACTTCATTGTAGCTTTATTATCATACTTAAGCATCATTTTAGATCATAAAATCTTCATGCTCAAAGGGCTATGAAACTGCATACCCTTTGACCCAGCAATATCACTATTATGTTTGTATCCCAAAGAGATCATAAAAAAGGGAAAAGGACCCACGTGTACAAAAGCATTTATAGCAGCTCTTTTGGTGGTGGAAAAGGATTGTAAATTGAGGCTATGCCCATTAATTGGAGAATGGCTGAACAAGTCGTGGTATATGAATTTAATGGAATACTGCTCTACTTTTTGAAATGATGAACAGGTGGATTTCAGAAAAACCTGGAAAGACTTACATTAACTGACACTAAGTGAAGTGAGCAAAACCAGGAGAATATTATACACACTAACAGCCACATTGTGTGATGACCAACTTTGATAGCCTGAGCTCTTCTCAGCAATACAATGATCCAAGACAGTTCCAAAAGACTCTTGATGGAAAATGCTATCCACATCCAGAGAAAGAACTAAGAAGTCTGAATGCAGATCAAAGCATATTATTTTCTCTTTTTTCCTTTCTCATGGTTTTTCCCTTTTGTTCTGATTCTTCTTTACAAATGACTAATGTGGAAATATATTTAATATGATTGCACATGTATAGCCTATACAAGATTGCTTGCTATCTTGTGCAGGGAGAAAAATTTTGGAATTCAAACTCTTATAAAATTGAATGTTGAAAACTAAAATACTACTACTAATAACAAATGGATCATAATGTCCTTAAGAAACAATATCATATTAATTTTTGTCATGCCCAGTATTGAACATCAGGCCCTACAAAGAGTAAGCGCTTAAGAAGTCTTTGTTGAATAGTGGAAGGAAACAGATGAGATGATTGCACAAAGGATAATCAGGAATAAATCAGAGAGATAGCAGTAATCATGAATGAGGTTGGCATTTAGCTCCTGCAATTTTTAATATCCCACAAGCCAGACAAAACTGACCTTGGATGCTTGAGCTATCACACAACAAGACTATATATTTCCTTTGCTTGAGCAGTGGAAGGAAATGGATCAGTCAGTGGTTATATGACAGCATACCACTGACGGCTTACAAAATGTGCCATCAGCCCAGAATTCAGCTTCTGTTAAGCACTTAAAATTTCAGATAAGAATCTCAACCTTTGAAGGGATCTGCCATCTAGTCCAACCCACGCCTGGAAAAGAATCCCTTCTGTAATCCCTGATGAATGGTCATTCAGCTATTTATTGAAAGCCTCTAGTGAAAGAGGGAGAAGTCAATATGCCTCCATCTGCAGTTGCACTTTTATTTAGCTGTGGTGATCACCACGGTTCCCCTTGCATTAAGCATAAATTTGGTTGTCTAACATGTTCTCCTATCGCTTATGGTCCTGGCCTCTGTGGCTTCAGTACTTCTTCAGTACTTCTTCCACATGACAACATTCCTTACATACTTAAAGGCATTGGCCATGTCCTTTCTTAAGTCTTCTTCAGGCTAAACATGTCCAGTTCCTTTAACTAAGTCATTCTCTGGCATGAATGTCAAGGCCTGTTATCATTCTGATTGCTCTTTTCCTGACACTATTATCCAGTTAATCCTTCTTAAAATTAATACCAAGAATATGCCCCATTAATTCAGAAGTAATCTTACTGGTTGCTCAAGACAGAGTACAAAAGGATCTTCTTTATCCTGGACACTATGTCTTTCTTACCACAGCCTAAGATTTGATTCATTTTTTTGGCTATCATATCACTTTGTTGACCCATGATGAGCTTGCCCTACACTAACACCATCAGATATTTTTGAGATTGGAATCTAGCCATGATTTTCCTATCTCCTTTTTTTGATTCTTATTGTAACAGGCAGATTCTTCTTTACATCTAGAATGATGAAGCTTTAGTAATGAGATACTACAAAGTATTTAAAGTGTTTTTTAAAAATTCTTGGTAGGAGAAGAGAAATGGGAAAAACTGGTACCAAAGTCTATAGATTCCATGAGTTTCCCTGAGAGCAGTGTAAAAGCATCTGAAAATGAACATTATTTGGGCAAGGGGACTCTTTTTCATGATGATCATTTTAAATGATCACTAATAACCAATATTTGTTCAGTACTTTAGTTTTTTAAAGTAATTTACAGTTACACAATTTGCTTCTCACAACATTATTCTCTTAGAATAATGGAAGAACCATTATTATTCCCATTTCGCATATAAGGAAAATGAAGATTAGGGGCATTAAATGACTGGCTCTCAACCAATAAGAGGTAGGATTCACACTCGGGTCTCTCCTGACTACAAGTCCAGCACTCTTCCTACTCTTCACTCAATAGACATTTATTATGCACTTACTATGTGCCGGTACTTCTGTTAGAGTTTATATTTGGGTTGAATTATGAACATGGTGAGTAAGACAGCGACAATCCTAATATTTCAATATGGATTTCCTTAGTTGTGGGGAGCCAAATAGGCCTGATCCAGGACTCAGATGAGAGACCTTAATTATGTACCCGAATTCCTCTCGGGGTGATGCGGCTTACAAAGGCTGGCTCCCTCAAAGGAAACTCTGGGGTGCACTTGAAAGGACCTCTGTCTGATATCCTGACATCAGAACCTTTGCCCCCAAACTTCAGGCACCAAAAAGGACACGTTCCTTATCATATTATGCTAAAAGACTATGGTAAGTAAAAATGCTTGATTCTCAGGGATGGGATCCGGCTTCTATGCAGATGTCTTTGAGATTGTGGCCTGCTCTCAGGGAGCATCCTTTGTCCTGTAAGATACATTTTGATAAAAGACAACTGGTCTTTCCCATGACTTCCTGGGTCCTTGATAACAAGCCTTGTCTTATCCAAGCTACTTCCTATTGCAGACTATTCTATTAGTAATAATATTCCAGGATATGATTGAGATAAGGATACTTGAATCTTTTTCATTTGGATCTTTAAAAACTTTGTTCTAAGCATCAATAAACGGAGTTCATGGTTCTTCCTTGGATGACCCACATGACCTGGTCACTTCATTTATTCACATCTCCGGTCCTGCTTAATGCTGGACATTAAGCAGGCTCCCAACACTTAGTATATATTTCTGACATTTGCTTAGGCTGTTGAGACTCTCAAGATCCAAATACTTCAGAAAATCTGCTATCTTGGTTCTTCATTAAGAGGATAAAACTAAACTTAATTTTTGTTTCTATACAGGGGCTTTGGGGGGGTAATCTGGTTGAAGACACAAAGGACATTTATAACTCACACAGATCTTGTTCTCTGGACCAAAAGTCCTAACACAGGAACTGGCTAGCCACCTTAGAGCTCCCTGAGCCTGGATCAAGTCCTTTGGGTTTCCTTTTCAGATTGTTTAAAAACTGAATGCACAATTGTCAAGCTATCTTTCCTTACTTCTTTGGCCTTCCGTTCCAAGAAATACCTTAGGAATGGACCAGCATTAAATAAAGGCAAATCCTAAACATCTGATGATGTCAGTTCAATGAAATAGAGTTGTTATCAAGACTCTGGGACTTGGGGAAGCAACATGGTGTAGTGGGTAGAATAGCCTCCTAGGCAGGAAGATCAAGGTCCCAATTCTGCAATAACACTTTGTAGCTGAGTGACAACAGGCAAGTCAAGTTTCTTCTTTCAGTCACAGTTTTCTCATTTGTAAAGTAGGGATAACAGTATATTGCTCATTCCACAAAATTGTTGGGAGGCTCTAATGAGGTAATAAATGTAAAAGATTGCACAAACTTTCAAGCACCATGAGCATAAGTTATTTTTGTTGTATTGTTGTGGTTTTGTTTTCATCATTATCACAGATACTACACTCTCTGTATTATTGGTCCTAGTGTTATAAATTCTTTTGGGGGTTCTTATTAAACCCTTAGATGTGATCCAACATGGCCCCCACAATAAGAAATGCTAT
This sequence comes from Pseudocheirus occidentalis, assembly GCA_028646575.1. Taxonomy (NCBI): domain Eukaryota; kingdom Metazoa; phylum Chordata; class Mammalia; order Diprotodontia; family Pseudocheiridae; genus Pseudocheirus; species Pseudocheirus occidentalis. The sequence goes on along the minus strand of CM053598.1, from coordinate 57,627,655 downwards.
GTCATCACAAGCTGCAACAGAAAGGTATTCCTGTGTTTTTTACAAACTGAAATCTCATTAGATATGAATTAATCAAGAGGAAAAACATAAAATGAATCTATCATCTGACAGATCATCCTTCTTTCACACATCATTCTTTCTGCCAATTGAAAACTGTGCTCTCTAGATCCATGCTTTGTCAGCATTCTCTTATTCTTCTTTTACGAGATATCTTTCCCCCCTAAACTCTTGATTATTAAGTTAAAAAGCAGCCCTTATTCTTTCTAGGGTTATTACCTTTTCATCACAGATTTGTATTTTATACACACACACACATATATCCATAAGCATATATTAAAATTGCTCTCGTTTTCTCCTTTGGAAATCATTTCCCACTTAAGACCCCCATTTTGGTCTCTCTGCTAGTAGGCCTGTATTAGAGTTGCTTAGAAATAAAGAACTTCAAAGTATAAGATGATAATTTGTTAACATTTTCATCTCAAAGGTGTTCTCATCATGAAGTCAAGGAATATTTACTTATTTGTTGGAATTACACCATTTCCAAAAATGATTTTCATTTACGTTAAACATAATATAAAACAGAACAGTTAACACTAACAATAGTTAAAAAAATTTAAAGGAATAGAGGAATGCATGTTATCAAGCACTTAAGATTAATTATGATAGTTGGGCATTCAGTTTAATTCTGAGTTTTTGGATAATTATATCTGATGACTTGAGTTTGCACCTTCTCTGACTGATACTGGAAAAGAATGTGAAAAAATGGGATACCTTATCTATAAGTTGGTGCTCTTTATTGGTGAGTTTGTAAGCTAAATTTTCTTTTTGCTATTGAAGAAAGAGTTTGCACCATAGAGAACACTTCAGCATCTCTAAGCCACATCCAGAAGCCATTATCATTGTGATTCCACGTTTGACCAAAGGTGGGGACGAACAATTGGAGAAAGAAGTATTCTTTAAGCTACTATGGCTTCATTTTGGACAGCAAAGAGAGAATTTAGCTTCCTTAGTCATCTTGGATAAAAGAAAAGCCCAGATGAGGCACATGTATATCTAGTCTGCATTCTGCTAGGCAGACGGATTTACCTTGATCCTTAAAGATTGATTCAAGTAACATCCACATTTTGGATGCTCTGTTTTTTCAGATTAGCCTCATCAGCAAGCATATGAACTCCCTGGGAGAATTTATTTATGCAAACAAATGGAAAGAAGGGAAAAACTCCTAAAACCTATATGAATCAAAGCACTCCTGAAGGAGCCATTGGCATGGACACATTTAAAAATCTTTCCTTATCCTATCTCCCTGCCTTTCACTGGCACCAAAGACACTGTTTTGATCTCCTTGAAGAGATTACAACCAGTTCCAGAATTCTTTTTAGCCCCTAATTCACTTTGCTCATTTGTGAAATACCCATTTATACCTCTGTGACTAGAAAGTCTGGTCTCTCATTGTGAATGGCTTTTTTCATAATTGATTGATTTCCTTTAAAATAGAATTTTACCAAATAGGCTTTATTCTTTACCTAGATCTATTAAATTTACTCTCCTTTTCTGATTTAATTCTAAAACACTCTTGTCTAACAGCAAAAACAATTTGACTACTTACAGGCAATTGGGAGACTACACAAAATACACTGGACTAAATTAGGTTTCTGCAGCCCCTTAAGATATATAATTCTTTTTAAAAATTCAGGTAATTGAATTATCTAGACCATTGATGTAGGAAAGAGATGAAAAAGAAACAGTACCTTCTAATCCTCATGCCAGTTGCTAAAATAAAATAGATCACAATTATGATTTATACAGATTTACTATTTATCTTGTATATAACTTACTTTCTATAGATTTGCTTGCATACTGCCTCCCCTGTTAGATTGCAAACTCCTTGAGGACAGACTGTCTTTTGCTGTTGTATCCCCAGTACAGTGCCTGACACATAATAGGCATTTAATTGTTATTATTGATTAAAAGTTTATTTATTGATAGACACTGAAGAGTGAAGATTTTTAATTAGCATGGGGGTACAAATAAAGGTTAGATGTATTATTACTTATTTGAAGAAACTGACTTACTTAGAAGGCAAATTGTACTTCCCAAGTGCAGAGAACAATTTTATTCAGGTCTTAAGCCACTGTGGGATCCATTTAAGAAGACAATGCTTTTATTGAATCCAAAAACAATTATGCTAATTGCTATGAACTTTAAGGAACTTTAAAAAATAATTTATTTTTAAAATATTACTGTCAAAAATAATAGATTAAAAAAAATTAACTTCACATTTGAAATTCTCTGGGTTTTTTTTTTTACAACTCAAAATAAGGGAGATTTTTGGTAGCTTTTCTCTATCCTTGTACAAGTCTCATTTGCTAAACTTCAAAGTACCAACTTTTACCAAAGGAGTAATAGCTGTTGTAATGGCTTGTCTTGTGTTAGCACCCTTGAGGAAACTGTGCAACTGAACTTGGAGGCTGAAAGGGAGCAGATATGACTGTAATACTGAGAGAATACAGTGGCCTTTCTACTAAGACTCAATCAGTTAATGTATTTAAACCTGGAAAGTCATTTCAATCATTCTTGATGTATGTGGGATTGGTCCTTTATGAGTCTACAGACTCAGTAACACAGATTGGGGAGACAGGGAGAAAGATGCCAGAGGGCCATGGTGGAGGTGGCAGAGGTGCTTTGTGGTCAAAAGAGATGGTTTGGGGTCCTACATGTTGACCCTGCTCTGTGTGTGTGTGTGTATGTGTGTGTGAGAATGTTAATTAATGAAACAAATTCTGGGAAGGCAGCCAGGAAAGATATATGAGTTAGTTGTGACTAGGGTGATATGGTACACCAGAGTCTAGGCAACATCAACATTTTTGGGAGAGGAGTTGTTGGGGTCTTTGTGTCTTCAGGTCTAGCAAAAAACAGAAGCTATAGACCTGTTAGAAGCACCTCACCCTTAGGGCATGCTCTCTGTGGCTTAGAACTGGAACGTTTTTTTGTTCTGTTTATTTCTCTTTGTTTTCTTTATTTTTGATGGTAAAACCATAAATAAAACAACACTGTTGAGTCCACCTTGCAGATGGGAACTAATTGAGTAAATATGTGCTGAAATGAGTGACAATTTTTAAAAATTTTCAAACAGATGCTGGTGCTGGATAGATACAATGTGAAATGCTGAATTATTCTTGTAACCAGCAATTCCAGATCAGAGGTAATTCAAAAAAGATATTGTGTACGGTTTAAACCCTGACATCACCAGGGTTCTTCTCTGTGGACTCACAACTCCTGACCTGTCTGAACATAAAGAAACATGAAACAACAACACGCCTACCTGGGGCAATTTCAAAGAGATGTTTCCCTGGTTCCTCAGGATTTGGAAGGAGCTCAGTCACCTGATTCCCTTGGAGTGGAATAAATCCCTAAAGTGGACACAAAAACACAAACATAAAAGGGGTATAAGGAGGAGGAAAGAACAGAATGATGACCAGTCACCAATAAGAGGGCTGAATTTTGGGGGCCAAAGTATGACTGGCTCAGTGTTTCCTATATTCTGTGAAGTAGAAGGTTTACATGAAAGAAGATTAAAAATAGTTTTAGAAATTAGAGTTACCAATATCTACAATTAAAAACTCAGCTCCATAATTTTACAGATGGGAATAATGGACTGAATGAGAGTAATTGATTTGCCTAAGGGTCACATAGCTAGTGGGGACTGATTAGCAGTGAAAAATTAGTGATGATGGTGATGATGGTGACTATGGTGTATCTAAACACACAGTGGATAGAGACTGGATTTGGAGTCAAGAAGACCTGAGTTCAACCCCTGTATCAGTCACTTCTTAGCTTTGTGACCCTGGGAGATTCATTAAATGATGCCAGTCTCAGTTTCCTCATCTATAAAATTGGGATAACAATTTAATCCTCACAACAACTCAAAGGTTTGCTGTGAGGATCAATTAAGATAACAAGGTAAAGTGCTGGCCCTCATAGTCCTCCATAAATGATGACAGTGCCTTCTGATAACAGTGACACCTCCCAGTTCTCAGATAGAGGTGGTCTGTTTCTACACATCCGCCTCTGGCTCTATGCACACATCCATCTTTGACCTCTTTGAATAGTTCAGTTTCTGGTTTCAATCAACAGTAATCTCCGTACAATAGCAACAATCTGCTTTACCTTCATCACTATACAGATTAGAAACTAGACATCATCCAGACCCTTTCATTCTTCTTTACTGGATAGTCATTTACACTGTCCTATCCATGAAGAGAATTTCTAAATTTGTTTATAAAAATCTTTGGAAATGAGACCTACAAATGGAAAGGTGCCGCTGCAGATTGGGCCTATCAATTCCAATTGAGTCTCTTTTGGGATTGTCATTACCTTCACATACCTTACTTATATATACCTAGTTATGCTGTCCTGTAATTTAATGGCAATCAATAAATCAATAAATATTCATTAAACAAAAATGGAGAAGGGAAGAAGAGTTAAAAAAGAGAAAAGAGAGCCCCATGTGAGCCTGTAGTTTTAGCCCCAGGGAGGCCCCGACCAGCAGCAGCTGTGACAGTTTCCAGAATTATCAACCTATAAATGCCAAAGACAAAGTAAAAGGTCAGTGGAACTCTGCTGGATCTGGGGGTACAGAGTGTGGTTGGGCCTCTACCCCCAGACTGAGAAGCAGTAGAAGCAGTGGCCCTGCAGCTACCTCCACATGGCTGCTTCAGAGCTCCCAGCCTACAAATCATAGCAGGGCCAAGCAACCATTCAGAGGCTAAGCACTCTTGCCTTAACCTGCCTGGATCTGGATCAGGGTCTTGGGTGGGGGTCCTGAGGTGTGGCCAGTGAGCCAAAGCTAGTGGGGGCTCTAGAGACCATGCTGTCCTAATAGCTCTGGCACCTGTGAAAACCCCAGTGATCTGAAACAAAGCTCTCCCCTCTGGAAGCAGAATTCTACTGTGGCAAAGAGCTCAAAAGTCAAGTAATTGAGTGGCAACATGAACAAGCAAAGAAAGCAAAGCAAGCACAGCCACCCAACTTTAGATTCCTTTTTTGGGGACAAAAAGGATCAAAACATGGAATGGGAAGAAGACAACACAGTCAGAACTCTTCACTAAAAGCTTCCAAAAAAAATATGAAGTGGTTATAGGCCATAGAGGAGTTCAAGAAGGATTTTGAAAATCAAGTAAGAGAAGTGGAGGAAAAATTGGGAAGAGAAATGAGAATGATGCAAGAAAATCATGAAAAGAGAGTCAACAACCTGACTGAAGAAAATAACACCTTAAAAAATAGACTAACTCAAATGGCAAAGGAGGCAAAAAAGCCAATGAGGAGAAGAATGCCTTAAAAAGCTGAATTTGCCAGATGGAAAAAGAATTTCAAAAGCTCACTGAAGAGAATAATTGCTTCAAAATTAGATCGGAGCAAATGGAGGCTAATGACTTTATGAGAAATCAAGATACTATCAAACAGATCCAAATAAATGAAAAAAATAGAAGGCAATGTGAAATATCTCATTGGAAAAACCACTGACCTGGAAAATAGATCCAGGAGAGACAATTAAAAAATTATTGGACTACCTGAAAGGCATGATCAGAAAAAGAACCTAGAAATCATCCTTCAAGAAATTCTCAAGGAAAATTGCCCTGATGTTTTAGAACCAGATAGCAAAACAGAACTTGAAAGAATTCACTCATCACCTCTTGAAAAAGATCCCAAAATGAAAATTCCTAGGAATATTATAACCAGGACCCAGAATTCCCAGATCAATGTTACAAGCAGCCAAGAAGAAACAATTTGAATATTGTGCAAACACAATTAGGATAACACAGGATCTAGCAGCTTCTATGTTAAGGGATCTGAGGACTTGGAATATGATATTCCAGAGAGCAAAGGAACTAGGATTAAAACCAAGAATCACCTACCCAGAAAAACTGAGTATAATGTTTCAGTGGAGAATATGATCATTCAATGAGGTGGAGGACTTTTAAGCATTCTTGAGGAAAAGACCAGAGCTAAATAGAAAATTTGACATTCAAATACAAGAAACAAGAGAAGCATGAGAAGATAAACAGGGAAAAGAAATCACAAGGTACTTCTCAAAGTTAAACTATTTACATGCCAATGTGGAAAAACTATAATTGTAACTTATGAAACTTTTCTCAGTATGAGGATAGTTGAAGGGAATGTGAAAGTATATATGTATACATACATATATGTTTATATAGGAGGGTATATATGCATATGAATACATATGTGAGTGTGTGTATATATGTGTACAGGTATACAAAGACAGAGGGCACAAGATCAATTGAATAGGAAGGGATGGTTTTTAAAAGGTGAAATTGAGAGGTGAGAGAGGAATATAATGAGAGGAGATGGGGAGAGACAGAATGGGGGTAAATTATCTCATATAGAAGAGGCAAGGGATAACTGTTATAATGGAGGGGAAGAATAGGAAGGCAAAAGGGAATGGGTCAACCTTACTCATTGAGTTTGGCTTAGGGAGGGAATGACATGTACTCTAAATTTGGGTATCTTGCCCTACAGGAGAATAGGGGGGAAAGTTATGAGAAGAGGGATGATAGAGGGTAGAGGAGTTTGGAGGAGAGGGTAGTTAGAAGCACACAGTTTTGTAAAGGGACAGGGACAAAGTAGAGAATAGAACAAGTGAGGGCAGGATAGGATAGAGAGAAATATAGTCAGTTTTTCACAATATATCCACTATAGAAATGTTTTGCATAACTACACATGTACAACCTATATTAAATTGCTTATCTTCCCAGTAAGGGTGGGTGATGAGGGAGGAAGGGAAAGAATCTGGAATTCAAAGTTTTAAAATCAAACTTAAAAAAATTAATAATAATAATAATAATTACTATTATTTACATGCAACTGGAAAACAAGATATACAGGCACTGGGGTATGGAGATCCATTTTACCCTACCAGGAGAGAGCAGATTGGGGGAGGGGGTATATGGTGGGATCTCTATTTTGGGGGTGGTTTGGTAGGGAAAAGATGGGGAGAAAATTTGTAACTCAAAATCTTGTGGAAATGAATGATGTAAACTAAAAATAAACATAAAAGTTAGTTTTTAAAAAAATTAAAAAATGAAAGGGACCTTTCTATTCTCAAGGACCTTATGGTCTTTCATGGCAAAATGGCAAATATAAACACACGCTTTTCCCAAATGAGCAGGAAGAGCCCTCTTATAGCCTTTGGAATCTCATGTTTTAGGGGACCAAGGATAGCACATTTTTCATCCTAACTGTATTCATTGCATTCTTTCCTCCTAGTTATACCTTTCAAAATCATATATTTTTGCAAAAATGCTTTAATTGAAGAAATTAAAGTAATAACCCAAAGATCCAGATGGTAAGAATTGTCATTCAATCAGGTTTTTCCTTTCTTCCTAACACAGAAATGACTAAGAAGAAATATGTGGTAGTGACCTGTAGGCTCTGTTTGGACGGCTAGGTCATAGTTCATCACTGAGTCATTGAAAGAAAGTAAGGCTGTGTCTCTGGTTCAGTACTGGCTGGTCCTGCAACCTTGAGCTGATCTTTTCATCTTTCTACCCCAGAGTTCCCCATCTATAAAATGGAACTAACAATAATGGCCTCTTCAAAGTGTTAATATAAAGAGTGGTAACAACCTCAAATCATGAGAGGAAGTATATCACAGAGGAAGCTGTAGTGAATAAAACCCCGAGACAGAGTTTCCAGGTAATTAATAATCAACTTATTCCCCTTGCTATTAGTGTGACCCTAAGCAAGTCCCTTTGCCTCTTTGGTCTTCAGTATTCTCATCTATAAAATACGAGAGTTGGATTGGATGACCTCTATGGTCCCTCCCTGTTCTAAATATATGATCTTTTTATGGAAAATCCATGTCACTCGTAATAGTGGTCACTTTGTTTCCAAAATACATTTTTTCATGCTAGGTGGCATAGTGGATAGAACACCAGACCTGGAGTCAGGAAGACTCATATTCCTGAGTTCAAATCTGGCTTCAGACATTCACTAGCTGTGTGACCCTAGGCAAGTCACTTAGCCTCGTTTGCCATAGTTCCTCATCTGTAAAATGAGCAGGAAAAGGAAATGGCAAACCACTCCAATATCTTTGCCAAGAAAACCATAAATGGGGTCATGAAGAGTTGGACATGACTGAACAACAACAGATGTTTTCTGACTGTAAATAAGAAATCATTCTGGTGTTTCAGAATATACAACAGCTGTTCTTTGTGTCTCATTCATTTTTTTTAATCTAAGTTTTTATTGTTCCATCATTTCTGCTGTGTATGTGGCCTTGTCACCAGCAGGTGGTCAATAAATATTAGTTGAATGGACAAGTTCATGGATAATTTGAGTCAAATAAGTGCAGAGCCTTCATTTCAAGTTCAAGATTCAAGTTTCTAAGAGCCTTCTTTTTTCTTATTTCATGTGTTTTCTTATTGCCATTCAAATATCTCTGACTTCTAAGCTAACTTGCTTTTGTTTGTCTATGAGAATTATATCAACACTAGCAATATGCGAGAAAATTTAAAAGACTGAAGTGGAATTTGCCACCTCATTTAACCCAAATGGGGTCACAAAGAATTGGAAATGCCTGAAAATGAATGAATTCCAATGACCGACTCTAATATACCCAACAAGTAGTTGTCCACCTTCTACAAGATTACCTCAAAGGATTGGAAACACCAACAATCTGGGACATTTCTAATTGTAAAGAAGTTGTTGTCAGCATCAAATTTAACTTGCATTTTTGTGATGTCCAGACATCTTAGTTCTGGATCTGGGACTCTTAACCAATTCCTTGGATCTACTAGTTGTGAATCCATCTGATTGTGTTATTACCTGATCCAAATCTTTCCATCTTCACCAAAATAGTATAAATTATTTCACTCAATCTGATAAATTATATCCATAGCCTTCTCCTTATGTACTATTATATCATTAGTAATCCTATCAAAAAATGAAATGAGATTAAGTCTGGCATGACCTGTTCTTGATGAAGCCATGTTGGCTCTTTATAATTACTGCTTCCATTTCTAAATGCTATGGTTAGTTGGTACTATCTCTTTGATGATATATCCTAGAATCCAGTAGAATTCAACCCAATTCAGGAAGCATTTACTTATCACATACTATATGTTAGGGATGCGAAGACAACAATGAAACCAGTGCCTATCCTCAAAGAGCTTTCATTTTATATGGGGCAGAGGGATGGATAACATGTACACAGTAAAGATAAAATACTCTAGTGCTTTGGGTAATTGCTCTGTGATTGCTTATTGGAGGGCATAATTTGCACATGGAGAGAATGTGTGGATGGATTACATTCTGCAGAGATTTGAATCCACATTCATAAGAACACATATCTGAATAAGAATTCAAGTAAGTCCACCTAATGGAAGGATTTACCATCATTTTGAGTAACTTTGTATCAGTGGCAGGTACACACAGAGACATTCATGCTCTTTCACCCAACTTCCCTTGGGACTTAACTGCATGTATCTGTACATTTCTTTCTGAGCTTAAGGGTTCCACAGGTAGGAGAGAAATGGATTTTTTCTTATTGTAAAACTAATTGACTCCTATGAGGATATGCTCTGAACCGTGCCTCATTAACCCTAATGCCAAATGGGTTAGAACCAGCTAACAAAGGGGCATGGAAATGGCAATAAAGAGCAAACCTTTGAGTGCAAATGGTATAGTCCAGAGGTTCTCAACCTGTGGGTTATGTTCAATTTTTAACAATGAAAATACATCCTGCATATCAGATAGATTTATAACAGTAGCAAAATTACAGTTATGAAGTAGCAACAAAAATAATTTTATGGTTGGGGGTCACCACAACATGAGGAACTGTATTTAAGTATCTTGACTTTAGGAAGGTTGAGAACCACTGGTATAGTCCGATTTGAAAAGGCTTTTCCTGCAAGCATGTAATGATTGTGTTATGCCTCCTCAAACAGGCTTTCAAAATAACTGAACTTGATGTGAAAGCATCCTAGAAATCATAAGAAAAGGATAAGCACCAAGGAATCCAGAGGGAATGAAAATCACCATGATACTTCTTACTTACAAAATGTGCTCTGTCCTGTTATTCAGTTGTGTCTGACTGTCTGTGACCCCATGGACCACACTGTCCTTGGACCTTTCTTGGCAAAGATACTGGAGTGGTTTACCATTTGCTACTCCAGAGGATTAAGGCAAACAGGTTTAAGTGACTTGCCCAGGGTCACGCAGCTAGTGAGATCAGATGAACTCAGGAAAATGAGTCTTCTTGATGCCAGGAGTGGCGCTTTATGCACTGTGGTGCTACTTAGCTGTTCTATCCTTATAGCTAGTATCCTCTTTTAACAAGAAGATGAAATAACTGCATAACTCTAATTCAACATCTGTGTGGTCCATAGACGTATAACTCCCTTTACTTTGCAACTCTGGAGGTGTGACAGTGATCAGTGCCAGATGACCTTAGAAGAGACGCTTCTGATGGTTCTGCTGTTATGTCATCGAGGGAGGAACATGTTTAACAGCTGATCACCATGGTGATATGGGCCACACTTTTTTGCCCTTAGGATCATGTTAGACACAACTTGCAGAATCAGCCATAGTTACAGGAATGATTCTTGTTCTCATTCTTTAATCGCATAGCACATTGAGGGCACCCTTTAACTCAGAGTGGATCCTTCAGAGAAAGCTAACAAAAATTCAAGGTACTCCACAGGTCCATATTCACTCAAAGCCATAGCTCTTGAGTCCTTAAGAAATTTGCTTATCTTTAATTGTCAGCTGAGTAAAGACACACTTAAATTAAAGTTCAAAGCTAAGGCATTTAATAAAATGACAGTAAGAAAAGTAGCAATCAAACATTTTCCTCATAAACTGGGAGTACAATCTCCCATAAATATGCATCCCATCAAATAGGAAAGGCACACACAGAAGAAGCATGTGACTAGGGTGCCCATGTAAGGGGAAGATCACAGTCTGACTCTGCAGATACCTCCTGATAACGTTCCCACTTGCTCCCCCTGGGAAAATCCTTTGCAAGTGTATTTTCGTGGATTTGGTTTCACCAGATGCAGGTCGCATAGCCTTTACTGGCTAATGATTTCCTAGTCACAGTCTCTGACTGATGCCTTCAGGCACAGTTCTACTGCACACATACATGACTCTGGAATGTCAGACTTCTTCTTTGGTTGCAGCATCTGGCTTCAGTGAAAGGCTTTGGCTATAGGCCTTAAGGATCTGGAACAAGGGGCAGCAGTGTCTCTACAATTGAGGTCATAGGGTGTGTTTGATTTTTTCATGAGGACAGTGGACTTTGCCATACTCTTTCAGTTCAGAGACCAAAGGCTTTTCTTCTTTTTTTAAAAGATCTTTTAGAAAAACAGTCCTTCTTGCTTCTGCCATGGGATCAGCCAGAGCTTCCCCTAGGAGAACAGGAAAAGAGCAAACAAAATACCGCAGAACTTCTTGGCTTTTTTCCTTGAGGAGTGAGTTGTTTTGTCTCTTTCAGAGTCTTATATACAAGGCCTCTCTTCTATGACTAGAGATTCTTTGCTTCAGGCACTAAGTTCTTTAGAAAAGAGAGAAAAGACACTCTTTGCTAAGTTGCTAGAACCCTCAGGCTCCTCTGTCTTTTGAACTGGACATTACATCCTGGTCTAAGGACTTGAGTCTCTGAAGGAGACTTTTCCTTATTTTTGGTAAACTTTCTGTGTACCTGCTGATTTTAATTTCTGAAGGCTAGATTAAACCTAGTTATCATATATGAAGTAGCTACTCTGGTCATAGTGGAATACCCTGTCCCAAAGATTAGTTCATATTAAGCCCAAGTCTCTCAGGTCCACTTAGTTCCCTACTCTTTGTCTTTAGGGCATTTTCAAATCCATCACAATTGCTCTGAGCCCTCAAATAGAAAAATTCCTGACTCCTAGGTAGAGGCTGGCCTCTCTGCCTCACCTTACTTTTATACCTCTCTCTCGTTAACTTCTGGACCTTTGTAGTTGAAGCAAAATACAGTTTATTGGAAATTCTTGGGTAAAGGAAGAGTGGCTTCTATTATCGTGTCTCTGAATAGTCAAACATCAAGAGGGAAAGTTGGGTAAAGAGCTTCTCTTTTCTAGAGACTTCCCCCAGACTGAACCCTTTGCTCTAAGGTTCTTGTAGAGTCAATGATTCTGCTTGTTATGTTCTTTCTCTTCAGCAGCCTGGTCTTTTCTTTCCTCCTCAAAGGTGTCTTGGAAATGCCTCACTTGCTCTGAATCCAGACCTTTAGAACATCTCCCTTCAGTTCTGAAACTTATTCCTTTCATACGAATTTCTTAGGGTAGGACTTCTAACTCTCACAAAGATGACTTTGACTCATTCAAGTAACTGTTCAATGTTCACTCAATTCTGATGATTTGATTAATTTTTAAAAATGATTTTGGTTTTGGTTTTTATTTTTTACCTAGTTAAGGGACCAGAGCTAAAAGGGAACAGGTTCAACCTCCACCCCTATATTAGGGTCATAGATTTAGAACTAGAAGTGACAAGAGAGGCCATTGAATACAGCCCTCTCATTTTACAGATCAGAGACCTGGAGGTGTTAAGTGACTGGCCCAGAGTTAAAATTTTTGTCCTCCTGACTTTAGGAATTATGTACCCAATGAATCATCTAACTGTCTCTAACTTCCCATAGTTCCTTAAAATTCCTTCTACTCTTTCATGTTGTTGAATGTTAAACTCAGAAGTCAAGGTTGCCTCACTTGATCACATTCCTGACCTTTCATGTATATGTAAGCCTATCCAGAGGATGGAGGCTTTGAGTTTATTCTTATAGTAGCAAAGAAGAACTGTTATAGCCAACATGAGCAAAGAGTAGGGGTAGACAGAAAAGTATTCTGAGTGTGTTGTTATTGTCCTACATTTCTTCTCAAAGTATGAATGGAAAAGGTTGGGGCATGACTTGAGAAATCACCTTATAAATGACTCAGTGGGTCCAAATCCTGTTGTTCAATATGGGGTGACATGCTGAGTGATGAGAAACCTGAAAAGTCTCATTGGTCAGTCTCCTCTAATCTCTTCAGGCCATCCTTACCTGCATCATTCTTGCAGGCTGAATGTTTGTGTAAGGCTGATGAGAAGTAAAGGAGACTGCTTAGATAAGACTCTTATCTCCAAGTCCCTTAAACTCAAGTGCAGTAAATGTAGACCCATCATCAGAAATGACTGAGTGTGGCTGCCTGAAGAGCAAATAACTGATATAGAGCCATGATTGCTGCTACTATAGGGCTAGGGTATCCCTACCTTTTATTTGGGACTTTTCCTGACCCTACAGCTTCTGGAGTCCTCCATCCCAAAGTTTCATTGTATTTATTTTGTCTATGTTCTGAACCCATAACATACAAAGCAATCCTTTCCACTGAGAACAAAACAATCTCCAAGTTCCCTGCCTCACAAGGCCAGGAGAATGGCTGCATATACTCCCTACTCTATCCTGGTATTACCTGGCCACTCCTCTGTCACCCTCCTTCAGTGACCTTTCCTCTTTTGAAGAACATATAATTCGTTCATACCACCTCTTCACCATCCTTGTTGCCATTATCCACTAACATTAAGATTGTTGCCCTAACTCTTTCAATGACTTTGATCTGGTTCATGGTCTTACTCTCTACTCTTTGCCATCATCCCCATGACCATCAATATTTATGATCCTTCTGAGAATCAGAACACATAATTTGTCATTCTCTTCAACTCTATCAAGTTCCTTCTCTTTAACCGTACATGAAGACAGTCATACCAAAGATATCTACCATCTCACAGAATTATGTCACCTCCAAAGTATAAAACCATGAAATTCCACCTCCAGACGACAATCTCCTTTCCTAACTCTCCAAACTTATTCACATGAAAATTACTATTTTCCTTTATTATGGCTTATAGTCCTTTCCTCTATCTCTGTTCTCCAAATCAGTCACAACTACTCTGGTTTCACTTATCTTCATACCCAGTTTATAACCCATGATTGGCCACATTCATACTTTAGTAACAACTAGATCACCTCTTAAATTGTATCTTCTCCAGGTTAAATGTACCCATTCCTCCAACTGATCTTCACGAAGCATGGTCCCCTCCTCTGATTTAGCTTCTCTATGTCCTTTCAAAATAATTTTAAAAAATATCATTATACTGGGGCGTCTAGGTGGAGCAGTGAATAGAGCACCGGCCCTGGAGTCAGGAGTACCTGAGTTCAAATCCGGCCTCAGACACTTAACACAAAAAACTAGCTGTGTGACCTTGGGCAAGTCACTTAACTGCAACTGCCCTCCAAACAAACAAACAAACAAACAAACAAACAAACAAAATATCATTATACTTTGGATGTCTTCTTACCAGGTTGAAGGAAATCAGGAATCTTAACCCCCTAACCTATACATTGTGAGAAAGTTGTCTTAATGTACCTCAAGATTTCATTCATTTTAATTTTGGCCATCATATCATCCTCTTGACTCATGATTATTTATAGCCCACCAAAACCCCTTGATCCTTCTCTCGTGATCTATTGGGTAGCCCCTCCTTTTATATCCTATGCTTCTGAAGTTGATTTTTTCAATCTCCATCTTACATATTGTTTATTCAATTTCATCTTATAACATTTAGCCTTAGGACATATTTTAACATTCGCATACATGGTCTTCATACTCCAGCCAAACCTTCATCAACCATCACTAAACCATCACCTTCTACTCCCTCAAAGTCTCTGTGACCTCAGCCCTCTATCCCTTTGTTCACATTGTTCTCTCTCCCTAGGATACCCTTCTCTTTGTCTTCACCTAATTCTTCATCCTCATTCTTTAAAGTTCACTTCAAATACTAACTCTTCTTGCAATTCTTCCTGATCTTTCCTGCTCAGTAAAGACTTTCCTCCTCAGAATTCATATACATGTGTATATGAATGTGTATCAATACATATCTGAGTATGTGTATATATGTGTACCTAGAGGGCACAGAATCAAGTGAATAGGAAGGGACAATACTTTAAAAGGTGAAATTCTCAGGTGGGAGAGGAATAGAATGAGAAGAGACAGACAGAGACAGAATGGGGATTAATCATCTCATATAGAAGAGGCAAGGAATAACTGTTACAATGGAGGGGAAGAACAGGAAAGCAAAAGGGAAAAGGTCTACCTTGCTCTTATTGAATTTAGCTTATACAGGTGCGTTTTGTTCTGTCATTCTCTAATTTATTATGTAAAACTGTTTATTATCATTGTCTGCATTGGTGTTTTATCCCCTATTAGTCTGCTAACTACTTCAAAAAAGGGGCTCATATCTTAGCAGAAAATAGTAAGTTCATTAGTACTTTGTATGTTTATTGTTCAGGGATAGTGATACTTATGTCAACACACAGAGGGGTCATTTTTCCAGTCTTTGGAGCTATGCTGAACCTCTGATGATGGTTAGATGTTTTAAATTTTCTGTTATTTTTTATCAGGTTTTCTATGTATATGTGTATGTGTACATACATGAATGCTTGTGTTGTTTCTGCTGTTTACTCAAATGTAATATATGTTATCCCACAGAGGTTTTGGTTGATTTAATTCATCATTAAATTAGCTTCCAGCAAGGTCAGTAATGCAGCCTAAGTGACTGATGTGCATGAACACATCAATTTGTCTACATTTAGTACTCCTTCCTTCCCGAGGATGGTCGCCATCCCAATCAATAGAATTTCCCTTTTGGAGCTTTTTCCCCCTATCTGTCCTCACTCCTATTAGTTCATTAGCCATGTGTTTTGCTAAATGTCAATGAGACAAGAAAGCAGCGTGAAACCATTAACCACAGGGCACACAGGCATGTTGGTTTTGAAAGTCAGTGACCAGGGAAAAGAAAGACAACAAGGAATGAATTAGTCACAAAGATAGCCGCACAGATGTATACTAAGGGTAGACTGTGGTGGGACAGTAGCTCATGAGAAAAGGTCACAGGACTTTAGTGTATGCAAGATAATGTGGCTACTCTGAAAGCTCATGCAAACTGTTCTCTCCTTAATATTATGTGGTTGGGGCGGCTAGGTGGTGCAGTGAATAGAGCACCGGCCCTGGAGTCAGGAGTACCTGAGTTCAAATCCGGCCTCAGACACTTAACACAAAAAACCAGCCGTGTGACCTTGGGCAAGTCACTTAACCCCAACTGCCCTCCCAAAAAAAAATATTATGTGGTGGTGGAGATGCAGTGACAAAGCTATAACTAGGATTTTTCCACATAGGGGAGTCACCATGAACCACAATCAAGAAAATTGATGCAAATCATGCCTCAGGTGAATAGGGAGAGGCAGAAAGGAGTTAAGACCCCGGTCTATGGTAGAGTAAGAAGCTCTGGGCCATAAGTGTAAGGCTGCTACTAGGGAAGCAGGGTGAAGGAATAGGACAAGGTAGGGGAAAAATTGATCCCAGCCTAGCATCTGGTAGCCTTTTCTTATTAACTAGATATTCTGGTTAACTGAGAAGCAATGTGATATGGGGGAGAGATGCATGGTTTTAGAGTCAGGAAAATATGGGTCAAGTCCTGTCTCTGATACACATGGGCAGTATGACCATGGCCAAATTATGGAACCCCATGTGGCCAAGGCCATTTGCAACTTGTCAAATCTCTGTAACTTATGGTCTTAGAGAGTTACCAATTCTCATTTTTGGGTATAATTGCAACACTAAGTATTCTCCAACCTAATGAAATTAAGACTTCAGACCAAATAATTTTTTAAATTGGTGCTAGCCAGAAGCTAAGCTCTTTTGTTTCTACACTGCTGAAGCATTACAAGCATTGCTCGATGCTTTTTAAATTTGGCACCCTGGCTTAAAACTCCAATCATCTTCTCCTAGTTATAGCTTTGTATAATAGTCCTACCATACTTTTCTCTAGCCAGACCACACAACCAAAATGTTGAATCCAGTTCTGAATGCCACATTTCAGGAGGAACTTTGCTAAACTAGATCATATTAAGAAATAGGTGACTGGGAGAAAAGGACACAAAATCCTTTCCTGTGAGAAATAGTTGAAAGAAGTGGTGGCTAGGTGGAGGCTAGGTGGCACAGTGATAAAACACTGGCCCTGGAGTCAGGAGGACCTGAGTTCAAATCCAGATTCAGACACTTAACTCTTACTAGCTTTGTGACCTTGGGCAAGTCACTTAATCCCAATTGCCCTGCTCTCCAAAAAGCAAAAAAAAAAAAAAAAAGTGGCAACACAACCTGGAGAAGAGAAGCCTTGGGAGGGACATTACCTTTATTTGAAGTTTGTGACATAGAAGATGGATCAGGCTTGTTCTTTATAGCTTTATAATATATATAACTCTATGATCCAGTAACACTGATCTCTTTTCTGGTCCTTGTACAAGATTCTCTATCCTTCATCTAGGTGAATTTCCATTTACTGTTCCCTGTGCTTGGAATTCTCATGAGAGGTAGCATAATGTAATAGAGAAAGGACTAATTTTGGAGTCAAGAAAATCTAGATTCAAGTTTTGCTTTTGACACATACTAGCTGTTGACCATGGACAAATCAATTACTCTCTCAGTATTCAGCCAGATCTCTAGAATAAGTTGCCAATCTACACCAGCAGGGAGTGTTCCCATGCTAGGAGTTTCTAACATCACTGAAATCACAGATTGAAGTCTCAGGCTGTGTTCTCCCCACCTCTAACCTCTAGAATTGTGGTTTTAGCCTTTACTGGTGCACACAGATATAAGCTCCATGAGGTTAGGGTTTATACAACACATAGAAAATTCCTTTCCCATGCTACTCAATTTTCAAAGTTGAATTTGTTGAACTGACTTGAATATTTCTAAATTATTTTTTTTATCAATGCACATGAACTTTTATTGTCTATGATGTGTCAGACACTGGGGATTCAAAGACAAAAATGGAACAATTTCTGCCTTTGAAGTTTTTACATTCCGTTGATGGAAAGTGCATATGTGTGTATATGCAATACACATATGTATGTATGTATGTATGTTATATACCAGCATGAATCAATAAAGAACAAAGGAGTAATGCATATAATATGCATATGCATGTGTATCAAAGGCATGCCTACATGCCTATATATTCACTTATACATGTACATATACTACATGCACTATATTCACTTATACATGTACATGTGCATATGCTTACATACATACATGCATAAACATAGACAAATGTATATTAAATAAATACAAGTAATGGGGGAAACTGTAGTTGGGTGGAAGGCTTCATATAGAACATCATGTTTGAACGGAGTTTTGAAGAAAAGAAGGGATTGCATGAGGCAGAAGTGAGGAGGGAGTAGATTCTAGGCATTGCAAACAGCTAGTACAAAGGCAGGGAGCGGGGAGAGAACCAGCAGGAAGGCCAATCTGGTGTTGCTTTATATTAACAGCCAAAGTTACTTCTGATCCATCACAGTTTACTTTATAGCGTGGTACCCATTAATTCTTTTTGTTGTTTAGCATTTTCAGTCATGTCCAATTCTTTGTGACCCCATTTATGGTTTTCTTAGATTGATACTGGAGTAGTTTGTCATTTCCTTCTCTAGCTCATTTTACAGATGAGGAAACTGAGGCAAACAGGGCTAAGTGACTTGCTCAAGGTCACACAGCTAGTGTCTGAGGCCAGAGTTGAGTTCAGGTCTTCCTGACTTCAAGCTTGATGCTTTATCTAGTGTACCACCTAGATACCCATTGTGGCTAAAAATTTGACCCTGCCTGTGTTTTCAAATAAAAAGAAAATCTTGTCAATGAGCTAACTTTTGAATGCTTATCATTTCTTTTATTCCCTTGGTCTGGGGACCCAGACTAACTTCACTTGTTTTCTTAGGGTTTTCTGAATCTGGAAATCTTGACTGGAGTAATAGTGCTTAGGTCTTTATTTGTTCTCATGGTTTTCCTTGAGCTCTCCCATTAGGTTTACCTAATGAACTTAGTCTCTCTTCCATTATCTAACCTCCCTTCCTAAAGTTCTTCATTTGTCATCATGCCTGACAGCAGACTGTCTGGAGGACTGGCCCCCTAAAATTTTCTTAACAAGCTGTAACATGAGATCTTCCACAGGCCAACATCATGAACCACTGCAAACTAGTTTATGAAAGGCATCCTTCACATCCTTCAAGCTCCATTATCTCCCGACTGGCTCTGGTGGGGTCTGCTGATGATAAATCTCCCTGAGGCATTGGCTCTCAGAATCTGAGGCTGTACCACTTGAGAGGGTGGTATAAACAACCTAGGCTGGAGATAAGATCAATGGCAAGGAGATAAACTCAACTTTGACCCACCCCCTACTCTCCTTTCAACACAGGTTTAAAATTCTGACCCATTACTGTCCAAAATGCAGATATTTTTAGAAGGCATTTTAGTGGGCTGAGACACATGTGTCCAGGGCTGAGTTATTTTTTTTCCCTACAGGAGGTGGAATGAATTATTTCTTCAGAGAGAGAGACAAAAAGAGAGAGAGAGAGAGAGAGAGAGAGAGAGAGAGAGAGAGAGAGAGAGAGAGACAGAGAGAGAGACAGAGAGAGAGAGAGAGAGACAGAGACAGAGACAGAGACAGAGAGACAGAGACAGAGAGAGAGACCCAGACAGAGACAGAAAGAGACAGAGACAGAGACAAAGACAGAGAGAGAGTGTATGAGAGAGAGAGAGAGAGAGAGAGAGAGAGAGAGTGTGTGTGTGTGTGTGTGTGTGTGTGTGTGTGTGTGTTTCAGGGCTTAGTTCAAGCTCTGTCTCCTTCATGAGGTCTTTGATGACAACTACAGCCCACAATGATTTCTTCCTTCTCTAAATTTCAACTGTATTTCTTATGTCACACTATTATCAGTACCCTGATACTAACTCTTTATTCTGTCTTTGCTTTGTTCTAAAATGATGTCATATACCATGTGTGTGAGATTTGTCAGTCCAAGGGACCCATAACTAGGCAGGGGGCAGGGTGATGGGGAATTTATCTTAGGGTACCAGATTTCTGTATGTGTTTCATCATTTTTTAATCATGTCTGACTCTTCATGACCCCATCTGGGTTTTTCTTGATAAAGGTACTGGAGTGGTTTGCTATTTTTTTTTCTTCCAGCTCATTTTTACTGATGAGAAAACTAAAGCAAATTAAGTTAAGTGACTTTCCCAGGGTCACACAGCCAGAAAGTGTCTGAAATCAGATTTGAACTCAGGTCTTCTTGACTCCAAACTTGGTACTCTATTCACTGTGCCACCTAGCTGGAAAAGCCCTTCTAGCCCTTTAGCACAGTGGGATGAGCTCATCTCCCTATTCTACTGGTTTTCTGGCATCATTGGCTATGGTCTTGTACCATGTCTAAGCATTTCTGTTTTCCTACCATGGGGCTATTTAATGAATTCCTTCTTCCCTTCAACACAGTTCAAACAAATGTATCTCTTTCATGTTGCTTTCCCTGGGTGCAAATATTCTGAATTATGGCTCTGCCCCCTAACAAAATAAACTCTTATGATTATAGATTTATAGATTCATTGTTCGTTCTAGTGTCTTTGCCTTGGATCTGATGATGAACTCATTGAAGGTGGCTATGTATTCTCTTACTGTTTCCTCCTTTATCACATTTCAATTCCCCACCAACCATTTTTTATTCTAGCGCTCCCAGTCTGAACATTATTCTCCTTAGTTAAGGAAACAGCAGCAAAATAAGTTGAAAAGTTTTATTTTAAAAATTATTTTCCATTATTGCTTTTACTTTCTACCCCACTCAATGGGCTTATTGCTTCTTCAGAACATGGATGACAGAATTATATGTAGATAGAAGAGACTTTAGGGACTGTTGACTAAAACCCACTTAGATGAGAATACTTAGGCTCAGCAAAGTTGAATGACTTGTCTAGGGTCACATAGCAACAAATGAGGTAGAGAAGGGAACAAACATTAATTAAATGCCTATATGCCAGACACAATACTAAGATCTTTACAAATATTATCTCATCCTAACATGACAACAATTTTGGGAGGTAGGTGCTGTTATTTTTCTTCATTTTATAGTTGAGTAAATGGAGGAAGACAGAGATTCAATGATTTAGCCAAGTTCATACTATTAAGTGCCTAAGATGGTGTATTAGTACAAGTTTTCCTCACTCCAAGTCCAATATCCTCCCTAATATGCCACTTTCTATTTGGAAGGCCCCTATACGCTCTTTGCTGATTGGTTGATTTCTCCCAGGATTATTAGGCAACTTGATCCAATGATCATTGAATGACAAAGTCATTGCAACATCATTTAACTTTATTGTTATTTGCTGGGGACATGGGGAGGGAGAGCAATCAAAAGACAAAGAGCAGAGTTTAGACTAGGGAAGTTCCGTACAAAGTTGAGGTAAGAAACTTGAGGTGATGTATCTAGGGTGATAGAAATCAGGGATCGATATTCAAGCAGAAGACACTCTTTTCTTTGTGAGGTGAGTAGAATGGTGCAGTTTGCTTTCTGTAGCTGTGTATAACAGGATGAAGCTAGCCAATTCATATGGGAATCCAGAATCCAGATTAGGACTCTAATCACTGTGGTATTATGTTTAAAGCAGCCATGCTCCTCAGCTAGAAGGGAGACATGAATGAAGGAATGAATGAATGAGTGAGTGAGTGGAATAGTATATATTAACCACCTACTAGGTAGATTCTAGGCAGTATGTATGGTGCTGGGGAATGCAAATACAAAATGAGATGGTCTCTTTCCTCAAAGAATTTATATTCTTATAGGGGCTAAACAACAAATATAGGAGAGTGGTAGACAGGGAAAGAAATTTGCTTTGGACCATCACAGAGATGTTGAGTGGAGCCTTGGGGAAATCCATTTTTACCCTATTTTCAGAAGCAATGATAATACTGACTTTATTATTGTCCCTAAAGCAAGGGAGGGGGGGCATGTACCATTTTATACTGAGCATAGCAAAAGAAATGTATAACTTTCAATCCACTCACCAAAAACAGAGTCGATTGCTAGCAACTTCATATTTTCATTATAGCATATAAAGCACACAAAGGATGTGGTGGATTATTGAATAGCAAGATTGTTATGAGCCTGGTGTGGGAGCCAAGAAAAGAAATGCCATCTGTGGATGTCATTAGGATACCCAGATGACAGGAAGTGACCCTCCTGTTGTATTCTGGGGCCTGAACAGATCACAATTGGTTTATTAAGTCCAGCCTGCTTTTAGGAAGTACATTGATAAGCTAAAACTTTTTTAAGAAGAGAGTAACCAGACTGAGGTGAGGGGCTAGTGACTAAGCTGAGCAAGGATCAATTGATGACACTGGGCATGTGGAATCTAGAAAAGAGAAGACTTGGGATCAAGAGGGGAAAATTGGTTGCTGCCTTTCTTTATCTGTATGGCTAAAGTGTTGAAGATGGATTCAAGGGTGCAGAACCCTCTAGATAAGTGATTCTCAACCTTCTTAATGCTATGACCCTTTAATACTCATATGTAGGCGTATTTGCATGTGGGCAGACCCACCTGGAGATGGATAGAGGAGGAGTGCTCGGTTCCTAAGACCATGGGAATTATGTGCTTTCTGATGGTCTTAGGCAACCCCTGTGAAAGGGATATTTGACCCCCAAAGGGGTTGTGACCCACAGGTTGAGAACCGCTGCTTTGGATCCTCAAGTGCAACCCTTTGAGTCCAAGTTTTACAAAACAAATCCTTTTATCAAGGGTATTTGTTCTGTGAAGTTTTGATTCAGTCAAAAGGCTACATTCAAGGACCTAGAAGGCCATATGTGGCTTTGAGGTCACAGGTTCCCCACTCCTGGATTAGACTTTGTCCTGATAGGTGGAACTTATCTCCACATAAGAAAAAAACTGTTGAATTGGAATTGTCTCAAAATTGAATGGGCTGTTTTCAAGGGTAGGGGGTTCTCCATCACTGAAGGTCTTAAAACGGGGGCTAGATAGACACTTGCCAGAAATTTCATAGGTGAGATTCTTTCTTTTGATTGTATTAGGGCTAGATGACCTCTGAATGTCTCTGTTAGCTCTGGGATTATACATTTTGATGAACCACATTCTGCCAATTTACTAGAGTATTTAAATGCACAAAAGATGTTTGTCAAAAATTGTGATTTATCAAATCAACAAACATATAAGTCTATATGCGCATCTCTCTCTCTCTCTCTCTCTCTCTCTTTCTCCCTCTTTCCACCTCTCTCCTCCTCCTCCTTCTCCTTCTCCTCCTCCTCCTCTTCCTCCTCCTCCTCCTCCTCCTCCTCCTCCTCCTTCTTCTTCTTCTTCTTCTTCTCCTCCTCCTCCTCCTCCCCCCTCCCTCCTCTCTCTCTCCCCCTCCCTCTCTCTGTCTCTGTCTCTGTTTCTCTCTCTCTCTCTCTCTCTCTCTCTCTCTCTCTC
>CM053598.1:57409109-57603779 GCA_028646575.1 Pseudocheirus occidentalis | reverse complement strand
CCTTTTCTCTTCTCTTCTCTCCCCTCCCTTCTCTTCTCTCTTCTCATCTCTTCTCTTCCCTTTCTTCCCTTCCCTTTTTCTGTCTCTCTCTTTTCCCTGTCCTCTGACTCCTAGCCCATGCTTCCTTTTACATAGTAGATGTTCAATAAATGTGTGTTGAATTAATGCATTTTTTCAGTGAAATTTTTTCATATTGATCAGATGTACTGGGAAATGTTTTGTTGTTATTGCACATTGCTTTTCATCAAACTAGACAATTATGTAAAGTCTTAAAGGTTAAAAAAATCAATCACTATCTAACTGAAATATTGGGAATAATCCCAATACACTAAATCAGAGGAGCCATGAGTTCTATTTATAGCTTCTCTACTATATTACTTTATAATTTTGCACAAGCCCCTTCACAATAATCAATAAATATTTACTGAGTATACTGTGCCAGGCCCTTGGGGATACCTACCTCTTCTCTGAAATCCAGTTGATGAAGTAGATATATGCATTAAAAGAGAGCTAACATTACAAGAAAAGGAGTGATAAAAGTTAATTAACAATAATGCCCCCAGGAGCAAGGAGGAGGAAGAGGAGGAGGAGAAGAAGGAGGAGGAGGAGGAGGAGGAGGAGAGAGCATGTGAGAGGTCATGGAAGGAAGGCTTGCACAGAAAAAGTACAACTTGAGCTGGAATTTAAAAGTAGAATCCACACAATGAGAGAAGAGGGGAGTGGTACATTTGGAGTGGGGGGGTCATTGTAAACCAAAGCACAGAGGTCTGTTGAGGAGATAAGAGAAGAAGAGCATCCTAGGCAAAATGGAGAGCACCATACGCTCTTGTAATCCATCAGCATTTGACAATCCCACCTTTCTCACTGGATTGTTTTGAGGAAAGTTGCTTTGTGAACCTTAAAGCAGAATGTGAATGTGAGTTATGTTTTAATATTTATGCTGAATTTGTCTCTGTTGATACTTTATAGATCCCTGAATGTGGATTTTAGTCTGCTACTAACAAAAATATATTATATAGGATTGTCATATGATACGTGTTCCAATTGAGATGTTAATCAAAGACCTTTCCATTCTGGAAATGTATAATATGCTCCATGCAATCAATCAAGATATATTATTCTTGAAATTAGCATCAGAGATTTAACACTGTAAGGGTCTATAGAAACCACTGCTCTAATCTTCACTTAGCAGTTGAGGAAACTGAGACACGGAAGTTATAAATGTCTTACTGAGGGTCACACAGAGAGTAAACAGCAGAAATAGGATTTAAATTCAGGTTCTCTGACTCTGGAGCCAATACGTTTTCCATTGTACCATGATGTATTCATTTAATTGTTCAGAGTTCAGAGAGTAAAGCTCCTCAGTGTGGCAAATATAGGATCATAAAGTTGGAATGCAACCTCCCACTCAGTGAAAAATACATTTTACAGCATCCCCTGCCAGATACTGAGCACGTCTCTGCTATATTTCAATTTATTCTAAACCACAGGACAGCTCTATTTAAGTCAAGTTAATCCTTCTATAAAGCTTAAAATTTCCCCCTTGTAATTTCTACCCATAGTAGATAAGCATAAAACAAATCTAATACTCTTTTGACACAAACATTTCTTTGAGTTTTTGGAGGATTTTTTTTTTCCTATCAAGGCTGAATGAACATCCTTCATTCCTTCAAATATTCCTCATCAGACATAGTTTCTACATCTCTCACCATGTCATTCACCCTCCTTTGGATGCAACAGAGTTTCTCAATGTCTCTGCTGGAATACGGAACTCTGAAATTTTTTGTTGTTCTGTCATTGTGGTCATGTCCAATTTTTCATGACCCTTTTGGGGGTCTTCATGGCAAAGATAATGGAGTGGTTTGCCTTTTCCTTCTTCAGCTCACTTTATAGATGAGGAAACTGAGGCAAATAGGGCTAAGTGGCTTGCCTAGGGTCACACAGTTAATAAGTGTCTAAGGCTAGATTTGAACTCAGAAAGATGAGTCTTCCTGACTCCTGGCCCAGTGCTGTATCCCAGCTTTGCCAACCCTGAAATCACCAAATATAAATATGGCTTGACTAGTGCAAAGTTGAGTAAGACTATTATTCTCTATGATCTGAGCCTTACAGTGATTAATGAGGTTTTTTAGCAGCTTCATCACAATATTGGCTCCTTTTTAGTCAGTGATAAACTAAAGCCTCCAAATCTGCCTCACTCATGTACTGTTGTCAGACCAAATCTCTCTCCCTCTATCACTAGATGACACGTAGTGCAGTAAATTTCAGTGCCTTCATTTTTTCCCCCAGATTCCATCCCGTTGGTTTTACTTCAATAATCCAACCTGTTGTGATTCAACAACTCATCTTAACAAACACTGATTAAATACCTTCTGTGTGCCGTGTGCTAAGGGTGCTGCTTGAATACTTCAGTGGATCCAGGATTCCTCTCTAATGATGGAGAATACAATCTCTCCAAGCCTCCTCCTCCTGGGGGATTCTTGCCTGTCTCCTCATATGAGCTTGCCACAAAGTTCTGAGCCCAATGTTTTGAGCAATTCCTTCCAGTTCTGCTCTCCCGAGAATACCAACAGAGTACAGGGGTTTTCCATAGGCTGTCTTTTGCTTTTATCACATCTTTTTTTTTATTCATACAAGTCATCCAATGCTAAAAGCACATGAATATTTAAAAAGATGAGCTTTTATTTCAGGGGGAAACTCAGGATTCTTAAAAGTACTTGGGAATGGATGGAGGCTGGTCCAGCTTATTCTATTCCTTCTTTCAATCCTAGTATCCCCTTCCAATCCATATGCACTGACTACTCAAAATATACATAGAGATAGGCCAGCTAGATGGATTGCCAAATCAAGACCATTTCATAATCTGGACAACTGGTATTCTTCATCTATGAGATTTTCCTTCTGTGGATAGCTAGTCTAATTTAATTAGGATGATTATGACTGTCATTTAAACAAATAAGAGGACACTAAACAATTTGCTACTAACCCAATTTAATAGCTAAACTGAGACAGAGAGAACATGAAGTAAGCTGCTCAAAGCATTTTGCCAAATTTTCCTCACATTGTACAAAGCTGGGTTTAGTAAAGATGCCTTGGCAATATTATTATATGACAGCAGTGACCGGAGCAAACTCATACAGCATTTTCCTTGTGTTATTTCAGGCTCTTAGCCAAGTAGAGCAAATTCAACTCAGAGGCCGAATTCTTATTGAATTTTTGTTTGGGTTAAATGTTCCATTGATATTCTTTTTTGCCAGACACACTTCCCCTTTTCTTTTCTCTTTGGGTGTCATGACCTGGAACTCAAATTGTCTTTGCCCTTTTGAGCTGTTAGTGATATATCTAGGCCGTTAATCATGATGAGATTCACATGATATCTGGGCTTATTAGTAAACTCAAGTTCCTACACAAATGATGAGAAAAAGCCCTGCTATGTCCAGCATTTCCAGGCCTCCTTGCAATTTAAATTATTTATAGTCTGAATTACTATTTATATAATCAAAGATAAAAGTTTTTGCTTGCATGAATTTTTAACCTGGATGCACAAGGTTAAATCTTAAACACAAAAAATGGGTAGCCACTTTTGTAGTATGACTGATGGTTGCAAAAAAATTAATTAAAATATATATTATATGTGTATGTTACATATGTGAATGTAATCACACATATGTGTGTACACACATGAAATTCCTTCCTTTATCATCATTCCATAAGATCTTTTGACATGAGTGTATCATACCTAGGTCACAGTATTATGTTACCTGGGAATGATAACACGGTATCTAATATAGTAGACTCTCCTTTATATAGCATATTAACAGATATAACATTTTTGTTATGTGATACGTTAAAACCACATAGAGATAGTAACATGTTATCCAATACATTAAACTCATCTTTATAGTATTCTCTAAGATTAAAAAAATGTTTTCTCTGTAATGTTTTTTGTAATTGACTTCATTTTATAGATAAACAGAGGCTCAAAGACAGTAAATGGCTTCTTAATGATCCTGGAGCCAATAAATGTCAGGATTGTAATTTGAAACCAGCTCTCCTAATTCCAGGTCGAACATTCTTTCTGCTATATGAAGTGCCTCACCACCAGCACAGACTAAATTATCAAATGAATTATTACCCATTTTGACTGAGCGTAAAACAGATCCCTAAAGGAATGAGTCACAGGAAAAGTACATTTTGATATCAGAAATAGAGGAAGGAAAGTTTGAGAACATAGTATTCTCAGGCTCACTGGGACATCATAGTAAAAGGGACTTTGAGCAGGGTGGGACAAGAGAGATTTGACACCTGGGGATCATATGAGAGATAAGGGTTCAAAATGGGTGAAAGGACATGGAAAGGCAGGTAATGGGGAATTGAGGCAAATCACATTTCTTAATCCAATCTAGGGCTATCCCTAGTACCATAAGTCCATATAATTTTATACACATAGTCCATGGAATGCTAAAAATGATACAACCAGTCTTGTCTTCTATGACTTTTAGTATAAAGTCATCAAGTAAATAGCTAGGGGAAAATATAGGCTAATAGAATTATGAGAGGCAATAGGTAGAGAGCTAGTCTTGGAGTCAGGGAGATCTGTGTTCAAATCCTGCCCTTACACCCACTGGTGGTGTGTCCCTGGGCAAGTCACTTAGCATTTGAGTGCTCTAAAGCAAGTCTGTAAGACAAAAAGGTGCAGGAAAGGTGCTCACCTGCATTGGAAGGAGTTTCTATTTGATCAGACGCAGTTGGACACATTGCACATTGACCCCGACATTGTGATGTCATTTTGGTCTTCTTCAAGT
Organism: Pseudocheirus occidentalis; assembly: GCA_028646575.1. Classification (NCBI taxonomy): domain Eukaryota; kingdom Metazoa; phylum Chordata; class Mammalia; order Diprotodontia; family Pseudocheiridae; genus Pseudocheirus; species Pseudocheirus occidentalis. The sequence goes on along the minus strand of CM053598.1, from coordinate 57,598,974 downwards.
ACCAAGGATGACAACGAAGGCACTTCCAAACCTGGGAATTCCTTATATCCAATTCATTACAGGTCCATTCCCCTTCTCTAAATCAAACTATAAAACAAACCAAGAAGAAATATAACAATTTGATTCAGGAACATAAACACATGAACTTAACAACAACAATAATAATGTAAACAACAAAATACCCTATGTATATAATACTTAATGGTTTATAATTGCTCTGTAACAATCATATAAGTGACACAAATTACCATTATTTCCATTTTATGTATGGGAAGACTGAGGCTCAGAGTTGCTTTCCAATTGCCACCGTGTTAGTAGGCAATTGAAGTCAGGATACAAACTGGGATCTCAACTCCAAGTCAAGTGTCCTTTACATTATACTAAGATAAATAATAAAAATTGAATCACCACTTACTATAGACAGATCCTGTAGGGAACACTAGCAACCAAACACTTCCTTGTGGCAAATCATTACTCTTGTACAATGATGACTCGAGACACTTGGGATTCACCAAAATATGGTGAATGAGTATAATATTGGTCTGCTGTTCTTGCTCGATGAGAGAAGAAAAGGTCCATAACTCATGGACCCAAGATCATTTGCCATTGTATTTTCTAGAATGTATTTAAAGTCAGAATCAAACTGACTTTAGAGACCAACACATAACTCTTAAAAAACTAGACTCAAGTGTACAAATTAACATGCTCACTGGGAAGTCCTTGTCGTCAAATACTCTTTAAATTAATGGAGAGTTCCATTTAATCCAATAAAAGTCTATCCTGCTGTGAGCAATGCACTCAGAACAGCAGGCTTCAACAGGTAGAAATCTTGTTCAGTGGGGTTTGAAGTCTGAGTATATGCATTCTGCATTTATCCATATGTTCTTTATTTATTCAGTGAGTATTTTTAAATGCCTGCCACAGTAGGTACCAATGCCAAAACCAACCTTTCCAAAAAACCATAAGACTATAGATTACAAGAAGGAAATTGTCTACCTTTTCCCTGTAGTTTAGGAAAGGAGAATCTTATCTGCCAAACCATCATTTTGGACCATATTTCCTGAATTTCTGAGTAGGCATTTCCTTCAGTCTAACAAAGATAGAAAGTTATTACCAAAAATTGATATAAAATACAACCATCAAAGGTGATCCTGGGCAGCAGGACACAATGAAAGCATGTTGGATTTGGAATAAGAAGCCTCTCTGTTCCTCCTCTGTAAAATGAAAACAATCTGTCCCTTATGGTCCCTTCTAGTAAATGTGTGGCCACTACTGTTATCATCCTGGAAACACTGCTGGAGGGGGGAGGGGGAAGCCACTGAAGAATTTGAGAAAAATTAGCATTAATGGCAGAGACAAGTGAGAATTAAGTAGCAGATAAGGAAGGGGTTGTTATTACATGAATGCCCCAGAGCTTTTCAAGAGCCCACTGTTGGATCAGGTATCTGGGAAGGCAACAAGCTGAGCCCTTCCTGGGGCTCCACACACTTGAAAGAAAACAGCAATGACCACAACATGGCAAGGAGGAAGACAACGATGATGGCTAATGGCCACCATTTATAAGTATTTAAGGTTTGCAAAGCATTTAACTTATATTGACCCATCAGATCCTCCCAGTAAGACATTTGCAGACAAGCTAAATGAGGCTGAAAGAGTGTCTTTTATTAATTATCTTGCCCAGGGTCCTATAGCTAATAAATGGGACAGGATTCGTACCCCAATAGTATCATTTTGCTCTCCTGCCCAACACTCACACCCTCATCTCAGCTCCCTGTCCTTCTCCATATGCTAAAGCATATCAGATTTTACCAAATGCCCAGCACTTAGATGTCCCAGGTTACAAGTGGCTGGTAAGTCATTTTCAGTTGTGTTCAACTCTCCATGATCCCATTTGAGCTTTTCTTGGCAAAGATACTGTAGTGATTTGTCACTTCCTTCTCCAGCTTATTTAACAGATGAGGAAACTGAGGCAAACAGGATTGAGTGACTTGCTCAGGGTCACACAGCTAGTAAGTATGTGAGGCTGGATTTGAACTCAGAGAGATGATTCTTCCTAACTCCAGGCCCAGCACTCTGTACGCTATGGCACCACCTAGCTACTCTATCACCTTGCATATAGTAGGAACTTAATAAATGCTTGTGGCATTATATTACAGCAATCTTTTCCACAGAAAAATTCAGCTTCTAGGATGCTTGGCATAGATGTCAATAAATGTTTGCATCCAGAACTTACTAAGCTTTTTTTTTTAAACTTCAGCTCCCAAGAGAACTCTGGGATCAATATGAGAGCCTTCATAATAAAATAATAAAAATAAAACTCATGTTGATATAGTACCTCCCATCCATAAACTCAGTGAGGTAGATACGCAGAACAAATATTATTATCCCATTTTATATACAAGGAAATTGAAACTTTGAGAAATTCAGTGACTTTCCCAGGGTTACCCTGCCAGAAAGTGTCAGAATCTGAATTTGAACCTGGGTGTCCTGAGCCCAGGTCTAGTACTTTTCCATGTTGTCTCTTTAAGGATTTTTAAAATGATGGTAGTGGGGATAAACTAATCTTTTGTTAAAGCATGAAATCCAGAAACCTACCAACTGATCTAAAAAAATTAAATTGTCCTCCTTTAGTCTTTGACTTATTCTCAAGAAGATGGGGGGAGGGGCAGCTAGGTGGTACAGTGAGTAGAGCACTGGCCCTGGAGTCAGGAGGACCTGAGTTCAAATGTGACCTCAGACACTTCACACACACACACACACACACACACACACACACACACACACACACACCCCTAGCCATGTGACCTTGGGCAAGTCACTTAACCCCAACTGCCCTCCAAAAAGCAAAAAAAAAAAAAAAGATGGGAAGAAAATAGCTAACACACACACATACACGCAGAGTCATGTTTAATTTTGTAAAGCACTTTACATGTGTTTTCTCACTCTATCCTCATGCCCTATGAGGCAGGTGTCATTATTATACTCAGATTACTGATGAGCAGAATGAGACTGAGAAAGGTTAAGGGGCTTACCAAAGATTGTAGAACTAGTAAGATAATGAGATAGGATTCAAACTCAGATATTCCAGTCCAAATCATGCCTGCTGCCTGCATATTGACTTAGTTTTAAAATGTAATATCTATGTTTTCTTGTATTTTTATTATTCATTCTGTTATATTTTCCCCAATTATATTTTAATTTATTTATCATCAATAATTAATTAATTCATAATAATTAAATTATTTAATTTATACTTAATCCTAGGCCAATCCTAGTACAGGCAGTAAATTAATTTATTTTTTTCTTTTTAAAAATCTTAATAGTATTTTTTACCAATTACATATAAAGACAATTTTTCAACATTCATTTTCTTTAAAGATTTTTGAGTTCCTAATTTTTCTCCCTCCCTCCCCAACAGGACAAAGCAATCTGACATAAGTTATACATGTACAATCAAATAAAACATATTTCCACATTAGTCATGTTGTAAAACAAGAAACAAAGCAAAAGGGAAACAAAATGAAAAAACAAAAAACAAATGAAAATAGTATGCTTCAATCTACAGAGTCCATCAGTCATTTCTCTGGATAGACAGTTAGTTTTTTAAAAGTATCATGATACAGTGGAAAGATAATTTTTTTTTTGCTTTTTTGCTTTTTGGAGGGGGAAAAGCAGGGCAATTGGGGTTAAATGACTTGCCCAAGGTCACACAGCTAGTTTTGTGTTAAGTGTCTGAGGCCAGATTTTGAACTCAAGTCTTCCTGACTACAGGGCCAGTGCTCCATTCACTGCACCACCTAGCCACCCCTGAAAAGAGAACTTTTAAACCCAATACTCAGGATAGGATAATTGAGATAATATATGAAATGCAAACCTTAAAGTGCATGCTAATTATTACTGTAGCGTTTTGCAGAGAGTAGACATCTATTGCTTTTTTAAATGAGTTGAATTAAGTTTGGAGTCAAGAAGACCTGAGACTGAAACTTGGTTATTTATCTTTGAACAAGTCATTTTCAAAAATCTTTCTTGGGCCTCAGTTTGTCCCTCTCTAAAGTGGGAAGATCGGACTACATGATCACAAACACCCCTTCCAAGTTTAAGTCCTGTGATCCTATTCTAGCTGCCTCACACTGGCTCCTTACTCCAACCCAACAGGTTTAAACCAAAGCAATGTGTTTCATCCAGATGTTAGAGCTATCATTAGTCAGATGGAATATCCTTAGTTTTCCCTCTAAAGGTTTTCCTGATAGTTGTAGGACAATTTTAAGCTATGAAAGCTTAAAGTTATTTATATTTAACAGCCATTAAAGCTCCTAATTAATGTGAGTTATTTTATGCTTCTTTTTAAGCTATTAAAGCTTAAAACTGCCCTAAGACTTTTGGGACACTTCGTATTGGTCAGTGTCATCACAAAGAGAGTGTGATTGCTTAGGATCACACTGAATATCCTTTGTGCTTTGGGCCAAAGGGAGAGAGTAGAGCCAAATGCATATATGTAGATCCATATCAGCAAAAGATTAGTGAAGACTCAACCATCATTTCACTCTCCGGGACCCATTCTCTCCACAAAATAGGTTCATAGTAAATGTTATGGGCCTTATTTTATACCTGGAGCAATGCAAAAGCTGCATATTTGTCCAAAGCAACACAGCATACAACACAGAAAACAGAATGGTTAAACGGAAGTTCATTGTTTCTGTTCACCTACCAAAACTTGGGACAATATCCCCACAGAAGGGGGAGTGCTCCTGAATGCTTTCATCAATTAAGTCAATAAATTCTGCTCGTTTGACTTATTTAATATAGTCAGATTTCCATCCCTGCCCTCACTTCTTAGGACACCTATTAATACTGTTACTTCTCCAGCTTCTTTCCCAGAGAAAACTAATTGCAAATGATATTTATTATAACTTGTATTTTTTAATGGATCCTCAAATATTTACCATCTAGGAGTTTCCTTATCCAGTCTTCAGTTTCTTGGCAGACAGAAAACAAGCTACATGCCTTCTTCAAAGCTTGACCTTGAAACTTAGCCAATATAGACAGATTATTTTTTAAATGTAGAATTATACAGTGTTTTTGACATCCATAAACCCCTTTGCCAACCTAATTAGAAAGCTTCTTAATGAAATGTTGATATCTGGCTATCTCTGCACCTGGTACCAACAGGGAATACTGGATATCACCTTGAACTTGCTATGCTGTTCACTGGCCTTGCTTTCAGAATTCCAGCTGGTCTGTATCCAAGGGGAATGGAAATTACTTGAAAGATTCACAAAAAAAAATCTCATTCTGAAGAATGGGAAATTTAGCCAAGAAAAAAGGTCTCTTTTTTAACTCCTCTAATACAGTGATGAGAGTTCCTACCTATTTAGCCACACTTACCTCAATAGAGACCAGAACTAGAACTCATTAACTCACAGGAACGCCTTACTTTACACAATCAATACTTTCTATACCTAGTACTGGTGCCTTCCTCCACAATGGACCCAGATGCAGATTATGGCTTTCCATACTTTAGTAAATGTTTTCTTTGAGTTCCTGTGGCCAATTTCCCAGTGTCAGACACCTTCAAACTTAAACAAGGTAGCAGACAATTATAGAGAATCCTGCATTCCAAAGAAGCTTGAACTTAACTTTGTAGCCATTAGAGAGTCAGCCCACAAAGGAGTGATAGGACCATCACTGCCCTTTGTAGCAATGCCCAGAGATGGCTTCCAGAGTGGCAAGAGTCTACCCAGTCCTGGGGAGCAACTCTCCATGTTGTCCAGTAAGGAGGGCCAACCAAATTATGCCTCCTCCATAAAGCTTTTTTTTTCCTGATCTTAAAACAGAAATGACTTTTTTATTTGGAAAGAACTTTAGAAATGATCTAACCCAACTTGTTAATTTAATAGTTGTGAAAACCATAGCCCAAAGAGATGAAATTACTTTCCCATAGTCATGCAAGTCCATGTTTCCTTAAGGACCTTTGTAATTCCTTCCTCTCCCCATTCCAAGAATAGATATGTGCACATGGAAACAAAATTCTAATACCCTAAAGCAGTGGTTCTCAACCTTTCTAATGCTGCGACCCTTTAACACAGTTCCTCATGTTGTGGCAACCCCCAACCATTAAATTATTTTCATTGCTACTTCATAACTGTAATTTTGCTACTGTTATGAATCTATCTATGCAAGATGTATTTTCATTGTTACAAACTGAACATAACCCACAGGTTGAGAATTGCTGCCCTAAAGGAACCTGTACCCCTTTCTTGTTATTGTTCAGTCATGTCCAACACTTCATGAACCCATTTAGGATTTTTCCAGACAAACATACTGGAGTGATCTGCCATTTCCTTCTCCAGCTCATTTTACAGATGAGGAAACTGAGACAAACAGGGTTAAATGACGCGTCTAGGATTACACAGCTAGCAAGTGTATGAGGCTAGATTTGAACTCAGGTTTTCCTGACCCCAGGCCCAGTGGTCTACCACCTAGCTGTCCCATTCCTTCCTTTTGCAGATAAGGAAACGGAAGCTCAGAGAGACTGTGACTTGTCTAAGGTCACACAGTGAGTTAGTGATAGAGCCAGGGCTAGAACTCAAATCTCTTCATTCTTTGTCCAATGTATTTTTTCCCTTTCAAAACCAGTCTTCTTACCTATAAAAAAATTCTCTTATTTCTTTTGTAAATGTGAACTTAATCATCAAAAACCACAAGCATTTCAATATACAAACAAGAAAGAGGTTTGTAAAAGAAGTCACATAATTTTTTTAATGCATATTTAACTACAGAGAAATAAAACTGCATTTGTGTCTTCTGTACTTTTTCATTTTCTTTCATGCATTAAAAAAATGAAGCATTTTATTGCTGCTCTTTTGGGGGTATATTGACCACTACCCCCTAACCTAAGTATTTTGAACAACTTGTAGGGTCTAGGTATTAAGGCTCTAAAACTGTGTCTGAGCATAAATAAGGGAAGGAGGGAGCATGACACTGTGGAATGAGTGTTAGATCTGGAGTCAGGCACCAGATTCGAATCCCAGTTCTGTTGATTAACACCAATCTGACCACTTCACCAAACCTGGCTTCAGCTTTGGCATCAATAAAATGTGGGGTATTGGACTGGAAAATTTCCAAGGCACTTCAGGTTCTAATATCACTATTCTACAATATACTTTAAAAGAACCAGAATGTATAGCAGAGTCAGGGATTTAGTCCTAAGAAAAGTTGCATGACTTTTCCCTTTCTCCAGGACCCAACATTGGTGGGCATCCCTGTCTTCTTGTCTGGGAACGAAACTTCTCTTCTTTTCCCTCTGTGGTCCTGGTGATCAAAGGGCACTATTTATGTTTCTCTAGATAGGTTGGATTATAAAATTCTTAGAAAAGCTTAAAGTCCAGCAAAGGACGTGGGAAAAGAAATGATATTTAATTGCTATAAAGAGAGTGAATTTCTATCAATACCCAGAAAAACTTTTTTCAGTCCACATCTCAGTCTGAGAAGATGGAAATAACTCCATTAATTGGATCTTGCACCATTCCTTTGTTACAAATATCCCAAAGGGGTTTACTTTTGTGGGTTAATACCTCCTTTACAGCAGAGGTGTCAAAATCAGATGGAAACAGGGTCACTAATATTTATATAAAGATTCTTGCTGACCCCATATTGACTTATTTCTTAAATGCTAACTATGTTTTATTCTAGTTTTATTTATATTTATATTTATTTTGTTTGTTATTTATATTGTTAAATATTTTTATTGTTTATTTATATTGTTAAATATTTCCCGATTGCATTTTGACCTGGTTCAGACCACATTCAGGGGTGTTGTGGGAGGTCACTTTGTTTGACAGCTCTGCTTTACAAGACCATAGCTAATCAAGGACACAAGGAAGTAGAAAGAACCGAGGAGTCTGAGTTCAAATCTTGCCTGAAACATTCACTAGAAATGTGACCATGATCATTTCACTTAAATTTTCTGAGCATCGATTTTCTCATTTATGAAATGATAATTACACTTTTACTACCTGCCTCACAGAGTTGAAGAAAATTCTTTGTGCTCTCTCGCTCTCTCCCTCTCTCTCTCTCCCTCTCTCCCTCTCTCTCTCTCTCTCTCTCTCTCTCTCTCTCTCTCTGTCTCTCTCTCTCTCTCTCTCTCTCTCTCTCTTTCTCTTTCTCTCTAAAGTGGGTAACATGATGCAGTGAGAACACAAAACAAACCTTGAACTTGTGATCCCAATTGGGTCACCATTTCCTAATCATTTCTTTGGGCTTCCTTTCTGGGATCCAATTTCTTCATCTGTAAAAATAAGAATGTTAGACCAAAGGACTTCTAAAGCCCTTACAGCTCCGGCGTTCTGGCATTTTGAGGCCATTAAAGATGAATCAGTTAGATCAGTTCTGTGGTTCTCTGTACTGGCACCAAGAGGACTGGAAATCTTAAACCAATCTTGGGGAACTCATATGTAGTGATGGAGACATAGTGCTAGCCACAGCCAGGTGTGGACCTGAGGGAGAAACTGGAGTACAGCAAGGATTCTCCCAGGAAAAACTATAGGGCATTTGAACTCAAGAAGTCAACCTCTATTCTGTCATTTTTCTATAACTTCCTAATTAAGAATGAAGGTCAGCCAGAAGCTGCTGAGCTCCCCACAGAGGATGCCACAAATCACTTGGTTTCCTTTGTTTTCTTAGTACTAGGATGAGCAGGACATTCTTAGTCATCACTCCTTATTTCTTTAAACTAAGGATGGATTCTTTTTACTTTTCCAGAGGCAGGGCAGAGTCCCACAGACAGGTGCCCAGGTGTTTGGTGATGAAATCTAGGGGATTAAATGTGAGACATAATCAGAGTTCAAAAGAACAGCAAGTATGGAACAGGTGACAGAGAGACCAATATAATTCTGTCATTTTTCATGATTACTTCCAACTTATACTATCCATAGCTTGTTTGTACATAGTTGTTTGCCTGATGTCATCTCCATTTGACTTCAAACTCCTTGAGGGTAAGGACTATCTTTTGCCTGTCTTTGTAGCCCTAGCATGTAGCACAGAGCCTGGTGTGTAGTAGGTACTTAATAATACTTATCAACTGTATGTATGTTCAATAAGAGACACTAGGAAGAGAAAGGGGCAGCACTCTATCCACAATGGATAAAGTGCCTGGTCTGAAGTCAGGAAGACCCATCTGCATGAGTTCAAATCTGACCTCAGACACTTACTAGCTATATAACCCTGAACAAGTAATTTAATCCTTATTTAATTTGCCTCAGTTTCTTCATCTGTAAAATGAGCTGGAGAAAGAAATGGAGAAAGAAATGGCCACTTTAGTATCTTTGCCAAGAAAACCCCAAATGGGGTCATGAAGAGTTGGACATGTCTGAAAAATGATTGAACAAAAAAGGAAGAAGAGTGACAGGAAAAAATTTCCTAGGAAATTCAGAATTGTGGAGTCATTGAAAGTCCAAGCTCAAAAGAATCTTAAAGATCAGCTATTCTATCACCCTAATTTTATATATGAAATAACTGAAGCCCAAAGAGAGAGATCCCTGGTCACATAGCTAATAAGTGGCTGATATGAGAAGGGCAGGACTTCTCATCCAGAGGTCCTCTTAGTCACTGGGAAGACTAGTGCTATTTATGCAAAGGTAGAAATCAGTGAAATTTAAAAATACTATGAAACTCAAGAAGCATGCTGGGAAATTTCCCATAATGCTAGATGATAAGGCTAAGTTTATGGGGACAGTAAGTCAATAATGTTTTCTTTCCTACTAAAGAAAGTGCAAAAAATATAGTCTAGGTGGTGCAGTGAATAGAGCACCGGCCCTGGAGTCAGGAATACCTGAGTTCAAATCTGGCCTCAGACACCTAACACAAAAAACTAGCCGTGTGACCTTGGGCAAGTCACTTAACCCCAACTGCCCTCCAAAAAGCAAATATATATATAGTCTATCCTACAGGCAAAGGCTAAATAGTCTTCTGGCATTGTTCCATTTCATCCCAATTCCCTTAGTGAAAACCATTTATGAGCAAACAAAGAATAATTCTAGATTCTTCCTTCTGTTCCCAGGGGCATGTTTATGCAAACATGGTGCTCCTTAGCTGTATTATATAATCTTGCTCTGAGACAATGAGGATGATAAAGGGTATGGAGGTGGGGGTGGGAGAATTCTTGAAATCATTGGATAACCAGACAGGAATCAAAATAGGAAAAGATGACTCACAATGGCGGACTGGTGTAAGGCACCAACTCAGAACAAAGAGATTGATGAGGTTCTTTCATTACTGATCTTAGCTATGTTTCAACAAATGAAAAAAGTGTGTGGAGGAGTTGGAGAAGAGGGAAAGCAAGGCAGGGGATTAACTGCCCAGATAACTAGTGGGAAAAAAATCACCCGCTACAAGATGCTAGGCAAATTCTACTGTTGGGCTATGGATACCTTGGTGTTTCTGTTGCCAGGAGCTTCCTCAGGAGATAAAAGACTCCTCCACCCTTGAGGTCTTCAAGCAAAGACGAAGGGCCAACTGGTTAGGAATGTTGTTGAGGGGATTGCCAGTCAAAATACAGGTTGGACTAGATGGTGTCTGGATAGGGTATTCCAGAGTGTTCCAAGCTCAACACTGAACTAAGAACAAACACTAAATATTTGTGCAAACTTCTCCCAACTCTGATACTCTGTGAGATTTGTGCCTCAGGCAGAGACTGAACTAGATTTCAGAGGTCTTTTTCAATTCTAGGATTTGATTATTTAGTACTAATATTGTGTTATATTATTATTTGTTTATGTGCATGTCTTACTTTTCCAATTCAATATATTATGCCTGTGCATCTCTCTCTTTCTCTCTCTCTCTCTCTCTCTTCCTCCGTGTGTTGTGTAAGAGTATTGTAGAGGCGTTGTAGAGGGACAGCTAAGCTTGGAGTTAGGAAGGTCGGGGTTCAAATCCCACCTCTGACACACACTACCTCTGTGACCCCAGATAAATTGCTAACCTGTCCTGTCCTCCAAGTAGGTCTCTAGGACTCTAAGATTCATGAAGAGTGGCTACCAGCATTATTAGCTTAGTGAGTTTTCTCACCTGTGATTTCCCTACACCAATTAAATCAAAAGTCAAGTCCCTATTCCTATCTATATGCAAATACAAATGCATTTATACATGTGTCTGTGTCATGCATATTTGTGCTTGTGGATCTTTGGATGACCCATTCCCTTGATGATTCCTGAATCCTTTTCTTTGAAGCCCTTCCTTTGGTATGTGTTTCAGTCTGGTCACACCTGCCATGGGTCTTTCCACTGCTTTCTGTGTGATTCTCATTTTCCTTCCTTTAAAGGCTGTACTCCATTGCTTATAGTCGTAAAAAGTTGGTAGAATATTGGTTTTTAAGAGAGTGGCTTTATTTGTGATTCCCTGAAGGACTTCTCACCTGCCATTCATCTCCTGTTTAATTTTGGGTCAAACTCATGGTCCATTTGCACTATCATGTGTCAGCTAATCAATTAGTCTTTAAGGCCTTACTCCTCTCCAGGCACTAAGCTAAGCCTTAAGATTCAGAGAAAGAGAAAAAACTGTCCCCTTCCTCAAGGAACTGACATCCTTCTGATGGCAGGGGAGACAACATGCAAATGACTATGGCCATACAAGAGATATAGGGCCCCTGAGAAGCAATCTCTGAGGGACGGCGTTGCATTAAGGGAGACTGGAAAAGGCTCCTTGCAGAAGGTGGGATTTTAGTTGACACTTGAAGAAAGCCAGAAAGTGAAGAGAACAAAGTGGGTTCCATTCTGGGGGACAGCTCATTGTTCATCCTTCATTCTCAAAGAGGATCCAGGATATCATGAGGGCAATGTTTGACTTGTGTATAAATTGGATACCAGTGGGCCAGACCTGCACAAAGTCAACAGCCATAACCTCTCCTCCAGAGTCACCAAAGTCCAGGAGCAAGACAAAGGTCAAGATGATTGTCTATAACCCAGTATGCCAGGGGACAGCTAATGTATGGGGGGGGGGGGTAAAGATGAAGGATAAATAAGATGACAGGGGTAGCAGCATTATAGCTAGCATTTGTAGAAGACTTTAAAGTTTACAAAGTCCATAATATGTGTTACTTCATTTGATCCTCCCAAATTATTATCACCATTGAAGAGTGGAGGAAACTGAGGCAGACAGAGGTTAAATGACTTGCCCAGGGTCATACAACAAGTAAAAGACTGAGGCTGAACTTGAGCTCCTTCCTTCCTGACTCCCAACCCAGTTTTCTGCTCACTATGCTACCCAGTTACCTCATCATAGACAGTTGGCCAGCCTGCTGATAAAAATAAAGACATGACTGCTAATAACAACAACAATGATGGAATTTATGTAGGGCTTTAAGATTTGTAAAGCACTTTCCATGTTTTCTCATTTGATCCTCAGAACAACCCTGTGAGGGAGGCTGTATTTTACTTCCGCCATTTTGTAAATGAAGTAGCTGTGGTGCAGCACAGTTAAGACAGATTCTAACCCATCACTTCCTATACTAGGGCCTCTAGGTCCTCCTCCTGTTCTGTAGATGTCTTGATAGCCATTAAGGAGAAAGTCATTCATGAAGTGCTATACATAGCACTATGTTAGAATAAATTAGAATAAATGTGTGGAGATTATGAGGCCCGGCAATCCCGAGGCTTCTACTCAACTCCTTTTCTCCCATTCTTGTTTAGCACAGTGCCTGGCATGTAGTAGGTACTCAGTCACTGTTTACCCACTATTGCTTTGTGGTAGTATTGACTCTTTCAAATGTCTTACAGGCATCTTATGGATGAGATCAGTCTTATCACAGGGTCTTCATGGAGGATTTTCATAGAATTTAGGGGTGGAAGGGACTGACCAACCCTCCCAAGTTCCAGACGAAGAAACTGGGTTCCAAGGAAATGAAACAATTTTCTGACCGAGGAATTTTGGAGCTGGGGTAGTGTGGTAGCCCTGACTCATCATTGCACTTGTGTCAGGAGCTTCTGGCAAAGAAACTGCCTTTACCAATGCAGATCAACAATTAATTGTTCTGTAACTTTTGATCTTAGGTTACAGAAGTAGTGGTGAGTAGGAAAGTTGGGATTTTAACAGTCTTTCTGTCTCTTTGTCCAACGTCTGTTTGTGATGCCTCCCCAGTAGGTTGTGGGAGGTCAATGAGTAATGACCAGCTGCTGCAGCTGACCACTAACAGTTGGTGGTTGGCAAGTAAACCAGAAGCTAGGAAAGGCCGGAGTGCCAAGACCCAAAGACCTTGCTGAAGTCGGAGCCAGAACTCTGTCAAACCAAAAAGGCACACCAAGAGCTGGAAATGGCATCAGTCCTAAGAGCAGAGAAGAAGACAGCGATAGAGACTAATGAGAGAAAGAATCAGGGACAATGATGAAAAAAGGGCCTTCAGAAGTGTTCCTGTTCAATCAACCAGAAGATGTGAGGAATTAAAACTGACCCTTGAACCCTGGTGTCTGCCTCTGTGCTAGCAGGTCACTAGGCACTTTCTCTCCCATTTAAGAAGCATAAAAAAGTACCTTTCTGAGAGACATCAAGCCATTTCACTACAAACTAGGAGACAAGCAGAGCTACTGAGTGGATACTTTTATCTACATAATAATAATAATGGCATAGTGGATAGGATACAGGACTTGGGGCCAAGGAGATGAATTCCAGTCCTTCCTCAGACCTTTGCTAGCTGTGTGACTATCTGCAAATCACGAAACCTTTCTTAGTGTCATTATGCTCATCTGTAAAAATGGGGGTGATATTTATAGCCCCTGTTACAGGGTTGTTTCAGAGCTCAGATGAGATGATATGCCTAATGTGTCCAGCAAACTTTGAAGTGCTAAATAAATATTCTTTTTTGGGGGGGAGGGCAATTGTGGTTAAGTGACTTGCCCAAGGCCACACAGCTAGTTTTTGTGTTGAAGTCGGATTTGAACTCAGGTCCTCCTAACTCCAGGGCCAGTGCTCTACTCACTGCACCACCTAGCTGCCCTAAATAAATATTCTTGATGACGATCATAAAGAGTTTTCTGCATAAGAGGATTGTCATGTAGGCTCCCCAGTACAGAGTTCAAATGTAGAAAAGAGTGTCCCTGGATAGGCAGATCCTCCAGATTTTTGAATCTGCAGTTGACAACAGGCCATGGCATCTAGCCTTGATCTAGCCTGGCATCTAGCCTTGCAAGTTGACTGAGCTTCCTTAGAGGGATTCACAACCTCTCAAAGGAGTTTAGCCTCACAGGAAGGAGAAGGGAAGGCGGGGAGGGAATAGACATGCATGGTTCACCCACCAGAAACTGTGCTAAGCGCTTTCTAAATGTTACCTCCTCAGATTCTCACAACAGACCTGGAAGATAAGTGCTGTTATTATCTTCATTTTACAAGTGAGGAAACTTAGGCAGACAAAAGTTAGGTGACTTGCCCAGGGTCACACAATTAATAAGTGTCTGAGACCAAATCTGAACCCCTGCTCCCTATCCACTGCACCACCTAGCTGCCCCCACTAAAAGGTTATCGACCTTTAAGGATTCACTCAAATGTCACCTTTATCTCTTTCAATAATCCCTTTCTGCTTCTTCCTTTAAGTAACCCTCCATCCTTACTCTTGGGCCTGGTGGAGAAGTGAATTTTTGTCTCTCCCATGCAATTAACATCCCCTGTAGTCATTTGGGACCCTAGTTATTTATTTGTATCTTGGCTCCCCCTAATTAATGTGAGAAAGCCCTGTGTCCTGTATGACGTTGACATGTCCCCCAGTAGTTTAATATAATGCTTTATTCATAACAGACACTTCGAAGGTGTTTATTGACATTGAAAAAGACAGCAAGTTCACTTAAAGGCTGCCCTGCAGTAAGTACAGAGTAGAAGGTTGGAGGCCAGAGGAGACAGACCAGCAATGTCTCTGGGTTTCAGGTTGGCATCACTTGGGTATGGAGCTGTGGGAACAGATTGCAAGAAGCAGTGTGCCATAATGGTATCAGAAGGGATCCGGGTTTCAGTCCTGCTTCCAACTAATTAGTCAGAGGACCTGGAGCAAGGTCCTCAGCCTCCAACTTCCTTTTTCCTGTAAGTAAAATGGGGATGAGAATATCTGTGACACCAACTTCTCCCAGTTCCTATGAGGATTAGAAAAGATAAGAAATAGAAAATGAATCACAAAAAATAACATGATTAAATGTTCATTTTGTGATTCATTTCAGAGGAAAATTCTTTGTACGAGAAAGAAAAACTCCAGTTATAAAAGGAAATGGTTTTTTATTGAGTTTTCAGAAAACCCTGCTGTCTTTAACACACACACACACACACACACGCACACACACACCCTGCATGGGAGAAAACAAAAACCAGAACTCATCTTGATTATATCTAATCCTTGGATTAGACTGTCATGTGACACAGGGAACCTAATATTTTAAGTGATTAGAAAATTACCAGTTTCTTAGAAAGGACACCTTGGAAGTGTACAAGAACTGGAAAAGGCAATCAGGCATGGTGAAAGAGGGGTGGTGTAGGGGGAGAGAGACAGAGACAGAGACAGAGAGAGAAACAGAGAGACAGAGAGACAGAGACAGAGAGAGACAGAGACAGACAGAGAGACAGAGACAGACAGAGACAGAGAGGGGGAAGGAGGGAGGGAGGGAGAAAAAAGAAAGGGAGAGACAGAGAGACAGAGACAGACAGACAGAAAAGGAGAGGGAGAAAGAGACAGAGAAGGGGGGAGACAGAGAGAGAGGGAGACAGAGAGACAGACAGAGAAAGACAGAGAGACAGAGAGAGGAGAGACAGAGAGACAGAGAGGAGAGAGAGACAGAGAGAGGAGACAGAGACAGAGAAGAGACAGAGAGGGAGATCTGTGGTTTGTCTTCACCCCAAATGATTGCCCAGAAAGGTCAGCCTTTCAAGCTCCTCATTTTCCTGCAATGTCACATCAAGATTTTGATCAGTGAGAGGATGTAGGCCCAGTGGCTCTGGCCTCATGCTGTGGTCCCTTTTTAAAGTTTTATTGAATCCTTTTGTTGTCTCCCTCAGTTACCTCCCTCTATGTGCATGTCCTTTTCCCTCCCGCCCCCTTGGCCTGTAACAAAGGCAAACAGTTAAGTAAAACTAATTGACATGGCTATGGCGACTGACAACATATGCAACATTCCACAACAACCATCACCCTTCACTTCTCCAATGCAAAGAGACAAATGCATTTTCAGAGTGGTCACAGAGACAAAGCCAGCTCAGTTGATGGATCAATAACAATAGCCAGCACTTTAGGGTTTGCAAAGCATTTTAGAGATGCTATTTCAATGAATCCTCACAATCAGCCCATAAGGGAAATGCTACTAATTTCTTTTTTTTTATGGATAAGCAAACTGAGGCCAGCAGAAGTTACACAGGGTCACACAGTTTTTGTGCTGTTCAGTTACTTTGCGGTTGTATACAACTCTTTGTGACCCCATCTGAGGGTTTTGTTGGCAGAGACACTGGAGTGGTTTGCCATTTCCTTCTCCAGTTCATTTTACAGATGAGAAAACTGAGGCAAACTGGGTTAGGTGACTTTCCCAGGGTCACACAGTTGAGTAAGTATCTGAGGGCAGACTTGAACTTAGGTCTTCCTTACTCCAGGTATAGCTCTCTCTCTATCCACTGTGCCACCTAGCCAGTTATTAATACATTATTAATTTATATTTAGACTAATAAATGCTTATAGCATCTGTTAATAGCCTATATGTCAGGCACCACGGCACTGTGGTATACCAATGCAGTTCAGTACTGTATGTGAAACTCAGAAAGATGCCTAAAGTCTAAAGGGGTCTAGTGACTTTCCCAGAGTCACACCACCACTATGTAGCAGAGGTAGACCTTGAACCCAGGTGTCCCTGGCTCTAATGCTAGCTGTCTGTAATCCCCCCAACAGCCCGACGCCCACCCCATCGCCACCCTTCTATCATATCAAGCAATATTAGGAAGACCACTTAAATTACAGAAACCCACATATGTTAATAGATATGAAATAGATTTGCACAGAACTATGGAGATATAGGAGATTATAATAACAATTGTCATTTTTAAGTTTGAAAATATATATTATAAACATTTAATACAGATAAGATATAGTATTATCATATATCTATGTGCGTATATATGTGTGTATATATGTGTATATGCATGTGTGTATAGATATGTGTGTATAGATATGTGTGTATATGTGGTATATATGTGTGTATGTATGTGTGTATGTGTGTATATGTGTATATGTGTGTTTATATATGTGTGTATATGCATGTGTGTATATGTGTGTATAGATATGTGTGTATACATGTGTGTATGTGTGTGTATATGTGTGTGTGTGTATACATATATATGTATATAAAATCAGCTGAGTCTAGGCTCTGGAACCAACTCTGCTCTGTCAGATGTAACCTGCATGACCCAGAAGGAGCCATTTAACTTCTCTAGGCTTCTGTTCCCTCACTGGACTAAATTCCTTGAAGATTTCTTTCAGTTCTAAGGATGCTGCGAGTCTCACCATTAGGAGGGATTTATTTTTTTTAATTATCATTCCTATTTTACAAATGAAGAAACTTAAGTTTGGAAACTTAAATGTGTTTCATGGTTACAGAGCTAGAAAGGGTCAAAGGCGGGCCTAGAAGCAAGCTCTTCATCCACCTGAGCCCTGCTTACAAAACAGATGCGCGGTCCCTCTGCACACCAAGTGTAGGTGTGTGTTGTGTTTCTCACAGACAGAGAGGATCATGACAGTAACAGGATCATGACAGTAGGAAAAGTCAAGAAAAATGAGGGGATTTATTCTGAGTGGAGCTCAGACCACCCCAGAGCCAGGCTGTGAATAAACACAGATCTGGCTGGAGAAAGAGGCAATCATTTATTTATGTATTTATTTTTGCTCAGCGCCTTCCTTATGGGGCCACCAGGTGGCAGCAGCACGCAGTCACTCTACAGATGTATTCCTTATTGCTACTGTTACCATTGTTGTCACATTGACTGTTAGGTGGGATACACTGTTCCTGGTCTGCTGTCCTGTGATCTTTTAGCACCTGACGTCCCACCTAAGACCCAGCAAAGCAGCCTTTTCTTTAAGACTTCTTAAAGAAGCCCCCTCCCCAGCTGTCATTGTATTAGACTTAGAGGGTCCTGGAGCCAGAAGGGGCTTCAGAGGCCATCTAGACCAGGGTAGGGAACCTACCACGTCCTTGGGTATGGCCTTTTGACCAAGTCCAGGTTTCACAGAACAAATGCTTTTACTAAGGGTATTTGTTCTGTGAAGTTTGGGTGTAATCAAAGGGCCACACTAGATTCTAGACCAGTGCGTTCATTGCACAGATGAGGAAACAAGGCCAGAAAGGTTAAGTGACTTCCTCACATACAAGGTACTTTCATAACACTAGGAGCCAGTGTTAGGATCTAAATCTAGGTGCCATGACACCAGAGCCAGTCAGCCAACCAAATATTTCTTAAGTCAATCAGTCCATTTATAAAGTACTTTGCACCTGCCTAGCGGTGTGCTAAGAGGTGAGTATGCCTAGAAAGCCAAAAAACAGTCTCTGCTCTCCATGAGTGGGATGGGTCAGACGTGCAAATAACTACATACAGACAAGCCATACTGAGGATAAAGTAGACAGTTAACAACGAGAAGACACTGGAGTTACGGAGGATTGGAAAGACTTCTTGTAGAAGATAGGATTTCAGCCGGGACTTGTGGGAAGCCAGGGAAGCTGGGAGGCAGAGACCAGAAGGCAGAGCATTCAAGGCTCGGGGAACAGCCAGAGAAAATGTCCAGGGCTGAGAAATGAAGGTTCTTGTTCAAGGAACAACATGGAGGCTGATGTCCCTGGATCAGTGACTACCTGGTGGGGCAGTGGAGGGGGTTAGAGTAAGGTGGAAGAAGAATGATGTAAAGGTTTTTGTCATGGTTTGGGGGGGGGGGGGTCGGGGGAGTGTTATGAAGGGTTCAGACACCAGAGAATTCTATATTTGACCTTAGTGGTGATAAGGAGTCACTGGAGTGTAATGAATGAGGTGGGGAATGACACGGTTAGGAAGATCACTGTGACAGCTGAATGGAGGGTAGATTGGAGTGGGGAGAGACTCGAGGCAGGTAGACATGGCTCAGGCTACTGCAAAAGCTGGTTGTCTTGCCCTTGTACTGTGCTTTCTCAGAGGCAGTGTGGTATGTGATAGGGGCAGGGAGTGCTGGCTCTCCAGGATTCAAATCTTGACTTTAATGTGGATTTGGGCAAATCACTTTCCCCTTTAAACAAATTATTCTGACAATCCCTTTGCTACTTCCTGGCTGTGTGACCTTGAACAAATGATTTCATCTCCCTAGGCCCTAGTTTCTTCATCTGTAAAATGGGGAAGGAAGGTGGATTTAATGGCCTCTGAGGTACCTTTCAACTCCCAGCTTATGATCCTAGGAGTTCTCAGCCCATTCTATTCATTTGCAATAATACTTTAAAATGAGGCAAAGACATTTCCAACAGTTCTGGACAGGTTAGGCAGCCAACAGCTACAGGACACAGTGTGTGTTTAATTGTATATGTGTATGTGTTTGGGGGAGGGGGCGGTGTGTGACAGTAGAGGAGAGGTGCATTTGGCTTTAATAGGGAGAAGAAGACTCATCTTCCTGAGTTCAAATCAGGCCTCAAAGACTTCCTGGCTGTGTGACCCTGCACAAGTCACTTAACCCTGTTTGCCCCAGTTTCCTCATCTGGAAAATAAGCCAGAGAAGGAAATGGTCAGCCTTCCAGCATCTTTGCCAAGAAAACCCCAAATGGTGGTCACAGACCCCACTAAACAGCAACAATAAAATTGCTTGACGCTTTGTAGAATAATAAAAGGAGGGCCTGGTGGGCGAGGTGACTTATCTAAGACAACAACTGTTCAGAGGCAGAGCCAGGACTGAACAGTAACTTCTCTTGGCTCCCTTTTCTACTTCCCACTCACCACACTCAAAATTATTTCGATGAAAAGGAACCTTTCAGGGCAGCTAGCTGGCGCAGTGAATAGAGCACCAGCCCTGGAGTCAGGAGTACCTGAGTTCAAATCCAGCCTCAGACACTTAACACAAAACTAGCCGTGTGACCTTGGGCAAGTCACTTAATCCCAATTGCCCTACCTTCCCCCCTCCAAAAAACAAACAAAAAAAAGGAAGCGACATTATATATGTCAACACCTTTATAATAATCATAACTAACATTTATAGAGTATTTACTATGTACTAGGCAAAGTGCTTTACAACAATCTTGTTTGATCCTTACAACAACCATGGGAGGAAGGTGCTATTATTGTACCCATTTTATAGATGAGGAGAAGAGACAGAGGTCACGTCCTTGCCTAGAGTCACATGGCCAGTAAATTTCCAAGGTAAGCCTTAAACTCGGGTCTTTCTGGCTCCAGACCCAGCCCTCTCCCCGGTGCTGCCTAGATGCCTGGTTAGGGAGTAGAAGAACCAGGGTGAGGATAATGACCGACATTTCCATAGCATCTAGTAAAATGCTTTGCACAAGCTCTCATCTGCACTTCTCAATACCCGTGTAAGACGAGTCTTCTTATAATGTTATTATATAGAAAAAGAAACTAAGGCTTGGGCCTCAAGAGATTTAATGTCAAAAGTGGAATTTGAACCCAAGCCTCTTGACTTTTCTCTTTCTGCCACACCGTCTCTCTAGAGGCCCAGAGGCCTGGTTCTAAGAGAAGCGTTTCATTCAAGCTTAGAAAGCAATTTGCTCCACTGAAAAACCATTATCATTCTAGCCTGCAAACAGATTTATAAGACATCTCCTTTGAATTCCCTTCAGCCTCCTCATCAAAAGGCCTGTACTAAGCACCTGTCTTTGCACAGCTCCAGGCTAAGGGCTCCTCTGCCCTCTAAAGGCTTAAGCATGAAGTAGACAGTAATCTCTAACCTTTTCAGTTCCCCGGCCTCTGTGTGAGGGAGGTGGGGCCCAGGGAGATTATCCTGGGAATCAACCGAGCTAAGGTTCCTGTTTGTCTAACTATCGGAGCAAAGAGCTTACTTTATTCATCAAGCTTTATTCATCCTAGAAACAATCATTTGGGGTTAGATTAATGTTGAAAGGAACAGGCATTCCTTTTGAGGAAATTGAACGTGGATTCACTCACTCGAGGCCTTGACTTGAAGACCACAGCTGACCATGTCACTCCCCTGGTTTCCTCCCAGTGGTTTCCTGTGGCTTCTACTGAGATAAGGTATAAACTCCTCGTCCCCCTGATTGCATCTGGTTCTCTCCTGCCTCGCTGCCTTCATCCCAGCTGTCCAGCATGCCTGGAATCTGCTCCTTTCTTCCCATGCCTGCTACAAACTTTCTCATCCTTCAAGGCTCAGCTCAAGTGCCTTGAAGCCTTGGACAGACAGACCCTCACCCCACCCTCCTTCCCCTGACTGAATTCTATTTCTCCCTCCTCCAGTTTTCCTGCAGCATTGGTTTTGTTTTGTTTTGTTTTTGCTTCATCATCTTTCTTGTACTACATTTGTGTACATATCTTCTGTCTGCCCCTCCTTCCCCCATTAGAATGATTGCTTATTTAGGACAGAGAACATGGGGTCATGGATCAATTTTACTGATCCCTCGTTTTACTGATGATGTATCTTAGGCAAGGAAGGGACTAGTCCAAGGTCACACAGGTGTTTTGTGTTCAGTCATTTCAGTCCTGTCCTACCTGACTTTGTGACCCCATTTGGAGATTTTTGGCAGAGACGCTGGAATGGTTTGCCATTTCCTTCTCCAGCTCATTTTATAGATGAGGAAATTGAGGCAAACAGGGTCAAGTGACTCACCCAGCGTCATACAGCTAATGAGTAACATAGTTAAAACTAAATCTAGGTCCTAGGATCCTAGCTGTACAGTTCAGAGGGCATCTAGTCCAGCCTCCTCATTCTCCAGATGGGGAACTGAGACCCAGAGAACAGGAGTGATTTCCCCAAGGTCCCACAGGCAGTCAGTAGCAGATAAGGCCCTCTGACTACAAATTCAGTACACTTTGTACTCTACCACACTGCCTCCGGGTTTAGTGCATCATTTTTCATCTTTCTATCCCCAGGTCTGAGAATATGGTAGGTGCTTCAGAAGGGTCTGTTGAACAGAAGCCAACTAAAGCAATATTAAGACAAATTCTCCTCCCCTTTAAAATTGCCTGCGGCTGTCCTGACAGCATCAGTTCATTTGTTAACAAGGTGTCTGCTGATGAACCTGTGACAGATGGACAGGAGACTAGGGCATGCTTTTCTTCAGGGCAAACCACAGTTCATTTTGTTTTCTTTTCAGAAGGCTGGGTGTTGCTCCCACACCAAACTGTCACATTCAGGAGAGATTTAAAAAATGATTTTTAAGGGAAGAGCAAAGATGTGTTTGCACAATCAGAAAGCCTCCTGAACCCAATACCTCGGTCTCTGGAGCTGCGCAATCGATATGTGTGGAATATAAACAAAAGGCAAAGCACAACAACCCCAGTTTGTTTGTATGGCAATTGTCTGGAAGGTAGGAAATAGACAGTAAACAGGCCTAAAAGCGGCACCAAAGAAAACAGGCCGTAAAGTAGGAGTGGGATGTGTGAGCCAGAGACACTGACAGCCTTCCCCTCCCATGATCCTACTTTCCTCTCCAAAAGAAGCAGAGAAGGGTTTGGAAAAGAAGCCTCCAGAAAGCTCTGTGCCCAGCTGGGACCTTTCTTTACTTCCTTTCCTTTGTAGGTACCTCCTGTCCTGGATAGGGGGTGAACACTACCGCTCTGCAAAGTACAGACAGAATGATTCCAATGAAAGGCAGCCAGGAAGACAGTAACTCAGCTGGAGTTAGAGCCCACATCTCAATCATTTTGTGGGAGCTTAGTTCCAAGGCTGCTGGTCCAATAGAAAAATGCACGCCAGGGGCTGACCTAAGTAACTTACAATTTCCCTAAATTTGGAGCTAATTGAAAAATGATTCCCTCCAATCAGTTTTCAAAATCTGAGCCAAACACAAAAGCTTCAAGAGGCTTGGAAATGTTTACTTTCTCTGACTTTTTTTTTTGTCTTCTTCATCTGGTCTGTCTTATTTAACTGTAGAGTTAAATTCTGGAATTCTAAATGCTGAGAGTGGGGATATTTATTCCCTCTACTTCATCCAATCAGTGTGAAGATCGCATGCACACATACACACACTAGCATATCGCCTTCTTTGTGGTACCATAGACAAGAGTTATGATTCTGTACACTGAATCACAGATGGGGAACTAGAAGTCATACTAGAAATCATCCACTCAACCCCATTTAACAAATGAGGAAACTGAGACTCAGGGATGTTAAATGACTTGTCCAAGGTCACCCAGGTAGTAAAGAGCAAAGGCAGCATTCGAACTCAGGTCTTCTCACTTCAAGCTCCATTTTTCTATATATCACAGTGCCTCTCATGAAAATATTAGAATTGGTCTGGACCTCAGGGATTATCCATTCCAGTAGTTACCCATCTTGCCATTTAACCTTTTTTTTTTTAAATCTTTTTTTTTGAGGGCAGTTGGGGTTAAGTGATTTGCCCAAGGTCACACGGCTAGTTTTGTGTGTATGCGTGTGTGTGTTAAGTGTCTGAGGCCAGATTTGAACCCAGGTACTCCTGAATCTAGGGCTGGTGCTCTATTCACTGCGCCATTTAACCTTGATAATTGTTATTCACAACTAAAATTGGCTCCCTGCAACTTCTATCCATTGCTTCCTTGAATACTGATAAAAAGTGCTTGGTTGAAAAACAATTACTAGACAAACCTCTTGGTATAAAAATGCATATAATACACGTAAGGTCCTGCCTCTTTCCTATATAAGCAACTGGTTGTTGGGAAGAAAATGAACCAATCAGGTCAGAAAATGAACTTTAGCATAAAGAAAAAAGAAGTAATTCAACTTGTGAACGATGTAAGGTATTGTCTCCTTTACATAGAAACAGTTTACTTGCAAAAAGGAAAAGAAAACTTTTGTTTAAAAAAATACTAAAAATTTTCATTTTAAAAGGAAGCTTTTCAGATGAAATTTGAAGACACGTTTTTATAATTGCCAAATAAAGAACTAGGAACTTGGACAAAGAAACTACTGAGGTTAATTGTGGACCTTGTTAATTTGCATGTTGTTATTTTTAGAATTTAAGAGGTTAAGATTCATAAAATCGTAAATCAAATAGGATGATTAAATAAGGACTATTAGCTTTACATCTAATAGAAAGCTGAATTTCTTGAGTTTTACATTATAAAGGAAAGATGAATCACTAAGCAACAGAAACCTCTGATTTAAGTCATTGAGTGTATTGAAGAAATGAGAAGAAGAAAAGTAGAAAAACCAGCTGGAGAGAGCAAAGTTGAGAAAACAGAATACTTAATAATAAAAAGATTAACTTAATAATAGGGGGAAGGAGTGTCAGCTTCAGCTACTGTGTTAAGTGT
Organism: Pseudocheirus occidentalis; assembly: GCA_028646575.1. NCBI lineage: Eukaryota > Metazoa > Chordata > Mammalia > Diprotodontia > Pseudocheiridae > Pseudocheirus > Pseudocheirus occidentalis. The sequence goes on along the minus strand of CM053598.1, from coordinate 57,574,545 downwards.
TGCTGATTGGCTGGTGAAAGGCAGAAGCTCACTGGAAGAGAACTGAGTTCAATTATTGCCCTTTAGCACCATAAACAGTATGAGAGAAGGCTATTCTCTGCTGTCTGCTCCTTCCTTGCCCCTGTTTGAGAACATTAGGTTGGGAGATTGGAGAAAGACAGACTTTGCAGTAGCTTTAAGAAACTTGAATCTGATTGAGCAATCCAGTATCCTGTTGAATGAGGAGCTGACTGGGCTTGTCTGTATTGCCCAGAGAGTCATCCTAAGGAATTCTGTAGTTTCTTAAAAGAGAATTGTTTATCACTATAATAGGGCAACACTTTCTCATTCCCGTTTTAAAGGTGGTAGGATATGAGTTTTTTAAATCTGTCACTGTTTTAATTAGATCAAGATCATAAAAGAAGCAGGTATGTCCATTGGGAGAATGGTAAGGACCAAAATGGGAGCAGTTAGCAAAGAATTAGATTCATGTGGTACAGGTTATTCATGAAAGGATCAAGTCCTATGGTCTAGAGTTGTGAGTTGCCCAAAACACATGGGTTGTCATCACTCATGAATCTCTCTGCCAGGTTTTCATAACTTTGTACCACTCTCTTTCACATTTGTATCACTAGTTGAAGAGTATGACTCAGGTTTTTGTGTGGACTATGATATTGCTGTCTATTCATCTATTTGCTTTATGAATAACTGTGATGATTATTGTTGCTTTTGCTATATCATTAAGTTTTACGTTAAAGAGCTAATAGTGTCAGCATTTGTGACTGACTTTTCTATGTAGATGGGAATTACATCAGTAGGGGCTCAGGAGCTACAGAGGAAGAGGGAAGCCATGCCTTGTCTTCCTGTCACACACATCAGGATTATCCCCTAGGATCCTAGGAGGGCTTCAAATGTAGCTGTGTGGTGGTAGTCTTTTTTAATAGGAACCTAAACCTATCAGTGTCATGGCATATGGGTGTGAGTGAGCCAACCCCGAGAAGGGAGTGGCAGTCATGACATGACAAGTGTCACAGTGTTGTTGTTCATGGAAGACATGATATGCCAGAGGATAACTTATAATGGCTAGTCATGGTGACTTAAGACCTGTGTATGAATAGAACTGAGCAGCCCTTACCAAGCAGATACAGACTTCCACAAAGCCAGTTCAGGAGGCAAAGTTTCCAGTAACAGGCCACACACATCTTTTTTTTAGAAATAGAGAGACTATAAGAGACTTTCTATAGGTAACTAGGCAAATGCTTAATTTTCCTCTGGAGTAGGCAATTCTAGGCTTGTACTTTTTACTACTTAAAAATAAAGGTCATTTCATCTCTCTGGATCTATTTTCACAATCATACAAGGCATCTGGTCAACAGAGGGTCCCAAGAGTATCCAGGACAATCTCCATCTTTAAATTCAACACAATAGTTCCTCCCCAAAGAAACCAATTACCTGCCTCTTCCTGAATCTGTTGGATGCCTAGGACACCAAGGACCTTGGAAACTGGTCTCTTTCTTCATGAAGAATTAAAAGTCTGCATTAATGAGCAAAACAGACTGGAGCAGGGCTATGATAGGAACACATCTCCTTACCCCAAATCCCAGTGAACTTCTGTGTTTCTGTAACACTGCCCTTCGTTCCTTCATGATAACATGCCTTGTTTCAGAAAACAGGAGCATTAGAGGGAGGAGAAAGGACAGTGGGATTTGTAAAATAACTAAATTGGGCACAAGCTGGCTGAGTTCAATGGTGTTAGGCCACATTAAGTGCAAGAAAAATGTTAACCAAGAATTTCTCCCCAGGGATTTCCCTTGTGTTTCTCTGTGGGAATGCAGAACTCCAGACACATTCCTTCTTTGAACAGTATCCATTGTGGTTAAGGGTCCGTCTCTCTTATGTTGATGAACAAACTAGTCTTTGACACAATCATGTATCTTAAGGTCCCTACTTTGGGGCCCCGTGCCTCGGTTGACATGCACTGATAACCACTGTGAACATTAAGGGGGCCTCATACTGAGGCTTACATAGGCTAGGTAAAGGATGGCATTTGACAGTATAGTCCCTGCCCAGTTTTGAGAACTCAGCTGCCCATACATTGTAGTAAATAGCAGGATGAGAAAGTCTTTTATCCTGAGTTTTGAATCTCTTTAGGTTGGAGGATTATATATTTTGAAAAGAATTCAGACCTTTGGGAAGTGAGGATTCATTTTTCCCAAGTAAAACAATTTGAGAAAAATGGCCCAAGGTGTTTCAAAAACATTTCAAAACAATACACATCCTATCCCAAACTACATGGATGAAATACTTTTTAATGCCATCAAATAAATCCCCTCTGTTACGCTGTTTTCTCAGGATGGGGCTGATGCTAACATTTTAGCTAATTATATTACTAAACTGGCTAAATAGAGGCTGCCTCCAAATGCATCACATGTCTAAAATGAGATTGTTTTTAAAATAAAATATATATGGGAACATGTATGTGCATAGTTTCATACATTTAAAGTTGAAAGGGACATTAGGTGCTATCTAGTCCAACCCTCTCATTTTACATATGACAGAAACTGAGGCTCAAAAAGACTGAGGGATTTGGCCATAGGTTTACACAAGTAAAAAGTGGTGAAGGGACTAAAATCCAAATCTTCTGACTCCAAATTCAGTACTCTTACCATTGCAGTAGGTTGCATGTGCTTGAAAAATAACTTTTGCTGTTGATTTGTTTTAGTCACATCTGACTCTCCATGACCCCATTTGGGGTCTTCTTGGTGAAGGTAATGGAGGGGTTTGCCATTTCCTCCCATAGCTCATTTTACAGATGAGGAAACTGAGGCAAACAGTGTTAAGTGACTTGCTCAGGGTCACACAGCTAGTAAGTGTCTAAGACTTGATTTGAACTCATGAAGATGAGGCTTTCTGACTCCAGGCCAGGTGCTCTATCCACTGTGCCACCTAGCTGCCATGCTGAGAAGTAATTATGTAATAATAATAATAATAATGATAATAATAATAATAATAACAACAACAACATATAGTACTTACTTTGTACCAGTTCTTATGCTAAGTTCTTTGTAATTACGCTCTCTACAACAACCTTGGGAGGTAGGTGCTATTATTGTCTCCATTTTGCAGATGAGGAAACTGAGCTAAACAAAGGTTAAGTGACTTGCCCAGGGTCACACAGCTGATATCTGTGGCCACATTTGAAGTCAGAGCTTCCTGATTCCAAGCCCCTACTGTTCTATCCACTGTACCACCTAGCTACCTTTTATAAAATTACCGCATTTAAAATATTTAGTGTAAAACTTTTTAACCATTTCTTTGCACTTGAATAAACATATTCCATTAAATCTTATTAATTCTAATTTCTTTGCTTTCATCACTTTTGTCATTCTTTTTTTCTATTCTTCCTGTGATATACATTCAGGGCATCATTATGGGTCATAAACACCATTCAATCATTAAGTGTTTGCTGTGTGCCAAGCACGGTGCTAAGCACTGAGGATACAAAGAAAGGTAAAAGACAACTCCTGCCCTCAGTGAGCTTGCATTCATTCTATTAGAGGAGACAACATGTAAACAGCTACACACAAACAACACATACATATATACATGTTTGTATATGTATATAGAGAGACATATATACATGTCTATATAAATGTTTGTGTGTCTATACAAACATATATAGCTTATATGTATATCATATGGATATGATAAATTGGAAATAATCAACAGAACAAAGGTATTAAGAGGGATTGGGAATTATTAAAGAATTAAGAGGGATTGGGAAATGCTTCTTGTAGAAGATGGAATTTTAGCTGGGACCTGACGGAAGCCAGGGAAAGCAAGAGGTGGAAACAAGGAGGGAGAGCATTCCAGGCATGAGGAACAAGCAGAGAAAACGCCTCGAGTTCAGAGATGGTGTGTTTTGTTCCAGGAACTAAGAGGAGGCCTGTGTTGCTGGATCAAGGATTGAAGGGGAGTGTAAGGGAAAGGGGAATGAGAATGGTACAGGATGTAAGAAGACTGAAGAGGTGGGAAGGACAGTGGCCAGGTTATGAATTGCTTTGAACATCAAATACAGGATTTAAAATTTTATCTTGGGGGTGATAGGGAACCACTGGAGTTTAGTGAGTAAGGCGCAGCAAGGTCAGATTGTGTCTTAGAAAGATCACCTTGACACATCTGAGTGAAGGGAGAGACTAGAGAGGTAAGAGATTTGAGACAAAGAGACCAACCATCAGGCTACGCAGGATTCTAGGCAGGAGGCGATAAGGGCCTGCACCAGGGTGGTGGCAGTGGCAGAAGAGATAAGGGGGCATTGATAAGAAATGTCATGAAGGTAAAAATCAACAGGTCTTAGTAATAGATTGGATATGCAGGGTAAGAGACACTGAGGAATAAAGAATGACGCCTAGCTTACAAGCCGGAAGATGGTGGTTCCTTTGACAGTAATAGGAAAATTTGAAAGGGGAGATTGTTTGGGGGGAAAGAGACTGAATTTAACTTTGAGCTTAAGATGCCTATAGGACATCCATTTCAAGATGTCTAAGTGGTACTTGGAGATGTGAGACTGGAAGTCAGCAGAGAACTGGATAGATAGATCTGAGAATTATTGGCAAGCCATATATACCACCTGGATCTTTGTTTTAAGTCAGAAAGCAAGAGATGCTTTGGAAAAGCAGACCAATAATGTGTATAAGTTTCTACTGACATCCTATTCTCTTGCCTCATTGTTGTCTAGAAGTGAATGGCTCTTGAAGGCTATGCCTCAAGTGGCTGGAAGGTTCTACCAAGCTTGACTATGGGTCTACTGAGAGATGGCAAGTTGGGGTCTAAAGGCCAACTTCCCCAATACTAAAGAGGTTTGCCACTCAGCTGACCACAAAAGTATGGATTTTCCACCATAGTAATACTGAAAGGTTATATACTAAGTTATAAAATGGTTGTGATCATTTTTCAGTGGAGGACATAACCACCCTAAATGTAGTGAGCGCTCCTCAAAGTGTTGGAGTATGACATGTAAGACATTTTCCCAAAAGCCATGTTTTGGAAGGCATGCTTTCTGACATCCATACAAGACGGAGTCAGAGTATGATGGAATTCAGTTGTGTTTTAGGAATTTACTGGAAAGGTACATGTTTCAGAACTTACTAAGATGTCTGATGAAAAGGATCAATATAGAACCTAGAAATTCTGTAGAAATACCAGATCATGCCATATAAACCTTCTGTGTTCTGGATTCTTAGTAAAAAAAATCCAGAAAGTATAATTATTTGCTCATTATTTCTATAAAATCTATCAGACCTCTTGCTTTACATCTTAAAATTGTACTTTTTAAATTTGAATTTTCCCTGGTTTCATCTACATTTCCAAAGCAGAAAAAAGTTCAGGGTCTGCAACCATCAATATCTTTGTCATCATCATCATTATCATAATCACCTGGTATGTCATGCTAAAAGGTGCTTGGGGGCAAGAATGGGAAGGGATTTAAAGGGAATAAATCTGATATTCAGTGATCCCTTCCTTCAAAGAGCTAACTGACCAATGAAGAAAGGTATAACCTTATATTCTATATAAGATAAGAATATGCTTCTATCCAGACTGTGGCACATATCTGTAAATATCCCACAGCACATCCAGGAAGATCAAAAGGTATACCCTAGCCTTGGAGCTGTAACCCATAATTTGCCATTTGGGGGAAATGACCCAAAACTTACCATCAAATCAAGTGAAGTGAGGCTCTAGACTCTAAGGATCCATGAAAGAAGTCATCTGTATTTTACTACCCTGGGACAAAGCCCCAATTACTCCACCCTAGTTATAGACCTCTGTCACTCCTGTGGCCAGAATTGATGAGTTAGGTGGGGAATAGTATACCTTCAGAGAGGCAGAAAAGGGAAGGGGGCACTCACTCTAAAAGGACCAGAAGAAGAGTCTCAGAGCCAAGGGTGTAGTCAGCTTCATCAATAAGGCCTTCATTCCTGCCCAATTTCAATTTAGCCAGCTGAGACTGCTCCTTCAGAGATTGCCCACAGCTGCTAAGAATCAGGTGGTACAGAGTGGAGATCACCACAGTAAGTAGTGAGTCCCAGCATGCTGAGTGTTGAATTTGTGTTTGCCAAATGAGATAATGAATCAATAAAAGAATGGGAAATCCCACATTAAATCATAAAGGAACCTGATCCTTTCATCTGACTCTACAGACTTGTTATCATTCCAAAAACTTTCACAGAATCTCAGAATCCTGGAGCTAAGAGGAATTTCATAAACTATCAAATCTCATACCTGATCAAAAATCCCTTCTCTACTCTTATGGTAGGTGTTCATCTGGCCACTGTGTGAAGACTTCTAGTGAGGAAGAACCCACTACCTTCCCAGTCACCCATTTCACTCTAGGATAGGGCTGTTAGGAAGTTCCCTGCCCCCCCCCGCAACCCCCATCATCAATCACAAATTTTGCTTCTTTGCAATTTCCACCAGTGAACATAGTTCTGCCCTCTGTGGCTGAACTCTTTCATATCACAGTCCTTCAAATACTCAAAGGATGCAACCATGCCCCACCTCAATCCTTTCTTCCCCAGCTTAAAATCTCCAGTCCCTTTAACTGACCCTCATATGGCATGATCTCAAGGTCCTTTACTACGTTCCATCCCTAAACCTGGAAGGACATGAAAGTCCCAGGTCTGGTAAAGATTGAATCTGGGGAAGTGTATCCAAAGGAACAGATCACAGCCAACATGGCATGATATCCAAGTCTCAGGACTGTTTTAGGTTTGGTAGTTAGACTCTGATTAAGTTTACAGTTATCTTATAGGATATCTCCTCTAGGAGCAGGGACCCAGGAAGGTAAGTTGGAGAAGCAGATCCCAGGGACCAGAGAAAAAGCATCTTGGGCAGCCAGTTTCATGGTAGGAGTGGGAATCAAGCTTACAACAAAACCAGGTTCTGACAGAAGGTCTGCAAGGAGGGAAAAAGGAACTCAGAAAAGTAATGTGAATGCCTCGTGGTTAATATTTAGGACCAAGATTATGCCATATAAACCTTTTCACCTTCCACAATATTATCCTCTTTATATATTATTGCTAGCCAATGCCTCTTTTGACCAGCTTTCAGCCTGGAATGTTTAGTGTTATTTTCAATAATTAGGCAAGCAATGGGGGAAACAGTCGTGACAAATCATAGATGCTCCATCTCATCTGCTTTGGGATCCTCCAGTATTCTCTGAAGTTCAACTCTAGGCAATTTGCTCTAAGAAATGAATCCAGAATATTAGTAAAATTGTCAGAAATTGAATCTGAGAGGCACACTTACCCTAGTCACTTGAACCAAACCCTTAATAGTCGAACAGTTTAAATAGAGATTGTTTTTCTCTTTCATACAAACTTGGCAGCTTTCCAAACAGCTTGAAAGCTGACGCTGTGAAGGCATTATATGGATTTCACTCAGTAATAATAGGCTCAAGGAGGGCAAATAATATAAAAAAAGATCACTGAGTTTGGAATCCTGAGATCTGCTTTTGAATTCTGACTTTGCCTCTTTCGAGGGTGACTTCCCCCCCCCCTCTGGGCCTTCTGGTTTCTTCTCTGTAAAAGGGGGAGGTTGGACTACATAATCAATCATTAAAACCCCTTCCCTGACTTAATCCTCTGAACCCAAGATCTCCAAAAGAGGCCTTAATGATTCCACAACCCCAAGATAGTTCCATAGACGTAGAAATCAACCATTAGATCCCCATCAGGTATTTGCTGACCACCTACTACAAGCTAGGTATTGGAAAAGGCACAGAGGCCCCTGCCCTCATGGAGCTCACAATCTAATTTAGGAAAGCAAGACACAGAAATTCAACTAGTCTTTTTTTTTTTTAAACCAGAGTTGTAATTTCATTGGTAGAAGGAACTGATAATGAGTAAACCCCTTCTTGTAGTACAAGTTGGCATCCTTTTTCCCCCTGTAACTTGCAGCCTTAGGTCACAGCCTGGGGGCACTAAGAAGGTAGGTGTGGTGCCTGGGATGGCATAATCTGTGTGCCAGTGCCAAGACATGAATCCCTGATTCTGAAGCCAGTCCTCTATACGGTGATCCATACAAAGCACTGAATGTGAACCAGAGAAGTTAGGAAAGAATTCCTGAAAGACGCAGACCTCATGCCTCAAAGCACAGGTTGTACTTGGATGAAGGAGCATCAGGGGATGTAGGGTTGAGGATTTCAGACAGGGAGGGCAGCACAAAGTCTTGTTTGAGGGACCCTGAGGAGACGAGTTGTTAAGTAGGTAGGAGAAAAAGAAGACTGGAGCCTAATAAAAGTCAATGTTATCCGTTGTGATGTGGTTCCCTCAAACTCGCAGTGGTTCTCAACCTTCCTAATGCTGGGACCCTTTAATACAGTTCCTCATGTTGTGGTGACCCCCAACCATAAAATTATTTTTGTTGCTGCTTCATAATTGTAATTTTGCTACTGTTATGAATCTATCTGGTATGCAGGATGTATTTTCATTGTTACAAATTGAACATAACCCCCAGGTTGAGAACCGATGCTTAGAGTCATATCATGCAATCTTGGTGTCCAGGGCACCTCCCAGGGAAAAGGAAGTGGGTAGTTGGGGGGGGGGGAGCGCAATACACTTAAGGTACTAAAAATGTATAGGAATTATTAGTGTCATAACCTTGGCATCCATTGATGGACAGCATTGAAACTTCCTGGTACTTTAGTGCCATTTGGGCCACTTTGGGGTAGTGAGCCTCCCAGACTCAAGAATGCCCCCAGATTTGTATATCACAATGTAGCCACAGCTTGTAACAGGCTTGAAGTGCCTGGAATCTAGAGGTTTAACTATCTCACAGCAACCCAGGCTTCGTCCAGGACACTGACATGGGGGAACTTTCTTGGAAATTTGACAATCATACCCCAAGCTGCCTGATCCTAGGCTGCCACTCTTAGGGTATCACTGCCAGAGCAACCCAGTTCTGCAGACTCTCTATAGGATGAGATGTCGCCTTCCTTCATTCCCAACCCCTCAGGTGAATTTGTCTCAGATATAAGAATTCCTAATTATGTATCTGCTAGAAGCTGATCCCCCCTATATGTTCATATTGATCTTGTGTATTAGTGAAGGAAGGAGGGAAAAAGGAGAAAGGCAGGAAGGCAGGAAGGCAGGAAGGCAGGAAGGCAAGAAGGCAGGAAGGCAGGAAGGCAGGAAGGAAGGAAGGAAGGAAGGAAGGAAGGAAGGGAGGAAGGAAGGAAGGAAGGAAGGAAGGAAGGAAGGAAGGAAGGAAGGAAGGAAGGAAGGAACGAGGGGAGGAAGGAAGGAAGGAGGGGAGAAAGGAAGGAAGGAAAGAAAAAAGAAAGGAAAGAAGGAAGGAAGGAAGGAAGGAGGGGAGGAGGGAAGGAAGTAAAGAGATAAGTATTTATTTAGTACCCTCTATATACCAGGCACTGTGCTAAGCATTTTACAAATATTATCTCATTTGACCCTCACAACAAACCTGGAACATAGGTTATTATTATCCTCATTTTATCATCCCATTTTTCATTTGGGGAAACTGAGGCAAGCAGTGACTTGCCTCACACAGGTAATAACTGTCTGAAGCCAGATCTTCTTTAAATGCTAAGCAAAGTATTTTATATTTTATCCTGGAAGCAATCGGGAGCTACTGACGGTTCAAGAGCAGGTTAGTAATATAGGTTTGTGCTTTAGGAATATTAATTTGGTGGCTGTGGGGAGGATGAATTAGAGAGAGCAGAGGCTGGATGCAGGGAGTACTTATTAGGAGGCTCTGCAATAGTCTGGGCAAGAAATAATGAGCGTGTGGTCTGTGAATAAGTGAGTGGAGGAAAAGTGATAGATGTGAGATGTTGTCGGGTATGGTACAATCAGCAAGACTTGACAGGACAGGAATTAGCAACTCCCTGCATTATGTCAATAGAGAAGACTGCATGCTCTGGGGGGGCTGGGAGAAAGTCCAAAGAAGTCTAATTTTCAAGCATTTGTTCACTCACCAGTCTGTTCATTATGAATGCTCTGGGTATCATTACCCACACACACGCTAAAATGGCATGTTATTCATACATTCATCCAGGTACACAGTGCATATAGTCCATAATTACCAGGCCCAGCTTTGAGATGGTGGAGGAGGGGGAGACGGCAATGGAGAACCAGAAGAACTCATTCAGAGCTCAGCATTTTCTGCAGGGTGCCTGATAGATTCAGCTCAACTGTATAAATGCTCCCCAAGGGTGTTAGCACTGCTCCCTCTTCTTATTTCTGTCAATCAGTCAACAAACATTGAATAAGTGCCTACCACGTCTCAGGCATGTGCTAATTGCTGGGGATAAAACTCATTTCTTAGTTTAATTCAAAAGAAAACAGAGTAGGAACATTCTAGGATCACAGATTTTGAGCTAGAAGGCTCCTCTTCAATTTCCAGATAAGAAAAACCGAGGCCTAGAAAGGTAGTCATTTGCCCCATGGTCAAAGAGGTAGTACATGAGCAAAGGGGGGTATTCAAACCCAGGACTTCAGACTCCAAATCCAGTGCCTCTCCCTGGACCATGGTTCCAGCCTTGGTGTGTGTGCAGGCAGGGTCTACAGCAATCTCAAAGTTTTCAACCTCTAATTCTTCCTCTGGTCTTCAAACTGGATGAAATTCTTGTCTTCTCTTTATCTGAGTTTGACCCCTGATGTCAATCTTTAGTCCTTCATTTCCTGGCAACCAGATAACTAAGTAAAGGTGGTTTTCACAGATAACATTCATAAAGACCACTAAGCATTCTTATAGTTCCTGCTTAAATCGGACACTAACTTGATTGTAACATTTATTTGCTTCTACCATTATAATAAGTTCATTGTGGTTACGTAAGATAGATATAACACCTGGTTGGTTCCTTGGCATAGCATCGGCTTTAGTTTTCTCTTTTAATTATTACTCGTTGCTGTTTGTTTGCCCTTCATTCTCGACAAGGATCAATGACAACAGGAGGGTGATGTCTTGACTTGCAAGTGAATTAGATTTAAGTGAGGCAGGTCTGTGCAGTCATCTGCCTCACTATCACCTCTAGAGTTATCAGTCCAGATGTAGATCAATATGACTGGTGATGGTCCCCACTCATTATAATTATTCTCAAGAGACATGAAATTCACAAATTTAGAGACATCTCCATCCTGAATGTTCATACTGACTATTTGTGGCCACTCAATTATTTGAGCCTTCCAAGCTCATACTGGTCTCATCAGCTATAGCTGGATCTACTGTACATTGACCCTGACATCATCATATAGTTTTGTTCCTCTTCGAGCATAAAGGAAAAGCAACAATAAAACATCCAATTATGTCCTCTCTGGTACCTCCTTATGAGCTGAAGGTGGCCCTACCAGCCAACAGAGCTTATCAATATGAAAAAGTCTGACTATGGCCTAACAATGGGTAAGTTCCCTCCACTGATGAAATCACATGAAACAAAGATGTAGCTCAGGACTATAGCTTTTATGTCGCATGTATTCATTCATTTGGCAAGTGTTTGTGTGTCTAACTGCAAAGTATAAAAGAAATAAAGGAGTGGTCCCAAGCTCCAAGGAGTTTACAATCTAGGCAAACAATGAAGACACATGTATAATGAATTAAAAAATAAATAAGGGGATGTAAAACCCTATGCTGTACCATAGATGAGACCTTGCCTTGCCTTGCCTTGCCTTGCCTTCTCCAGCCTGGCTGGATATCCTAATGCAGGGAAGCTGACTCAACTTTGAACTATTCTTGGATGTTGTATATTCCAAAATACATTTGAACTGTTCAGTGGGGAGCCTGACCCTGTCTAATAGGCTCATTCAAAACCAGCCTGTTCTGTAACTTCCTCTTAGAAAGATAAACGAGTGTTACTACAATGGAGAGCTATGGATTTTTGCTTTGGAAATGTTAGCCTAGGAGGTTAAACAGTCAGCGGCTCTCACTGGAGATGCTCTTTGAGAAGGTCTGAGAGCTGTACTTTGGAATTTCTCAGGCCTCATTAAGCATGCCGTAACTAACTGATCTTACTTGGTGTTAAAACTGTTTTTAAATGACTCGGCAGAGAACAAAAGTCCGAATTTTGTCTATTCTCTCTGCATTCTTTTTTTTTCTAAACAAATATATGTTTTATTGAGGACTTTTGTTCTTTTACATCATAGTCAATTGAGATATATACTCCCTACTGGTGTGGAACATTCCCTTATAACAAATGAACAATTAAACAAAAAATACCCGGTATGTTAACTGAGACATAAAAGCAGAATAGGATGGTAGATAACACGCTAGGCTTGGAGTCCGGAGAAATGAATTCAAATCCTGCCTTGATCATTTATTAGCTGTATGACCTAGCTCAAATCACCTAATCTCCCTGAGCCTCAACTTCCCCATCTGTAAAATAATTATAGCACTTCAAAGACCTGTGGTGAGGATTAGAAGAGCTCATATATAAGTGATGGTATGGTACAGTGAAAAGACTATTGACTCTGGAATCAGGGAATCTGAGTCTGAATCCTTCCTGCCTGTGGGACATCAGACAAGTCAGTTTTCTGGTTTTGAATTTTCTTATTTGTAAAATGAGGGAGTTGGACTTGCTGGCCTCTAAAATCCTTCTGCGTTCTAAACATTAAGGTTCCCCTTACCAGCTAAAGGCCAGGTAGTTATATTTCATTCTTCCCTCAGTGTTCTCTAGTACCCTTAAGGAGCTTTGGGTGCTGTCTAGGCTCTCTCTAATGGTTCTGGCCCCCACTGATGGTGTTCCACTTAGCCACTAACAGTCAGATTAGCTTTTACACAGAAGTATTTACTGAAGTATTATTGCAAACATAAAAACTTACTCCTGAATCCTAGGGTTAATCCCCTACCCCCTTTATACCATCTCAGACTCTGGGGAGGGGAAGAGGATTAGGTTAGAAGCTTAATTCAGTTCTTATAGAGCACAGGCCCAGTTTCAAGTCCAAAACCCGCCCTGAGGCTCGAGACTTAGGCACTCTGACTTCCATGCCAGGCTGGCTGGCTGCACCATCCTACCTGCAATCCTGGCTCCATGGTTTGAACGCCTAGCTCCATGGGGATCACTGATGACACCAAGAAACAGAGAAAGACAAAGAAAAACAGAAACAAACATCCCCAAGTCCATTTCTCTAAGCTGGAGTAAAAGAAGGAGTAGGGGAAGGAAGTCCTACTCCTCTCACTGATTCAGTTCACGGTACCCATGATGCAGGTGAACTGTGATCTTCACCCTCTGAATGCAGCAGAAAGAATGGAGGAAAAAGTCAACAGTAGAAAAGACTGGTCTGCTCTGTCTCTCCACTTTTAAAGATACAGAGAGCCGATCAAAGGAGGTTATTTATACCCACTCAAGTGGTAGAAGAAACAGAGGCCTCCACATTAGGCAATCTAGACATGCTCCAAAGGTGGGTCAGGGGCACCTCTATGTTAGGTGAACTGAGCCTCATGCCCAGACAAGCCTGGGTCACACCTCTATAATACACTTTGCAAAACTCAAAGTGATCTGTGTCCAGATTCTATCACTAACTGGGTGATCTTGGACAAGTGACCTGACTAAGCTGGGCCACAATGCCCTCTTCTATAAGAAGGAGTTGGACCTGATGACCTCTTAAATACCTTTCAGCCTTCCACCTATCATCTTATGATCATTATTGAAAGAGGACATAGACGCAGCCTTGCAGGCAGGAAAATCTGGGTTCACGCCCCTACTCTGATACACACTGACCATTTGACCCTGAGTAAATAATTTAATCTCTCAGGCAACTCCTAAGATGGTAAAGTATAGGACAGGTGCCAGTCTGCACTGGTAGTAAGAGTTCTTCACTGGGAGCTCTCTACCAGGGGTTATATAACTTTGTTTATTTTCTTAAATATATTTTAAAAACTTTATTTTGACATAATTGATTTCCTTTAAAATCTTATTTTATGCATTTAAAACATTATTCTTTTTATATTTTTTATTTTAGACTCAAATGTCAGAACACAAATACAAGAGAAAAAGAAAAAAAACCATTATTCTGAGAAGGGGTCCATAGGCTTCACCAGACCACCAAAGGAATCCATTCCACAAAAAACTTTGTTAATGACCCCTATTCTGTGCTGATGAAATTATAGATATGGTTAAAATTCATTATGAAACAGCCTTCTTCCCTGGTCTCCCCCCCACCAAAAAGGAAGGTATGCTGCATTACCTGTTGCATTATCTACAACATTCTTGACTCCTCCCAAAAGGAGGAAGGTACGCTATATTATCTGTACTCTGGGACCAAAAACACTTATTCCAATTACTCTAAATCTGGCTTCCTTTTAGTATCCTTGACTCCTTTTTTTTTTTATAATTCCTCCCCATTTTCATTAACTGAAAATGCTTTGTCAGGATGCTGAGCAAGCAGTCTCTCTTTGCCCCTTTTCTCCTAGGGAGTTGTGACAGAGCAGAAGATGGACATAATAAGGCCCACTGGCAGTGCCTTAGAAGACTTGGTTCTGCTTAGAGGAGCCTGCGGGGTTTTTTTTTTTCTTTCTCTGATCCTTCAAACTTAGTGCTTGTGGGTGGGCCCTAGCAGTTTGGCACCACAAAGAGAGAGCCTTGTGTGGCCCTTTTCCAGCTCAGGTTCCACTGTCCCTGGAAACTTTATCCAGGCATCACCACCTTCACCTGTTGCTATCCCATCTCCCTCCCCGCATGGGTGGCTTCATTTTCATTTGACAAAAAGGAAGATAAGCCTAACCAGCAGCATCAGCAGCAGATTGGAAATAAAGAAATTGAGACCATGGGCCAGGTCCTCTTTGGGGTCTGGGAGCTGATGGGGATTCATTGCCAAGCAAGTCAACTGGCAAATGTTGTCACTGCCTGTCATTATGCTGAGGGTAAGGGGCATTGCAATTAAAAGGCTCAGGATGGCTCAGTGAACCAGAGGAGTATTTGCTACCATGGGGAATTGACCTCTGGGAGAATCAGAACCTAGGGTGCTTGCTTACTCTATCTGCAGAAAGCCTCCAGGAGCTATTGTTTGCTTTGAAGGCGGTCTTTAATGTGTGCGGGCAGAGGGCAATGATGCCTCCTTTCCCTTCTGTTAATAGCATCTCGCATTAGGTTCAATGGTCTTTTTATGCCCACTTAAGAGTTTACATTCAGAGCCAGTCAGCTCCCCTCTGGCTCCATGAGAACAGGCATCTGCTGCTTCCATAAAGCCCCCTCTTGTGGCCTTTCCCTCCTTCAAAGAGGTGACAGTAAGTCCTGGAGGTTTAACAGGCGAGGAAGAGCTAGGGACATGCAGGGAGCCTGAGCTGGGGTTGGGGCCGGGGCCCTGCCCAGGCCGAGCAGATAGGGGCGGAATCCCCAAGGCCACAATCTGCTAGTTCTCAAATTGATTAGCAGGGTCTGTTTGTGTTGGGGATGTTTGCAGAGCTTGGCAGGGAGGGGAGCTGGTCTGCATGCACATCTTGGAGGGTTGGTGAGAGTTGGGAAACAAGCAGGGAAAGCTGTCGGGCCGGGCAGACGGGGCTGCCCCCAGCTGCTGCAAGGCCCAGAGTGGGGGTGGGGGTGGGGGTGGAGGTAGGGATGGGAGTGGAGGGAGGGGGTGGCGATGCTCACCCTGGCCATGGGGCTGGAGCGCTTTGCAGAGCCTGCTGGCAAGCACCCCTTGCAACGCTGCCTTTGGAACTGGGCGCCTGAGGACGGTGCTCCAGTGAGGACGCAGCTCTGCCCGGGGGACCAGCGGAGATGACTCTCTGACCCAAAGCTACTCGGCAGGGGCGCTGCACCTCGGCTCGGCCATGGGACTGTGCTGCTGCAAAGACTGGAAGGGACACCTGCGGGAATCCAAAGGTAACTTCCCTTTCCCCCCACGTGGCTCTGCGCTGCTTGGGACCTCGGGGCTGCTTAGGATCGCCAGAGCCGGGCTCGGAGCGCAAAGCTCCCCTGCCTCGCTTTCCCCTCTGCTGCTTCCGAGAAAGTTCTGGTGCTTCCTCATTCACCGCATCGCCGTTCTGGGCTTACTCTGGGCGGCTGTTTGAACTGTCTCAACTTTGGAGCGCACTCTGTGGGGACTGAAAGTCCTAAGGACTGAGTGGTCTCTCCCCCACACCCCTTCCTCTTATCTAGAGAGATGCGAAGGAGGACCAGTTTGCAGTCTAGACTCAGCGCCTGGGACTGGGAGCCTTGGGTGAAGTCGGGGTTAAAAGGCGAGATCTTTGTTTTCTTATTACTCAAAATCTAGGACCCAGAAGCCCAGCCTTAGTCAGCTCTAAACACACAAACACATCTATTTCAAGCTATCTGGTTCCTTTTCACTCAAATCCCGGGATCTAGAAGCCCAACCTTCCTCCCCTCTCCACATACACCTATCTCAAGCAAGTCAAGTCAACACAATTTGGGGGAAAAAAAAAAAGGACAGGGGGAGTGGCCTGGAGCCCTTGGTTTGCTGATCCCACTCAATGGAGACTTCATTCATTTTAAAGTGCTTTGTTTTTGGCTTGATCTGCAAGGGGAAAGAGAGGGTCATTTATTTTCCTCTCCCCGTCTTGTCACAAAATTGGAAGAAGGGATCATGACTCAGAGGTTTCCAAAGTCGTCTTTGAACCAATGAGGGGAGCTCCATCTGAAATACAGCAAGGTTGGATGCTGACCAAAGCCAGTGGAATATGCTTATGATACTGCATTTTATGATTTCCTGTCTATACTCCTTGGCTTTCAATAGTCTGTCCTCGTACAGACATATGGCGGGTCCTATTTAACCCTTGTTCAGCAGGGTTTCTGGAGTTCTTGAGAAAATGATGCATTTCCCCCATGTCCTCTTCAAAAACAAAGAATGCACAACAGCAAACCATTGGGCAGAAGTGGTTTTTAATATAAATTGATTCAATACCCCTCTTCTGTCAGATTTATGAAAAATTATCCTCTTAGTCCGAAGTTATGGGTGGATGGGCGCCCAGGGTGACTCAGTGTTTAAACTTTGAAAGAAGCCCAATGTTCAATACCAGTGTCATTTCAGGGAGGGTGGTGGCATAGCTGAACTTTTTAATGAATAGATATAGGGAAACTTCCAGTGTGGGAATTCTATTTGTAGATACAGATTCCTGCCATGTATGCAAATCAGTGATTCTTCCATAAATTAATTGTGATTTTAGAGAGTTGCTTGGAGGCAATGATAGGTTAAGCTCATGGCCATAATACTGGTATGTGTTCGAGGAGGACTTGAACTCAGATCTCTGATTTCAAGGTCAGCTCTCCATTCATGATATTATTCTCATGGGAAACTAATCAGAAGAGCTTCCTTATCCTTCTGCCATCAGTAGTTGGTTTTCAGAGGCACCTGTGGATTTGCATTAAGCCTTCTGTTATTTTCCCTGCTAGTCACAAGAATTTCCCTAAATGAGTTGCTGGAATTACATTTTCCAATCCATTTACCTTCTGTGATTGATAGAAGCTTCCAAAACCATCATTCAGATCCCATCCATTGGCACACATCTGTTTTTTTTTGGGGGGGGGACTCAGGTAGGGATAGTACCCTGAGCAATAGATCCAGTAGCCTAACATTAAGTGAATGTGTTCAGAGGGAAGCAAACCATCAAGGTAACTTTGTCAGGGATGTGGCAGATCCTATCTATTCATTTTTAACCATCCCAAGTTCATTTGTGTGACCTAGAGTCCTGCTCAGACGTTATAGGCAGGTAGGCCCATGAGAAATTTCACTAGAAAGAAGTCAGACTGTTTTAAAAAGTATTTTGAGATTTGAAAAAAAAGACAGGCAATCCCCTTCCCCCCAAGACAGCAGCCATCCTTATCACCCTTGCATCTGCATCTGGCTGAATTGTTTGGCTTGAAGTTTTCTATGGGAATCGTCCTGAAGCAGGCCACCCCGTATTTTGCATGCTGCAAAAAATGACAAGACAGAATCTACAATCAAATTGACAGGGCGGCAGAAAGATATTTTAGTGGCTGTAACCTTAACAGGGCTTAACCCCCCTACCTTTGAAATACAAGCCCGATACTTCATCCACTAGTCTTCTGTTCTTTCATTAACTAAGGGAAACACGATGGGGAGCCCCTGGTATTGTTTCTTTGAAAATCCTCTCGAGGGGGTGGGGTGAGGGAGTACGGCTTAATCACCCTTAACGTCACATGCAAAAATACCACTTGAGTAGGTGCCCCATTGGGGAGAAATTGATAGTCAGGATGTAGGATAACAGGAGTCCTCAATTAATCTTAAAGAAGCCAAAGGCTCCGTGAGTGGAGCTGGGTTTGCATGAGAGTGTTGTAGGCCCCTAAGCTTGACAAATGCACTTGCTTTGAACTCTTTAGATCCTGCCTTTTGGATCTAATTGTTTCCTTGTGCATGTTTCCAGATGTTTCCATTATTCCTAGAACTGTGTCGGTGAGGTAAAACCTAAATGGAGGAGAACACCAAAATACCAGGCCCCCTTGACTGACAAAAATGTTCTGATAATAACACCTCCTGCATGAGGGGCCTACCAGGTAGGGAATAGACTTTTGGTTAGGAAGAGCTGGGTTCAGATAGTGCTGTAGATAATTAGTAGCTGTGTGACCCCAGGCCAATCACTTGACCTCTGTGCCCCTCAGTTATCTTCACCTGTAATATGATGGCCTCTAAGGCCTCTGCCGGCTGGAAATCTATGATCCTGTGAACTGTGATCCCATTTTTAGACTTTGAACAGTATCACCCATCCCAGGAGTGAATGAAAAAGTTATCCCTGGGGATAAATAAAAGTAGCTGTCACAAAGCCCATGGACTTTATTTATTCAGAAAGGCAGGTACCAACCCTTGGGTCACTCTCTGTTAACTCTGTACATAGAAGTTAAGTAGTAGGATCATGAGGCTAAAGCTAGGAAGGACTTCTGAGGGCATCTAATCCATCCTCTGTTTGTTGTTATTGTTGAGTTGTGCCCAACTCTTCGTGACTCTGTTTGGAGTTTTCATGGCAAAGATCTTGGAGTGGTTCATCATTTCCTTTTCCAGCTCATTTTACAAATGAGGAAACTGAGGCAAACAGGGTTAAGTGACTTGCCCAGGGTCAAACAGCCAGTAAATGTCTGAGGCTGGACTTGAACTCAGGTCTTCCTGACTCTAGGCCCGGCAGCCCATGATCCCTCATTTTACAGATAAGAAAACTGAGACTACATATCTGGCTCCTCCTGACAACTACCGGTTCTTCCCCAAGCTGTATCATCTGGTATGGTTGTGGCTGGGGAAGAGGGAGAGGGAGGACAGGCAAGAGGAACTGAGCTGTTCTTATGGTGACATTGTTGGAGAAGTGATGGTTTTCTAACAGGTGTGAGACAGGAGCATCAGCAGCTATGGAAATATGGCATTGCAGGCTCTGGCCCATTTTGTCTTCCCTTCACTCACTCAACCCTCAACAAGCATTTCTCCAGCACAGACTTTAGGCAGCTAGGTACCATGGTAGAGCCCCAGATTGGGGTCAGGAGGACCTGGTTTTGAATTCCACTTTGGTTTTAGTCTCCCTGTCTGTAAAAGGGGGCTAAGAGCATCTGTCTCACAGGACAGTAATGAGGGCCAATTGAGTTGGTGAATATCAGACACTTTGTACGCCTTTTGGTGCTATATATAAATGCTAGCAATTATGTTATTCTATGCTAGGCACTGCAAAAAAAAATGGTCCCTACCCTTAAGGAGCTTATATTCTATCAAGGGAGAAGATTTGTAGATATACAGAATAAATATAATGTTAATAGCTTTTATAAAACAGTGCAAAATTCTTGACGTGTCTTATTTGTTGCTCCTTACAACCCTGTGAGGTAGGTGCAGTTTTCATCCTGTTTGTACAGATGAGGAAACTGAGGCTGAGAGAAGTTAAATGGGGGTGGCTAGGTGGCAGAGTGAATAGAGCGCCGGCCCTTGAGTCAGGAGGACCTGAGTTCAAATCTGGCCTTAGACACTTAACACTAGCTGTGTGACCTTGGGCAAGTCACTTAACCCCAACTGCCCTCCAAAAAGAAAAAAAATTAAAGTTTTTTTTTAAGAGAGGTTAAATGCACTTGTCCTGGGTCATAAAGCTAGTAAATATCTGAGACAAGATTCAAACTCAGGTCATTCTGACTCCAGGAGCAGGGAGGGTAGCTCTCCACTGTTCTATCTAGCTGCCGTAACGTAATTTGGAGAGGAAGGGGAGTCACAGTTATGAGGGGAAGGGGAACCAGAAAGGCTTCACATACTAGGTGGTACTCCAGCTGAGTCTTAAAGCAAATAAAGGCTTCTGTGAGGCAGAGGCAGCTAGATGACTCAGTGAGTAGAGCGTGGCACCTAGAGTTGGATGCCCTTGAATTCAAATTCAACCTCAGACTCTTACAAGCTGTGTGACTCTGGGCAAGTCACTTACCCTGTCCCTGTATCAATTTCTTCAACCCTAAAAGAAAGATAGAAATAGTACCCACCTCCCAGGGTTGTGAGGATCAGGTGAAATAATATTTGTAAAGGGCTTAGCATAATGCCTGACTCATACTAGGTGGTTGATAAGTGCTTATTTTCTTGTTTTCTTCTCTTTTTTCCTTCCTTTCTTCAGAGCAAGAGATGGGAGGGGTGCCATGTGTGAGAAGTAGCAAGTGGCCAGCTGGGCTAGACTGTAGAGTGAGAGGAAAGAATTAAAGTGCATTGAGGCTGGAGCACTAGCTTACCGCCATGTTGGAAAAGGCTTTAGGAGCCCATTGGAAGAGTATATATTTTATCTTCAGTGTCCTAGGGGTACTTCATGGGTACCAGTGCAGTATTCAAACCATCTCCCTGGCTGTGGGAATGGCCCACTTTCTCTTCCATTCACTCACTCAAGATCGCTTTGTTGGTTACTAGAGGATGTATTGGAGAAGGGAGAGGCTGGAGGTAGGGAGTCCAATTGGGAGACTGGGACTTTATTTTCTGGATTCTCCTCTATCAATTCTTATATGTAGGTCATTGCTCATTTGTTCATTCATTCATTCATTCATTCATTCATTCAACAAGAACTTACCAATGTGCCTTCTATATTCGAGGTACTGCTCTAGACCAGAGGGATAAAGAAAAAACCTCGAGCACCTTAAATTCCGTTTTGGCAATAGACCATCACCTCTCTCTCTGCTCTTTTGTAGAACAATGCACATGAATGGAAATAGTTAGAATAGACAATTCTCCAGCCTTTGAATGCTTGCTGTGCTTCCTACCCATTCCCTCCCACAGTGACTAGTAGGGATTAGTAGGGAAAGTACTTTGCTCCCCAATAAATAAATTCAGAAACTGAGGCACAAGTTTAATGACTTGTCCATGATCACCCAAGAGCTTAACATGATAGAAGGAAGCAAGGAAGCAGTCACATGCCTTGTGCTTGCCAGACGTTGAGCTAAGCAGTTAACATATATTTCATTTGAGACTCATCACAACCCTGGGAGGTAGGTGATATTATTAGCCCTGTTTTTACACTTGGGGAAACTGAGGCAGACATAGATTAGATGACTTGCCAGGGTCAGATCCAGCTCATAAGTGTTGGTGGCCAGAGCCTAACTCTGGTTTTCCTGACTCTAGGCCCAGTGTTCTCTCCACCGTGTCTCCTGGCTGGCTGCCTCTGAGGATGCAGAGGAAAAAATACTCTTAAAGAAATTAAAACCTTTTTATTCCCAACTCCTTGATTGTACAATGAGACAGCGGAACCCACACTCCTTAGGGAAGATAACAAATGCTCCCATGGTTTGAAGGCAAGTGAGGAAGTCATAGAAAGGCTAAGCAGAAAGTGAGTGTGGGAGAAGTGAGTTGCTAACGGTGGTGTTTATAGAAGTCTTCAGTAGCACCTCATCCGTGATCATTCTTACAATAACTGAAGAGATTGAAGCTGAGTCCAGTAAACAGTTGGGACAACTGCTGACCAATAAAACAGACTCAGTCCAGTGGATTTTGGAAATAATGTCTAAATATTTTAATGAAATTTTTATGAAACTTGGACTAAGATATTCCTGTGGGCAGCCAGACCTAAGCCAAGCCATCAGAGCTTTGCCCAAGGGCACTAGAATTCGTTTTTGTTTTTGTTTCGTGTTGTTTTGGGGGGACAGGGTGCTAATAGCATTTGCATTATTTTAATAGCATTAAAAATACTGAACACATATACTTAACAAGAATCATTAGTTAAAAAAGGAAACCAGGAGATTGTTCTCCTCTTGGCCCTAGGCCAGCCCTCTTCAATTGAGATTCACCCTGTTCCATCCACCAGAAGAGGTCTTCCCAAGAATAACCAGGGTCTTGGTCTCTCTTCCACAAGGAGTCCTGTATCTCTGTCTCTGCCTCTTTCTCATGCATACGCATATGCATACCCCCAAATTGGCCTTAACTGATTGATCTGAGGATATGCTTCATGTTGCTTGTCTCAGGTATGTTTTATATTGTTTATTCTTGATGCAAAAGTTGCCTGAAACAACTCTGTCACTAGGTGAAAATGACCTTACATAATAGGATGGAATACATCCCATTTGACTGGTTCAAATAAAATGCTGTTTTCTCCACCATCTGGCACAGATGATGCCAGGTAGCATGTGTCTTAGGCGGTAGGCAACACTTTTTTGGTATTTTGGTTTTAGAAGAAAAAACAAGCTCATATTATGAATTGAGTGTTTTTCTCTTATAATAGGAAAGAATTTTTTTAGAGGGACTATATACAATTAAAAAGATCTTCTTGCTTTTTTGGACACACCACGGATGCTTTTCAACAGGGTTAGGGTCTTAAAATAACTCATCTCTTCTACTTTCTAGGGCCACACTGCTCTATAGGGAACAGTGGTGAGCCTGAGGCCCCCATGAGGTCTTCAGTCATCAAAGACAGATGTAAGCATTTTCTCACTAGACTGGACTTAATGAGGTCAGGAAAGTGGACTAATATGGTTTAGAAAGACTTGTAGCAAGTAAACAGTCATAAGATGTTAGGCCTATAAAGGTTGAAATACAAAGATTTTTAGACTTAACCCTCATTTCATCAGAAAATGCAACTAACGGGAACACCCCTCCTCCATACCCACCCCTATTCTGCACCATTTCTGACTCATCAAACAAACTTTTACTGTACAATGGTCATTTTAGAAACTGATGTACCGTGGAAGCTTGGGAAATACCCAGGCTCATTAGTGAACAGTGCTATAAACTTAAAAATAGCATTTCCCACTTATATTTTCTTTGTCCTAAAAATTCCAGAGAGGTTCACTATACAGAAAATAGACCAATGAGGTTGCAGGGAAAGCCATCACCCCTACCAGGGACCCAGAAGCCATGACCCTCTTTTGGAATATGCACAACCTCAGTCTCTATTCTCCACTTTTCCCACGCTTCCTTACTTCCTGTTCTCAGCTGAGTAGCGTAGGAAGGGGTATTTCCAATGATGCTTCTGGGCAAAGGGCAGATCCCATATAGTCTAAATAGGGACTATGTTTGCATAAAATAATTGCCTTTGTAGCTCTGAATCCCACTAACAAGGATAATTGTAATAATATCTCATATATTGAAGTTCTTCAGATCATGGATTTGTTGCTAGAAGACCATTTAGTCAAGGGCTTCTTAACCTTTCTTATGTATTATGAACTTTTTTGGCAGCAATCTCAGGATAGTATTTTTCAAAGCAAAAAATTAAATATATAGGATTAGAAAGGAAACCAATTAAATTGAAATACAATTCTCAAGATTTTTTTTAAAACAAATTTATAGGCCCCAGGTTAAGAACCCATGATAGTCCAAGCTTTCGTTTTATAGATCGGGAAACTAAAGCTTGGTGGAGTTAAGTGACCAGCGAAAGGTGATGCACCTGCTAAGTGTTCAGGATGGAATTCAAAGCCAGGGCTTTCTGACTCTCTAGCTCCTCATCCACTAGGCCCCATTACATCACTTGATCTTTACACCAACACTGTGAGGTAGATAGTACTGCTTTCCAGATGAGGACAGAGACTAATTACTTATCTGAGGCCATTCCAGGACAGAGGACATATAGTGTCATGAGAAGACAGGTGAATCCAGGCAACAAAGTCCTGGCTTCTTCTTAAAGGACTTTTCTTGTAATTTTGTAATTCACTTTTAGATTTTACTTATGTGAAATTCTGTTAAATTCCACAAGCATTTGTGAAGTGCCTACTATGTAGAAGTCAGTCATTAAACATGTATTAAGTGCATACTCTGTGCCAACATTGTGCTAAATGGTAGAAATACAGAAACAAAAATCAAACAGTCCCTGCCCTCAAAGATATTACAGTCTACAGTGGAGGTGCAACAAATATAAAATTAGTAAATACAAAGTACCTCAAATTTCAAGGAGAGGAGCAGAGAACTATTCTTCCAGCTATTTAGATATTCAAAGCAAGTTTTCAAAGATCCAGGTGAGTCCGAGTGTCTATTTAATTGATTCAAGGATGTACTTCTTTCCACTTTGACTGTAATAAACAGTTAAAGAAATATGGAGCTCGGCACAGTCTGACTTAGTGCAGGGCTAGAATTCTTTTGGTTTTCATAAACCAAGCTATTGTCAGCTTCACCATGCTGGCGCATCAGCCAGGGACAGAGTTTATCGTTCTGCCTTAAGAAAAGTCAGGGGTGGGGACTGGATCCCAGGGCAAATAGCTGCTCATTCTTCCTGGTTAACAGAATACAACCTTCCTACCTACTTCTCTGGCTGTCTCTAAGCAGGTCTGGCACCAGGAATTTTCGTAGTTGGAGCAAGTACCATAAGCATGTGGCATAAGTGCTATCAATAAAGGGGATGTAGGAGACAACTTAGGGGGATAATCCTCGGGACATCCATAGAAGACCAACAGTGCAGGGTGAGGAAGATGAATGGAGGTAGGAAAGCCTCTCCCCAGTTCAGTAGCTGGTATTCTTTTTAACAGTTCACACAATTTTCTATGGTATGTTGTTTCTATACTTCAGAAGGACTGGAGGCCTGAGGTAAAGTCCTAGCCTCCTTGGCCTAGTTATGGTTCTGCCTCTGAGCTCCCTTTCAGGATTGTGACTGATCTGAGATTTCTTCAAGGTAGTGAGAGAATATAAAAATCCATGTTGGGCCAAAGCATAGAACCAATACCTTTGCCTCTAGTTTGTGAGGAGTGGCATTTTTATTCCTGAAATGATTTAAATGGCAGCCAGATGTGATGGAAAGGGTCTGGATTCAAAGTCAGAAGACACAGACTCAAATTTCAGCTCCCCTAATTCTTGATTTCTCTGAGACCCCAGTATTCAAATCTAGAAAAAAGGGACAATGTTTGCATTAACATTTTCAAAGGGTTCTTTTGAGGAAAGTGCTTTGTAAATGTGAGTTGTTAAGAATATATGAGATTCTGGAATGCTAATCCTTATATGATTAATTACAAGGGGGCTTTCTATTAATTATAAGTGTTTATATTAATTAGACATTTTTGTATTAATTACAAGTGGACCATTATTAAATAATCTTAACTCCCTAGTTACTTAGTATTCCAATATCTCAAGTTGGCTGGGTAATAATACTAATGATGACTGATAATTAAATAGTGCTTTTCAATTTTTGGAAATGCCTTACACACATGAATTCATTTCAACCTCATAAACAAACCTGGGAGGTAGATGCTACAGTTTTATTCTCCACATATTACAGCTAAAACCTGACGTTTAGAGATTAGTTACTAACTTGGAAACAAAGCTAGTACTATGTAAGAGACTGGACTGAATGGAAGTTTCTAGAAGGCTAGAGCCAAGCTTCCTACCAAGATATTCTCATATCTTGCCAATTTACATGAAATTTCCATTGATTTAGGCACAGTTTGAAGGTCTAGTCCTGGGGTGGGGAACCTGTGGTCTTAAGGTTACATGTGGCCCTCCAGGTCCTTAAGAGCAGCTTTTTGACTGAATCCAAACTTATTCTGTGAAGTTTGTATTCAATTAAAGGGTTGCACTTGAGGATCTAGAGAGCTACATGTGGTCTCAAGGCCACAGGTTTCCCCATCCCTGGTTCTAGTCTTAAGCATGATTTTAATGTTAGTTTGTAGTGACCTTGGCCTTGATTTTCTCTGCTGACTGGTCTGAGCAGTACCTCATTCTAGTTATAAAACTGCCTTTTTCTAAAAAACAAAACATTTCAGCATCCATATGCCACTGGATCATCAGGAGAGTGAGGAGAAACCCGGAGAGAAATATGGAATCTCAGAGCAGAAAGCAACTTTGGGGCCATAAGCAGGTGGGTGGCTGCATGCCAGCCGAGGAAGAAAGAATGAGGCACGCATCGTGGACCTATGGGATGAAAGCTGGACTCAGCATCAGGGTACCTGGGCTCTGATCCCAGCTCTTCTGCTTACTGTAACTCATATGATTTTGGCCAAGTTCTTGCCTCCTTTGCCCCATCTTTAAAATAAAAGGGTTGGGCCAGATGCCTTCCTAGGTCCTTTCCAACTCCCTCATCACTGTTTCTGTGATTTCTCCTAACTCTGAAGCTTATACTCCTGGGAGTCTATGTGTATTTTAATTCTTAGGGGTATTTCATTTAGAAGGTGAGTCGTGGTGGCTCTGGTTCCCCAGTGGAAGGCTCCTCCATGCTCTGGCAAAAGCAAAGACTTGTGAGACACTGCCTGGGAGGGTTAGAAGGCTGCCCCAGAAGAAATAGTGTAGAAATGTTGTCTCTGTCACCCCATCCCTTCCTTCTCACTTCCTGCTCCTCCAGAAGTTTGAAAAGGCCCTGTCTGCAGGGGCCCTGCTCAGGCTGGGGTTTGGAGAAGCCTCCAAATGCCCTTCTGCTGCTACCCTTCTTACCGGTCCCCCTCTCTGTACTCACTCAAGAAACAGATCAAAGACTGGTCTATGGTTGTTGATGATGTGAAGGAAATCCCTACTTGAGGTCAGGGTTGGCCTAGATTATTTCCAGCGCTGTGTGTGCCTTTGAACTCTGGAGTTCTGAGATTTAGCATGACTATCTGATATCAGGCAACGTACACTTGAGAGGGACCGAGTTTCAGAACCTTGAATGCTGGAGGCTGATTTCCAAGAACTGTTTGGGGGTCAGCCTTCAGTCACCTCCTCGTGTTGTCAGTGAATCCCATTAAATTAGAACCACTATCTGTTATTTACCTATGGTAGGAGATAAGTGATAAGAGCCATGGTATGTGTGTATGTTTGGGGGGGGAAGGGTGCCTTCCATGAAAGAATGGGATAATACTGCCCCTGAAGCAGTGGACACGTCGGTGTAGCAGCTAGGTAGGGAGGACTTTGGTATAATGTTTTATACACTTCCTTTTAGTTTTGATTGGATCATTTTTGAACAGCATAATCTTGAGGATGTCTGTACTGTGGTAGTAACAGCTGTCTGGAAGTTCTATCCAGGAATTTAAACCAAAACAAACATTAACCTTTGTCCTTGTTCATGCTAAGCTTTGGTAATATAAATAGGGTAGGAAAGTAACATCAATCTTTTGGGGTCTGGTGAGCACTCATATTTTCCTGGCCTCTCTCACTTTAACTAAAATTGATGGGCTGCTGTGTAGAAAGAGACAGTCTTTGATTGGCCTCCTGAATAATCGGTTCTCTGGAAAGTAGAGAATCCTGGGTCCACTCAAGAGTCTAACTGAACCTATTTGTGGTGAATCAGACTTAACAATAGGCTTGGCATGTCAGAACTGGCTCTTTGAGAACCGTCGTGAGTAACCCCAAGTCTGACTTTCATATGTGAGCTAAGCAGAAGGGGAGGGGACTCAAAATGATTCATTTAAACTGATAGATGAATGAACAGAGAAACATTTGAACTTGGTGTGCTTAGCATCGTGCTAAGTTCTGGAAAACAAGGAGAAGTTTCCAATCTCACAAAACTAATTAGGAAGCAAAAGGGAACAAACCCCCCATAATGGAGTTAAATTGCAGGACGGATGCAGGTTCCTGGAGCAGATTATTAGGTCCGCTGGCAGTATCTGTGGATCTGGAGATCATAACTGCAGGGTAAATGGCCTAGAAGGCTTCAGGATGTGTGCTAAGGCCCTATGGTCTCCCATCTCATTGGAAGGATTGTATCTGGTGACCCAACTCAGCCAAACAGCTGCATTGCTATTTTCATCTAGATTTCCTTATGAGGTCTGAGTGGTCCAGGGTTAGGACCGCCGAAGCTCCTAAATCCAATCCTCTTAATGAAACCCGGAGAGGGTACATGACTTGCTCAAGGTCTCAGGTTAAAAGGCATCACAAATGAGACTGGAATCTAGGACCTCAGACTCCCTGGTTAAGGGAGTCACACACGCCGCCTGTTTACTTTGCCTTTGTTCTCCCTCTGGTCTTTCAGGCATCATCACCATTATAAGAAATCATCCTCAAAATCTACTCATAACCATTCCCACCTATAAGTGGCCATTTTGAGTGGTCCCTGCCCTCTACAACCTGATAGTCTGAGGACACTGATGGAAATGGACATAGAGGACATACAGGAGACAGGACAAAGACAAAAGCAACAGGCAGCTAGGTGATGCCATAGTGCACAGAGCGCCGGGCCTGGAGTCAGGAAGACCTGAGTTCAAATCTCATCTCCAACTCTTCCTAACTGTGTGACCCTGGACAAGTCACTTAACCATGTTTGCCTCAGTTGCCTCATCTGTCAAATGAACTAGAGAAGGAAATGGCAAAACACTCCAGTAGTTTTACCAAGAAAACACCAAATGGTGTTTTGTATTTGGTATATTTGTGTCCGAAGAGCCAGACACAGCTGAAATGACCAAGCAAGAATAAGATTATCTCTATCTATATTGGTTTTTTATTCCCCAACTCTTGGTGTTGTCTGAACTTTGCCTTTCCATATCGGCATATTCAGCATGTGGTAGAAACTTAGTGATGTAATTTTGTTGTTATACTGCATTCCTTGCTTCCCCCACTTCCCAAAGGACGAGCAGCCATTTCCCCTCAGACTGACATAGCACTTAGCTG
Organism: Pseudocheirus occidentalis; assembly: GCA_028646575.1. Lineage (NCBI taxonomy): Eukaryota > Metazoa > Chordata > Mammalia > Diprotodontia > Pseudocheiridae > Pseudocheirus > Pseudocheirus occidentalis. The sequence continues at coordinate 57,545,662 of CM053598.1, read as the reverse complement.
CCCCTTTCTAAAAGCATTTGAGATGTCTATGTGACTTGCACTTGGGGTCAGAAAGATGTGGCTTGAAATCCTGCCCCTGGCATCCTTTGCTGTGTGATTGTCGGTGAATCTCTTGTGTCCTCTGTGCTCTATGCTTTCCTTATCTGCAAAATGAGGAGTTCGTGGGATCATGGATTGTGAGCTGGAAGGGACCTCGTGAAGTCCAGACCCTTTGACTTTGCAGGTGGGGAGGATGAGGACCAGAGAGAGACACTAATATCTATAGTATCTACTCCATGAGGTTGGTCCCGGGGCTCAGATAATCAGAGATGAGAACGTGTGTTAACTGCTTGGCAGACCTCTGTGTGGCCTCTGTCATTTTTGTGTTATCAAAATCCGCATCCATCTTATAGGATCACAGGGTCAGAGCTGGAAGACACGTTAGTGGTCGTTGAGTCCAACCTTTCATATTCTAGCTGAGGACACCGAGTCCAAGATCAGGGCAGTGATTTGCTGAAGTTCCGCAAACCACTAAGTGTCTGAGGTGGGATCTGAACCCAGTGACATCTCAAGTCCACAGTGACATCTGCTCTCCCTGCCTTCCAGACTGTAAGTTCCGTGAAGGCAATGCCTGCACCTTTTTTTTTTTATTCAACAAATGTTTATTGAGCTCTTATTCTATACCATGCTAGGAATTGTGGGTGAGTAAAATAATTTTAAAATGACAACAACAATGCCTTGGAGCTCTTAGTATGGAAAAGTTAAAGGTTTGCCTAGCCATCAAATTGGATTTTTTTTCATTCATTTTATTTTATTTTTAAAATTTTTTTTATTGTTTCAAGTTTTCTCCCTTCCCTTCTCCCCCTCTGCAAATCCCCCCCTCTCTGCCCCCTCCATGGCGGCTTGCAATCAAGTTAGTACAGGATCTGCAAATACTTTCACATTAGACATTAGTCTGGTTGTAAAGAAGGGTTGTAACCGATGGAATAAACAGTGGGAAAGAGGAAACAAAACTAAACATGAAAAAGAACGAGAGCCTGTCATTTGCTTCAATCTGCATTTAAACTCTGTTCTTTCTAGATCTCTTTCTAAATGTAGGCATCTCCTTCCATCATGAGTCTTTTGAAGTTGTCTTATAACCTTACATTGCTGAGAAGAGTCCAGTCTATCAAAGTTGGTCATCACACATACGTCGTATTTATCATTGTGCACAAATTTCTCCTGGTTCTGCTCTTCTCACTTAAGCAGCAGTTTGTATAAGCCTCTCCAGGACAATATGAAGTCCGTCTGCTCCCCATTTCTTATAGCACAATAGTATTCCATTACATTCATATACCACAACTTGTTTAGCCATTCCCCAATTGATGGGCATCTCCTTAATTTACAATTTTTTGCCACCACAAAGAGAGCTGCAATAAATATTTTGTACATAAAGTCTTCCTCCCACTTCTATGATCTCTTTGGGATACAACCCTAGAGGTGATATTACTGGGTCAAAGGGCGTGCAGTTATTTATAGCCCTTTGGGCATAGTTCCAGATTGTTCTTCAGAATGGTTGAATCAGTTCACAACTCCACCAACAATAGCAATGCCCACATCTTACCTAAAATTCCTGTCTCCTTCATTGCCTAGCTTAGTGCTCTTCACTTAGTGGTTGGATTCTTGGCTCATAGACCTGTAACTGAAAGGATCCTTGCAGATCACCAAGTCCCACCCCCTCATTTGGCAGATGAAAGACCTATGGCTTATGATGGAAGTTTACCTAAGTGAGCAGAACCAGAATTCAAACTTAGATCCTCTCATTCCAAATCCAGAAACAAGTCACATAACAGAACTCAGATTTGTACTCTGGCCCTTGAAACCCAAACCTAGGTGTATCAGCAAGCACCCTAGCATACCCAGGGCAGCTGCTAGCACAGGTTCTTAGATCTGCTTTACTAAAGGAAAGCAACTAAAAATGGGTTAACAATCTTTCTTTAATCAAACAAACATATCATTTACCTATTTCAAGGGGAAAAGTCAGCACCCTGAACTCCAGAGAATACAAACACAAGTTACAAGGCCAAGTTACAAACACAAGTTACAAGGAGACCAAGAAACAGATTAGCAGATGGGCTTCCAACCATCTGACCATCACATCCATTACCTATTCAAGTTACCAGAGAGGGAAGCATCAACATCTGGGTTTTTCAATGCCAGGGGGCTCAATGGCTTCCCAGAGTTTCATCTGGCCAAATCACACAACTCTTCTCAAAGTGAGCCCCAAAAGAAACCTCACATCAGGGCGTATATATGGGCTTCTCCTGGGTCAGAGAATGTCACAACCCTCTTGACCCCCTGTCCAATTACAAAGTAACAAGGTGTGGCCATTCCCAAAAAACAAGCCTCCCGCCACAGGCTCCACATGACCACATTCAGCCTATTATGGGGCAGAGTATACTTTCAAATCAGGGAACATTCTCGGAGCCACTTACGTCACTTAAGCAAAGGGGCTATGGGCAGGAAAGAGCTTCAGATTCCCATTACACTAGGGGCCTCATAGAGCAGATAGAATAGCCCTATACCTGTGAAAGGTGCTGGAAGCATTCATTGGCTGTTAGAGATAAAGGAACTCCTCTGGAGGACAGGACTAGTTTCTATAAATACATATGTCACAGTAGAGAAGCCTTATGCAAGAAACTGCCCAGACTTCTTTGCTAGGCTATTTTTGACCCAATTGGAATGAGAAAAGAGCTGAATTTCACATTTTAATACTAAACATTTTTGAAAAAAAATGCATGTCTCCAATTTTTATCACATAAGTCTGTCATTTCAAAGCCTTGGTTCTCACCACAGTCACAGACACTTCCAATTAGCATTATTCTCGAAACAAAATGACTTTGAACTTTACATGCTGACTTGCACAACCATCCAGTACTTCAGGGTGAAGGAACCAGGGATTGTATAATTAGGCAAACAAAAAAGAGCCCATAGCAGTGTGCTCCATCTCTAGAATATTTTTAAAAGAGTCAGATTTCATATTAGTAATAATTGACATTTATAAGACATTTTAAGGTTGGCCCCCTGCTTTCTTACATTTACAGTGTATCCCAAAAGTCTTGGTACAGTTTTAAGCTATTAAAGCTTGGGATACCCCATGGTTTTGTTTTTGTTTGTTTGTTTTTGCTTCTTACAACCACTTAGTGAGATTAGGGATATCATTATTCCCATTTTACAGATGAGTAGACTGAGATACAGAGACTTGCCCCATAGTCTTACAAGTAGTCTATGATACGATTCAAACTCGGTCAGCTCCTGGCTCCAGACTTCGTTCTCTTTCTACCCTGTGGTGGTGTCTTTTTGGGCCTCCACAATCCAAAGCAACCCTTTCCTTCTTCAGTACAAGAGTCTTTATCAGAGGCCCAGTTGTGAGGAAGAAGTCCTTGAGAAGCCAAAGATATTTGGGAACTCTATAGTTTCACAAATGCCAGGTGGCCAAACCCAACTTTCAGCCTCTTGCAGGCCAAATATTACATCTGCCACTCATAGGGCATTTGAAAAAGCCATTTTTTTTCCTTTCTGGGTATTTTTGATGAATGTGATTTATTTATTATTTGAGGTCAAAGCTCAAATAGACACTGCAAACAGACTCCACTGTTTCTTTGGCTCAAGAGCTAAATGAACTGGGGATCAAGGATATCTTTATCTTGCTGGGTCAAGTGACCCTTTGCTGAGAAAACAACAAAATAAGAGAAATAAAAGAAGCCCTGAACTGACCAAACATTCCCAGACCCCGCTGTCCCAGGACAAATGGGTACACTCAGGTAGAAGGACAGAAATTAAAAGTAAGTGTGAAATCTAAACAGTTGCTTATTCCCAGTAAAACGGAAAGAAAGCTGGATTTGAGATCAGAGTTTCTGGGTTGGTTCCAATTTCTGCTATTTATTTTCTGTGGGAAAGTCACTTAAACTCTCTTGGCCTTGACTTCTCTCATCACTGTAAAGAGGAGATTGGACTATACCCTTGAGGTCCGTCATAATTCTGATTCTATGGTTCTGTGCTTATAATCCCTTAAAGCAAGAGTTCTGGGCATTTCTGCGTGTGTCATAGACCCCTTTTGGAGTCTGGTAAAGCCAATGGGTCCTTCCTTGGAATAATATTTTTAAATGTATAGAATGAAATATATAAGATTACAAGGGAAACCAGTTATATTGAAATAAAGATGCAAATGTTTCCCAATCCAAATTCATAGATTCCTCCCACTCCCCAAAATCTATCCATTGACTTCTCAGGTGAAAAATTTCTGCTACAGAATATGACTAATTAATTTTGTTTTTGTCATCAGCCTCCTAAGGGGATTGCCCATGTGTACAGCATGAGGGAAAGTTTAGGAAGGTGATGGTAAGAGAGTGCCCATGAACATTGGCATTTATTTTAGCTTTATAAACAAAAGCATCTGGGGGTGCCAATCACTTGGTTATGGTCTGGGGGTTACAAAGACAAGAATGAAAAAGTTTCTGCCCTCGAGGATCTTACATTCTTTTACACATATAAGGCATATATCAAATATAATATACAAGGTAAGGGCTGGGAAATCAGGGGAGGCATTGCAGGGGAGTGGAGCACTTGGGGATAGAGGGAGTTAAGGAGGGTTTCAAAGAGGAGGGGATATTTGAACTAAGGTTGGGGTGTATAGGGAATGGCATTCGAGACAGCCTGTGGGTAGGCCTGGAGATGGGAAATCGAGCGGTGTATATGAAGGCCAACAAGGAGACCAGTTTGTCTTGACCACAGCACTCATGACAGTGGCTAATGTATATATGGAAAGACTTCTGACCTGCTGCTGTTGGGAAGGGACTTTTGAGAGCCAAGAGCACACAGAAGCCCTGTGAGTATTTTCCGTCTCTTTGTGGGCCCAATTATAACAGTTGATGGACCATTGGACTTGAGTTCAGAAAATCCAAGTTCAAGTCCCACCTAGTCTGTGGTTCTGGTCCTGGTCCTGTCGCTGTCCAGCTCCATGTCCTTGAATGACTCACTTTCCCCCACGGGCTTCAGTTTTCTTCTCCACACATTGGGCTAAGTGATCTCTCCTATCTTTTCCTTCTCTAAGGAATGGAACCATCTGATGACCCCTTCTAGCTTATGAACATGCTGTGATTCTTTGTAGATCCTCAGCATCATTTGTACTCATAGAAGTTACTGGAAATGAAAAAATAAGGTGGTTAATAGCTATGGTGCAAAGGGAATGTTGAGAGATTACAAAGGCAGCCACATGATTGGTCTAGAGTTGTGTTTTGTCCATAGGGCAACTGAGAAATCTGCTTCCCTGTAAGAGGCAGGTTGAGGACATATGGTCCCAGGGGCTGAATCTATCATATTTAGACTCAGCAGTTTGATGGGCCTTGACAACCTTTCCCACCCCCTACCCTCCACCCCCATGGCAAACATGGGTTCTATGGCCCAGAGATGACCTGGCTTTATTGGTGGTTATGGTTAATCTATACACAGCTAGAGTCAACACTAAAGGCTCCTCAGAGCACTAATCACTTTTTAGCGGAGCCAGCCGGTAGAGGGACAGTAAAGGGCTGATGTCTGGGTCAGGCCAGTGGGTCAGTGGATTGTCTATTAGGAAGAGCCTCACGTTGCATGGAAACCACCAGCATTCTGACTGAATCTGATCACTGAACACAGAGAATCAGTCTGGTGTCTAAGCATTCTTGCCTTTAGTTATTTCTCAGTCATTAGCGTAACTGTGTTTCCTTAAAGACTGCCAGACACTACTCCCTCAATCAATCGATAACATTTATTAAAGCCCCTACTATGTACCAGGTACTGCACCAGACATTGGGGGTGCAAATACCACTTTTCAGAATCCCTGGGTCTGAGGAATTTATGCAAAGGCCACTAGAGGGTGGGCATTCAAAGAAAACCAGTCTATCAAAGCAAAGTCTTTGTATAGTATTAATAAATGTAGGCTTAACCTAATCAGTTATTAAAACAAAATCAGCATTGTACTATCAGTAGCTCGCACAACAGTAGCACTTGAAAACTTACAAAGTGGTTTTTTTTTCAACAAATCTATAAGGTTTTCCTTCCTATAAGGTTTTCTTCCAACAAACCTATAAGTCTAAGATTGTGCTATTATGTTTAATAATATCCTCAGAGCCTAGCTGTGTGACCTTGGGCAAGTCATTTAACCCCAACTGCCCTCCAAAAAAAAACCAAAACAAATAATATCCTCAGAGGTATTTCCAGAATTAGTAGCTGAGACCCATAAAGGTGGCAGTGACTGACCCAAGGTAATTCAAGCAGGATTGGGGGTGATGCTCCCCACCTCTCTGGGGGTGATGCTCCATCTCTGTTGCCATGGGTTTGGTTTGGTTTGGTTTTAAAGAGACCTTGAAAATGGGACACCCTTTGTTGGAACATACATCTGGATGTTTGATTAGGAAAAAGTCCTTGGAACTAGGCTTGGCCTAGCTGCTGGGGCTTGAGGGCACACAGCAAGCAGCACAAGTAATTGAGAGTACATTTCATCTCTTTATTGGTCAAACTATAGAAGTTGATGGACCGCTGGACGTGAGTTCAGAAAACCTGGGTTCCAGTACCAACTGAACTGTTTCTTCATCACGTGACTTTAGGCAAGTCATCTCACCAGTCTGAAACTCAGTTTCCCAATCAGTCAGATGAGGATCATAGTCATTTCACTATGGACCTCAAGGGTTATGAGGGAAGCATTTTGTAAATTATAATCACAAATTATATGTTATATTATTATTAATATATAATTATGCATGTAATTATATGTAATAGAATACATTATATATTACTAATATATAATTATATTTTAATTATAAAATTATAATCACAAAGAATCTGTGAATCAGTATAGGGACCACTATCCATCAACCAATTCATTAACTATAGAGTGTAGAGTTGAAAGGGATCTTGCTAATTATCTTGTTCAACTTACAACTAATAAAAAATCTTCACGACAAAATCCCTATGCAACAAGTGAGCGGTTGTCCAGGTGATAAAAGCCGGAGATGGAGTCAGGAAGACCTGAGTTTGAATCTAGCCTCAGATACTTATTAGCTGTGTGACTCTGGGCAAGTCACTTAACCTCTCACTTTTGTCATCTGTAAGTTGGGAACAACAACAGCATTTACCTCCCAGGGTTGTGAAGATGAAGTGAGGTGATAATATTTATAAAGCTCTGGGAAGACTGCCCCAACACATAACTAAGGTTGTTAAGTGGTGTCTGACTATGTGACTCCATGGACTTTTTCTTAGCAAAGAAAACTCTTCCAGTGTGTTCTCGTGTGTCCTCATACAGATGAGGAACTGAGTCAAATAAGGGTTAAGTGATTTACCCAGGGTCACACAGCAAGTTAGTGTCTGAGGCACATTTGAATTCAGATCTTCCTGACTTTGGGCCCAACACTATCCACTGGGCCACATAGCTGCCTTTGCGCGTAGTAGGTGTTATATAAATGTTTTCTTGTCTAGACTACATATCCCTAGTTTTAGGGGTGGCTAGGTGGAGCAGTGAATTGAGCACCAGCCCTGGAGTCAGGAGGACCTGAGTTCAAATCTGGTCTCTGACTCTTAACACAAAAAACTAGCCGTGTGACCGTGGGCAAGTCACTTAACCTCAATTGCCCTACCTTCCCCCAACAACAACAAAAAAATATCTCTAGTTTTTCTTTCCAACCAGTTCTCATAAATTATGGACTTAAGGCCCTTTACCATCTGGGTTACCCTCCAGCCTATGAATATCTTTGCAAAATGGCAGCACATAGGTACCCAGGACTGCAGAGCAGAATGCAGAAAGACTACCCCCTGCTTATTCCTGGAAGCTGTTATCTGTCTTACTAGAGTCCAAGATTGCATTAGCTTCTTTTGGCTACCATATCACACTGTTGACATATTGTGTTTGTGGTCCAGTAAAACCCTTCTGAATCTTTTTTCAAGCACTGTTGCCTCTGTTACCTTGTAGCTATGAGGTTGATTTTTTGAACCCAAGTGTATTTACTCATCTTACTAAATTTCTCCTAATTAGAGCCAGTCTGATGTTCTAGCCTGCCAAGATAATTTTTTTAATTCTCTGCACTCTTTCTCAACTTTGTGTCACCTGCAAATTTAATATGCGTATTATATGTTCCTTTATCAAAGTCATTGACAAAAATTAAAAAAAAAAGAACAAGGCCAAGCACTAATCCCTAGGACTGTGTAGAGAAGATCTCTTGCATAGTTAACCTCAGATCTTTGATAACTGACCCTTGAAAGATGTCCAAGATGCCTAAAGGTGAAGTGATTTGCCCCCAGTCATGCAACTAATAAGTTTGAATGAACCTAAGTCTTTCTGTCTCTGCATTTGGCATTCTGTCTTATACCTGTGCCTGTCAAACACTCTAGAAATGAAAAATATTGCTGTTCCTGAAACAAGATCTCTTCTAGAACATTCCAGATATGGGATGGCCACAGGTAATTGATCTTGCCCGTTTTCCTCTGAGATGAATCAATCACCAAAGATTTGTTTGCTTGACTGGGAGTAAGATGGTAGTAAACATTCTTGGAACTACCCAGAGACAAACCAGTCAGTCAGTTAAACTCCACTGTCAATTCACATTCCATTAAAAATTTGCTCCAAAATTTGTACTTGACACAGGCCACGATGGGCTGTTTGTGGCTTATAGAGAAGCAGCAGGATCTTTGCTGAACAGTTACCACATGACTCCAGTTTGGTGTTTCCTTACCTGACAAATGTCGGTGGCCCAGCAGGAAGCCTGTGACAGGATTCGGAGAAGGGGCTTCTTCCTTCATGCCATCCATTTCTCAGCTGGCTCTCTACTTCCTAATTTAAGCTAGCTAGCCACAGGAGAAAGACAGCTTTGCAAGATTCTCCATTCTGGGAGCTCTCATAGGAGAATTTATTCACCCCAAGAGACAGGAGGAAGACCACAGAAGTTATATTAATCTTTTTTCTTTAATGGTTAAAATTAGACTCTATCAAGAGGGAGTGTTCTTAAAACATCTCAACTTTTCCAGGTCTTTGGTCATGATCTTTTCTTCAAAGACAAAATGCTGAGCATTAGACTAACAAACTTACAAGCCATTGGGTCCGACTCCCTCCTTTTACAGATGAGGAAACCAAAGCACAGAAAAGCTAAATAAGCCCAGGGTCACCTAAGTAATAAGTGTCAAAAGCCGAATTTGAACCCTGACTCAAAGTATAACTCTCTTCCCTTAACAGACCCCCCCCTCCCAGTAGATCACAGATCTAGAGCTTAAAGGGACCTCAGAGGCCATCTCTTCTAACTTCTTGTTTTACAGATAGGGAAACTGAGGCTCAAGGAATTTAAGTGACTTACTCAAGACCACGCAGGTAATTATCAAAAGTTAGGAGTCAAACTCAGACTTGCAGGGATCTGTTTCTATTTGAGCCAGACGCCATTGGAGTATTAGACTTACAGTGAACTACCCTGCAGATATTAGGTTACAGGAGAACAAGGTCTCAATCCCAAGTCATTACCTCTCTAAATTTCAGTTTCCCTGTTTATAAAATTAAGATAGTGATTCCTTTGTGAACCTAGTTCACAAAACAACTGTGAATACCTAATGAAATAATGCATATAGTGTCTAAAACTTAATTATCCTAGGCATATAATTTCAGCTAGAAGTTACCTCCATCAAATATGAATTAACCGAGCTCTAAGTTATTATCTCTTAGAGAGTTGCCTAGGACACAGAGAAGTTACGTGATTTGTCCCAGATCACATAGGCCAGTATTCAATCCTGTTTAATTGAGAGAGCACTTATTAAGCATATTGTACTGGTCGTTGGTAGTGAGGATTCAATGACAAAATACAAACGAGAACCAAAGCCCCTCTTGTCAAAGAGCTTAAAGGTGTGGGGTTTGGGGGGGTATATATAGGTAAATAAATAAAAACTATATACAGGATAAATGCAGGGTAAGTAATTGTGTTGTTGGGGGATTGGAAGCATTAACAAGGGTGAGCAGAAGGTGAAATCAGTCTAGAAAGATGTTGGTGTTTGTTCTTGGTTCTCAAAGAAGACCATGACTTCAGGGAGGTGGTGCCATGACATGCAAGTGAATCGGATTTAAGTGAGGGAGGCTGTGCAAAGTCCCCAGCCTCACTCTCTCCTCCAGAGCCATCTGGGTCCAGTGGCCAGATATAGATCAGGACGCCTGGAGACGGGCCTAATGCAGTAGGGGGAAGATAGATTACAACCAGATTGCAAAGGGCCTTTAATGCTGACAGACCACTTTGTATTTTTTCCTAGAGACCATCAGGGGCCACCAAAGCTTCTTCAGTAGGAGAGTGACAATGTCAGGCCTGTACTTTCGGAGAATCACTTTGATGGCTCTGTGGAGGGTGGTTTGGTGAGGGGGGAGACTTGTGATGACATACCAGTCCTGAGCCTATTTTAATAGCCCATTGGAGGGAAGGTCCTGAACGAGGCTAGCAATTCTAGGAGCGGAAAGAAAAGGAGGAATGAGATGGGAGACAGGGATGTAAAAAGGATGAGATTTGGGAACTTGTTGTTTATCAAGAGCAAGGACAATGGATGTTGGCTCAGAGAAAGAACCTAGGTGATTGGATTGATAGTGAGACTTGAGGCCAGGTCTCCCTGATGACAAGGCTGGCCTTATACCTATATACACTCCCTTTCTTTGTAACTTTTTTTTAGCATTAAGCATAAATATATGCATAAATACTGTGGGCAGCCAGGTGGGGCAGTGGATAGAACACTGGACTTGTAATAAGAAAGATTCATCTTCATGAGTTCACATCTGGCCAGCTGTGTGACCCTGGGCAAGTCACTTAACCCTGTTTGCCTCAGTTTCTTCTTCTGTAAAAAATGAGCTGGAAAAAGAAATGGCAAACCACTCCAGGGCCTTTGCCATGAAAACCCCAGATAGGGTCAGAAAGAGTTGAACACAACTGAAATGACAGAACAGCAGATATTATTATGACAGGTCTCTAGTCTTTTCAAGCCAATGCCTTGTTCAGATTCTCCTGCATGCTACTGACTAGAGCAGCATTTGACACTTCATGGCAGATGGATCCATACAGGTCCATCCGCATCTACCCCCTTTTATGTATTTAGTCTCTTCCTGTGGCCCATTCCACAATGGAATAATTTCATCATCTGTCCTCTGGTTTCAATACTTTGTCTTTCCATGAATGGTCATTGTAAACTTTTCTCTGGTTCTTTTACTATTTATTTCATGGATCTCAATGGAAAACTCAGCCTAGCCGTCTGTCGTGCCTAATTCTCTTATTGTCTGATTGGCACAGCTCTCTTTCTGGGCAAATAGCCTTCTTAGTATCTTTTACTCCATTTCTTTCTCTCCAGTCCTTGTTAGGGGTACATGGTGTCATCTTCTCACATTTGCCACATGTCTTTTTCTCATCCTTTGGGTTCCCCAATAATATAGATTCTTCTGAGGTCATAGTGTTCTTATTTAGAAATTACCCTGTCTAATAATTTTGATGGAAAGAAAAGCAAAACAAGAATGTGGTTCCAGTTTCTCACTAACTGGCTATATAACTTTAGGCAAGTAACAACCTCTCTAGGCCTCTTTAGGCATCTGCCATAAGAAAACCCTAGATTAGATCATGGAGTCCATGGAGTTATTTGAAAGAGGGCTGTTAAAGGGGCAGGTAGGTGGCTCAGTGGGTAGAGCACCAGGCCTAGAGTCAGGAAGACTGATTTTCCTGAGTTCAGATCTGGCCTAACATACTTACTAGCTGCGTGACCCTGGGCAAGTCACTTAACCCTGTTTGCCTCAGTTCCTCATCTTTAAAATGAGCCAGAGAAGGAAATGGCAAAGCATCCTGGTTATCTCTGCCAAGAAAACTCCAGATAGGGTCACAAAGAACTGGACATAACTGAAAAGCGAATCTCTATATTCACTCAGAATTGTTGTTTTTGTAGTTATAGATTTACTCAGTCAAAGGATAATGATAGCATGGTGGCGGCGGCAGGAGGCTGGCTTGGAATTGTTTTCTGTTAAATAGCTTAATGAGATTGAGAACCACTGGACTGGATAATGATTCATGTCCCCTCCACCTCCAAAATGCAGTGTACTTACTTGTTTATTTTTCCATCTACTCTGTGCATTGGTTCAGATATAAGCATCCTTCCCTGCCACTAAATAAAAGCAACATCTCCAAATGAGAGCCTTTTTCAAATTAAAACCATAATAAAAACATAGAGAGACACACACATACACCTATCTTTGACAAGAAGACCCCGAATGGGTTCATGAAGAGTCAGACGTGCCTGAACATTTACTTACACATACTTAAATGTACATACATGTGTGTATGTGTGTGCATGTATATGCATATACGCCCACATATACCAGAGTTAAAAATAACACACTATAGATCACACTCAAATCATACAATCCTTTATTGGGAATAATGCAGTATTCTAGGACAGGAAGTTATGAAAACTTCAACTTTAGTAACTAACTAAGCCTTTCTTCAAGCCCTGACCTAATCAATCATCCTTTCTTTGCAAGATGGCAGAGCAGTAGGAGCTCCTTTAGAAGGCCCCATTGCCTCTACCTCCTCCCAGGCTGGGGTCCACCGGTGACCTCTTGAAGTCAGTTACTGGCACCAGAGAGTTCCCCCAGGCTGCCTTCTTCCTCACCGGGTCATAAATAATATAAAGGATATAGAGCAGTACCTCTTCTGACAGCAACCAAATGAATCACAGGGCTTAGAGGAAGCGTGTGCACACAGGAACATCGACGCCAAGGCCTGTTTTATGTTATGTGGTTCCGTTTTCTCTCCTGCCATCCCTTCCCCCTCTGCCCTCTCCTCCTCTCAGACTCACTCACCCCTGCGCTGAAGGAGTCAGAATGTTCCAGAGCTAACTTCACTAACGGCTAATGGCTAACGGCTGCCATCTCCAAGTCTGCATCAGCGCCTTCTAACTGCCGATGGCCAAGTACTGCTGCAGGAATGCAGCTGGGGGCAGGGTCTGCGAGCTGGGCTGGAGAGGGCCCTGGGTGGTTACTCAAAACCTTCTTATTAGGTGCCAGCATGAATGGTCTGCTTAGCAACTTTCTGACTCCTTTGGAAAGTAAAAAGAGTGAGTGATAGGATATAACTCTCATTGTCTAGAAAAAGAATATTTACCACCACATTTGCATCCAGTAAAATTAGCTATAAAATAGCAGGTGGACATTTGCCCATTCTGGACCACATTGATTCCCTCTCCTGCCCCCAGCTGGCACACTATTCCTTGTACAGTGGGAAGCGTGCTGGCTCAGCAGGCAGATGTCTGGGTTCGAATGCAGCTTCTGACAATACCTGTGTGACCTTAGTCACACTGAGTCCTTGGGCCTCAACTTCCTCATCTGTAAAATGGAGGAGTAAATGACTTGGAGAAATATGAGGCCTGTGATAAAAGTCTGTACTCAGATTGATTGCCTCTGACAAGAGACTGAGTTACAGGCTTCATCACCAGCTACTAACCTTCTGGTAGCTCTGATTACATAAGATTAATCCCTAGGGCCTCCGCCGAAGGGGCCACTACCTAGCAAAGGACAGAGACAAAATGGCCCTCTTCTACATAAGTGAAGAAAGCCCTAGACCCTCAGAGGCAGGAATGTGCAGCTAACAGGACATAGGAAAACTGAGTGGCTCACCAGTGAGTACAGAATGTACTTTGTGTCTCATAGCCTTGCTGGACTCTTCACACTGTTAACCTAACGCAGACTCCGCACACAATCAGCCAGTCAATCAACAAGCATGTTTATTAATGGCTAGGCACTGGTCTAAGCAGCTGGAGATAGAAAACATAAAAACAATCCCACTGTGTTGCAAGGATGTCTGTAAGCTCCTCGAGTTTAGTTACTAATTGAAGATACAACATGTAAACAAATAGTGTGTAAAAGATAAAGTTCTCACAGCAGCAGAAGGCTGGAATGGCTGGGGGATAAGAAGGCATCCTCCAGAAGGTGACATCTGAGCCCAGCTTTGATAGAAGCCGAGGATTCTGCAGCAGAGGTGAGAGAGGGGAGCTTTCTGGGAGGAGCCCCCACTCCAAGGAAAGGCAGCGGGACTAGAGATGCATTGTCACATGCGAAGAACAACAAATAGGCCAGTATTTTCAGTCTGTACCATGTTGGAAGGGAGTAATGGATGAAAGAATATGGCAGGTTGTGAAGACCCTTAAAAACCAGACAGGAGTCTACTTAGATTCTGGAGGTAGTAAGGAAATGCTGGGTTTGACTGGGTGGGAGCTGATACAATCACACCTCTACTTTAGGAAAATCGCTTTGGCAGCCAAGTGGAAGACAGAGTTGAGACAGGGAGGCCAATTAGAAGGTTACTTCAGTAATTTATAGGAGAGGTGATGAAGGCTTGTGTGAGGGAAGAGGAGACATGGAGGAGAGACGTTTTGAAGGCAAAAACAGCAGGATTCAGCAACTGATTGCGTATGAGATGTGAAAAAGAATGAGGCATCAAGGAATAGGCTAAGATTGTGAACATGGGAGACTGGGAGGGAGAGGATGACCGAACTTAATAGTAAAAGGGAAGTTCAGAAGAGGGGAGCATCTGGGTGGCAGGGAAGATAATGCCTTGGACATACTGAGTTGGAGATGTCTATAATCCATACATCCAGGAGAGGGCCCAAAACAAAGCCTTGGGGAAGATCCATTGTTAGGGGGCTAACTGCAAGACTGGAGTAGGTTTAGCATGCAGTAACAGTATCCAGCAAAGACTCTGACCTTTTTCCTCATCATACCTCCTGTTGTGTAAATGAGATTTACTGAAACCCTGCTGACAGGCCCACCTCCACAGAGAATTTCATGACAGCTTGAAACTAAATTGTTTTTGTGTTTATTGGTACGAGCATCTCATCTGACCTACTGAAAGAAAAGTTCATTAACATAGAGCTTCTCTTAAATATATTTGAGACTGTTATAGTACCTAGCAAAGTGTCTTATGTGAAGTAGGCATGGAGATATTAAAAGAATTAATGAATAACATAGCTTATTTATGTAGTGTTTTAGGTTTATAAAGTACTTATTTCACAGCAGTGCTAGAAGGTAGGTACTTTGAATATATTACTCCCATTTTACCAATTTAAATGAATTAAATTTAAAATTTTACAAATATAAAAGTAAATTTTATAAATTTACAAATTACAGATGCCATCACTCCAAAAGTTAAATGATTTGGTCAAAGTCTCACAGCTAGTAAGTTGGAGCTTGATTTGCACCCAGATCCATAGATTCCAAATCCGGCACTCTTTCCAGTATCTGCTTTTTCTGCCTGTCAGTTAACAATGTGAATGAAACTTGTTCTCCTACACCCAGGAGAATAGAATTAGGAACAACAGGTAGAAGTTAAAGGGAGGCAGGTTTTAGTTCAATATGAGACCAAACATCCTTAAAATTAAAGCAGTCCTAGAGTATAAGTTCTTTGAGGACAGGGACTTGTTCAGTTTTGGTTTTGTATCCTTAGCATCTGACATGCTGTCTGGCACACAGTAAGTGTTTAATAAATGCTTGTTTATTGATTTTTTTTATTAAAGCAGTTGGATGGGTTCATAAGGAGATGGTTTTCTAGCACAGAAAATCTAAGTGAAGCTTGGATGACCACTTTTCAGGAGTACAGGGGAGAAGATTGAGTTGTGCATTGGATTAGAAGACCTCCCAGTTCCCTTCCATAAGGAAATCTAAACCTTTGTAGATTCCAGTTTCTTTTTTTTTTAATTTTTTAAAGACTGGGTTTTCTTATCTGGTCCATATTAGAAATGCAAGGGCTACTCACAGTCCAGTGCCACTTTGTTCTTGGTTGTTGTTGTCTTTTTAGCTGTTTTCAGTCATGTCAGAGTCTTTGTCACCCCATTTCTTGGCAGAGATACTGCAGCAGTTTGCCATTTCCTTCTCCCGCTGATTTAACAGATGAGGAAACAGTGGCAAACAGGGTAAAGTGACTTGCCTAGGGTCACACAGCTAGTAAGCGTCTCGAGCCAGATTTGAACTCGAGAAGAAATTGACCCCAGGTCCAACACTCTATCCATTGTGCCACCTAACCACCTCTACTGATTGGGCAAAGATAATGACCTGCTCCATTTCTGGCCTGGGCCAGTTCATCCCCTCCTTAGGCATCTTAGTGACTTCCTACTCTCTGGAAATCATCATAATGATTTTAAACTTAGTTGCACCCTCAGTCAACAGCATAGAAGTCCAACAGGTCTTGGCCTCCCTGGGAGCTGGACTTATAGATATGCACCACCATGTTGGGCTTAGATTACGTTTTCTTAAAGTCAAGCGTGTATTAGAGGAGTAGTTTATGAGACAGTACTCGGATATAATTTGAAATTCTTTAAGACATAAATAAGATTCTCTTTTTACTTTCTTTCTGATTCTATTTCAGTTTTGTATTATTTTTTCTTTTATAGCTCAAAGCTGAAAACTTCATTTTAGAAGCTGTGAAACCAGATTTGTTTTCCCTATCACAATACCATATATCATCCTGATTCTACCCTTTCTTCTAATTATTTGATAGCATGTTATGTATTCCAACGTATTCACTGCTGGAATGAACTGACACATTCTTAATTCCTAGATATTAATCATGTAGAGTCCCAGTCCCACTCTTTCTGTTTTAGCCTCTTTCTGGAAGCACTACACGTTGTTCATTATTCTGGTTTATTCTATAAACAGAGGATATAGCCTTCTACCTGTGACCTTTGGACATTATCAGAACTCAGTGCTGTAAAGTTACTCTGTAAGGCACTTTAGAAACATTAGCTATTATAATAATTACAGCAAAGAGAAAGGACAGGACCTAGGACAGAGACTGGTGGAGCAGCTCCTTGGACATGGTGTAAGACAAGGGAACAGGAACAAGGCATGGAACCAGACATAGGAAGACAGAAAAAATTGAATATAATCTGAGCAAGACCAGGACTTACAGAGTTAGCCAACTGAAACCAGTAGCATAGGCCATCAGACCCAGGTTAAGCCAGGGTTAGAAGTGGTAGACATGGAGTTACTGAAATGGAACCTAGATTCAAAGCCAGAGAGTGACTTAAGAAGCTGGGAGGATCAAACCAGGTAAGAAGGAAAAGTAGGTCATCTGGGATGACCCAGGATAACTGGCATTGAATGAGGACTTGTAGATTTCTACCTTTCTTCTGACTGGAGCACTTAACTGTTTTTACATCACAGGCCTCTTGCAATATGGTGAAGCCTATATGGACCCCTTCTCAAAAGAATGTGTAGAAATATATAAGACAAATGCATGCTTCAGTTTTGATGGATTTCCTTCAAGTCCTAACTAAAATTCTACCTGCTACAGGAAGCCTTTCCTAGTCTCTCTGTTAATTATTTCTAGTTCATCCTGTATGTAGTTACATAATTAGTACATAATTATTCGCATGTTGTTGCCCTTGTTAGTCTGTGAGCTGCTCAAGAGCAGGGGCAATCATTTACCTTTCTTTGCATCCCCATGGCTTAGCACAGGACCCGGCACATAGTAGGTGCTTTAAAATGTTTCCTGACTAGCTGACTGACTGGTAGGGATCTTCAATTATCCAGACATCTGCTTTGAAACATACTGAAAGAGTATGCAGACCCAACGTCAGTAGTAATCTTTGAGAAATAACAGACAAAGGGAAAGGCACCAGGAGTCTGGAGGTGGGCACATGTCACAATTTTCAAACTGCAAGAAAATATGGAGCAGGAGCAGTTACAGACTGATGAGCTTGACTTTGAATCTCAGCAAACAGATTATTAAACAAATGGGTGGTGAGTACTTAGAAAAGAATGTGGTGGTTATAAGGAATTAGCATGAGTTCACTAAGAAAAAGGTATGCCAGACGAACGTTTCCTTTTTTGACAATTTGCTAAATTGGTAGGTCTAAGGGATGCTGTTTCTCAATATCAGGAAGACATTTGAAAAACTCATGATATCAATGTGAGCAAAAGTTTAAAAAGTGGACTATAATATGGTTGCTATTCTGAAACTGAATGAAGATCATGAAACATTATAATGGGGTTCAAAATTAGCTATGATGAAAACAGAATGAATTGAGTAAGGAAGGAAAGAAAAGGAGTTTATTAAACTTAAGGGATATCTCTAGGGAGAATCATAGAAACCATCTGTAAAAATCAAACTATAAAGGCAAACTAGGGGAATGGTGTGAATAGACTTCGGAAAAGCCATGCAGGAGGGCTATCTGGAAGCAGTCACTTTATGGAGCAATTTTTAAAATTTCCTGGCATCTATCCATGCTTTGATGAGAGGTAGAAGGGAGAGAGTGGAATCTGGTGGCAGTTTGGGGAGTGAAGAGGGTTGAGGCTGTGTGTCCCACTTCATGACTTGGGTCCAAGTGGAAGACTATAGAAGCCACCTCAAATCCATTCCAATGGGAGTAGGATGTTCAGGCTGCCCTGGCCTCAATCTTCCAGGAGGATGAAGCTGTAGAACGTGGAATTCTCCTGGAATTCTCCTCCCCCTTATGCTTCATTCTGAGAAGGAAGAAACTCTTTCCCATTTGGCCTTTGTGAGAGGAGAAGGGAAGAGGGTAAACCAAGCTCCCCACCTCATTCACACCCTCTGCACCTTTGCCTCAACACTGTTTTCATACTGCCCTCTCATTGCCCAAAGTTCCTCACTGTGCTCAGGGCACAATGACATAGGCCAAAATGACCTTCTCTCATTTCCTAGCCCATCAAAGATTCCATGCGCTCAGCACATATAATCTTAGCTAGTTGTAAAAGTGAAGTAAATTAATCCCCATTTCCGAATGTGTAAGGTCGGTGACAAGACTCACACTCGGAAGAAGCATTTATGTAGCACCTCCTGAGTACCAGGCACTGTGATAAGCCCGTTATAAATATGATCTCATTTAATCATCACAATAACCCTCTGAAGGAGGGGCTATTAATGTCACCATTTTGCAGTTGAAGAAAATAAGTCAAGTGACTTGCCCAGGATCACAGTAGTAAGTATGTGAGGTCAAATTTGAACTCAGGTCTTCCTGACTCCAGGTCCAGGTTTATTGTACCACATAGCTACCTCAGTGGAACATGAAATTTTTCTTGTATCTTTCCCTTATTTTTTGTTTGTTTTTTGTATTTATATTTTTGTAGGCTATTTTATTTTGCCACAAAAGTGACAACAGCAGGGAAGAGTTGATAAAATGTTGGACTTAAAGTTAAGATGTGGATTTCCATCCTGCTGTTGACTCTTACTAGCCATGGACAAGGCCTTAGTTTCTAATCTGCAAATGAGCATAACACCAGTAAAACCTAACTCAGCTTTGTGTTGCAAAGTTCAGGTGGGGTCATATATGTGAATTGCTTTTCAAACTAGAAAATATCCATATGCATGTCACTGCAGTGCCTTGAACATCCTAAGTAATTTTTATTTGGATTGGGTTGCATTTGGTGATATCCTTTTAGGTACAAATTAGATTGGATGACCTATGAGAATTTTTTTCAGCTCTGAGAGTGTGATTCTCTTCTCTCTTCAAGCTATCCCATCAGCACTACCCCTCCACCCTTCCCTCTCAACAGAAGACCTTAACTTTATACTTTTGTAGTAATTAACTGGTTTCAAGTCTAAGGGCAGTGTAGTCCCTAAGGTCTACATAGTTCTCTCCTCTTCAGCTTTAGAGAATTATTTTATATGAAAAGTTCTGAGTTTAGTCCAAATTGCTCAGAGCCCCCAACTAAGAAAATTTCTAACATGCAGGCAAAGGATGAGCACTTTATCTAACGTTATATTTATATGTAATTAATTATTAATATAATTAATAATTAATATATAGTTGGCCTGTTTGTGCTTAAAAAAAGATTACTAGAATCTTTCCCTACATATTTTGGGCTTTTTAGGACCAGACCCAGATTTTCATACAATGGTTTGGACTCAAGGAAGTAGGTAGGGCCTATTCACACTTGATTCAGTCAAGAAGTATGCTTATCGAACAAAAGTAATTATTTTTAAGTAAATGGGGCAATCAGTGGAGTCCCACCCTTTCACTTTACTGAGAAAACTGAAGAAATCCCTTATGTGATCCCTTTCCTTCCCCATTTCTAAACTTCAGATATCGTCAACATCACCCCTCAATTCTATCTTCCTTTGATCCATTCTCTAAGGAAGCTGAGGTGCTTCTCCTTGCTAAGGCTAATTTCCCTGCTTGTGCTCTTGATTCTACCCACTCTCTTCTTTTATCACTCTCTCTTTTTCTACTCTTCTGTTTTAATTTAAGATTTAATTAAAGATTCTGTTCTAATCTTCTAACAGTCTATATCTGTTATTTCTTTCCATGTTGCAAATACTCTGGGATCTCTCCAATCCTAAAAAAATAAACAAAAATCTTCACTTGATGCCGCCATCTTTCAAGCTATGGTTGTATATCTCTCATTTCTTTCGCGGCCAAACTTGGGGATTCTAAGAGACAGAAGTGCCTGGAATGCCCTCCCTGTTCACTTTTGCCTCTTGGGATCTCTAGGTTCCTTCAGGACTCAACACATGTCACCTATAATATGAGGCCTTTCTTGCTCACCCCAGTTGTATTTGTTCTTCATATTCTCCCTTCCCTTTTGCTTCCACATAAACTGGAATCACTTTGTAATTAATTGTTTCTGGGCATGTCATTTTCCTCCAAAGGAGCATAAAGGCCTTTGTTTTGTTTTGGGTTTTTTGTCATTGTGTCTAGAGTGCCTAGCACCACGCACAGCACATACACATTCTTCTTTGGGTTGAATTGAACCCCCAGAGATTTTATGGTGCTCTTGGTTAAGACACTGTAATACAATACAGGCTTGAGCCTTACCACTAGAAAGCAAGGGTCTCTAAGGAAATATTTTAAAAGGGCATTTAAAAAATTAAAATGTAGGCATTTATTTTTTACAATAATAAGGTTTAACACAGTTCATTTTATCCCGTACATAAGATTAATAACATATGAAGCAAAGAAAGATGAAACAAAACACCGATATGATGACATACTATATTTGCTAACTTAAGCCAAATTCACATTGATCCACACTCTCACACACAGCTGGGCTTTTAAGCAGTCAGTAGGATTCACTCACTGGCCTGGTTTAATTTTACCTTCCTTCTCATTACTCTCACCAAAGTCACAAGGCCAAGAATGCCTTTGGTCAGCTTCTTTCTTGGAGCTTCAAGACAGTTGGCTTCCGCTTTCTAGAAGTGTCTGCTTTAGTCATTTTCTCCCTGAACTAACACTTCCCTTTTAGGAAAAACAAACAAACAACAACAACAAAAGCTTTTCTTGAGTCATATTCCTAAATCTGATTTCTTGCTCTTAGTTCTTAGCATTTGGAACTGTTTTCTAGAACCAGAGCTGTATTGTACTGTATTGAACTCAATTGATTGAGTTCAATCAATTAATCAAAAAGAATTTATTGAGAACTTAATATATGCCAAGTAGTATACAAAAATGTGATCCCTGCCCTCAAGGAGTTTCTATTCTAATGGGAGAAACAACATACAAAACTTGAATTTATAAGAGCAGTGGCTGTCAACCTTCCTAATGCTGCTACCCTTTAATACTCATATGCGGGTATATCTGCATGTGGGCAGACCCTCCTGGAGACAATAGAGGAGCCGTGTCTCAATTCCTAAGACCATCGGAAATATGTGTTTTCTGACGGTCTGTGAAAGGGTCGTTTCACCCCCAAAGGGATCACAACCCACAGGTTGAGAACCACTGTACAAGAGTAATTGGAAGGTTATCCTAGAGAGAAGATACTATTGGTGGGTATTAGGGAGGGAGGATGGAGACAGAAAACGTCTTCTATAGAAGACAGGATTTGAATTAAATCTTGAAGGATTCAAAAGTTCCAGGAGGTACAGGTGAGGAGAGCATTTCAGGCATGGTGGCCAGCCCCTGTTCTCCCCAGAGTGAATGTACTTTTCTCTAGCCTTGTATATATCAGAGGCTTAGGGCTTTGTTTCAGCTAATACCAAACTGTTGAGTTACTGATTCCTTCACAAAAAGGATGGCTTTGGATAATAAGTGACTAATAGGGAGTAAAATATATGAAAGAAGAGAGAATAATAATATCTAGGGAACCATTCTGAGGTCAAGCCCAGAAATCTCTAGAGACAGCTGAAGAAGGGAACTAGTTAGGAAGGCAATAAATTCAGTGGTGGAGGAGGGGAAGGTCTGATGGGGGCAAAGGCAGGAAAACTTTTAGGAGGGAGGATGCTCAGATCATTACTTACATCATGAGGGTTCTTAAGATTCTCTTGGTCTCTTCTAAAATCTGCTATCTTTCTCCATTCTTTACAGAGATTGGAGACTGGGTGTTGAACATGTACTAGAAGACTCAGTATGAGTTGTGCTCAACTGCCTTTTAAAAGTCAGTATGTCACAGGATAAAACAGACTATCCTTTTATGTTGATACGTGCTGGTCATATCCCCTCTTCAGCCAGCTAAAGGTCACAGCTACCTGAGGAACTCAGACACATACTTCTTGAATTAGGGAGTTGACCAGAGATATTTTGATACAATATCAACATATGTCAAACATATCCTAAAAATCTCACACCAACTGGTACTTGGAACAGAATTAAATATTTATCAATTATGAGCGAAATATATTTTTGCGTGGTGTGAATGACTGATAGTCCTTCTTGACTCTCTCGGGGATAATTACATTTTAAAAGAAAGTGCTTGTCAGGCAAAACTGATCTCTAGTTGGTGGAATTTCAGGCACTGTCAGGAAGATCACTGGATGCAAGTGACCTGTTAATAAAAAGAGAGAGGCCCAGCTGCCTTATTTCTTTTAAGAGATAGGGATGTGGATATCTTTAAATGGACCTCAGAGAAGGTTCTTGCCTCATCTAGTTCTTTCTTCAAATGACTTCATAAATGTCCATTTTTGTACTTAGTATTTTATTTTTTCCAATTACTTGTAAAAACAATTATTAATATTTTTTTAAAATTTCAAGTTCCAAATACTCTCTCTTTTCCATTCCTCCCTCCTCCATAAGACAGCAAGCATTTTGATATAGTTTATGCACATGTGGTCGTACAAAACATATTTCCATATTAGTCATGTTATGAAAGAAAACACAGACCAAAAAATACACACACAAAAATAAAGTATAAAATAGTATGCCTTGATTTGCATTCAAACACCATCGGCTCTTTTCCTGGAGACGGATGCCATTTTTCATCAAAGGTCCTTAGGAATTGTCTTGGATACTGAGAATAGCAAAGTCATTCACAGTTGATCGTCCTATCATATATGGCCATTCCTGGGCAAAATGGTCTCCTTACATTTTAACCTCATTTCACTTTGTATCAGTTCATTTAAGTCTTTCCAAGGTTTTCTGAAATCTGCCTGCTCATCATTTCTTATAGCACAATAGTATTCCATCACAATCATATATCCCAACTTGTTCAACCATTCCCTAATTGATGGGTACTCTCTCACTTTCCTGTTCTTTGCCACCACAAACAAAGCTGCCACAGACATTTTGTGCACATAGGAACCTTTTCATTTTTTAAAAATCTCCTTTACATACAGATCTAGTAGTGCTATTGCTGGGTCAAAGGGTATGCACAGTTTTATGTATTTATTTTTATTATAAGTTATTATATTTGTATTTATACCCTTTGGGCATATTTCCAAATTGCCTTCCAGAATGGTTGGCACAGTTTACAACTCCGCCAACAATGTATTAGTGTTCCAGTTTTCTCACATTTCCAACATTTATCATTTTTCATTTCTGTCATATTAGCAAATCTGATAGATGTGAGGTGGTATCTCAGAGTTGTTTTAATTTGCATTTCTGTAATCAATAGTGATTTAGAGCATTTTTTCATGTGACTATAGGTAGCTTTAATTTCTTCATCTGAAAACTGCCTGTTCATATCCTTTGACCATTAATCAGTTGTGAAATGACTTATAATCTCATAAAATTGACTCAATTCTCTATATATTTAAGAAATCAGACCTTTATCTGAAACTGGATAAATTGTTTCCCAGTTTTCTGCTTTCCTTCTAATTTTGGTTGCATTCGTTTTGTGTTTACTGTAATCAAAATGATCTATTTTGCATTTCATAATATTCTTTAGGAGACTTCGTTTTTTTAGCTGAACAAAAAGCAGCTGTCAAATTCAAGTCCATTTAAAAGTACTCACAAGTGATTGTGATCTGTAAGGTGTTTTGGTGGGGGAAGCCCACCCAAGTCCATTAGTCTACTTGGAAGACTAGAGTATCTTCTTAAGCAGAATAGGAATGCATCTGTCTTTCTGTATGTCTGTCTACCTGGTCTTTTGGGGATTTGCAGTGGTGTTTGCCTTGGAACAAGTGCTTCATTTCCCACTTTTCCCCCTTAGGACATCCAGAGGGCACTGAGCTGAGGCTCAGGTGACTATGTTAAAATACGGATTGCTGTAATCATATGGGAAATTCCCTGAGTCTTTACACCTGAGTTCCCTCTGATTTTTCAAGTTGTGAGTGAATGACCCTGCTATGTAAGCAGTAAATTATGAATTGTGACTAGAAAAATTTTCACATTTTTATACATAACAATAATATATAATACATTGTGTTATAAATTATATATTATGTTACATATTATGTATACTATAACTATTAATAATAATGATCATCTTCATATACCTTTAAGGTTTGTAAAACACTAAACATATTATCTTACTTAATCCCCAAAACAGCATGTGAAATGCAGGAGTTTATTATCTCAGTTTTACAGATGAGGAGGCTGGCTAAGAAGAAAGGTAAAGTGATGTACCCCTGGTCACACAGCTTTGAAATCTCCGAAGTGGGGCTTCTCATCTCTAAGTCCCCATTCTACCTCCAACGGCAGCCTTCCTCTCAAAGACTTTCCAGCTTCGTAGAATTTGTCAGAGCTTATGCCCCTCCATGCTAGCTCTCAAGAACCCATGGTCCTTTCACATCCTCAGTGAACCATCTGAGGAAGACTTTAGTACTGATGATAAATAGTATAGTTAGCATTAAAATGGACTAGTCTGAATAATGGCACAATTAGTATTAACAGAAAGACTGCATCATACTAGCAAGGCCTCTATCCATGCCAGAAATGGCCAGCATTACCATCCAGGCAGGGGTGAGCCAGAGCCGCCCTTTTACTTAGCCTGTTTTTAACTTAACACTGGAATTGTATGTAGTATGGATACTACCTATTCGAGGATAGGACTAGGGTATGATTAGTACAATAGGAAAATTAATGTCCCGGCATATGCAGATGATATGGGCATAGTTACTGACACCTAGTTACCTGAAAAAAAACGCACAATGTAAGAGATTGACACATGGGTGAGAGCTCATTTTTACAGGATAAAAATGTATGTGTTTGTTGATCTGTAGCTGAGGGAAGAGAGTACTCCTCGTACAATTCCATATATGAAATTGGGAGATCTCAGTAATGTCTCAGTAAAAACCATCTCATGGTTTTTACTGAGACGTTCTTATTCTTACCTTGAACTCATGGATTTTCAATTCTGCCTCAGATTTTGCCAAGGATGCCATAGCTAATGTGACCACAAACTTAGATCTCGTGGACAAGTCTAAATTGCCTCCTTGGAAGAAGACAGACATACTTTCATCTGACCCTACATCTCATTCCATCTGAAGAATTGTGTGATTTTCCGGGAGTTCTCAAACTCTTGGACAGAACAATTACAAAAGACAACAAGGGATGACTACACCTCCCCCAGAGAGTCAGTCAATGAACCCTTGTGTCTGTCCTATAAAAGAAGGGAGGGATGGACCTGCTCCCATTGGTTGTGTGTAGCAGCAGATACCAGTCAGCTAGCTCATGAAGTGAGGCTTCTGGCATCAGCTGATCCGAGTCAACTATCCCACCATTCTCACAATGATATGGTGAGGAACGAGACCAAAATGTGACCCTTGTCCAGAAGACCTGGCCATCAATGTAAATGTGAGGGTGCAGTATCTTCTTATATCTGGTCCTGGCTATAGGGAACTTTCCAGTGATTGTCAGCTATATTCTAATTTGAGTGGAAAGTAAAAAATTGTGTCTTGGCTCTATGGCTAAATGGTAGTCTGCTGACCCTAGAGTAGAGAGGAATTTGAAATCTGCACTAAGATATTATTTTAAATAGCAACTAGTCAGCAAACATGATTAGGGTAAAGTATATTCTGTTACCTCGATGGCTGGAGCCTCAATTTTTTTTTTAATGAGAGAAGAAACTTTTAACTGATTTGCAAGCTAGTAATTCATTCATAGAGCCAAACTGGACTGTGTCCCATTGAATGGAGCCAGGAGATCTGGCTCTGGAGAGAAGAGCTATCATTGATGTAGGCATCAAATAAAACTCTCCCACACATCCTCTGCCACTGTGGTCCTCAACTCAATAGGGCTATTACCTAACAGCACAATGCTATTTTAAGTTAACATGTTAAAGCTAAGTGTCAGGAAATAAACTGAGATTTGAGTAAATTGAACATTTCCATTAAGGAGTAGCCTTAAGATTAAACTTAGGTAAACTTGGATAATAACAACTGTACCGCCGCTGATACAGATGTTACCATACTCTTTGAAAATAGATATTCTTACCTTCCCACCAGCCAGAGCTGGCAAGATTGAGGACTCTCATGATGGCATCTAGCTCAGGATGTCTACAGGGTATATGAGGATGCGCTGATAATGGGGACCCCAAGAGAAATAGGATCCAGCCAATGGCATCATTTTATCTAAATTAACAATCAGCATGAGATATGCTAGTCTGATGGGACAGGGCTCCATCCCATGGGAGCAGGGACATTCATTGAATACTGTATATAATGGAAAGTAGGCAGTCCTCACAATGAGCTCTTGAGAAGAGCATTAGTGAGAAAAGATTGTGTCTCTTTCTATATGTTCTTTTGTGATCTATTTATAATTGAATTTTACATACAGAATGTTTACTTCTTTAGATTTTATATTGCACTTTTAGTACTACTTGGTACTTGATTGTTTATTCCTAGAAAATGTAACATGATCAAAACCATCTATAAGTCTGTTACTTAAATAATAAAGCTAAAAATACCTAACAATAGAGCAAAGAACAGATTCCCCCTTTAAGAGCCAGGGAGCATCTCCTTCTAGATAGTGTTGAATTTTACACTAATATTTCAACCTGTTGGTCAGGTTCCCATTGCTGCTGTCTGGTTGGCAGCTTTTGTTTTTAGCGTATAGTGTTATCTTCTATTAAGAGGGAAATCCCCCTGGCATGTCTGGAGGACAGATTGTAGTTTAACTTAGTTAAGAGATTAAGCAGCCTTCTCCACAGTCCTGGTCAAATGTTTACATTTTAATTTCGATAAATAAAGAACAGAAATAGTGCTGCTCTGCAGGGCATATCCTTGAATGTGTACTTCGCCAAATCACTTACAAGGCAACCACTGTTGTGTCTCAAACTGATTAGGCCACAAGGTCAGAAGCTGGTTTGGGGACCAAACTGCAGCTCCTGAGCTCCCACAAGAGGAAGATTAAATTGTAAAGTGGGAGTGGGAACGAGAGAGCAGGAGAGATTCTGTACAGGCCTTTTCCTTGAAAAAATGCCCAGGGATTCTGAGCTGAGATGGGTGTCTTGATTCCCTAGGCAGTCTACCTTCTTCATGGGATTGAATTCATATCCCGCCTACATTCTCCATGAGATTGGTTCAGTCTCAACTCTAAATGATCAGAAATTAAAATGTTCCTTTACTTTCTAGGGAATTTCGAAGTCTCAATATGATATATATTTTTGAAGGAAAAATGGAGAAAGGTGGGGATGGGGGAGGCACAAAGGGACAAGAGCCCATAAAGAAAGAGATACTGACAATCAGTGAAAGAAGAGGTAGTCATCCTGGGAACCAATATTGGCTCATTCTAGACCAGGGGTTCTTCATATGAAATCCATGAGCTTGACTTTTCAAATATTTCAGTATCTGCTTCTCACCATAATTCATTTCCTTTATAATCTTTTGTAATTTACTTATTCAAGAAGGAGTCAGTGGGCTTCACCATATTGCCAGAGGGAACATCACACAAATCAAGAGCCCCTGCTCTTTACTGAGTTTGCTAATTGATTTAATCTCCAACAAACAAAGGAGTTGTTAAGGGACTTATCTGATCTCCTGGCCAGAGTCTGGAGGGAAAGTAAACTCATATCATTCCATCTTCTACCATCAGAAATGTCCAGGGTCACCAAGAAATCATAAAATCTGTTTCAGCCATGGCTGGGAGATTGTCATGTTTGTATGCCCCTTGGTTTTATACCAGTTCACCTGGTTCAAGTCTTGGCTTTAACAATTCCTTTCTGTGTAACATTGGGCACATCACTTAAGCCCTCTGATTTTACTCTGTTCATCTGTAAAATGGTTAAATGATTAGATTATCTCTAAGGCTCCTTCTAGCCCTAAATCTATGATTTTTCTTAAATAAAAGGCTCTACCCAACCCTACATGAATATAGGTCTTTAATGTAGTACAGTGGTGTCAGAATTAAATAGAAACGGGGGCCACTAATCCATACATAAGGGTAACAAGGTGGCAGAGTATATAGAGCCCCAAGACTAGAGTCAGGAAGACCTGAGTTCAAATCTTGTCTCAGATACTTACTAGCTGTGTGACCCTGGGAAGGTCACTTAACCTTGTTTGACTCAGATTCCTTATTTGTAAAATGAGCTAGAGAAGGAAATGGCAAACTATTCCAGTATCTAAGCCTAGAAAACTCCAAAAACGGGTCAGGAAGAGTCAGACACAACAACAGTTATTACATAAGGATTCCCTTGGGCAACCTAATTGCCTTAGTTTTTCTTTGTTTTATTGCATTTTCATTTATTTTGTTCAATATTTACCAATTACTTTTAATCTGGTTTAGGCTGCCCTGGGGAATGGTGTAGACCACATAGACCACATCTTTGATACTTCTATAATAGAGAATAGGTTTTCTTTCCATTTCTTAAAAAAGATCAGTTAGATTTATTCAGATAACTAGCCTTCCCTGGGAGGACCTCTGGGGTCGTTCTGCCATTTTCTGACTATTCTTAAAACCTCCTTGAAAATCAGGCTCTGAAGGCATAATTCCTTTCTGTGTTCTTCTCCTTACTGCTGCTCCTCCTCACCCCAGGATCCTCAAAGGATAGTACAGAATGAAGATGCTGTCTGTTTTCCCATTATCCTTGGGAGCTGCCAAAGGCACAAGAATGTACTTTCTCTTTCAGCTTGATTTTAATAAGTTTGAGGTGCCATTTCTTATTAGGAAAGGACTGTACATTTATTGCCTTTGAGCATTCAACTCTGACCATGAGACTGTGTGTATCCCAGAGAGACTGGAGGAAAAGGAAGCTCATATCTTTTCGCCTTCCACCATCGGAAATGTCCAGGGTCACCAAGAACTCATAAAGTGTATTTCAGCTATGGATGGAGAGATTGTTGTGTTTGTATCCCCCTTGACTGTGCCGGTTGACCTGGTTATTTTCTGCTGGAACATTCATGAGTCCAGTTCTAAAGGCCATTGATAAGTTCTGTACTATTTGTAGAATGTTCTTAAAGCGCCCACAACAGTAGCATTCATGAACTAGTTGAATATTAATTATCATTGGCGTAAGGTTGAAAAAGAAGCTGAGAAGAATGAACCTTCCGTTATCTGCTCTCCGGAGCTTCACCCCTGCTGCAACAGAGCACTTTGGATCATAGATTTGGAGTTTGGAAAAAACCTCATAGAGGCCATCTAGCCCACCCCATTCCCATTTTAATAATGAGAAAACTGAGTCCCAGGGAGGTTAAGCAATTTGCCTAAGGACACATGGATTGTAAACATCTGAGGAAAGTTTGAACCCAAGACCTCTGGCTTCAGAGTCAGTGGTTTTTCCTATGGTACCATGCAACCTCAGGCAGAGGCACTAAATGGATGATCCTTTAGCTAATACCTCACAGTAACTCGAATCAGATGCTTCATGAGGTGCTTCTCTCTGAGGCAAAAGAACTGATTGCTCCCTAGTTGATTCTGCTTTTTTTTTTTTTTAGGATTCAAAGGCACCAATTGTAGACATAGAGAGTTGGGAGGAGCTAGAGGTCATCTACCCCAACCTCCCACACAGTGTAAGATGCACTTCTACAAAATCCCAGTTGGCAGTCATCCAACCTCTGAAACATATCCAGATACCAAAAGTTTGCTGACAGTGACCAACAGCAGATTCCATTTGAAATTCATCTTCTTAGAGTTCTTTATACCGAGCCAAAATCTACCTTCTTTTAACTCCTAACCTTCTTGCCCAGTCCCCCAGATTTTCTTGCAGGAAAGTCTAATCCCTTTTATATGAAAAGCCATTCAAATTTTTGAGCACAGCAAATGTGACCCTTTACATTTTTCTCAAATCAGTCCAACAAATTCAGTTGTACAGAGAGCAGAGAGGTGATGTAATAGGTAGAGGGCTTCACCCTAGAGTCTGGAAGACCTGTGTTCAAATTGAGTCTTTGATACTAGTTGTATGACCATGGATGGGAAAGGCATTTAATTCAGTGCTATGGGAAACTCTATAAGAATCTAAGTTATAGATGAACTGAGACCATTTGTACAACTGAGATTTTGTAGAAGAGCATTTACATTGTGTGGGAGGTTGGGGTAGATGACCTCTAGCTCCTCCCAATTCTGTTTCTATGTCTACAGTTGGTGAAAGGATTGTGAAAGAGTTATAGATCTTTGATATGTGTGTACATACATATATATGTATGTTAATCCTCTTGCTTAAATATATATACACACAAATATATGTTAGGCCTCATGCTTACATATATGTGGGTATATATAAAAATATTTTATATGTATGCATAAATGTTACATATTTATATGAATATATATTTTACAGTACATATATTTCTATGTATATATAATTCTATACATCAATACATATGTGTGTATGTGTGAAGGTATATATTGATATGGCATCTAAGTGGATAGAGTGCTGGGCCTGGAGTTAGGAAGACCTGAGTTCAAATCCAGCCTCAGACACTTACAAGCTGTGTGACTCTAAGCAGGTCGCTTAACTGCTGTTTGCTTTAAATCCCCTGGCCCAAGAAATGGCAAACCCCTCCAGTTATCTTTGCACAGAAAACCTCATGGACAATATAGTATGGTCCTTGGGGTCACAAAGAATCAGACATGACAAAACTACTTTATACATATATGCATGTATGTCCATACACACATATACAGATACATACATGCATACATATGTGTATATATGTAGAGAGAGATAAACGCCTCAGGCAGGATATAAATATGAAAATGGAACGATCTTTGCCTTCAGTGAGGTTATGATTGAATAAAGGTGAGTAGGATGTGTTTGCAAATAAATGTAAGAGGAAGTGTGGTGAGGAAGGGAGATTCCAAGTACTCCTGAAAGATTTTCTGAGGATATCAGGGGAGCTGCGCCTTAAAGGAAAAGCTGGATGACAACAGGTGAGGGAGGGGGAGGAAATACACCACGGACATACACATACACAAAGGACTAGCAGGCAGGGCACCTGTGCAAATGTACAGAGATGGGAAAGGTGACTTGAAGAAGAACTTGACTGAAATTCATCTTCCGTGAAGGATCGTGGTCTGTAGTTGTGGTGGAAGTCACGAGACTGACGTAGGTGTCAGGCTAAGGCAGGGTCTTTTTCTTTCTTTTCCTGAAGACAGCAGCAAGTTCCCGAAGGCTTTCCAGCAGAGGAAGAGCCTGGGCGGAGCTGTAGATGAAGCCATCCCTCAGTCATATTGATTGTCACACCATATCCAAACACCAAACTGACTGTGATTTGGAATACTGTCTTGCTTATTTTAGAGGCACGACATCAGTTTCGTGTCAGTCCCCAGTCTGTTTGCTTTGGTTGTCAGTCGCATACGCGGTAATTAGCATCTACTTTGTTCCCTGATTGGCATTTCTTGGCATCTATCCTTCAGTGACAGCTGCTGTTCCTGGGGCCATGCTGCTGGAAGCTGCTCTGGCACGGTCAGAGCTTCAGAGAATCCTGGAGGTTAGAAAGGAGGAAGGACCTTGTAGGACCCAAAGTCTATGCTCCTGAGCATTATGGATCAATCAACAACCGTCACACTTACTATGAGCCAGACACTGTATTGGAGAAAATATTAACTTTCCGACCCCCAAACACAGCCCTTGCTTTCAAGGTGCTCACACGGGGGGAGACAATGTGCAAGTAACATTTGAGATAATACATGTGAAGCATTTTGCAGATGTTAAAGCGCTGTATACATGTTACCACCAGATACTTGCAGTACAAATGAAAGATAATTTGAAAGGGGAAAGGACTAGCAACAAGAATAGGGTTGTAGGACATACCATCTGTAGATTCTACAGAAGGTGTGATTTGAGCTTAGTTTAAAGAATCTGGGGAAATCAGTAATCCTAGTAGTAATAGTGGGAGAAAGAGAAAAGCCTTGCTCTAAGAGTAGAAAAAGGCTATCGTATCTGGAAAGGAAAGACTTGAGTTTTTACTTTCTCTAGCTTTGTGACCTCAGGCAGTTTCTTCCTGTAAGGATAAGGATCTAGATTATAGTGAAGGGTTTTTAATGTTTGATCTGTGAATTTTTTTAATCTGATAATTATATTTGAGGATGATTAGTTTCCTTAGTAATTTTATGCATTTAAAAACATTCTGAGAAAGAGTTTGGTTTAATAAAGGAGTCCATGGTACACACAAAAGCGAAAGGTAGATGGTCACTTAAGTCTTTGTGAACCCACTTTTCTGTCTTGCAATGGGACAAGGAAGTTGTTATAAAACCGTATGCATAGAAAGTCAGTTAAATATGCATCAGAGAACAGGACACTAATACTGAGCTTTGATGAAGTAACCAGAATAAAAGGATGTGAAGACATTTTCTCTTAATGAATGGCCCTTTCTAGAGACAGGAAATGTTCTGAAAAATCACAGTATTTTTGTTTCATAGGATTCTACCCTTGCCCTAGGGCATCCTGTAGGTAATGAGGAGACGGACAGTAATTAACCTTAGATCCACAAATGCTTTTCTGTGGCACCCAGCGACAATTTTAAAAATCACATTCAAGTTTTCTGAAATAAAATTCATTCTGTCCACTCTCGTTTCCTCTCAGATCCTTTCAGAACCAATGCATAAAAGTCAGTGTATTAGAGAGACTCAATTAACCAAATCCCCATGACCCCAGAATCCTTCCTGCCCTGTTTGTGGCCACTATAAATGCAGGGGTAGAGATCATAACAAAAATTAAAAGAGGGAGCCGGGAGGTCAGGAAACAAATATTTTCCCCTGCTCTTGGTTACGCCTCGTGTGTGCGACAATATTTTCTTCCTCCCTTGGTTACAGACATGCACACAGGCTACAATAAAGGAGAGCATGCTAAGAAAATTGGGCATCTGGCCTTAGCATTGTACCAAAAGGGTTTTCAGGCTAGAGGTATTCAGTGGACAGACATTAACCCCCTGGCTGCCAGAGCTCTGCAAGGTCTGCTGCATGACGTACAGACTACTCCAACACTTGGTTTGTTGCCAGAATTTACAGTGTAAATTCTGTGCTGCTGAGCAAGAAAAGTAAATGCACAAGGGGCGGCTAGGTGGCGAAGTGAATAGAGCACCGGCCCTGGAGTCAGGAGTACCTGAGTTCAAATCCAGCCTCAGACACTTAACACACACACACACACACACACACACACACACACACAACTAGCCTGTGACCTTGGGCAAGTCACTTAACCCCAACTGCCCTCCAAAAAAAAAAAAGTAAATGCACACAAGACCTCCTCCCATTACTTCTCCATCACTTCTTTACCACTTTATCCATTACAGAGAAAACATAGCTGCTGGGGAGAGGGTGCCCCTCCTTTCATGGGCCCCCTACCCCACTTTTGCTTATTTGGGCCCCAGGCTCAATGGAATGAGTAGGGATTTGCCTACACATTCCTGTGAATCAAGACCGTGGAAAACATCTTCAACTTTACTGTTAACAACTTGAACTTGGATGTTACTCCTGGGTCCAGCAGTACAACAATGAAATGATTAATCAAGTACAATTTTACAGATTGTTTTAACTTAATGAGCATGGTTATTTTTCACTAGGATCATTATCATTAAATCGTCTTCATTAAATACTTATATGCAGTAGAGGCATGGCGCTGTGCAGATTAATATATTTAGTAATGCAGCTGCTGGCCTCTAAGAGTTATGCATTTCAAGGACATTCAGAAATGCCACATTAAAAATGTATTTTTTCATTCTCTCTTTTTTTTTTCTCTTATTCAGAGAGTGCACAGGCTTATGCCACTATGAAGAAGGTAGCAGATCTGGAGTCAGGAAGACCTGAATTCAAATTTGGCCTCAGACACTTATTAGCCGTATGACTCTGGGCAAGGTGGTTAACTTCTGTTTGCCTTAGTTTTCCTATATAAAATGGAGATAATAAGAACACCTGCCTCCCAGGGTTATTGTATAGATCAAAAGAGGTGATAATTGTAAGGTACTTAGCATAGTACCAGCATGGAGTAGGTGCTATGCAAATGTTCGCTGTTATTAATTATTATTAATTATATTGGAACACTTTGATCTGACAAAGTATTGTGAAGAACATTTGCCTCTAACTCATTCCCATGCCCATGATCCAGTTTGTGAATTTAGTAGCCTTCATGAGGGCCAACTGTAGATAAGACCTTGTGCTACAAGACCAGTGCAGCTCATAGTATGGGCCAGTGGTTTGTTCAATCATGTCTGACTCTTCATGACCTCATTTGGGGTTTTCTGGGCAAAGATACTGGAGTGGTTTGCCATTTCCTTCTCCAGCTCATTTTTACAGATGAGGCGACCAAGGTAAACTGGGTTAAGGGTCTTGACGATGGCCACACAGCTATCAAGTGTCTGAGGCCAGATTTGAACTCACAAAGATGAATCTTCCTGACGCTAGGCCCAGCGCTCTGTCCACTGTGACATCTAGACCAGTGACGTCAAACTCAAATAGAAAAGATCCCTGCTGGCCCTTTAGATTTAGAGAAGCACATGTTAATATTACCTTACTTTTTTGTATTTGTACTTTTTTTCTTAAATAATTCCAAGTTCCATTTTAATCAGCTGGCTACCTGTTTATCATCTTTGGTCTAGATCAGGCATGAGCAAACTACTGCTGAGGGCTGGATCTTACCAGCAGCCTATTTTTGTAAGATTTGTGACACAAAAACAAGTTACAGGCTGAATTTGACCCTTGGGCAATAGCTTAAGGA
This sequence comes from Pseudocheirus occidentalis, assembly GCA_028646575.1. Lineage (NCBI taxonomy): Eukaryota > Metazoa > Chordata > Mammalia > Diprotodontia > Pseudocheiridae > Pseudocheirus > Pseudocheirus occidentalis. The sequence continues at coordinate 57,510,429 of CM053598.1, read as the reverse complement.
CCTCTGGTCTAGACGAGATAAATAAGACAGGTAGACAAATGACTATCATACCTAACAGGAATTTTCACACCTGTGGGACAGATTTATGTGGGCTCCCAGGTGGCCTAAGCTAATTGACTTAGACTTCCCCCAAAGGTGCAAATAGATGGGATCTATGACTCAGGCTCTTGGGGTTCTCTTGAATTTGGTCATCCCCTTTCAATAGGCATGGAAAGAAAGATTTGGGTTATAGCAGTGAGGCTAAGGGGAAAAGGGAAGAGAAGGATATTACATTATATCTTTTGATTCATTTTTATAGAAGTCACTCAAGGTCTAATTCAATGTAAGCAAGTTTTAAAGCAGGGTTTGTGATGGTGGAGGGCAGGTATGGGACCATTCCCCTCATTCTGGCCACATCCCTCAGCTGCCACTCCCATCCACACATGCCATACTCTTGACTTAGGAAAAGTTCAAGTCAAGGTGGCATTCTAGAGTATTCTTTCCTTGGGCCAGAATGAAGGAGTAGAGTTCAAACTACCAGTGCCAGAATTCAAAGAACCCTTTCCCAGCACCTCAGACAATTAAGTGTTACCTCCTTTCTCCATTCCAACTCCTTACCCAGAACAAATATCATTCACTTCCTGCTGTTTTCTCCCTTAGACAATGGATTGTGTCTTACATCCATTGTAAAACCAAATGAGTATTCTTAATGTTTTTGTGATGTTGTATGTCCAAGGAGAGCTTGCATGGTATAGTGAATAAAGTGCCAGGATTGGGATCTGCTTTTTGACCAGGGAAAAGTCATTTAATCTCTCAGTGTTCCAGAAAACTAAAAATATATGTTACTGAAGAGTCTACATTGAAGCAGGAAGTTTCCACACCAGGAAATGCAGTCACAGCTCTGAACCAAAAAAGTGTCCTATGTAATAAATGATATGTGAGCCCTAAAAATTTAAAGGATCCCCTTTTTCTGAAGTCAGCACCTTCACTTCCAAACCTTTTCATTTATGGCCAATATCCCAGTCCCTGCCCCTCAACTCTGAGGATCTCTTCTCTCCATTCCCCAGACCTATTCCCCCAAAGCCTCAGTATTAGGATGGGATGGGGAGGAGTCATTATCTCGACTCTTTCCATCTCTCCTGCAAGCCTTTATAGGCCTGTTTCTATGGCACTGTGTTACTCATGGGTCTACTAGCTTTTTCCTTGTCCAAACCCCCTTTCCCCCATCAGTCCATTTTACAAGAAAGCTGGTGATGACCAAATTCCTAGGAGAGCTGCCAGACCAGCTATGAGAGCTTGGTTGTTTCTTAAACTTTGCCTGTGCCAGTGAGATGCGTCACCTCCCCCCACACTCACAAATGACATTAGATCCATCTCTACCCAAGAAGCATCTTAAGAGACCAGGTGGTAGATAAGTTCATTGAAATGGTGTATTGAGGACAAGCAGCCTGGGGTAGGTGGATATTAATGAAGACCCATAGTCTCTGGCAGACTGAACCGCCTCATAAAAGGCTTGTTATTGCAGGGGCATAGTGGTCTCATTTGATGGGATCTAAATATTCATCGTTTGTTCGTACAGAAAGTTGTGAAGGGTGTCTCTAAACCCATCCCCTGGATTTTTGCATGTGTACAGCCTCTGGACAGTGGTTCTGGGTGGGAAGAAGAGAGAAATACACTTCTGTCTTCAGCTGGCAGTTCATAGTTAAGACTTGGCTAAGAAATGAAAACCCGCACTTGTCCCACCACTGAGGGATTCAGATGAACAGCCTCCTTATCTTAGAGATAGCTAGATTGTGCCAGGCAGAGCTGAAAAAAGGGGCTCTTTGTTGTCGAGGCTAAATTCCCCTTCTTCTGTTCCCATCAGCCACCCTCTGAAAACAAAATCGCCCCGACAAACCACCCATCATGGGTGGGGGCTTTGCCGCTGGACAGCCTGTCCTGAATTGGGGATTTAGCAGATAGTGTAGATTCTGTGTTTGAAATGAAAAGGAGGAAGGGCCCAGTATCTCTCCTGGCGTGTAAGCTTCTTTCTGCAACATGTTTTTGTGGCTTTTGAGGGTTGCATGAGCCAGCTGGCTTTGAAAAACACCCTTCTGCAGGGTAAGACAACTTCCATCATGTTGGCCACCCGGGTAGGTGGGCTGGCCCAATGTTTTCCACAGCATTTAACTTGTGTCACAATGGAACGCAAAACCCACCCAGATCTGGACTCAAGAAGACCTGTATTCAAATCCTGCTTCATACCCTTTCTAAATGGAAGACTGGACAATTCACTTAGCTCACATGGCCTGGAGGCCACATGTGGCCCTCTAGGTCCTTAAATTCAGCCCTTTAACCAAATCCAAACTTCACAGAACAGATCCCCTTAATAAAAGGATTTGTTCTGTAAAACTTTGACTCAGTCAAAAGCCTGCACCCAAGGACCTATAAGGCCACATGTGGCCTCAAGGCCACAGATTCCCCAGTCCTGACTTAGCTGGTTAGCCTCATTTTCATTATGTGTTAAATGAGAAAGATAATAATATCTTCTTCATGGGGTTATTGTGACGATGGAATCAGATTGTATGTGTGTGTGTGTATGTGTGCAATTCTGAATTTTGCTAGCTCATATTACTGCCAGCACCACCACTACCATCACTACCACTACTACTACTACTATTACTACTACCACTACAACTACCACCACTACTACTGCTGCTGCTGCTGCTACTACTACATATCTGGTATGGATTCAAGACCAGGCTTTAAGGTTCCCATCATTCTAGGAAGCCTCAGTTCACACTCACTGCTCCCAGTGGTTTTTGTCTTCTCTGTAGTATAATCAACAACAATTACTTTAACAATACCTAGGATAGAAGGTATTCTATATGCATAAAACTTAACCTTTGATTCTTTAGTAGAACAAACTTCTCTGCCAATACAAATCAGTAGCTTCTCAGCAACATAGAGTCAGAGAGTTGACAAGATCACTCAGATTTTCATGGGGTCACAGACAGTATGGCAGAGGTGGAACTTTAATCTAGGGCTTCCTGACTCTTAGGTCTGCTCTCTGTCTGTCATACCAGAGTTGGAAGGGACCTTTAAGATCAGATGCAGGCTAGACAAGCTTGGGACAGATAGGTGGTATGGTGGATACTAAAGTCAGGAAGACTTATCTTTCTGAGTTTGAGCCTTAGGCACTTAGTATGTGTGTGACCCTGGATAAGTCACATAACCCTATGTGCCTCAGTTTTCTCATCTATAAAAATGAACTGGAGAAGGAAATGGCAAACCACTCTAGTAACTTTGCCCAGAAAATTCCAGTGGAGTCATGAAGAGTTGAGCATGACAAACAACTGAACAATAGAAAGATTAGCTGACCCCTGAGGTTTCTTCCCACTTGGAGATTCTGTGGCTCTGATCTAGTTCTAACCTTGAGTTTTCTAGAGGAGGAGAATGAAACTCAGAATGATGACGTGTTTTGCCCAAGGTCCCATAGCAAGTTAGTGTCAGATCTGAGACTGGAATCCGCATCTCCTGGTGCTGTTTGTGCTACACATTGAGTATGTTCAAATACGGATGTGATGCAGAGCGAGATTTTGAAGGGGAGTCATGTAAATGAAGGCTAAAAAAGGATGGAACCAGATTTTAGAGTATAGACTTTGTCTTCTCACAGAAGCAACAGGCAAAGTCTGATTCTAGCCACACTTTGTTCAGTTCCAAAGTCCCTATTACAGATGGATGGATGGATGGATGGATGGATGGATGGATGGATGGATGGATGGATGGATGGACGGATGGGTGGACGGATGGGTGGACGGATGGGTGGACAGATGAGTGGACGGATGGGTGGGTGGAAGGACAGTTAGGGCAGATAGAGCATTTATTCAGTCCTTACTGTATACCAAGCACTGCACCAAGTGTTGGTCTTACAAATACAAAAACAGAGGCAGTTTCTGCCCTCAAAAAATTTATATTCTAATAAAGGAAAGTCATAAATAAAAGAGAATCATGCTCAGGGAGGAATATTTTGGGTTGAAAATTGCATAGCAAGTGAGTAGAGCAGTTGATGATTATATTGATAAACCTTTGAATGTCACATGAAAATATTATGTGCCCAAGAAATAGACCCTGTAACAATTGATTGCTCTGTTCACAGATAATGAGCCCCTGCTAATATTGGAATAACAATCAGGTCACTCAAGACTTCCTTGAAAACAATTGTTAAATTGTTTATTTTTAAATGTATGTGTGTTTTAAATGTATGTGTGTTTATTTAAAAAAAATACAACTTTGGCCCCAGGAAACTAAAATACGGTGTTGTGCCACTGAAAAGGATTGTGCCTACTAGTGTTCCCTTTCATTATATCCCTCTGCCCCTTTAGATAGGATTTCTAATCCTTAGCATGGCCATTGCCCATCCAGACCAGAAAGAATGTTGAGGATATATTTTTTTCTAATAAATTGAATTAAAATATTGAAAGGTTTTTTTTTCCCATTTCCTGATATCCATTAAGATAATTAGAGAAACTCTGACTTAAGTAGAAATAAGACTCAGTCTAATGGTGGGCAGGGAATTCTCTAGGGTTATCAGCCTTTCATGAGCTTCTGACAACAAATTCACAGTTTCCCTGCTTATAAGGACTTGCCCTGGCCTAGATTAAGATCAAGTCAAGGTCATGAGTAGGCCACTGTTATCTGTTTTTATGGATTACCTTCCTGGAGAGTTTGTAGGCCCTTGATGAAGGCACTTAATAAATGCTTGTAGATTGATTGATTGCTAGTGAGTCGCCATCTAACAATAAATGTACTCCACAGCTGCTTCAGCAAGGACCTGCCTGTTCATGCTCTCAGTGGCCCGACACCCTTAATAATCCCATCTGCCATTCATATTTCTAGGATAGGTGTGTCCACTGCTAAATGTCTGCACTCCTTCCATTTCTTCTTTTTCTCCTCCCTAGGTCTTAGCATCCTTTGTACCCGTCTCCTTTGGTAGCACATCTGTGGAGGGTGTGGCAGACACTAGCTCCCTTTTGATTTTCTCTCCCAAGTGTTTCAGACACAAGACTCTGTTGATTTATTGTGACTGTAAAAGTGGCTTCAGAGACACAAAACAGGGAGTAGGTATCAATGAACAGAGCATAGCAAAACTAGAAATTGAAAATCTCTAGAACAAAGGAATCTTTCTGAAGCAACATGGTATGGTAGAAGCAGTTCTGGATTTAGAGCCGTAAGACATAAACTCAACTCTGAATTTTTCTTCTTTCTACCTTGGTGACCTTGGAAAAGTCATTTATTCTCTGTAGGTCTTAGTTTCCTTATTTAGAAAATGCAAGGGAAGAATTGGAAGAAGTTCCAAGGAAATAAATTTTGGTTAGATCTAAGTAAAAGTGTCCTAATAACTAAAATTGTCAAAAGTAGAATCAACTGCATCAGGAATCGTCGAGTTCTCTGCCTTCAAGCAGAGGCTTTTCAGGGATTTTGTAGAGGTGATTAACATGACCTCCTTCCAGTTCTGGGACCCAGAGAACTAATGGGAAGTAGCACATGCCTAGAAGAATTGATCTATAATCCCTAGTTGTGAAAACACATGTTGAGTTAAAAAAATAAATTTCAGAATACAAGATGGCAGAGGTGGAGTTAGATAGTAATTTCTCTAAAAAAGATGTTTTAAAAAATTAGTCCTGCCTACAAGCTCAGTATGAGTTAAAATTGTGAAATTATATCCAGGAGAGTAAATGCAATCTTAGGCTGCGTTGAGTAGCCTAGTACCCAGGACCAGGAAGGTGATAGTTCACCTGTATCCCTAAATAGAACACATTTTAATATGTGTGCAGTCCTGGGCACGGTATTTTAGGAGGAACATTGATACTCTGGAGAGGCCCCAGAAATGGGTGACCAGAAGTAACTATTCTGGGCTTCTGGTTCATACCAAATAAGTAGATTAATTGAAGGAACTGAGATGTTTAGTGTGAAGACTAGGATTTTCCTAGAAGATATAACCATCTTCAAGTATTTGAATGACTATCGTGTGCAAGAAGGATTAGATTTGTTTTTCACATCCTCAGAGAACAGATCTGGAGCAATGGATGGATGTTACACTGACATAGATTAGGTCCTTATGTCAAGGAGGAGATCCTAACCATTAGAGCTCCCAGATGGTAGAATGGGTGGCCCAAGGAAGTACTAATGAGGCTTCTCTCACTGAAGGAATTCAAGCAAAGGCTTAACCACCACTTGCTGGCTGTGATGTAGAGGGAAGTCGAGTTCACCGTTTGGGTAGAATTCCATGGCCTCTGAGACCCATTCCACCTCTGCAATTCTGTGATTTGGTGACTAAATAAATGTTCCCTCTCAGCTCTGTTATGCCCCAGGAAGGAAAATGGAAATTGGGCATTCGCCCCACAAGAGGGCGCACAAGAGTCAGTCTGCACATCCAAGAACCAGTGTGAATGTAAAGAAGAAAATCGCCCTTCTTAGGCTCCTGGGCAAGGCGTCAGAATGCATTTACTGCACCTGTTTCAGTATACGTCTGGGTCACAGAAATTCCAGAATTAGAGATGGTAAAAAACCCTACTGGAGCATCCTAGCCAGGCAATGCATTTGCTTATCATCTTTTTTGTTTGTTTTCAAATCCCAAACAAATGAGGAGACCAATGTGCAGAAATGGGGCCCCAAAGACTTCCTTAGGGAAATCTCTTTGGTTTTTGTTTTGATTAACTCATGTATTTTTAGTTTTCACCATTCACTTTCATAAGATTTTGAGTTCCACATTTCCCCCCCCCCCCGCATCCCTCCCCTCTCCCAAACCCAAGACGGTGTGCAATCTGATAACAGGCTCTACCTATATATTCCTATTAAACACATTTTCACATTAGTCGGGAAATACCTTTAGTGAAGAATTGATGAGAGCAATTAAACTGAATGCCTTGATTTTAGAAGCCTTTGGCCACTCATCATAAGAAGTCTGAAAGAGGGAAACTGATGTTCCAGGTTGTTATCCCTATTTGAGAAATATGATTTTTCTGGAATGAAAGTGGCGAGCAGAACTAAAAAAGTTTAATCTATGATCTGTAATTCTCAGTGCCATCTTAACCTCATAGTTATCTTTTTAGAGAAAAAGAATACCTCAGAGCACATCTAATCCAGCCCCTGTGTCTTTATTCTTAATGTGTGCTGGCATTCAGGATATAATTTAAATAATGACAGGGAGATGCCATTTTGGGGGGATTAGAACATCCTAGAATAATCATAAATTGATCAAGAAGGTCCTATAATACTCTGGAAGCCAATGTAATTATCATAAGGACAATGAAAATCAATATAGCAAGTGGGATCTTATATATATTTTGTACCTTTCAGGAAATTACGTGACTGCAAAATTGGAGAAAATTGTCAAGAATCGTGGGATTATAGTTCTAGATTCAGAAGGGATCAGATAGGAAATCTGATCCAGCTTCATCATTTTATAGATTTTTTTGTAAAGGCCTGTTTGTTTCCTTGTCATGGTCATTAACAACACAATCTAGAGATTTGTGTAGATTGTTCTGATAAATATTTACCGAGGTAAGGAAGTAGAGATGTGCATATACGTATGGTGGGCATACTTGATTCCTTGTTGGCCATGAGTGCTGCTGCTGTTCAGTTGTTTCAGTAGTGTCCAACTCTTTGTGACCCTATTTTAGGGTTTTCTGGGCAAAGTTACTGGTGTGGTTTGCCATTTTCTTCTCCAGCTCATGTTACAGATGGGGAAACTGAGGCAAACAGGGTTAAGTTACCTGTCCAGAGTCACTTAAAGCTAGTAAGTGGCTGAGGCCAGATTTGAACTCATGAAGATGAATCTTCCTGACTCCAGACCCAGTGCTCTGGATAGTTAAACAGCTTGGCTAGAGTTATATAAGTGGTAAACATCAGAGGTGGAACTTGAACCCAGGTCCTCTGACTCCAGAGCTTGTCCTTTCATCAAGGTGACCCTCGACATATCTTCTAAGTGTCTCATTGGTCAGTACTTACTGATGTTCTCTCAGTCACCTTTTTTTGGATAGCAATATGATTGCTTCCATTCTTTTGATCTCTTCCCCTATTTAAGATAGCTTATAAAATGAGTCCCTGAGTGCTTCCAAGATTGTACCACCTTCAGTATAACTTTCCTTCATGCATGTTTGTACTAGTTTCCCTTCCCACTTGTAACTTCCTCATATAGCACGTTGGGATGTGAAGTGTTTAGTCCAAATGTATTGGTTCCACAATCACTGATTATGAAAATGAATCATTAGATAAATGCTCACAAGTCTGTTTTACTTTTGGTTAAACTATTGTCTTTGTGCCAATAGAGGATGATATGACTCAGTTGGATCTAATGCCAAGCTTTCCATGGACTTATTTCCATCAATTCCTGTTGTTAGTTTGTGAAACAAGACTGATCTATGATTGATCAAAAGAGTTCAGCAAAAAAAAAAATTAAAGAAAAAACACTGTAGAGTCTGTAGCATGTAGCTACATGGTCAGTCAGAAATTCAGTACGTATATCTAGAACAGGAAGGGTAGGAGAACAATGAACAGGGCGCAGAATTGAACAGAAGAAAAAAAGCAGACTGGATTGAATTTGGGAAATTGTTCCATGTTTTTGTCTTCTGATAATGTCCTCAAACGCTATCCTCATTATGGTCAACTGGATGATGTGGGCTTTTAGGAGCCGGGTTTATGGCTAGCTTCATCCCTATTTCTCCCACTTTGTCTAGCACATACTACTCTATACACTACCTAGGACCTCAAAGACCATCTTACCTATAAACCAAATATTTTATAAGAATGACACTAAGAAGGAAGAATGCACTGTGAGAAGGAATTAGGTTAGGGAAAAGGTGACATTTACTATTCTTTTAGGCCCGTCTTGATTTCTATTAAACCTTGTGGACACACTCCCCTTGATCTCAATAGAGTGTATTCTAAGTGCCTGAAATGGCTAAAATAGCTAAGAAATAAGTGACTTGGGACAATTTACTTTCTGATCGTAGATAATCCCTCTCCCCCCAATTTTTACCAATTTAGCATAGACTATAAGGAGATGAGAATTCTGTCTCGATTTTAGGATTACAATCACAACTTCTCTTATGATGCCCAGGCCAGTCAAGAAATTACCCAGTGAAGCATCTGTTCATGAGAACCTGACCCTGAGCCCTAGGGTTAGAAGAAGGGCTTCAGTGAAGGGCGTTCATGGGTATCCCTGGGTCAACAGGCATATGCAGCACCCAGTATATGTACAAGACAAGAGACTCCCCGAGCAATCTTGTTTGGTATTTTGTGGCATCTTACATCCCTGTCATGAGCAAAGTCCTCTGTGAACCTTGTAGTACTATATAAACATGAGCTATTACTATTCTAACTGTCGTTAATGTCACCATTATTGTGGTAGGATTAATAATAGCTAGCCTTCCATATAGCACTTTAAGGCTTGCAAAACACTTTACCAAGATTATCTCGTTCTGTTCTCACAATGCCTCTGGGGCAAATGAGGAAACTAAGACACACAAAAATAAAGTGACTTGCCCAGAATCACACAGAAATTAATTGTTCGAGGTTGGATTTGAACACAGGTCTTCCTAACTCCAGACAAAATGTTCTATTCGTTGGATAGAGCCACCTAACTGCCCCTGTAGTATGGTATCCTGTAGCCAGGGCTTAGCTGACACTGCACCCAGCACCTCCTTTTAGGTGCTTAATAAAATCTTGGTTGAACTAAAATGGTGTAGGGAAGAGGAGGTTGCCAAAAATCTCTCCTCCTCATCTCATGGAAGCATCTACGTGTCCCATTTACTCTCCCTACTGCATTTCCCTAGTAATCTTCACATGGCACTGATGCAAAGTGTCATAATAATGTCTCATATATCCAGTATGTATGTTTTTTCAGATAATTGAACTTTTATATGTGAGCTTTCCAACACACTTTTACAGTGATAGAATGGAGCATCAGAACAAATGTGATATCTGGTTTACAACCCAAACTGTCACTGAAATACTTTCTTATCACAACTTCATCCCTTACTTAAAGTCAGATACTTTGAAATGCAGATATGGGACAAAACCCTGCCACAGAACACCAGGTACCCAATAAAGGGACACAGAAACATGGATACTCTCTACGAGCTGTCTCCCTGTGAGTCAGTGGGCTAGGGAAGAGATACAAAGATACATCCACATATCAGGGAAGTGTGACCTTAGGAAACCTAAACAGTGCAACAGCGTTCTTCCCACATTATGGAGACTTATCTAGGTCTTGTTCTTAGTGAATATTTCAGAGCACCAAGAAGTATCAAATGATTCAGGCTAATTACATTTTCCATTTCTAATAAAAGCCCTTCCTCCATAGGTATCCTTAGTAACATCCCCATGTGCCTCTGTAATGAGACAGTTTGAAGGCACTCAACTGAAAGTATCTTGGCACTGTCCACTAACTCAGTGCTGAACCATACCATAGCTGTTTTTAGTTTTGCCATAAGCATAGGTCATGAAACTTGCCAAAAACTTTTTTGCCCCAAATCTGTGTTTGTGGGCACCTTTCTTAAATGTTTTATACACTTTTCTGGTGCATAACTGAGCACAATTTAATCTCCTTTTGGTAACTAAGGATCATTACAAACATCAACTGTTGTGCTATGCTGGTGATAACTTTAAGGATTATTGAGGTCAATAGGACTGTTTGTCCCATACTAAATATCCTTAATCTGCTTTACTTTTGGAGTTCAGGAGTCTTCTTCTCATCACTACTTTTCCTCCTTGAATTGTCTCTTGTCAGTGCTTATTAGTATGCCTACCTCTGTCAGCTTCATCTAATTTGCTGTTTAAAATCTTCTGTGGACTGAGAAAACAGAAGAACAAACTTGTTAAAACTGTGAACTAAGGTTAAATAGGAGTTGCATGAAAGTCCAGTAGACTCTCCTGTGAGTAAGAGCTTTTGACCTCAATTTTATCTACCCAGACACCTTTTTCCCCATTTGAGTTTGCTGCTATATTTTAGGTAATTGAGGTTGCCAGGTAAAGGAGATATTACTATCATCTAGTGCACTTTCCATTGGACTCTATCGCCTTAGAGTAAATTACAAATGAAGCAGGAAATCTGGAATTCCAACCTGAATTCACAGCAGAAAAATCGAGTTGACATTTCATTTACCTCTCTCTCCTCTCTCACACTCTCCCTTCACCCCTACATATAAATCTACCTATATTTATAGATTTATATATACATACATCTATATAGAGATAGATAACACATCTAAAGATGATACAAGATAGTATCTCTATAATGTAGATATATCTTAAATATAGGTAGATATAGCTATGTAGAAGAGATATCTACATCAATAGAAATATTATTTATATCTATATAGAGAGATAAATGTGTATATCTTTATAGGGAGAAGTTATAGGTAGAGGGCTTGATGCACATATAGACATTTATCAGTAGATATAGATACATCTAAATATGTATATCTACAAATATCCATATATACATATATATATATATATATATGGAAAGAGAGGTGGGGGAGTGAAGGAACAGGGAGAGACAGGGAAAAAGACAAAAGGAGAAAGAAGGAGGTGGGAGAGAGAGACAGAGAGACTTATTTTGCTAGAATTGTTGATCTATAATGCCAATTTCTTTTGACTTTGGGGCTATTTTTTAATTTAGCAAGAACCTTATATAGAATCCAAGCATATGAAATTAGAGAGGGCCTTAGAAATTATAAATCCACTACCTTTGTCTTACAATTGAGTAAATTGAGGCCAAGCCTAGAGAGGTGAAATGATTGCCCTAAGGTCATATAGCTGGACAGTGACAATCTACAAAGTGCATTTTGTGGCTACATTCCTTGAGAAAACCAAGTAAAATAGGTTCCTCCACTTTCTTTTCTCTTCTGCTCTTTGTCATCCCTACAATATAGCTTCCAAACTCATAATTCTACCTACACTGCTCTCTCCAAAGTTACTGGTGACCTCTTAATTGCCAAACCCCATGTTCTTTTCTCAGTTGTTGCTCCTTTTGACCCCTCTGCAGCCTTTGACACTGTTCATCACCCTGCCTTACTTGATATTCCTTTCTTTCTAGGTTTTCAGGACACTGCTCTCTCTCTCTCCCAATCCTCCTCCTAGCTAATAGGCTACTCCCTCTGAGTTTCCTTTGCTGGATCTTCGTCTAGGTTGTGCTCTCTAACCATGGGTTTCCCAAACGACTCTGTCCTGGGCCTTTTCTTTTCCCTCTATACTACTTCACCTGGAGATCTCATCAATTCCCATGGATTTCCATGATTCTCAGTTTTTCCTATCTTGCCCTAAACTCTGTTGACTTCCAATCCCATCTCACCTTTTGGACATCTTGAACTGGATATCCAATAGATATCTTAAACTTATCTTGTCCAAAACTGAGCTCATTAGCTTTTCCCCTTAAAAGCTCCCTTCTCCTATCTTTCCTCTTACTGTAGAGGGCAATATCAACCTTTCAGTCCCCCAGGCTTACAGTCTAGGAATCATCCTCATCTCCTCACTATCTCTCACCCCCCTACACACACACACAAACACGCACGCACACACACACACACACACACACACAATCCCAAAACTCTACCCTTAGACTAACTGTGCTACTTTGGCTAAATCAGTTAATTTCATTAGATTGTTTCTTTATCTGTAAAGTGGTAATAATAATAATAATACATACATACCCTAATTAGCATCACAGCATCATTATGCCCTGTCAGCCTCACAGTATAAAATCAAGCGTGATCTTATGGGTGTAGAAGCAATGTTAATATTATAAAACATCATCAACATGTAAAGTATTCCCGTCAGAATCATCAGACACCAAAATCACAATATTTGGCGGGTCTGTGTTGTCATCAGTGTGGGTGCCCTTTTAATGACAGATTGCAGCCCATTAAGGCTTTTTAAATGTATGCAGCTCCTATCCAATCCCTCCCATAAATTTGCCACAGGCGATCCACCAAATATGTTGGGTGCCTTTTCTGTCATTTTCCTAGCATCTTATGAATGTCGCTGGAGCACATAGACCATCCATTAATTACTCCTTGTTTTCACTATGTGACTATCAAAATGTGAAAATATTTTTAAATCCATTCCTTGCTCATTTCAAAGTCATTGGAATTGGAAAACATGGAAACCAGTATCTGTTTTTGATGTGGATGATCTTGCCCAAGAATAGCTGCATTCTTATGTTTGAGCACATATCTTGAACCTTGGAAGCTCCCCAGCTTGGGGGTGTTCGGGCAACAGATGGTATTGTTTGTCTACTTAACAACCAGCAGGTGGGAATGGATGCCTCAGTTGGAGCAGCAGCAGCTTTGGGACAGGAGACATAACTGTCAACAGGGCCCAGTTATGGTAATGTAAGTTGAAGTTGGAGCAAGGACTGAATCAGAATAAGGAATGAGCAGGTTCGTAGTTGCGTAGATTCAGTGAAGATCAGAAATGTGTTTTCACTGGGGTGCTGTTGAAGCTAGCTTTAAGCAGATCAGGAGCCAGTGATTAAGATTTCAGTGCAGTTGTTTACACCTCAAAAATTAGCAAACTCTACAAATCAAGGCTTGATTTATTGTATTCTTGATTGTTTAGAGTCTAAACTTTAGACCAAAGTGCTAGGGAAAATGTTAATAATGAACATTAAAATTAAAAGTGTTTCAAGCATACCTTTTTTTAGAGAGCCTGTTGTTAAATATTTACCAGATGTTACACCACTGACTGTTCAAGGATTAGGTGGTATAAATGATTAGGCTGGAATTGGGCTAACTAGAAAAAATATGCAAACAAGGCCAGTTGAACAATTTATCTCTGCCACTCCCTGCTCTCAGGTAAAAGTATTTGAAGAGTTATCAGTGCTAGTTCTGCCTTCTATCGACATCAAAGGTATTTCTCAACAATCGTGGTGGAATTCAATTCCTCTGAATTATATATGCTAGACCTAGAAACAGAAGGAACTTTGGGAACTTGGACACTGTTGTCAGTGACTCTCTGCTCCTTGATTCTCTTTTCTTTCTAGAGTTTTGAGACCCCACTCTCATCTTACCTTACCTATCTGATGGCTCCTTCTCTCCTTTCTGGAAAGTCTTTCAGATTGTGCCTCTTAATCATCAATGTCCCTCGGGGTATAGTCTTGGGCCCTCTTCTTTTCAGGTCTTTACAACTTCACTTGGTGATCTCATCAGCTTCCACAGATTTAGTCAGGATCTCTATGCTAACGATTCTCAAATCTGTCCATCTCGCCCTAAACTCTCTGCTGACCTGCATTCTCACATCTCCAACAAACATCTCAAACTAAATGTCCAGTAGACATCTTAAACTCAATATGTCCAAAAGACAACTTAATAGCTTCCCCCCTAAATCCTCCCTCCTACCTTGGCTTTTACTATATGAACCAACACCATGCTCCCAGTCCCTCAGGCTCACAACCTAGGAGTCACTCTGGATTTCTCACTATCTCTTGCCTGTCTTTATCCCATCTTGTTGCCAGAACTTGCTAATTTCACCTTTTCAGCATCTCTCAAATACTCCCACCTTCTTTCCTCTGAGCCTGCACCTAGGGCGAGTCTTCACCACCTCACCTGTGCACTATTGTAATAACCTGCTGGTGAGCTTTCCACCTGTCTCTCCAATTCTTCCTGCATTCTGTCACTCATGTGGTTTGCCTAAAGCTGGAAGGTATTATGTCACTAACCTCCCCCACTCAATAAACCCAACCGGCTCCCTATTGCTTTCAACATCAAATACAAAATGCTCCATTTAACATCCAAAGCAGTGCATAATCTAGCCCCACCTCACACACACACTCTTCCAGTATTCTTTCGCTGTGTTCCTTGAGGGGTGCTGTTTGGTCCAGTAACTGTTCCACAGACAAGATGCGCCATCTCTTGGGTCCAGTCACTTAAGCTGACCATCCTCTCTGCCTGCAATGATCTCCTTCTTCTGTTCTGACCACTGACTTCCCTCAGTTTCCTTTCAGCGCCAACCCAAACCCAACTTTCTACAGGAAGCCTTCCCAATTCCTCTTAATTCTAGTGTTTTCCCTCTGTTATTTCGTCTTTTCTCTGAATATAGCTTGCTTTGTATATATTTGTTTGAAGATTGTCTCTCCATTAGGTGGTATGTTCCTTGAGGGCAGGGATGGTCTTTTGCACTCCCCAGTGCTTGGCACAGTACCTGGTACATAGTGTTTAATAAAGATCAATTGTTTGATCAATATAGCTTCTGCTGTATACTGTGCTGACTGCTTTTTACAAGTATTATCTGTTTTTACCTTCACAACAGTCCTGGTAGATAAATGCTATTATTATCCCCATTTTACAGTTGTGCAAACTGAGGCAAACAGAAGTAATTGGTTATGCCAGAGTCATACAGCAAATAAGTATCTGAGACTGTATTTGAACTCAGATCTTCCTGACTCCAAGCTCGTTGCTCTTTATTTACTATGCCACGTAGCAGCCTCAGGTCCCAACTAAAATATCATCCTCTATGGGAAAGCTTTCCCAACACCTTCATTTTACAGATAAGGAAACCAAGACCTAAGGAGGTTAAGCGCCTTGCCCATATGGCACAGCTTTGGAGGTTAAGATTTGAACCCAGGCCCTCTAACTAAAGAGTTTGCCACATTTCACATTTTTCTTTTTCCCTAGGGAATGAAAATCCTATGGAATTAAGGGCTGGTTAGACCCCAAGAAAGTACTCTTTACACAAGTTTGAGGAATTCCCCCCACCTTGAAGGATACAGTCAGGATCTGACTCCTCCATCAGGGAAGAGGTGAAAGGAGATATCGTGCTATCGCGCTCCGACTTCTAACAATGTGTGCAGGTCTCACTGAGACCCAGGACCCCCTAGACTATGATGTCCTCCAGGGTTCTCTCCAGGCCTTTTGGAAAGCGTTCACATTTGGTTTGCAATTCTTGTTGGGTTGTTTTCAGTCAGGTCAGATTCTCTGTGACCCCATTTGGGGTTTTCTTGGCAAAAATTCTGGAGTGATTTTATATTACCTTCTCCAGCTTATTTTTCTGATGAGGAAATGGAGGCAAACATGGTTTAGTGACTTGCCCAGGGTCACAAAGCTAGTAAGTGTCTGAGGCCAAATTTGAACTCAGGAAGATGAGTCTTCCTGACCACATGCTAGGCATGGTACACGCTGAGCCCCTAGCTGCCCTACATCGCCACCCTAGTTTTTCACAAATCCCAATCCCCAAACCTTCTAAAAGCCCTTCACATTTCACTTGAAAATAATATTCGGCCAATAAGTACTAGTACTATTAATGGAGTGCTCAGAAATGTGTTAGACGCTGGGAATACAAATGCAGTAAGATCTTTGCCCTCAAAAATGCACATTCTCCTCCAATAACATCTTTCAGCTCGATCTGGAACCATTTGACAGGTTCAGCCAACCCCAGGAAAGAAAGCGTTCCCTGAATGTCTTGATAGGTTTTTAGAATCTTAGTTTTAAGTTGATAGTTCTATAAACGGTAGCCCTTGGGTCTTGTTTACATTCAGTTCTTTGGAGAGAAGCATTGGGATATGAGTAGGCTGCAACCAATTTCAAACTTGGATTTTCGAAGGAGAAGCACTGTAAATGATAAAATCGAATCAATGTCTGATCTAAGAGAAAGGCGGGCTGGTCATGTGCTAAGAGCACAGTAGTCATTTGGTGTGTTCCATCAGTATGCCTGCAGTGTCTGAGGAAGGTTCATTGGGTGATAATGCTCCATAGTGAATTTATGGGAGGACATGTAGATCACACGCATTTCTCCTAAAAATGATCACCTATTTGTCTCAGTCGCCTTATGGGTGTCTAGTGTTAGTTTTATCTAATTTTGTGGGTATGTCCCTAACACTAATATGAAAAGAATTCTGTTTGTCCTTAATCCTCTCAGATATTTTTCTCTGTTGCCTGAATAACATTAACAGACAGGCAGCATAGGCTATCAGCTTTGTGCTGTTCAAGAAACACTATCTTCTAGCAACTGAAAAGAAAGAAAACAGGGTAGAAACTAAATATGTGGTGTAGTATAGGAGTGTGTGTGTGTGCGTGTGTGTGCGTGTGTGTGTGTGTGTTAAACTATATAACTGTTGGCTACAAAAGTGGACATGACCTATCTGCATATGTGGTTCCCAGTTCACTGAGGACTAACTGAAAATGCCTCTTTTGTGTAAACATGACCTAATACCATCCGTTGTACAGTGGCGCTGATAAAAATGAAGTCCAACCACAGTCCTGCAGTTTGCGGTCACAGCTGTGGAATTTGGGGAGGGGGAGTCTTGTGAGGGCAGCCAACTGATTGTTTTGCTACTGTGTCTCAAACGTTCCAGATGATATTTGCTGGAAAGAGAAAATAGAATTGCATCTTTTTGGAAGACATTTTGGTGTCTTTAAAAGAATTGTTTTTATAATTTCAGAGAAGTCCTTTTGATCAAATTGTAGACTATATAGTCTAGTTTCCAGTTTATTAAAAATGGCTCGCTGTATGTGTTGTTTCAGTAGGCTCTCTTCGAGAATGATTCCCCCTTTCTCCAATTGCCCAGCATCCTAAATTTAGCCCACTGGAAGTTAGAATTCCATTCCCGGGTCAACCTTACTCTCATTGAATTTGGCTTAAGGAGGGAACAACATACACATTCGATTGAGTCTCTTAC
Organism: Pseudocheirus occidentalis; assembly: GCA_028646575.1. Taxonomy (NCBI): domain Eukaryota; kingdom Metazoa; phylum Chordata; class Mammalia; order Diprotodontia; family Pseudocheiridae; genus Pseudocheirus; species Pseudocheirus occidentalis. The sequence continues at coordinate 57,492,791 of CM053598.1, read as the reverse complement.
CCTACAGGAAAAGAGGGGGGAAGGGGATAAGAGGAGGGATGATAGATGGGAGGGCAGACTTGGGGGGAGGGTAGTTATAAGCAAACACTTGAAAAGGAACAGGGTCAAAGGAGAAAATAGAATAAGTGAGGGGCAGGATAGGATGGAGGGAAATATAGTTAGTCTTTCACAATATAACTACTATTGAAATGTTTTACATAACTACACTTGTATGACCTATATTGAATTGCTAATCTCCCCAGTTGGGGGTGGATGAGAAGGGAAGAAGGAAAAGAATCTGGAAATCAAAGTTTTAAAAACAAATGTTTAAAAAAACTTTTTTTTTACATGCAACTAGGGAATAAAATATATAGGCACTGGGGTATAGTGCCCTACAAGGAAGTTGGGGAAATCATGAGGGGGCATATAAGAGAGAACAGATTGGTGGAAGGGGTATTCAGTAGGCTCTCTATTTTGGGGTGAGGGCAAGGGGAAAGACAGGGAGAAAAATCTGTAACAACATCTTGTGGAAATGAATGTTGAAAACTGAAAAATAAATAAAAAGTTTGGGGAAAAAAAATTTTTAAAAGAATTCCATTCCCCATTGGTCCTCTGTTTTCTCTGATGGTATCAAGTGAAGGAGTAAAACACAGACAATTAGGGGGAAAACAGCAACAGAGAGAGAAGGCCAGGGTGGAAAGAAGATGGCAGGGACAAGGAGAATGAAGTAAAAGCAGAGCAAAAGATTAGAAAATGTCATTTTTTGGTTGAATGACCAAGAGTCTACAACTTACTGGGATAAAATCTGCTATTACCTAAAAGTGAAGATGACTTTTCATCGTTATTAAGTGAGAGCTCCTCTGGGTTTCCTGATTTTTTTTTCCTTTTCCTGTTTAACTTGTTTTTAATAAGAATTTTTTTAAACAAAGACCACCACCCCCAACACACACACACACACACACACACACACACACACACACACACACACACACACACACACACCTCCGCTGGTTCCAGGGTTCATCTTCTCAGAAAAACAAACAGTAGTCTTCTGATGATTTAGCACAAGATGATGGATATTTCTTTCACACCCTTCCTTTGAGGATCTAAAAGGCAGTACCATTTGTTATCTAGCTGATTTGACCAGCCTGGTCAAAAGTATTACAGTTTTCAGACAGAGAAATCAAAGCACTGAGCTGCTGAATATATATATCCAGATATAATGACTTCAAGTCAAACTTGCTGAAAGTGTAAAAGTTTACCAGCCCAACCTACCCAATATAATAAATGCTAATGACTGGCCATGGAATTATAATGGCCAAGCTCGGCCCCAAAGAAGATATAAGAATAAACATCCCAATCTTCTTTGCAGAGGTGGAAGACTACAGATGTTGAATATTGAATATACTGTAGAGTATATACAAAGTAATGTATAGATACAGAGAGAAAGAAAGGCAGGGGGAGAGAGAAAGAGGAAGAGGAAGTATAGGGGAGGGAGAGAGGGAAAGACTTGAGAAAGCTTCATGGAAGAAAATGAGCTGACCTTGAAGGAAGAGAAAGAAAAAAAAAATGGGACTACATTCCAGGAGTGGAAAAATGGCTGATGTGGAAGCAAAGAATGGATAGACAGAATATCAAGTTTAGGTATTAGCTAGTAGCTTAGTTTGGTTAAAACATAGAGTATAAAAAAGGCAGCAGTAGGGAATAATGCTGGGAAGGTGGTTGGAGCCAAGTTGTAGAGAATCTTAAATGCCAGGCTGAGCTGTTTATATTTTATCCCAAATGCAACAAGGAGTCACTAGTGATTCTTGAGTGGGTCTGACCTGTGTTACAGGAAGATTATTTTGTTAGCTCCGTGTTAGATGAATTAGAGAGAGGAGAAGCTGGAGACAAGAAGAGCAGCACAGTGTATTACACTTTTCCAGTGTTGTTAGCTGATAATTCAGTATCCCATAGTTTGTACTCTCCCTCACCCCACATGTAGAATCAGTTGCCAGATCTTGTCGTTTCTACCTCCACAACTTCTTTTTCATCTGACCTCTGACCTCTTAGGTCAGGTCCTCATCGCTTCACCCCTAGACTGTTGTAATAGCCTCATCACTGATCTCCCTGCCTTAAGTCTCTTCCTACACATGCCTCCACACAACTGCCAAAGTGATTTCCTGAAACACAGATCTGATCGTGCCACTTTTTCTAAAAAGCATGATTAATATTACTACTACCATTACTACTACAACCGCTACCACCAGCACTAATACAACTACTACCACAACTACCACTACTACTAGTATTAGTACTACTATTACTACTAGTACTGCTGCTGCTATTGCTACTATTACTGCTACCACCACCACCACCATCAATACTACTACTCTGCTACTACCACCACCACTACCAGTACTACTACTGCTACTGCTACCACCATTACCACCACCACCACTACTACTACTACCACCACCACCATCACTACTACTACTGCTATCACCATTACCACCACCACTACGACTACTACTATCGTCACTATTACCAGCACTACCACCACCATTTTCACTACTACTACTACTACTACTACTACTACTACTACTATTATCACCACCACCATGATAACCACCACCAAATTAGACACTGTTATACAGAGTGTCAAGACATTAAGTCATTTCAAATTCTGGTTTAGCCTGCTATCTTTAATCAGTCAGTTCATCAATTAACATTTATCAAGCATCTCCTGCGTGCCAGGCACTATGCTAACTAAGCACTAGCAAAGCAAAGAAAGGTAAAAGATAATCCCTTTTCTGAAGAAGCTCAACAGTAGATGGGAGCAGACCACATGCAAATAACTGTGTACAATCATTCTATAAACAGGGTAAATGTGAAATAAACAGTAGAAGACACATACTAGAATTAAGGAGATCAGGAAAGGCCTTCTGTAGAAGGTGAGATTTTATTCAAAAAATATCATTTCCAATTCAAACATAATTTCTGATATATTTTCAAATGAGCAAATCCTTGTAAATTTTAATAGATTTCATTGAATATTTTGAGTCCATGATTTCATTGATGTAAGTGCTCCCTTATCAGCATAGAGAGCAACTTGTTAGGGAATTAATAAATAGAAAATTCAGCAGCCCATGGGCCAAGCTAGTAATGAGCATCTCCAAACTTTGCTAGACTATTCCTTGATCAGTAGATATATAGTACATCTCCAGGATCTTAGCATGGTGCCTGGCCCATATTAAGCACTCAGTAAAATCTGGTTGACTGTTGACTGACTGATCAGGCTTATGTGTGAAACCTCAACTTGATAAGACCTTCTAGAACTTGTGTTCTGTTCTGACTTGCCTTCAAGAGTCTAGGATTACCTCAATGCCCATGATGATGAGTCATAATAGGAATGCAGTGGGACTTTCAGTGAAATTGTATAGAAATTACAGAGATATATACTACCTACCACTAAGTAAGATCTTCAGTTAGAGCCTCCAGAATTCTGTATAATAAATTTATATATTTATTTATTTTAATATATATATTTATTTATAAATATATATATTATATATATTTATAAATATATATATTTATAAATATATTTATATATTTATAAATATATATATATATAAACGATAATTGATACTGATCCCCAGTTGTATCTCTGGATCTGTCTTACTGTATTTCTCACAAGGATCATAATTTAGAGCTGGAATGGTCTTCAAAGATCACCTAGTCTAAGGGTTTTTAACCTAGGGGTTTGTGATTTTTTTTTGTTTTATTCATTTACAAATTATATATACAGAAAGCAAAAAAAGCACTTCCATGTGCACGGGATAACACACAAAGAGGATTCAGTATGAAACCATGAATCTCCATTTCACACTATTTACTTTTTTTGGAAAATTGCAGTAAATACTACACATCATCTACAAAACTACCCTGCATTTCTGTGCTTCCCTCTGAGTTTTCTTTTGTTCTCTGCTGTGCACTTTTTCTTTTTCTCTCCCTCCTTCTTCACCCCACACTAGAGAAAGCCACCATTTGACACAGATATGTTTGTGTGAATACACATATGCATATATGTAAATCCATATTATACATATGAATTTTTAAAAATGTATTTTGATAACTGCATTTCAGTAGGTAATCCTCAGAATTTTATTTAATGCATTTGAAAACACTGACACAGGATCCATACTGGCAAAGGAGGCTATGACATTCAACAAAATTTATAATCACCCCTGATTCTAGTGCAAACTCTGCATTTTACAGATGAGGGAACTGTGAACTAGATGAGGCAATAGACCTATTCAAGTTCACAAGTAGGTCATACACCAAAGATTCACCATATCCTCTGATTCCAAAGGCAGTGTTCTTCCCCCGTGCTCATTTTTTCCCCTGCATAGTTCTTTTTTAACTTCTGAAATGATACATATCCAGCTCATTGCCTGTGGAGGGAAGAAACTTTAAAACTTCAAAAAGCTTTCTCACACTGTTTTGCTACTGAGATAAGTTCAGATATTTCCCCCTGAATACCTCAAATATCACTAGAATCTTAGGACATTTCCCATGCTTTGAGAAACGAAACTTTTCTTTACAATGAAAGTCAAATGGAAATCTCATTTGTTTAAAAAAAAAAGGAATCTAGAAATAATGAAGGTTTGGAGTGTCCCCATAAGATCTTTTTTTTCCTACTTCATCCATGGAAATACTCCTTTTTGTTGATCATTAAATTCAGATTTTTAAAGTAAATCCGAAAATCTCATTTAAAAGTACATTCAGAGGAATTCCTTTAACTCAGTCAACGATTATTTGTTAAATGCCTATTCTGTGCCAGGCACTGCATTATTACATGATGAGAATAGAAAGGTAATAATCAGTCCCTGCTCACAAGGATCTCATAGTCTGATGGGAGAAAGTATGCAGACAACTACATGCAATCTATATTTGTGTCTGTATCTAGATAACATATACAGCTACAAAGAGATAGATATTATGCACACATATATGTATATGTAGGTTAAATGGGAAATGATCGTGTATACATATAAATGTATGTGAATATCACATGTATGTCTGTATACATACATGCATGTGTGTGTGTATCTTTATACATATTTCATAGAATATTTTGGAGATAACCAAAAGAGGAAAGTCACCAACATTAAGGGGGATCAGGAAAGGCTCCCTGTAAATGGTATAATTTTATCCAGGACTTGAAGAAGCCATGAAATGAATATGAGGAAGGACCGAGTTCAAGGCAAGGGGCCCTCCAAGGAAGATGCCAGAACTGGGCAATGGAGCCTCTTGTTTGAGGAACAGCGAGGAGACCAGTATCGCTGATCAAAGACTATGTAATGGGGTATAAAATATAAGAAGAAGACTAGAAGCGTGGGGAGGGGCAGCAGGTTAAATAGTGTATAAGCCAATCAATTTGGTGACTAATACATTGAAGAGGGATTAAGGAGTTCTAATGTAGAGAAGATAGACTAGAATATTTACACACTCAACTGGATCTATGTGAATGTTCTCTCCAAAGACAAAACTCACCAGCCTGTTCTGCCTGCCCATCCTGGGCAACACTTGTCTATGTCTTCACCTGACTTCTTTTAACATCAAGTGGACAGCAGTGGAGCCCAGGGGATGCCCGTTGGTCACCCTTCAGTCCTGTCACAGACCATCCTGTCTACTTTTCTCACCATACATTTCTTTGATGATATCCTTTTACAATTCTTTATTGATGAGCTGTATCCTACTCCAACCCACCATTACCCTCCGATGTTTTGAAGGACAAGTTAAGGAGCTGTTAGAATTCATGGAAAACTTCAAATTCCTTGAAAATTAGAATGGCCCACTGTATGACTCACATTATTTAATGACAGCAATAGAATATTGACATTAAAAAGATGGGTCTTCGTTTCAGGGAGAAGTTTGAGGTCATTAATAATTAATAATAATAACAGTACTAAATTTGGTAAGGATTAAGTTTTGCAAAATGTTTTACATATATTAGATTAATCATCATAACCACCCAGTGAGCTAGCTGTTATTGTTATCCATATTTTGGAGGAGGAAAGATGCAGATGGAGGTGAAATGCCTTGCTCAGGGTCATAGAGTTAGCTAGTGTCTGAGGTAAAATTTGAACTTACGTCTTACTTACGCCAAGTCCATTTTACCACCTCACTACTGAGGAGACTAAAGGAGTTAAATTCTCCTGTTGGATTTTAGCCTGGCAAGAAGGTCATTTAACCTAACCCACATGGAGTCTAATCCATTGTTAATGTCCTGTTCAACCTAACCTCTCCTGAGTTTAGGATAGGTTAGGATAGCCACACTCCCAGTATGTAAGGAAGTCTTCCATTGTATTGGTAGTAATATGGTTGAGTTGGGTCAGTACTACACTAAGTCATAATAAGAGAATCAAGCTTGTGAGCTTGTTATTAACAAGAAAGCCAATACCAAATCTGATAAAGACCAGAGGCAGAAGGCACCAACGTCAATTAATAGACAAAAAAATGTATTAAGTGCTTACCATAGTGAGCAAGCAATTAGAGTTCAGGAATCAGATATATAGATTTGGGTTTCATCTACCTAAAGCTTGTAATTGAACCATTGGGAGCAGATGATAATTACTAAGGGAAAGAATAAAAAAAAAATCTGGGGCAGCTAGGTGGTGCAGTGAATAGAGTACCAGCCCTGGAGTCAGGAGGACCCGAGTTCAGATCCCACCTCAGACGCTTGACACACTAGCCATGTGACTTTGGGCAAGTCACTTAATCCCAGTTGCCCTCCAAAAAGGGGGAAAAAAGAATTTAGAAAAAGCTTGTCAAACCTATAGCTGAAAAATTGGAAGTGGGGTTGGGGCGGGGTTGTCATGAAAAACAGGACAAGTAGGAGACCTAGGAGGGAGCAGTATGATGGAAGCCAGATGCAGGAGAGAAAGAAGATCCATACTATGAAGGAAACAAAAGAAGCAGTAAGATCTGAGGGTGGGTGGAAAAGGAATAAGTAAGTCAAAAGTAAGGGTGAGCAAAGCCTGCAAGAGATCACAGGAAGAAGCATCTGAGCCAGGCAGCCCTCCATATATTTTGCTATTGTCAGGAAACTAGGCAGCAGCCTGAGAGCTTTTATCTGGAGTACAGCAGGCTTAGCAGTGGGTGTTGTTTAGGATGGAGGAGAGAGGCAAGGCTTCAGTTCTCATTCCATTATTCTCCACTCCCTCTAGGCTTCTATCTTCAATATAAACGGAGCACTTACGGGATGCTTCTTGATTCTCTTTCTATCTGATCATCACCACTTGTGAAAACACTTTAAAGTGTGATCCTTAGTCATTTCAAACCTCCTGACTTTTGAAAGGAGAAATAACTTCTCTATTTTTCTGCCTTCCTCTCTCCTTTCCACCTTCTTTGTTTTTATTTATTTTTTTAGTTTATTTTTGTTTTTTTCTTCCCATCTTCTTTGTCTCTCTCTGATCATCTCTCTCTCTCTCTCTCTCTCTCTCTCTCTCTCTCTCTCTCTTTCTCTCTCTCTCTCTTTCTCTTTCCTGCATACACACATATACACTCTGTATTTACTGTATATTCATATATACATATCTACATATGTATGCATGCATACACACTATAAATGTATATATACACACATGATGGATGGATGGATGGATGGATGGATATTGTGTGTGTATCTACTCCAGAAGGCACAGAAGCAGGAGAAATGGTAAGGCTCAGAGGTTCTTAGGATACAGCGGTATAGCAGAAGGTTTGCTCTGGTGCTCCTCTGTCCCTACTAGAAGGATTAGAATTGGTGATGGAGATGGGGGAATGGAGGAGGGGTAGTACCATATCAGGGTAAGTTAAAAAACAGATGGTGTCAAATAAAACTTCAAGATAGTAACAAAGATGAGAAAGTAGGCAAAACACCAGCACTATTCAGAGAAGAACTCTTCTAATCGGCTCCAGTTTCCTTACTGCCTATCCAGAGGCCACATTCTACAAAACACCTGAAAGGAAGACAAAGGGATATCAGTTACTAGTGACCTCCCTTGGGCTATGCGGCCGTGGAGGGAGCCCTGTGGTCACCTCAGATAAGGGCTGCTAGATTCCTTTGCAGATGCTGAAGGACCACTCATCCAAAAAGAACTGGCATTTCTAGGGGGCTTTGACTTTTCCTAGTTTTCATGTCTACACGTGATCTTTGCCTTAACCCTAGGAGGTGGCTAAGCCAGATAACATCATTTCTTTCTGGGATATGAAGAAAGAGAGGAATATAGAGGTTAAGGGCACTGTTGCCTCTGTGGTACCCTAGGATCTGGTCATGCACAGCTTCTGTTAGCTGTGTAAGGTTAGCAACTGTCTCTGTGACGTTGCGCAAGTCTGTTAATTTCTCTGAGCCTCATTTATAAAGCAAGAGAATTGGATGGTACAGGCACTAAGATCCTTTTCAGCTGTACATTTATAGTAAGTTGGGCTATAGACCCGAGTTGTAAAGGAGGAAGTTTGAGAGAACGATTTTCTGTTCCTTGTTCTTCTCTCAGTAACAAAGCCATAAATAGGGCAGGGTGAACCCAGCTTTGCCCCAAGGCACAGCCCTACAAGGGAAAATGCTACCTCCCTATGGCATTTAATATATACACTCTTTGTCTTCTTCTGAATAACTGACTGGTGGCTAACTGCCAGCCCCAACATCCATGGCGCACTTCTCTAGTATAAACAGCCTTTCTCCTCTAAACCCAAAACCTAAGATACCCCTCCCTACAGAGGGCTCCCCTCAAACAACCACAGAAGCAAGACCAAAAATTGTTTTGTCTCCACATGCTACCCACTCTAAATGAATCTGTGCCACAGCTAGTTACCACTCTGCTCAGTGAAAGCCGCTGACCTAGGCCCAGATTAGCCTACCACTCTCCTGCTGCCCCATCTATAGACACATAAAGATTGACTGACATGTGTGAGTGAATACCTCTACCAGGTATAGTTATGTCTTAAACCTTTTTCTCTTGACTGTATAATAAAAGACCTTGTCTCCTCTTCAGGGAATTTCAGGCTCAAACAAGTAGGGAAATATTTTGGGGACAGACAAGGGGAATTTCTCATCCTGTAACATAATACCTCAATTAACAAGCATCTGTGAATGAAGCACCTTTTCTGAAACCAAAGTCTGCCTGGGCACAGAGGGGTTTGGGGAAGGCAGTAACTTAACTCCTCAACTCTTTGCCAGTGATGACTGAGGTCTGAGGATGTGCAAGGAATACTATCTCACATAAGGACCTCTGCCTTGTGGGCCAGGACCTAAGCCTAGTGAGGGAGAGGGAGGGCTAAATCACCTGGTCACCTGGGACTGTGCTGAAGCAGGAGTATCCCTGCATGGGTCAAGAGGGTTGGAGAGCCACAGCCTACCTTTCCTGGGAGGGAAAATGTCTCACCATTGATGACAAAGGTTTTGGGGGGGTTTTTTGTTTTTAACAGTATAGTGTATCTTTGGAATCCTTTTTCCATACTAGAGGTATTGCTCTATACTCCTCATGATGCCAACTGTTGTGGTAAACTTGATTCAGCCTTTTTAGGGTTCCTGAGTACTTGTGTTTGGAAGGGTAAGAGAGGTGATTAAAAAAAGAGATGGTACTTTGTGGCCATCCATTTGGAGGCAACAAGGTGGTACAGTAGATAGAGCACCAGGTCTAGAGTCAGGAAAACCTGAGTTCAAATCCAGCCTTAGATACTGTGTGACCCCGTACAAATCACTTAATCCATTTCAGTTTTCTTAATGACAAAATGGAGATAATAAGAGCATTTGCCTCATAGGATTATTATGAGGCTCAAGTGAGATAATGATGCCTGTAGTGTAACACTTAATAAATGCTTGTTCCTTTTTTGTTCAGCCCAGACTTACACCATTTTACAGATGGGAAGCTCGAGCCTCAAGAGGTAAACTACCTTACCTGTAGTCATATAGTTAAATATTAGAACCAAGTTAAATAGCAGAACCAAGTCATTAGCTCAGTCCTCATCTTCTTAACACACACAGATTTTCACTAAATGTGACTCTTCTGTCCCTGAGTGATGGTGGCCCCTTATTTTGGATCCCACCTGGGGGGAAGTACAAATGCAGATATAATGCAGAATAGCCAGCCTCCTGTCAGTCTTCACCCTGTTTCCTCCTTGCCCAAAGAAATGGGCCAGAGCCAGATTCCTTTCATTGCCTTCAGAGCTGTCCAGAGTCCCTAGAGAACCATCCACAAATTCACAAAAGCAGAGTTTTAATACCAGAGGAGATCAACCCCCTCATTTTGCATTTAAGGAAATTGAGGCACAGAAATGTTAACATGCCCAAGATCACAAAGTAATAAGGAGAGTTACATCAATATTTCCTTTTCTGAATAATAGATAATTGGAGGCAAACAGATGGAATAAATTGAAAATAGTATACATTAGGAAATTCAAGTTGAATGTCAAGAAAATGTTACCAAAAAGTGAAAGTGACAGACAGCTTCACCTCAAACTATTCCATTACTAATGTAGTTACACCCTAAAGAAAATCTCTCAAGGGTGAGTTTCTTTTCGTGTGTGTGTGAGAGAGAGAGAGAGACAGAGACAGAGACAGAGAGACAGAGACACAGAGACAGAGGGAGACAGAGACAAAGAGAGACAGAGACAGAGAGAGAGAAAGAGAGAGAGGAACAGAGACAGAGAGAGACAGAGAGAGGGAGAGAGAGACAGAGAGAGAGAGAGAGAGAGAGAGAGAGAGAGAGAGAGAGAGAGAGACAGGGAGAGAGAGAGAGGGAGAGAGAGAGGCAGTGTACTGAGGAAATTCCATGAGTTTAGGGGGAATGATGAAATCATCTTGATTTATCTTCTTTGATATGATACTACTTTTTTTTCTTTCTGACCTAAAATTTGGGACTACATGAAGATATTCAAATGGAGGCATTCAGAAGTTCTGAGATGAATAACTAATGAGTTCTCTTTCTTGTGGAATTTTTAACCAGAAAATAACCTCAACCTAAAAAACCACCTCAGAATTAGAGGGGGGAATTTTGTTGTTTTGGTTTTTGTTTGTTTGAGATTTTGGCTTGGTTTTTTTTTCTTTTGTGAAGTTCCCCCTAAAACTTGGTGGTCTTTTTCTTTCTTTGCCTTTTGTATGGAGTCCCCCCAGACTTGGTCCTAAAGCAGAACTGGGAAAATTGGTCCTAAATCAGAAATTATTACCCTTTATTAATTAGGAAGACCTGAGTTCTGATTTAGCCTAAGACATTTACCAGCTCTGTGACTCTGGGCAAGTCACTTCTGTCTCAGTTTTCCCACCTGTAAGATGGGGATAATAATAGCGCCTATCCCCCAGTATTGTTGTAAGGATTAAATGAGGTAAGTTTTGTAAAGTGTTTGTCTCAGTGCCTGGTGTGGTGGTTGCTGTTAGTAAGCAATATAATGTTAACTGTTGTTATTGTTCATCATCACCATCATCATCATTATACACCAGGCTCTGTGCTAAGTGCTGGTGCCTGTAGTGTAACACAACTACAAGCAGAAATACAATCCTTGCCCTGAACAAACGTACTTCTAACGGGCAAAGATGAGATATAAGAGAAAACTGGAACAGTGAGGGAGGGAGAACAGAAGGCACTCTCAGGGAGGAGATGGGAGTGGTAGAGAAAGTCCAGAAAGTCAGGAGAGGAGCCTGGGAAAGAAGGAAGCCACAACTGACCTGGGTGCTTTCCTCAAAATGGAGGATCAAGGAAGAAGCAGCCAAGCAGAGGAAGGGTTGGCAAGCAGGGAATGTCCTTCCAGGGTAAGAAGTCTAGGGACCCTAGAGTGAAATTGCAGAGTGAAGAGACTGCCGTCGCATGCTAGAGAAAGTCTAGAGACTCAGGAGGGGGACCCAGGAGAGAAACTTGCCCGGCATACAGACTGTATCTGCTTTTACTGCCCACTCTTTTTTGGTTGAGGGTGAACACTAAATTACAGTTTTCTCTTTGGGACCATGGGCTTTTTTCTCCCCTTGCCAAACAGCAGACTGAGGAAGGAAACAGACTCCTTTGTTGACTATTGACTGATTGCTCTCTTAAGTGAGAAGTCTGAAGAGACCAAAGGGAATCCTAAAGGGAATCATCATTGTGCATGCTGAGTCTACATCAGGAAATTGATCTCCTTTAGTAAAAGCCTTTTCAGGAAATGCTTCACACTCCTCACTACAACTCAGGTTTCAGCTCTCATGTCAAGATGGGCACTCATGCAAGTTAGCTATCCTAGTGATCTCTTTTCCAGATGCCTCATACCAAGGCAGTAAAGAAATAAAAGTCAAGCCAAGTTCCCCGTGTTTCTTACAAGTGTGGAAATGACTGATTTTGTCTCCATCAACCAAGGCAAGAATAATCATCCCTCCTAATTTCAGGTTGTACTTTTAATTTCCATCTACTCTATCATTCCTATCTTCATCCTCTGTCCATAGGTCCATAGATTTTATAGCAGGATGTCCAACCCCTTCATTTTATTAACAGCCCTGAGGCCCGTGTGTTAAATAATCTACTTGATTAACTAGCTGATAAGCAGGAGGGCAAGGATTCAAACTCAGGCTCCCAGATTCCTTATTTCTTTCTTTCCATTCACATTACCTCCTACCACATTATCACTGTCCTTTCATTATTCTGTGGACCCATGGCAGTGTCAGAGAGAAGTAAGAAGTCTATATCATATGGTGTTTAACAGAGACATTGCGCCTCAAGTTAGAGAAGAAGTTTAATAAGGAAAAATGTAAAGTCTTACCCTTAAGTTCAAAAAATCAACTTCGCTGGTGTTCTACTGAAAGTTTGCTAATGTTGATGACAATGTTACTTTAGCAGATATGCAACTTCATTGGTTGTATATTTCCTCTACAAATGCAGAAAGCAACTCCATTGTACCTTACTATGCTGGACATCTCTCATCCATATTTTATCATGAATCCCCTCAATACGCTGAAGGTGCTCTGCTGGTTCTTTTCATATTTCTATGATCTCAGGGTATCACTGGGGTTCTCTATCTGTTTCCTGATGGTATCGTCAATACTGTCTTCTGTATCACAAACAAAATAAGAAGTTGATAATGATATGTAATTTTTAAATTACTGCAGAAGAAGGAAGAAGAAGCCCTTTTCAATGTTCTCAGTCCATTCCTGGCTGACCAGTTTCAGAGACAACACAAAGTCTGACCCTACACATTTCAGTTCATAAAATATTTATTCTCATTGGGAACATGAACCATGACAATTCTCTTGCCTGTTAACCATTTGTACAGGTAATGGATTTGGAGACAGCTCTTAAGAGGAGAGTGGGGCATAGATTCACCTTTTCCTCCATCTGCACTGCCCAGTCCCCAGTGCCTCTATGTTTCCTGTCCTCTGGACTTATTTTCCAAATGTAGCTTCCTCCTCTGAGATCCCAGATTCTGCCCAGGGAAATCATTTCACTCTGATCCATAAAGCAGCTTGTACCCTGGGCTTCCCAACATTATTGTACCTTAGGTTTAGGTTAGAAAATGTGACTCTCTCTCTCTCTCTCTCTCTCTCTCTCTCTCTCTCTCTCTCTCTCTCTCTCTCTCTGTATTTACCTCTTTCTCTCTTTATCTGTCTCTGTGTGTCTTTGTCTGTCTCTCTCTTTTTCTTTTTCTATCTCTGTCTCATTCTGTCTCTCTATTTCTCTGTCTCTGTTTCTCTCTGTGACTTTCTCTGAGTGTGAATTTCTCAGAATAGAAATACTTTCTAGAGAAATGCAGAAAGAGAAATCTCAGTCCTGTGAAATCACTGGCGTAGGACTTGTTCACACATATCCCTCATGTTAAGGGAGGCAATATGCCTATTTTTTCTCCTCAACAACTCACAGATCTAGCTACCCATCCCATCCCCCCAATACAAACTGAGGAAAGATTGTAGTTTGAGTACTTGGTGATTTATTGGTTTTCCTATAAGGAAATTAAGGACTGGAGAATTAGGTTAAAGGGCCAGGTTCTGGTCTGGGCCACCAGGTAAGATCCTGTTTCTCTTCCTTTCTCTTGACTTGTGCTGAATTATCCTAGGATAGATATCCCCTAGGGCTCAGACAAGCTGGCCTTTTGCAAATTCTATTTCCAAACCTTTATAGATATACTGCCTGTCTTGTGGCATGTACTCTCATCCTGTTTTATGGAGTGAGACAGTTGCCTCAGCACTTACTATAAATGGCGCTTTGCATGGGCACCCTCCAAATAATTCACCAGTGTCAGGCTCATTATTGATTGTGACCAAAATATACATTCTGAGAAAATACAAGTCAGTAAGAAACTCCTTGTGGTATTTGCAGAGAAAGCCATAACGTCACAAAACTCACTGAGCATGTGGTTTTGGTTGGACTATGACCCTGGTAAAAGCTGATTCTTCACAGCATCAAAAAAAAAAGCATATTGTGAATGAAGCTGGCCTCACACGTTGAGTAGGAGTTACCCAACACAATGGCCTAAACCATTGCCCTGAAATCCCGCCATTGAGAGCTGGAAAGGAATTTTTCCATCTCCAAATCTCTGACCTATTATGAAATAGCTAGTGAGTATCTAGGGCTGGTTCTGAACACTGGTCTTCCTTACCTCTGATCTTAGCACCCCACCTACCTTGTCATGACACCTCATTAAAATGTATATGTAGGGGTGGCTATGTGGTGCAATCAATAGAGCACCGGCCTTGGAGCCAGAAGGACCTGAGTTCAAATCCGGCCTCAGACACTCTACCCAAAGACTAGCCATGTGACCTCGGGCAAGTCACTTAACCCCAATTGCCCTCCAAAAAATTTTTTAAAAAATTAAAAAAAACGTATATGTAAGACTATTGGGAAGAATACATTATTTTATGATTTTAAAAAAAAAATCACTCACTGAATTGTAGTCAATAGAGCTGACCTGAAATCAGGAAAATCTAGAGATGTATTATATATTACGTTTATTATGATCCCTTACTTTAGGTTAATGCACTATAGTTCTGGGATACTTAGATCCTTTTATGGACCTACAATATTCGTTGATGTGAATATTCCATCCAATGATGTCCATAGCAGCCCCAGCTGTGTCCATCCTATGGGACTTTTATCCACATATAATGGAGTGCAAAGACTATTGATTTTGGAGTCAGATAAACTGGGTTCAAGTCCCACCTACAACACTTGTAGGTCATAACCTCTCAGGGCCTCAGTTTCTCACCAACAAAATGAAGGATTTGGACTAGAGAGGCTTGAATCCTGTGCTCATAAGTTGTCTATAAGGGATTTACCCAGTGTGCTTAGCAAATCCTTTCTTCCTATCAAAGGTAAACCTCAGCCGAAGCTGACTGATCAGAAAACCAAATGAGTGGGTTCCAATTAAATGTGGCTTGATTGAATTGTATTTCATTTTTCCTCCCTTGGTTCCCTGAAAGCTGCAGGAGCAGTTTTCCCTGAAGGAAATATGAGAATGGTACAGACTAAGTGATCAGCATAGAAGGTGCATTAAAAGTGCATTATCCTGATAGCTCTTCAGTGGCCTCAGGAGATTAAATACTTCTCCCAGTGAGGCTGATTTAGCAAATCCACTCATTTGGGAGAACTTCTGTTCCTTCTTATTTTCCAAAGCTCTTCCATTGAACGTGGGCAGAGGAGACTCAGAAAGCAAGAAACGGGATTGGTTGGGTTGGTTTTTTAAATAGCCATGGGACTCATCTACTAAGTCATACGTGAAGAGGCTGCCGTTAGTAGAGGGAATTTCTACATCGCAGTAGGTGAAGAAACTACAGATCTTTTGTGTATTCCCTTCCCAGCTATAAAAGCACACAGGATGCCCTGGCTTGTGGGGTTGAGGCAGTCATGGATGCATCTGGGTTGAGCCGGGGTATGAGGCCCAAAGAAGTGACATCAGATCCAAACTGAATGATTTGGAGGAAGGCAGCCAGAGTCGTGATTACTCAACTACCTGGCATGTCTTTTTGCCCACTAGTGTGGCATTGGCTCCATTGAATGAGATGGAGGGAGAGAGAAGGGAAGGGAATAGCCAAGAAGGAAGCAGAGAGTGAGCAATATGGAAATAGAGAACTCCAGACCTGTACCATGTAGCAGGTTCTCCAGGAGTGGCTACCATTTTGGCTTCTACTTGCTAACCTCAGAGGTCTCTAAACATGCCTAGTGTGTGTGTGGGTGACCCATCACTGGACAGACACCCCAAAAGGAGCAAGAAATGGAGGATAGAAAGAGAGAATGTTTAAAATAGCAAATAAAGCAGCTGCACAAATTCAAAAAGCACAGTTGTTGGTATCAGTCCCATCTTATCCCCACGGTGGTATCAATATATTAGGATGCAGTACAGTAACTGATGTTTGTAATGTTGACCCTAAGTTATCAAGAAAAAATCAAATTCTGTCTGGTATCCTCTTCTGAAGCAGGCAGGGGATTATGTAGTGCTTTCAGAAGATCTCTACAGTCATTAAAAAATAATAAAAGCTTGAAGGAAGATACCTCATTTTCTCTAGAAGTGCTCATTTCCCAAAGATGCTGGGTAACTGAGGTCTTATTCTCTGCTAACATTTTGCAGATTCTTCAGTTGACATAGACCTAGGAGCTAATTAATACCTCTTGGGGAAAGTTTTCATAGTCCTCCTTGTTGCTGCTTTCTACCTCCTCAAATTATCATTTGATAAGCTGTTGACAGTGCGGCGTCTCCCACTCCCCTATGCCTAGGATGCTCCATTAAGGCAGGATTCTTTGTTTCACAATTCTGTTTTTGGATCCCTAGACCTAGCGCTGAACCTTATATAAAGTAGGTGTGTAATACATTCCTTTGGACTGGATTGCTGTTTATAATCGGCTTTTTTTAAGGACTGTCACATACAACTGAGCTTATCATGTTCTTTTCTCATCTGTTCCACCTTAAGGAAAACTAAAAGGGGGAATGTGTAAGTACCTTCTGGTTCTTGCCGCCCTAAATGTTTCTGTCAGAGAAGGAAAGCAGCTGTCTTGTCTCTGCAGAGATGAAACAAGTGTGTTACTGTAGGAGAGAGGGCAGCTGGTGGCGGGAAGATGGAGTCTAAGCTCTGAGCAAGAGGAGAAATTAAACACCCTTTCAGCAACAAATGAACGGATGCTTGGATTCTCCCCAAGCTTCCTGCTGACAGAAGTGAGAGGGAGGTGGTTACGAGGGCATCAAAGGGAGAGGGGTTAGGGCATCAGAGGGAGAGGCTGGCATAACTATTCTCATTACTAGTCCAAATGCAGTTTAATTTATATTAATTAACTTCAAGTCAGGAGATGATTTGAGTACCAAGCTATTTCTGAAATGGAAAAAAATGAACCTGATCAGACCTTTGTGCTGGTCCAGAGTAAGGCTCTGCCAGGAAGTGAGCTCCCTCATCACTAGCATCTCTTTGCCCAGCTTTTGAGAGACATGGGTGCTAAGAAGATGCCTTGGGCTTTCATGTCACCCCAAAAGTGCTAAGGCTCTTCCTCCTAAACACAGTGAGAGCATGTGATTATTAGGGCTACTCTAGGAGATGCTTTGAGACTGAAATTGATAAAGGAGAAATGGCTGTCGGGATTCCAGCTTCTGGGTCAACTTCGATCCTCTGTAAGATGAACTATGGGCCTTTGGAGCATTCCTGAAGTGAAGAATGCATACATCTAGCAGAGGAGATAATTGCATTGTCTGTGGGAATAACAGATCCCAGCCCTCACTCACCTGTCATTTAAGCACTCTGCCCTTAAGAGGTCTAATCAGAGCTTCTCTGCCTTATTCCCTTCTATCACCTCTTGTCATCCAGAGGCATCTTTCAGAGACAAGAGTAGATGTCTGCCATCAAGTCCTCTGTATTCAGCGAGAAGCGTTCTAGCTTCCCGGCATGTTTCAGTGCTCTTGTTTTTAAGATGTGCAGCCCATGTACATATGTCTGTCCCTGAAACCTGGGGAGAAAAGATGTGCTGGGGGCTGGGAATGAGATGCCAGTTACCAGAACTTACAGGTGATTAATGTAATGGCATCTGAGCATGTCAGCAGGCCTTGTTGACAGCGACTCGAGGCTAATTAGCAGTAATGGAGGGGAGGGGGAAGTGGGAAGGGAAACTGGCTGGTGGATCTGACAACTGAATACACACAATTTTACTTCATGAACCATTCTTTCTTATTTTAGATCATTGGGAGTTAGTCTAAAGCTCTGGTAGCTAAAGGATGTGTGTGAGAGAGAGATACAGAGACAGAGAGAAACAGAGAAGGAGAGATGGAGATGGAGAGAAGGGATGGAGGGGAGAGAGTGCGAGGAAGGTCAGGGAGAGAGAAAGAAAGAGAGAGGAGGGAGAGAGAGAGACAGAGAGAAGGAGAGAGAGAAAAAGAGAGAGAGAGAGAGAGAGATTTTGGGGGAGGGGAACTGACCATCCAGATATTCAAAGACAGATGGATTATGGTTCTTAGGAAAGGAAGAGTCTTTAGGTGATAGATTTTGAGCTATTTATTTCTATCTTTTCATTTCCTTCCCTCCCCACCCCAAGTAGAATGTAAGCTTCTTCAAAGCAGGCTCTTTAGAGATCATCACCAATAACCACCTCATTTTATAGGTGAAGAAATTGATGCTAGTCTAAGTTAAGTCACGGAGGTAGTAAAAGGGATAGGGTTTACGTGAGTTCTCTAACGGAGCCAAGTGCCCTGAAATACACTGAATTGCCTGAGCTAAAATATGATACCAAAATGGTAATCCTGTCCTTGTGGCTTCCTCTGACCCCTCTACTTGCTTGGGAGACTATGAGACTTGAATCATGGTGCCTGGCTAGGACATTCTAGTTTTGATTAGTGGTCTCTTCTCTTACCTCTTCATTGTGGATATCTAATTGTGCTATGTTTCTAGCACAGCAAGAACCTCAGGAGCAATCTTACAAGAAAGGCCAGGGATAGAATGGTCTGTGAGGAGTTCTCCCAAGTCTCGTTCTGAGAGCTCTGTTCCCTCTGCCCCTGTACTTTAATCATTGAATTAGGGAGATAGAACCAGGGGGGAAAAGCAAAAGAAGTACAAATCTTGACATCAAGATTTGTAGATGTATGGAACACATATCTGAGTTAATGGATCTCACTTCCAGTCCATACGGTCCTGTCCATCCAGATGGACTGGGGCAATTTAAGGGTTTAGTCCAGTGTCTGGACAGTGAGCTAGGACAGGCGGAAGCTACCATAGGGTTGAGAAAGATGTGAGTGTCAGTTTATAAGAGTAATAGAGCCAGAGTCCAAAGCAGAGATCAATTGAGTAAAGATGGGAGAGATGGAGGTGATGAATGAGTCAGCCAGAAGACAGGTCTGATTACAAAGCCAGTTCATGGACACTTAAGACCTATCACTCAGAGTCATGTAATTCTCACCTATTCCCTGAATTCTAGGTCCCCATATGCCTTCCTGGGCACTAAATCTTTGCTTCCAGAGAGTATTTGAAGAATTCTTCACATTGTAGTAAAACCACTAGACTTGTTCTGCTATGTCAAAGTTAGCAAAACTAGGGGGCATAGGACCGGGTCACAAAAAGGCAAATTTTGCTGGTCGGCCTTTTGCTGGCTGGGTTGTAGAGGGAGTGTTACTTGTGTTTTCTTGGAATAGAGAAGGAAAAGGGTCTCAAGTCCAATTTTAATCAATAGTAGAAGATCCCATTCGGTTAAGCGTTTCTCATCTCTGCTTTCCAGTACTGATTTTGTTTCAGAAACTTCTCCACATCGTATTATCTTGGAGAATCATCTGGAGCACCAGGAAGGTGGTTATGTGACATGCCCTGGGCATAGAACCAGGATCTGTGCCTTCTTGACTTGGAGTTCAGTTCTCTACTGCCCTACATTGCCTCTCACAATCATAAACATAACTAATATTTGTTAAATATTAATATGGTCATTTCATAGATGAGGAAACAAGAACTCAGAGAGATTAAATGCTTTTTACACGGTCAAGTAGCTAGGAAGTATCTGTCAGAAGTGGAACTCAGGGTCTTCTAACTCCCAAACTAGGGTTCTTGCTCTCATACCCAGCACTAGCTTTGGTGAGCTCAGCCCTCCGTCCACAAGGAGACTTTTGCCCCACTTGTTCCAGGTCTGACAAAGATGCTGTCGGCAGTAAAACGCCAAAAAAGCAGACAGGAAGGGAAGCAGGGCACTTGATCAGGCCCCAGAGGGGATAATCCAGAGGAGATTGCTTAGACTTTTTTGGTCTTTATGAGACCAAGCACCTATCTCCTTATCACAGAGGTTTTCCAATATTTTCAGCATGACCTAAGTTCCAACCAAAGGGAGCCCTGTACAGAATCACGGTTACAGAAAGTATCCTGTTGCCAAGGTTTCAGCCAGAAATAAAGCAGAGACCATCCAGCCAATGAAAACACCACAGTAGCTACTGACTGCACCCCAGGAGCAGCTCTGAGACTTTACAAGGGAAGCCTGGCTGTCTCCATAGATTTGAAATATACTATACCTCAAGGCAAGGAGGGAAAATAAGCAGATAGTGAGCACAGAAGCATTTTTGCTGACTACTGGGGAAAATTTCCATAATAGCTAAAGGTACAATGGACCACGGAATTGCTTCCTGGAGAAAGCAATAGAAACAGAATCACTAGAGGCAATTCCCTACTAATTTTGTAAGAGCCAGAGTGTCCTGAGAACAGCCTCTTCCATTTGTGTCTGTGTCTCCTATGATCCTCCTGGATCATATATACTCCTTGACCGAAAGGACCAGGCCATTTTTCATCTTTGTATTCCCCCAGGCCAGGATATAGTTGTGATTTTCCTAGAAAGCAGGTCTGACAGTATTATCCCTCACCTTCCCACTCAATAGTCTCCAGGGGTCCTCTGTTACCTCAAGGACTGAATATAAAACTCCCTGCTTGGCATCTGAAGCCCTTCACAACCTTGCCTCTCCTTCCGTTCTATTCTCCTTACGCTTTTTACCCCTTCACCCACTTTCATTTGACAATCCAGCTACTCAGGTTTTACTTGCTGTTCTTCCCATAGGACACTCTCTGCTCCCATTCTCCTCGAAGTCTCCTGTTCCTGGGATGCTCTGTCTCCTCCCCTGTAACATCCTGGCTTCCCTGGCCTCCTTCAGGATGCAGTTTACATCACATTCTTGCAGAAGACCTTTCCCAGGGCTCCAACTTCTAGTGCCTTCCTTCTGAGAATACCTTCCATTCACACTGTGCACATCTTGTGTATACATGATTACGCATACATCGCCTCCTCCATTGGAGAACAAAGGAGGCATTTTTACCTTTCTTTGAATGCCCAGTTTTTAACACCGCGCCTGCTAGGTAGGAGCCACTTACAAAGAGCTTGACTCGCTTGGCAGGTACATAATAAATGCCTATGACATAATGATAACAATAGAATACCTTCTATTTCAAAGAATGTTTACATCTAAATAGATAATTCTAGTTTTATCCTCATAATATCCCATAAAATAAGTAGAGGCAAATAATTCTTCCCTACAGTCCTTGGTGGGAAGAGGGGAGGGTCATTCTCTACCTTTAATTGCATCTGTTTGGGAACCTTCCATTGTGGGAACTCCTTCCTCACTGCAAATTGATGACTCATCTGGAACTTAGAGTCTTAGAGAGATGCCTTGGGCACTAGGAAGTTAAGGGACCTGCCCATGATCAAATAGGAGTGTTTGGGGTGCTTAATCTTTTTAGGTGTCATGGATCCCTGCTGCAATCTGGTGAAGCCTATAGAACCCTTCTCAGAATGAAAGTCTTTTTAATATACAGGAATACAAAGAAAACCAATCATATTGAAATATAGTTATCCAAAGATTTAAAAAGCAAATTTATTGACCCCAAGTTAAATGAACACTGACATGTTGTAGAAGCAGAACTTAAATTCTGACTTTCCTGATCCCAAGCCCAGCCCCCTAACCACAATGACACATTGCGTCAGAAACTGAAGTTTTTTTAAGGGGACATATAGCCTTTCCCCAAGCTACCCCCTCCACCAGGAATGTGAAAGTCAGGTAACAGTTCCAAATTGATGCTCTGCCCACCCCATACTGCTGGAAATCTAACCAGATCAAGTCACTTGATGGAAAATTATTCTTTTCTCAGCCAGTGGAATAGAGAAGGAAGAGGGTGCCAAGATCACAGAATTCCAGAGTCCTGAAACCTCTGATGCATAGAATCGTCAAGGAAGCAGCTGTTGCTGACTTTATGATACTGTCTTCATCCAGATTTAGGGATATTTTACAGATAGCCTTTTGTTGTTCTCTTTGCCCAGGGTTCTCACAGCCCAATGAGAAAGGATTCTCCAGAAACACACACATCACAGACAACAGAATCACAGATACCCAGGTAACCAGAATCCTTAGAACCACACTGATAAAGTCTGCCTACAGATTAATCAATCCACTGATGTCTCAAAGTACCTACTATGTGTAAGGTACTATGTGTAAGGTTCTGGGGGTACAAAGATGAAAAAATGAAAGTCTGTACCCTCACTTAATTTATTCTTCACCATGTGTTCCCAAAGATGTCTCCCTAGCTTAGTCATTGCTCCTCCTTCTGAAACATATGGCTCAAAACCAAAGTATAATGGCCCAACTTAATCCCGGCTTCTACACCAGGGATCTCTGGCCTTTTGTAAGTTGCCTGCAGACAACTTCAGGATAGAAGTCCCTGTGTCTTCAGAGTTCAGCTATGGTTCTCTTAATCTCACAATTCCACTTCTCTGCCTTCCTGATTATAACGTAAGATGACCAAGAACTAAACTAGGCCTTCTGAAATATATCTGTCTATCTATCTAATGATTGTGTACACATACATATATGTGTATTATATGAATAAATATTTAAATATAAGCAAATATATATACACATCTATAAAATTTAAAAGAGTGCTTATATACACACTTTTCTTTAAGATGGCTCATACAGTCCAAGGAATCCTGTAGTCAGAGATCCTTCCTCTCTTGGGCATCCACTGGACTCAACAAAAATCTCTCACCTCGGATATTATTCATCCACTCGTTCCAGGCACCGGATTCCATTGATGTCTCCTTCAAGGTATTTGTTGAAGGTCTGGCCCTATAGGGTAGCTGCTGTCTCTCACCTTATCAGACAGCATATATGTGCCATGAATACCTTCTTCAGCTCTGCCTCTGAGGATCTGTAGCTTTCTTTAGGCTACACTCAGGTGACACCTTTTTTAGGATGTTTCCTTGACACTGATGCCATCTCCTCCTCAGTCATTCTGTTTTCACTTATTTGTGTACCTGTCATGTCTCAGTAGAATCTAGTTTCCTTAAATGTAGAACTGATTTGTGATTATATTTACATCACTGATGCGCTGTATACGCTCGGCACTTTAAAAAAAATGTTTGATTGAATTTGGGTTCAAAGGCCCTCTAAAGTAGGACTAAGGAGGGAGTAAAATCGGTAAAATGCCAAACAGAATCACATTTTCAACCTCACACTCCTCTTTCCAGAGATACTGTTCCATGAGGCAGGGTTCAGTCCCATTTACTCTCCATTGGTTCACAGGGGACTTTCCAGAAATCTCCTTGTGCTTCTCCCATGAATTGCAGCATAAAGAAATTGCCCATGTGGGAAGAAGCCAGAACCACAAAAAGTCCTCACCTTCCTTCCTAGTGATTTCCTCCGGCTTCCAAGCTGAAACAAATCCACTATCAATACCACTTGACCAAGAATTCAGAATAGAGAAAGTTCTTCTGTGACCTGTTGGAGCTAAGAGGGACCGTCGAGGTCCACTTATGCAACCCTCCCATGTCACATGTGTGGAAGCTGAGGCCCAGGGAGGTTAAGAGGATTTGCCAGCTTTTAGAAGCCAGCTCTTTCTCATCTGAACCTTCTCTTCACATCGCTCTTCCCAAAGGTTCACATATAGGCCTTTGGTGTTTTAACAGAATCTAAGTTCCCTGAGGTCAGAGACTTTCATTTCTTTCTTTGTATCATCTCACTGAGCTGAGTGACTGATACACGGTAAATTCCTAATAAATACCTACAGATTCAGTAATCCACTGATTTCTTAAAGTACCTACTATATGTAAGGTACCATGGTAGGTTCTGGGGTTACAAAGATGAAAAAAAATGAAAGTCTGTACCCTCAATTAATTTATTCTTCACCATGTGAAGCCACTACACTCCCCCACCTCCCATCCCTCTCCCCAAGGTACCTAGGTACTTGAAACAAATCCCAGGACAACCCAGAGCACCTCATAGTTCCCCAAGGAAGATCAAAGTAAAACAGCTCTTAATAATGACTTTGGGCTGTAACCAGTAACTGTGATTTAGGTTGGTTTCTCTTGAATTTGGTCATGAAAGCCTGAGGAGATAGTGTTTTAGAGGAAAGTCAATATGCTGGGGGTGAGGGGGAATTACAAATAATGTGGAGCAAGCAACAAGAATGGGGGGGGGGGGAGGTGAATGATTGCAATGCTCAGTTTTGAACTTCCCAAACCTGACAGGTTCCCCGTCTCTCCCAGCCCTTTATTCCCCTGCCCCCACACCCTGCCAGCTTCCCTTCAGACATGTTCCTGGTTGTGTTAGCTGCTGATTAATGCTGAAGTTCTGGTGGGAAAGAAAGAGGGAGGGGAAAAGTCCCTTCCTCAGTGTGCTTTGGTGTACATATTGTTATGGAAATCAACCCCCAGAGCCCAGTTTCCGAGGTGGCGGTATCAGTGTGGTGCACAGAGGAGAGAGCGCTCTCTGCAGTGCCCACCGGGCCACTCGATAGCGCTGGTCTGCTGCCACGGGAGCTCTGTGCTCATCACCCAGCGCCTCCCAGAGCCAACACAATCATTCCCTTCTGCTGGCCCGGGCATCTGCTCCCCTTTCATCACACCCAGTCCAAAGGAGCCCAGCTTTTGGCTGCAATATCCCTCCCGCCACCACCATGCCTTTCTTCACTGCCAAGTATCTTAAAAAAAGCAAATGCCTCCACAAGGGTAAGTCCCAACGGGCACCGTCACTGGGATAACTAATGCCTGATGCATTGTTGTTGGTGCGTGTGTGTGTGTGTGTGTGTGTGTGTGTGTGTGCGCGCGCGAGTTCTCCCCTTTCCCTTTAAGCCACAGGGAAGGACATTTCTAAACACCCGGTGCCACTGAACCTTGGAGTGTTGCAGGCAGGCTCACAAAGGGTTTCTGGATGTGCGGTGTTTGTGTCTCGGGCATTATCCTGCAGTATCTCGAATTCGACCAAGCTCAAAAACCAGGGAAGGGAATTAACCCTTTCTGGATCAATAGTATTCATTTGCTAGAACAGGATGGAAATAAATGAGACAGGCTGGACAAGGTAAGATTGTATATGGGGGGGGGGGCGTTAAAAGGGGAGAGATGTCACTTCGAGCTCTGCCTAGGAGGAACCTGTAGGAATGCCCTTGTCGCTGCGTAGGAGAGGAGTCGGTCAAGGGACGATTTCCTTCTCTTGCAGCGGGTTGTCGTTTTGACTTTTTGCATCAAACAGGGCTGTGAAATGAACCTGCGATGCAGCTGTCTGATGCTTCTGTCTCCTTAGGCTCTGTGGAAACTCGGGATGCTGAGCGGGATCTAGTTAATGCGGCATTGATGGGGACTTTGCCTTTCCCCCTCAACCCGCCCCCTCCCCTTTAGGAATTCCTCTCGGCAATGTTTGTCCTGCGTGTTATTCAGATAATTCTATGGTTTTCCCTTCTGCATTGTGCTTTGAGTTATGGAACAATCCTCTTCCAGGGGAGCCCAGCCTTCCCCTAGTGGCAGAGTATGTGATCTCTTTCAGGGGCTGTACTTTCTGTCTCTAACCCGTTACTTGAATGGAGTCCAGCCCTGTGAGGTGACTCTTAAGGAAACTGAATGGAACCAAAGGGGACGAGTTTGCAGTGGTTTGGGGTTTGTTGTTTTTTATTTGTTTGTTCTTTAACAAACCTGGGTTGCCTTTCTCCACCCCCTATTAAAGAAAATACTTTCCTTACAAGTGATGTGGCATTTTCCATCAGGCAAGACTTCAATAGCAAACCACAAAGTCAGCCTGAATAAGGAAGAATGTCAGGGCTACAGACATGAGCAGTCAAGCCCATACCTGTCCAGTGGATTTAAAAGGTCTGAAATTGCCTTCAAAAGGCCTGGGAGGGAGTATGGGGAGAGGATGGAGTTCAGGGCCAGGGCTCAGGCTGTTCAGTGTCATTTTCAGTAGTGCTGGAGCTCTGTGGGTCATGTGAGACATTTCATTTTCCCTTCCCTTGCTTTTCTTGCTCTCTGTCACCCAGCTGTGTTCTCACACCCAGTATCCTGCCTCCTTCTAGTCTGGCGCTCCCAGAACATAAGCTGATGCTGCTGCAGAACTCTCTGTCTTGGCTTTCAGGGACTGTCAGTGAGTTGGTCCAAGCCTATACTTTTCCTGACAATCAGAGCAGTTACTGAGCTGAGGTGTTAGGATGGAGAAGAGGGAGGGATACTTGGGCACGTGTGAAGGAAGCAGCTTTCTTTCCTCTTAGAGGGAGGAAAGAACCCTTTTGTATCTTTGCATGAAAGAGGCTGGGGGATTACCAGATATGGACGTCTTTTTAAATACAGGACAAATTTCCCCTTCACCTCAAGGAAGAAGGTACAGTACAGTCCTAGTCCTTGCTTTTAAATACAATGGGTTTCAGGAGGCTGCAGCTTCAAGCAGCTAAATTGCTCTGAGGTGGGATGCAGGCTGCACAAATATTGGCATGCTGCTTCTCAGACCAATATCACTGAGACATTGATGAGAACAGTGGGGTGGGCAGGTAAAGGTGTCCAGGGGTAAAGTATGGGCTTATATGGAGTAAGGAAAATGAGCCAAAACTACAATGTAGGAGGGTGGGAAGTGGGGTAAGGCAGCCTAGGCATGGAATTAAATGAAATTGAAGTGGGTTTTTTTTTCTTTATTAAGTAGCATGGAGAGAGAAGAAGAAAAACAGGAGTGTAAGGAAACATATTTCCCTCCCTTGGTCAAGAGAGAGGTAAAGAAGTATAGGGGAAGAATGCAGCGTGTCTTGTGGGATGCAGTTACTATGTCATTTTAAAAATTGTTTTTCTTTGTTAAGAGGGAAGGTTCAATTCCAGGGCTTGGGGGAGGGGATGGGGTAGAGGAGGAATGTTATATCCAGATAGGACTCTACATAAAAACAAAAGGCGGTCATAAAATTATTGTCTAAACATTTTAATTCATTAAAAGCAAAAAAATGGAAGGGAAGAGATCAAATAAGGGGTCCAGATGGTGCCTGGACTGCTAAGGCACCATTGTATCATCACATAAAAGTGATGTTTTTATAGCATATGTGAATGAGAAATCAAAGCTAGGATATGACTGGAAACAAGGAGTATCTCAGGTAGCATCACTTATGCAAAATCTACATAATTGAGTAGGGGGAAATCAAGGGAGCAGATATGGAGAACACTTGGCGACCTGAGTGTATTTTATACTTTCCAACAATTGCTGAGACATTTGTCACAGCCGGGGAAGCCTGAATCCTCCCTCTGGGTACTCTCAAGAAGGAGAAAGAGGTTCCTGAGCTTGAAAAGTGCTGAGCACAAGTCAAGGAACAGATGAGGTGTATTAATGGTGACTTTGTGAGTATCTTCATAAAAGGAACTCCTCTCCCTTCCCCAGCCATAGGATTAGCTAAATAATAGTTGTTGTTTCTTGGTAATGAGCTACTACCTAAATGCTTGGATTTACAAGGGCATTACTTATAGGATAACCTTGTATCGAGTCATGAGAATCCTGGGAACTGTGGAGTTCAAGTAGAATCCAAGTTCCTGGTTAGGGGCATTTTATCCTGCGAGGCTGAAATACTCCCATGGTCCAGGGAAGAAGGGAGAAGCCTCCATTCAAGCTCTGCTCTGGTATCTCGTGGTAGCACATGGATGCACGCACCTTGGGTCACACCAGTGCTTATACCAGTGGAGTCCTACTAATTCAGTTCAGCAAGCATTCATTAAGCACCACTGTGGACCAGGCACTCTGCTTAGGTGGTAGAGATACAAAAAGGAGTTTACAGTCTAATGGGGGAGATGAGAATATACAGAGCAAGCTATTTACAGGATAAAGAGAAGATAAATAAAAGAGGGGAAGCACTAGAATTGAGTGGGTTTAGTCCATCTCTAGTCCTCTGCCCCCCCCCCCAGAAAAAGCATCATGTCTGTAATATCCTGGACAAATGATTATGCAGCCCTATCCATTGATGGGGAACTCATTACCTCTCAAGACAGACTAATTCTCTTTCAGACATCTCCAGTTGCTAAGAAATTTGTCTTTATATTGACCTGAAATTTGTTTCCCTGAAACTTCCATACATTGATACTAGTTATGCTTCACAGAAACTGAGGAAGAAGAGGAGGAGGAGGAGGAGGAGGAAGTGAAGGAAGAGGAGGAAGAGAATAGCTAGCATTCATATAGCACTTTAAAGTCTGAAAAGTGTTGTCAGATCCTCATAATAACCCTGGGAGGCAGGTGCTATTATAAGCCTCATTTTGTAGATGAGGAGCCCGAGGCAGAGGAAGGTTAAATCACAAGGTCAGTAAGTATCTAAAGCAATATTTGAACTTGGGTCTTCCTGACTTTAAGCCCAATTCTCTATCTGCTGCTCCACCTAACTCCTTGAATAGTAGCCTGCCTGATCAATCCAAATAGCCTCTTCAATGTTGGAAGATAGCTAGCATGCTCACTTAAGCCTTTTCTTTGCCAAATCAGACATCCCAAGTTCTTCAGTTCCCCACTGCCTCACACACACACACACACACACACACACACACACACACACACACACACACACACACTCAAATACACACGCACCTGCTTTATTCACATCTTCAGATAAAGCCTGGATGACCCTGGCCCAGGAATATTGGAGACAGGATTCTTGTTCAGGGATGGGTTACAGATTTCTGAGGTCTCTTCCAATTCTGAGACTGAGAATCTTCTGGAAAGTTCTTAGTGACTCCCACAAGGGGAGCCTCTCACCGGTATCTGTGACCCGACCCTGTTGCTGAACAATTTTTTTTTTTTAACATACTACCTCAGATGCTTAAACTGATACATCCTGGATGTGTTCCAGTCACAGTGCATTGCTAGATTGGCCCAGACTACAGCCTCACCCATAGCACCTTCTCTCCACATGCCACTCCTCCATCAACCCATTCCTTCTTCTCTCCCCCCCTTTCCTCCTACTGCCCCACCCCCTAATATGGAGTGACAGAATGTTACAACTGGATGAGACTACAAAGGTCATCCATCCAACATAGCTCCTTTATTTTACAAGAGAGGACATTGAGACATCAGAAAAGTCAAGGGATTTGCCCAATCTTGCGCAGATTAGTAAATGGGAGAGCTAGATTTGGAACCACAGTCAAATAAATCATAATCAATACAATAAGCATTCATTAAGCACTTACTGTATGCTAGGCACTGTGTTCAAGTGGTGGGGATACAAAAAGAAGCTTAAACTCTAATGGGAGAGACAACATGCCAGCAAAAATACACAAAGCAAGCTATTTACAGGATAAATAGAATTAAGCACTAAAATTAAGAGGGGTTAGTCCCTCTCTAGTCCTTGCCCTACCCACCCATCCCCCATAACAAAGCTTGAAGGGTCATTGGAGATCATCTGATCCCTTTGTTTTACAGAAAAAGATACTGGGATCCAAGAGGGTGAGTGATTTATCCAAGGTCACATAGGTAGGTAGTAGAAACAGAATCTAAATTCAGAACCCCGATTCCAAATTCACCAGCCTAACGATTCTCAAATGTTTTTCTTAAGAATACTTTACATTCTTAAAAATTAGCAAGGACTTCTCCCCAAACAGCTTTTGTTTATGTAGCTTTTGTCTGTTAATCTTTAGAAAGTAAAGCATCACATATTAAAAACCCAAAAAGGAAATTAAAGCATATTATTATTATGAAAATCATTTTGGCCTCTCAGACCCCATAAAAGGGCCTTAGGGACCCTTGAGGGTCCCCAGACTACACTTTGAGAATTGCTGCTCCAGAATCTTGAAGTTGGAAATGATTTGGAGGCCATCAGTCTAATCCCAGGCTTTTACAGATGAAGAAACTGACGCTCTGAGAGTTTCCATGATTTTTCCGAGGTCCACACAGCTGGTAAGTGGCAGAACTGGGGCTCCAACTCCAACTCCTCTGTTTATCCCACAGAGTAGGTTGCCACCCAACCCTATGTTGGGTGTTTGGCTTTGCTCAGATGAATATCAAGTGGTATTTTTGTAGCGCTCTGAGTATCCACAAAGGTTTACATATGTCATCTGATCCTCACAATCTAACTGAGGTGCGTCTTGTCATCCCCCTCTTACAAAGGAAGAAGCCAAGGCTCATAGAGATTAAGTGATTTACCCAGGGCCACATAGTAAATTTCAAAGGTAGGATTTGAACCTAGGTCTCACCTGACTCCAAATCCAGGGCTCTTACAAGTATAGCATGTGGTTGCATAAAATTCATGTCTCTGTATAACGTGTGTATATGCATATACATATATGTGTATGTGTGTGCATGTAGATATCCATAAATACAGAGAGATACTGGGTGTCCTAAAAGTCTTAATGCAGTTTTAAAGCTTTAACAGCTCTGGGGATGTGTATATTTGTGTCTTTAGTCAGTGTTTACTGGGTTTTGCTCCATCATCATTCCTAGCCGAACTCTCACCCTCCTCCTTATAGCATGGAATTTGATAGGCTTGGTCCACTTTGGACCTTCTCCAAGGTGGTCTATTACTGGAGGCATCAGAAAAGGATCTCCTCCTACAGAGCGCCGACCTGCGTCCAATTGTGTCTGTGACATCTGGGAGTCTTGGCCTGATTTTGCCATGGCCCTGTTCCTCCATTTATTCCTATGGGACAAGTTTCTGTATATTTCCCTAACAGGAAAAGATGATTCCATTAAGAGAAGTTAGCTAGCTGATTGGACAGCTGTCCCAAGAGAATGCTAATTTATGCACCTCAATCTGGAGAGGGTGCTCTCTGGAGCCAGGCGCTAAGGCTCTGAGCTTGGCCCTGTGCTCTTCCATACTTTTATCAGAGATGTAGATAAAGGCACAGATGGCCTACTTGGCAAATTTTGTGATGGTGCAAATCCAGGAAGTAAAATGACTCTGCTATGTGGCAGAATCAGGATGCAAAAAGCTTTCCACAGGTTGAAATAATGAACAGAATCAAGCAAAATGGAGTTTGTAAAAATAAATTTGTATTGCTGATTTTGTTCTTGAGTCACCTTCTTTTCATAGTTGATCCTTTCCCCCTCGCAGATCTATCTAGTCTGATCACCTAAAGCATCCTTTATAACAAAGAAGAAGAAAAAATAGCCTAGCAAAACCAACGAGCGTTGTATTCAGCATTCTGCATCCATAGGCCCCACTTCTGCAATGAAGGAAAGGAGAAAGTGCCTTCTCATTTTTGTGACCAGCCTTGTTTGTGACCATTTTACAGCATTCACTTTCTGTTGGCTCGTCATTCTTTCCATGTGGATTGGTATAGTCATTATGTATATTGTTTACCTGATTCTGCTTCCTTTACTTTATATCAGTTAATATAAGTCCTAGGAGCAAAAATTTAGACCTGGAAGGGACCTTTCTATCCATTAACCTCTAATATTACAGATTAGAAAACTAAGTCACAGAGAAATCTAGCTATGGTCACATAGACTGGTACATGTTTGAGGCTAGATCTTCCTGACATGCTACACTGCCTCTTAATCCTTCCATAGTATGATAAAATTGAACAGGAATGAACACAAAGTCCTATGTTTAAATTTAGAAAATCACTTGTACAAGAAAAGAATGAGGGATGTCAGTAGATATTCTGAGAGGCTTGGAGATAGAAATTAGGCTTGGGTTCCACTATTCATAGTCTGAAGGGGAGATTTCCTCTCAGCACCTCTCACCAAGATGTCTTATGGTCTTGGATATTGTTAGACAAGGATGGTGGCTAAATCTTTTAACACGTGGAAAACCTGGCTCACCTGGCTGCTTAGAGTGAGTACAGAAAAGAGAAATTAAATTGATTGTGACAACTCCAGTAGCCTTTAATATCCAATATAAACTCCTCTGTTTAGCTTTTAAAACCCTTCCCATCGTGCCCTTACTTACCTTTCCAATCTTACAGATTATTTCTCTTGCCATCCTGGGTACAAATCCTGACCCTTTGTACGTGTGCGATCTCAGGCCATTCACTCCCATCTTTCTTGGGCTTAGTTTTCCTCATCTAGAAAGTAAGAATCTTGTAGAGTAGATGCCCTCTGAAATTCCCTTCCAGCTCTGAATCTCTGCTCCCATGATCCTGAGTCACCCATGGAGTAAATAGCTGTCATCAGTACCCAGGGAATTATCTGTTAGAAGCCAGGCTGTGACTTGGCTGCCATTGAATTTGGAATGGTAGACCCCAGTTAAGTACCATTTATTCCAGTAAGCAGCGTCCATCAGCACCACTCAGGAGCAGGAAGTCAAGAGAAAGTCTTGCTTTTTGAAAGCAGAGCCTGCCTGACTCTCCCAGCAGGGAATTGATATAATTTCTTGACAATACACCTCTGAAGCTCTCTAGACATAGGGATTGGCCAAGCAATAAAAGTGCATTATTAATTTTCCTGGGTTGTGTTTATTATATAATACTTGTGATGGGAGAAATCTCCCACTAACCACATCACAGTATTCCTTCTGAGCGATGGGAACTTTTGTTGTTTTTAACTACATCAGAAACAGAGAAATCATATAATTGGAAGGGATTTTAAAGGTCACTTGCCTAGCTTCCTACCTGTATGACATTGCTAATGAGCTGTCATCCAGCCTCTGGCTCCATACTCCGAGTGACAAAGGACCCCATTACTCCATTAGATAATACAGCCCATTTTTAGCTAATTAATTGTTAAAAGATTTCCCCATGTATTGAGCTGAAATTTACCTCCCTGTCATTTGGATTCAGTGGCCCCAGCTTTAACTGAAGATCTAAATCTAGGTCAGGGGGGCCACAAGGTGGTCCCATAGTACATAGAGTGCAAGACCTTAAGTCAGGACGATGCCTCTTCCTGAGTTCAAATCCAGCCTCAGACATTGACTAGCTGTGAAACCCCGGGTAAGTCCCTTAACGTTGTTGGCCTTAGTTCACTCATCTGTAAAATGAGCTGGAGAAGGAACGTCGAACTCCTACAGTGTCTTTGCTAAGAAAACCCCAGAGAGAGTCACAGAGAGTCAGACACAACCAAAAACAACTAAACAAGTGCAATTTCTCTTCCATGTGATAATCTTTCAGATAGAAACAGCCGAATAGTGCAGTGGGTAGAGCCTTCTTCAGATATGGGGGGCAGCAAATACAAAGGCCCTGAGTTGTGGAGCTGTGTGAGGAATAGCAAAAAGCCAGAGGCAGGATTCAAAGCCAGGTCTGTTCATCTGAAATCCAGCACCCCATCCCCTAACCATCCTGCCTCCCTGTCCTCACCTGTACTATGAGGGCAGGCCGTAATCCATGAATTCTGACGTCTTTCCTAGAGACAGACCCCAACAAAACCTCAGAAGGACAAGGGGCCAATGTTTGTGAACCTGTGTGGTACAGTGCAGAGTGTGGAGGAAGGAGCCCAAGATTCAGAGCTGGAAAGGATCTTAGGCATCATCTGGTGTAACCACCACCCCCCTCATTGTATTGCTGAGGAAGCAGAAGCCCAGAGAAGTTACATAATTTTTCTTCTTTTCCACACTGTTAATAATTAGTAGACTACAAAGAGCACCGTCTCTAGCATCACAGGACCTGGGTTCAAATCTCCCCTCTGGGTTAAGTGGCTTTGGAGGTACTTCGCTGATTTAGAGGGAAAGCCTTGGATCCCAGAGTCTCTAGCACTAAATCAAATGCCCTTTCTGCTGCCTTGTATTGCCTCGGTTGAAATCCCACCTCTGAAACTTAGCAACTATAAATGTATGCAAGACACTGAAAGCTTTATCTTCATCCATGTTGATACCTCTACCAGAAAGATAGGGACAATGGGCACAGCTCATTGGAACAATGAGCTGTCTCATAGAGTTACTATGAGGAAAGTGCATTGCAAACTCTAAAGGGCTTTATAAATGTGAGTTTTTCATAGAATTAACTTTTACCAAACTAGCTTTATGGAATAATCATAAACAAATAAACATTAATCAATAAATGGATAAATAAATGAATAAACAAAGAAATATATGAATAAAGAAATGATCATAATAGCCAGCATTTATACAGTGCTACGAGATTTGAAAAGTATTTTATGTGTTTTATTTTACTTAATATCAGTTCACATTGAAATAACTGACATGGACTTATTAGAGTGTCCAGGAAAGTGTTCTGGCTCAAAATTTAGTTATTTATCAAAGAGTTTACCTGTTTGGGAAGACTGCCCCTTGCTTCCTGGCTCTCCAAGGGCGGGGCCTGGGTCCCTTATTTCTCCCCTGTCTCCCCACACTGCCTACTATAGTACTCTGCTCACAGTGTTTATGCAGCACATGCTGTTAACTGACTGACTCATCCTTTGTAAGAAGGAAAGATTGGCAGTCTCAAGAGCCACTCCACTCTTGCATGATGGTCAGCCAAGCTGGCAAAAGGCCAGAAAGTCTGGGGAAAGTCTGATACTTATCCACATTTTGCTTTGCTCAACTGAAAGAAATCTCTGTCCTTTGCCTATGGAGAAGGATCTTCATATTCTCCTTGGGTTTTTCCCCTTTAGCCTTAGCCTTGTTATTGCAAATCCAAAGACAAGAAACTGGGGAGGGTTCCATTCTCCAAGCTCTGTGGCCCCCGGGGCTCTTCCATTGCCCTCCAAGTTGAGGAGAAGATGAGAATTTTGCTAGACATCCCTATAATGTTTAGGGGCCCACCAAAGGGTAGACATTCCTATCATTATCATATGACAAAGCAGTTTCTTGGGGAGGGGGAGACACAGGGAGCCCTTCTGTAGTTTTGCTTGAAGGGCTAGAATTTAAACATATAGCATCAACCCATGAGATTCATGAGATGCAGTGACCAAGAACAGTCTAACCAAATTGTGGTGCACAGATGCCCTATAAGGAATGGTAGATGTGATAAAGACAGAAAAGTATGAGAAGACAAAAACTGATCCAAAGTGAAGTGAACAGAACCAGCAAAAGAACTTGAACAATGACTGCAACAAAATAAAATACAACAACAGCAAAACAATCAGAACTTAATGCTGTGAAAATATAATATCCAAGCTTGGCCCCAAAGAGGGGAGCAATTTGTTAATAATAAAGGCTGGTATTTGTGGTTTTCATATATACATATATATGTGCATACATATGTGTTTACATATGTGCAAATATATGTATACATGCATATATATATATAATTTCATTTGAGAATAAATATAAGACACCATCCCTACCTTCCATTTCTTTTTAGAGACTGGGGACCATTGGTATGAAACATTGCATATTACATCAAATTTTTAAAATAAGTCATGTGGTTTTACTGAACTTCTCTTCCCTTCTTTTATTGAAAAAAAAAAGTCCTTTGTTATAAGAGATAAGTCCCTAGGAGGATATAGGGGAGAATACAATGAGAAATGGAGGTAATATTAAAAAAGATGTCAGTTGAAATATTATTTTTTAAATTATGAGGATATAAATTCATAAGTCATCCAATGAATTAATGACACACAATGGATAAAATACTGGGCTTGGAATCAGGAAGCCTTATTTTCCTGAGTTCAGATCTGTTCTCAGATACTTACTAGCTGTGTGATCCCATGTAAGTCGCTTAATCCTGTCAACCTCGGTTTTCTTATCTGTAAAATGAGCTGGAGAAGGAAACAGCAAACCACTCCACATTTCTACCAAGAAAATCCCAAAAAGGAGTTACAAAGAGTCAGATACAACTGAAACAACTCAACAGCAACTAAGCACGTCCCTCATATTTGGATAACAAGGGGCCTGCAGTTAAACTATATTGTGGCTCACCAAAGCCATTGTACAGAACACCTGCAACCCGGGTACTTTTCAGCCTAAACCAAGATAACTTTAATCTAAAGGCCAGGGCACTAATTGAGGTGAAGTAACTCCCCTTCCAGCTCCTACTGCATTTGAACCTTAACTAATCCATTGGTTGAGTAAATCTCCAGAGAGACTCTCCAAACTCTGGTGAATGAATGACCTTTTCCTTCTCTAGAATTGGTTGCACCCAGGCAGCATTAAGACATTGGATAAATAGGTTCTTTTTCCAAGGTCATTAAACCACAAATGATGATTTTTCTGGTAGAAACTAAGAGACTAATCTCTCTAGTGGGTGAGATGGTAAATTACTGGAAATCTTGATACCATGAAGACATCGCTTGAATCCCATCCCATTCTGCCCACCAGGAGATAATTACTAGATCAGGTTATGTGAAGAGGTTTCATGTGTAACAAAAGATAAAGATCCATCCTTTAAAAAGCCAAAGACTTGGGATCAGACCTTCTCAATAAGGCAGCCATTTACTGTTCCAATAGTGACCTCTGGTGGGTAAAGGAGTCACCTCCACTGTGGGTCCTAAGAGACAGACTAATAGAAGCTTGGCATAGCCCTCTAAATCTGGGATAGATCCAGCTCCTTCAGTCAAAATACTGATTTTAGAGGACAAGATTTCACCCCACAAGTGGTGTCGTTAATAATAATTTGCAGTTTCTGGCTCTTTGTGACCCCACTTGGGGTTTTCTTGCCAAAATTACCGGAGCGGTTTTCCATTTCCTTCTCCAGCTCATTTTATAGATGAGGAAACTGAGGCAAGCAGGGTTAAGTGATTTGCCCAGGGTCACACAGCTAAGAAGCATTTGGGACCAGACTTGAACGCAGGAAGATGAATCTTCCTGACTCCATGGCCTGCACTCTGTGTACTGTGGCATTACCCAGCTGCCCTTCCTGACTCCCAGTCCAACACTATCCACTATCTACTCAGTTGGAGAAACAACAGATTCCAGAGCTAACCTGATGGGCCTTCTCACTGGGAGTGGAATTTTGTTTTGCTTTATTTTTATTGACATTTTTTGTTTTTAGTTCCTTCCCTTCCTCTACTCAGAGAGCCATCCATTATAACAGAAAATAAAAAAGAAAGAGAAAAAGAGCAAAATGAGTCAAAATATCAGTCAAGTCTACCAGGGCATTCCGTGTTCCACATCTATAGTCCCCCACTTCTGTTAAGAAGGAAGGGATGTGGGGCGGCTAGGTGGCATAGTGAGGGGTGGCTAGGTGGCGTAGTGAATAGAGCACTGGCCCTGGAGTCAGGAGGACCTGAGTTCAAATCCGGCCTCAGACACTTAACACAAAAACTAGCCGTGTGACCTTGGGCAAGTCACTTAACCCCAAATGCCCTGCAAAAAAAAAAAAGAAGGAAGGGAGGTGCATCCTCTCATGCCTTTTTCCCTAGATAAGCTTATTCTTTATAATTATGCAAGCTTCAGTTACAGCTTTCAAAAAATTATTCTTACTTTTTCCATTTCTTCATTGGAACTTAAACACAAGTTAAAGACCTATAAAACATGTAGATAGTAAAATCCAGACTCCAGCCTGAAAACTGGAGGAGTCATTGGAGGAGAGAAGAGGGGGTTGTTTCCAAAAGACCCAGAAAAGAATAAATAAGGAATTCTTACTATCATCCCATTTTGTCCCCCGAGACTGTTAGCAACAGGAAGGGCTGCAGAAGGAGCCTTCTCTACATGGCTAGCCTGTGGGAATATGTAATCCTTCCCCTCTGTGTTTCACGTTACTGTATGTCTAACACAACTTATGTCCCAAAGGAGCTCAGCACTGGGTGTTACGGGGGTTTTATTTGTGAGTGGGAAGGAAGTCACCGCAATTAAAAACAGAATAAAAACAAAAAGAGGGGGCACAAGATTGACTGAAGCAATTTCGGAAGAGGTGGCTTCCTGCCCTTAGAAACAAAGAGAACTTGGTTCCTCGGAAGAAGGCAGCGGCTGTCCCCTGCTGCACCCTCGGGGCACCTGCTGAAGGCTGCCTAGACAGGATGTGAGTTTTTTAAACTAGACAGCGGTAGAAGCAAGGATAAGCTAGGGATTTGACGTTTCTTTGGCCTATGCCGCTGTCCGTAGATTGGAGAATAGCGATAACGTTTTGAAGCATATTGCCCTAATTCTAGTTCGGTTACTAGTTATCCGAGATGACAGTGTCAAGTAGTAACAGCTGCTTTTACACACTTTCCTCACAAAATCCCTGTGAATAGGACAGGTATCTCTTCTCATCTCTGCTTTACAGCTGATGAGGAGGCCTTGGAGAGGTTAAGTAACGCACCCAATGTCACCCACAGCTGGGGAGTGTGCAAGCTGGGGCTTCCACCTGGAGGGATCATCCTGACACTAAGTCAGAGGCCAGGGAGGGTGCCATGCAGTCAGGAAGCCACTGGAAGGTAGAGTGGGTGACAGAGAGTGGTAAGGAAGGAGGCTGTGGAGAGAACTTGGAGCCAGATTTTGTGAAAAGCCCTGAATGTCTCTGGATTTTATTCTAGGGGCAAATAGTGAGTGTGTGGTTTATTTACTCGTTTAACCATCGTTTTATTAAAGTTCTTCCTATGTGTAAAGCACGGTACCAGATGCTGGGAGGTCTACAAAGGGATTTAGACCCAAGAGCCTGCCTTTATGGAGTCTGTAATCTAGCTGGAGGGATTCAACAAAGACACAAATGTGTAGTATGGGTAGGTTCAATAATGAATCTCTTAAATTGCATTATTTTAATTCCACACAGTGGATTTCCATTGAGTTGGAACCAATTTCCATATTTTGCATAAATTACCACTTCAGATAGTGCAGATGTGAATATGTGCCACCACTTAAGGGGATTTTTTATTTGCACTAGTTGGGTACTTAGCTGTAGTATATTGTAGTATACAATAAATGTGAGGTGGAGGGGGCAGGACAGATAGTGCATCCTTGGATTCAGGAAGAACCAGTTTCAGGTCCTGCCTTGGAATGGGACTAAGGGCAGATTATTTAAACTTCCAGTGTGTTAAACCTAAGGCAAGTCCCCCAGTAGGGACTTTTCCTATTGGAAAGTCTCTACACCCATGAAATTACAGTTCCCCCAATATAACACAGTATAAAATAGCAAAGGCAAAATATAATAGGAGAAAAAAGGAGATTCAAAAGATTGTGTTATCAGAGGAAGAGAAGACCTTTTTCAGTTACTTCAGAGAGAGCAGTTGTTCTGAGCCAGCAGCAGTAAAAATCAAAAGAAGGGTCAGCTGCAAGAGATACTGAAGAAATAGGATTTACAGGCCCTGGCAAATCACTGGATATGGGAGGTAAGAAAAAAAAAAGGATTAGGTGAATAGTGATGGCCCTGACCAAAAGAGGAAGGTCATAAAGGAAGGCTAAGTGGCCCAGTGCTAGAGCACCCGCCCTGGAGTCAGGAGGACCTGAGTTCAAATTTGGCCTCAGACACAACACAAAAACTAGCAGTGTGACCGTGGGCAAGTCACTTAACCCCAATTGCCCTGCCTTTCCCCCTCCAAAAAGCAAAGAGAGAGAGAGAGAGAGAGATAAGGAGAAGAAGAAGAATTTATTCAGAAAATAAGAAAAAAACAAGAAATTTCAGGAGTAGAGAGTTTGTGTGTGGATATCAGTGTTAGTTAGGGGGTACAGTATAATAGAGCACTGACCCAGGAATCAGGAAGGCCTGACTTCAAATCCAGCTTCAGACACTCACTAGCTGTGTGTCCCTAGGCAAGACACTTAACTTTAGTCTGCCAATGTGTTCTCCTCTGTAAAATGGGCATGATAATAATAGCATTAACCTCTGGGGTTATCCTGAGGATCAGATATGACAACATGTAAAGCATTTTGCACACCTACATTGCGTATTATTTTGCATTGTATAAGTACTTGATATTGTTCAATTTTATCTATCCCAGGGGTGCTAGGTATGGTGTATAAAGCACCACATAGACTTCAGTTCTGGTCCCCACCCCGCCAGGAAGTAAAAAACGCCTTCTGTTCTCTGTGCAGGGGTTCCCTGATCTGTAAACTGAAAACAAAGGGTCTCAGAAGCCCCCAGAATCTCAGAGTAGATGGAAACGTTGCTTTGTTAATAGACTCAGCTGCTAAAAATTAATTATGAAGAGATACAGAAAAATTAAAAGTTCTTCTTGCATGAGAGAGCGACTTAGGAATTAGAGGGAAGGGATGGGGGAGAGATGACCAGGGTCTGACTATGCCGCCTCATGAGATGTTTAGACCCAGCTTTCTCCCCTCCTTCTACCGGTGGGCGGACAAGAGGAGAGAAACAGCCAAAACAGTTACCACCCAAAGTCATTAAAACCTCAAGGGCCTTACCTGTATTACCTCGTTTTGTCCACACCATCCTGGCAAGGTCGTCGTTCCGTCCACTCTCCCACGGATGTCAAAATCAGATAGAAACGGGGGCTTCTACAGGGCCTGGAATCAGAAAAACTCCTTTTCCATATTTCAAATTTGACCAGATTTGAAGTCTAATTGCATGATCCTGGACAAGTCATTTAACTTTGCATGCCTCAGTTTCCTCATCTGTAAAATGAGCTGGACAAGGAAATGACAAACCCCTCCAGTATCTCTGCCAAGAAAACCCAAATGGGGTCACAGAGTCCAGCACAGCTGAAAAACGACCGAATAATGAAATCTACACATAAGGATTCCCTCGGGCCACACGTTAACTTAGCTTTAAAATGTAGTTGCCTATGTTTTATTGTATTTTAATTTACTTTGATAAATATTTCTCAAGTGTCTTTTGATCCGGTCCTCACTCTGGGACTGCTGCCGGGCAGCAACTTATGCGCAGTTCTCCCGCCGGACCCCTACTGGACGGGGATGAATCGTCTATCCGCACTTCGGGAACTTTCTGTAGGAATAACATTAATAACAACAGCTCCCATTGACAAAGCCCTTTAAGGCTGGCAGGTTGCTTATCTCCTTTGATCCTCCCAACAGTAACACCCGTTGTTAGTGCTATTGGCATCTTCATTTTAGGGTTCAGGAAACTGAAGATCAGAAATGTGAGGGGACATGCCCAGGCTTACGCGGCTGAGTGTCTGAGGCAGGTCCGAGCCCCGCCTTCCGGATTTCAGGGTCAGTGTTCTGTCTCCGACACCACACTGCTTCTCGTGAGGGCAGCCAGGCCCTGCGTGCTTCGTTTGGACTAGACGTCTAGTGTTTGTAGGGAGGTGAATTGAGAGCATCAGCTGGACAGCGGCAAAACATTTTCAGTGCTTCCCCTGGTCTGTGATATAATCTACGTGGGCACTCCCTCCTCCAGCGTAGGCTGTAATTTCTACTTGCCTTAGTAGAGGTCTTCATCAGTTGCTATGCTCCACCCCACCTCCCAAAAAAGTCATCCCTGGGAGGTCAGCTTTCTGGTGAAGAGTCTCTCCTTGACCTCCCTTAGATTAGTCTTCAAATAATAATACATGTATATATTCGTATGTTGTCATGGTTCACTTGTTTTAGTTGTTTCATGACCCCATTTGGGGTTTTCTTGGCAGAGATACTGGAGTGCTTTGCCTTTTCCTTCTCCAGCTCACTTTACTGATGAGGAAACTGAGGCAAACAGGGTAAAGTGACTTGCCCAGTATCACACAGCCAATACCAACTGAGGCTAGATTTGAACTCATTAATTATGAGTCTTCCTGACTCCAGTCCTGACTCTATCCACTGTACCATCTTGCTGTTTCAATATACTCATCATGTGTAAATACATGCACACTGTATGTGTATATATAAAATAGTCAAAGAACCATATAATTAAAATTTTATATCATTTTATAGATGAAGAAACTGAAGGAGCAGTAGATAGAGCAATGGGTCTACAGTCTGAGTCCAAATCTGGCCTTGGATGCTTAAAAGCTGTGTGTCCCTGGGCAAATCACTTTAACATCTGTTTGCCCCTATTTCTTCAACTACAAATGGAGATAATAGAAACACCTATTTTGAAGGGTTATTGTAAGGATCAAAGAAATAATATTTGTAAGAAAGCACTTTGCATGGTGCCTGGCGCATATTAATACCACATATAAACGCTTATTTCCTTCCCTTCCCTTGGATTTAAACCCAAATCTTTCTTGGCTTCAAATTCAGGCTCTTCCATTTTATCCCCTTGCCTAAAACAGCTTATAGTTTTGCTTGCATGGATGACTATATTGTTTGGTGTACTTTGAGTTTGGTCTAGAAAACCTCTCTAAAGATGTTCTAGTTTTCTTACTATAATTTTCTGATTATTTTTCTTGATGAAAACTAACTTGAAAGGCATTACCAAAATATCCAGAGCTATTTATATAATCAAAGAGTTAAAGTTTGGGTGGAGAGATTCTCCACTACCAGAGCCATAACCACTAATTTTAGTGCCTGGGGCAAGCAGCATGTACCCTCAGATCAGCTTTTTAATTCATGATATGAAAATACTACAAGTAATTAAAATAAATTCAGTTGAGTGGAAGAGTTACTATAGTAGCTCACAGATGGGTGTTATTAACAATGCTTACCATCTGGCAGCTTCTAATTTTAACTAATTATTCTTGCTAATTAGGTACTAAGCACATTTGTTTCTGTGCTGCTGAAGGAGTGTTTATATTGTCCATGGGTAAATATAACAGTTTTTTTAAATACACAGTTCAAAATTATTTCTGTTTTTTTGCACCTTCTAAATTTCAGGACCTTTAGGAGAAATTCTGCATGCCCAATCCTAGTTACAACTCTGTCTTATATCCTGTGTCTTTTATCACTTTCAGCTTGATTATTAACTTGTGATTCTGTGCTTACTCCAGGGAGTTGAAAGCAAAGCTTTGGTCTAGGGGTCATTTCTGTAGCTCTGAATTTCATTTTGATACCTAATCAACTTCGAGACTGGACCAGGTTCTTCAAGTGTCCCATTTTCAATGAAGAGATAATGACTGCAGCATCTTCCAACTAGGAAAAACAATGCAGTTGAGTATTATCTAAAGGAAATAATATAAACAGAAAATCAACTTAGTATAAAACGCATGACATGAAACAAAGAATTTTCACTACAAATCAAAATGAGTCATCCAGGCCAAATACACATGGATAGTTTTTAAAACTCTCAAAGCACCCGAGAGAAGTCTTCATTATACTGTAATTTTCCTGGCTATGAATAATCCTTTCCTCATCTTTTTTTACAACTCCTCTCAAGGCATCACTATTTCCTAGAGTTTCATATGTCTACAGAGGTAATGCTAGTATTGTTTCTAGAATAATTCCCTGCAAACAAAACCACAACTAGGGCAAGGAATGGGGCTTTGTCCCAGGGTATCAAAGCTTAAAGGGCACTTACCTGTACTCCATCAGTAGCATAGAAACAACTACTCTTAGCATCTGGGTAGTAAAAGTAATTAGTTAAAATAAGAATTTACAGGCAAGGCAGCCTAGACAGAATACTGGCCTTGGAGTAGAACCCACCTCCAACACATAGGGTACTCCTTAGTAATCATTTAACCTCTCACTACCCTAGACAATTGGCTAAAGACTATCAGCTTTAGAAAAACAACCTGCCTTGGTAAAGAGAGTTTCCTTCCCCAGAGCACCATAAACCAATCAGATCTCAAATCTGAACAAAAACAAAGAGGAAGCCACCAAATGAAGCATTTTCTTTTCCCATCCCAACTCCCAGTGACTGTAACATAAGTGAGTTCCTTTCAGGGCCAGTCTTGACCACTCCCTGCTACCCCCGGAGGAGACAGCCTCCCTGGCAGTAATCTCTTTCTCTCTCTAGGGTGATATCTTAGGGTTTATTTAGATCCATCCGTTCTCAATGGAATTTGTCTTAAAAAGCTGGTTCAAGGGCACTTTTTTCCCCTGCTTACCCCAGGTATCAAATTATTTTGTCCAACAGCAGAAAGAAGAAAAAACACTTTAATTAAAAACAAATATGCCTACTATTCAGATCTTTTGCCCTTCTTATACTGAGGCCTAAGTAATAGGTTAAAAACTACCCAGAGGCTAGCTTCCTAGTTGGGGTAAGGCTAATTCCTGGAGATACAAAGACAAAGATGATACAGTTCCTCCCCCCACCCCCCTTTCCCCCATCCCCACCTTCCCTGCCACAAGCTCACGTTCTGTGGGAATTCTTTTTATATTGGGTAGATTATTGCTATCTCACATTTGTGTAATTATAAATCATAGATTATTTCAGTTACAACAATCCTGCGATACAAGTAGAACAAGTACTAGTAACCTCATCTTGTAGATGAGAGTGAGTGATTTTCTCAGGATTACACAGTTAGTACATGTCTAACTAAGGGCAGTATCTGAACTTCCTGACTTTTCTACCAAATCTGAACCACAGTCTGCTCAAGATCTATTTTGTATCTAGCTTGACTTTTGGGAGAGAATGAACTGTTTGTCTAAGCTAAAAAAGTCTCTTAATGAGCCCTTATGAAGGAACATTGATGTTCCTTCCCACCTGGTATTTTTCCTCAATTGTATGGTGGCCGTGACCTACATCTCCAGAGCTGCTGGTCACATTAACATGAATTGTGCAAACCTCTTCCACTGCAACTGGGATCTGGGAGAAAGAGTAAGAGTTGGGGGATAAACAGCTGGCCACTGCTGTGAGATTGCAGAGTCTCTTTTGTCCCCAAGGGAGGTGGGATTGGAGTGAGCAAAGGGGGCAAAATAGTCTGAAGAGTCTTGATTTTCTGGCTTGGTTTAATTCTTTCTCGCAGGAAAGGGGATGGCTGGATTTAGCTTTATGTCTCAGGCCCAACTTAGTCTATTGCCATCTGCATTCATTTCAATTATT
This sequence comes from Pseudocheirus occidentalis, assembly GCA_028646575.1. Lineage (NCBI taxonomy): Eukaryota > Metazoa > Chordata > Mammalia > Diprotodontia > Pseudocheiridae > Pseudocheirus > Pseudocheirus occidentalis. The sequence goes on along the minus strand of CM053598.1, from coordinate 57,448,101 downwards.
AATTAGGCTGTTGAATAGATTGTTGAATATGTTTAACCCAAATGCAAGCTCATTAACTTATCTCCTCCCTGCACAGACCAACCATTGACATTGGTGTAACAATGTTAACTCTTATCTTTCCTCAGGAATTTTGAATATTTACATCTAAAACCAATGGAAAGAATGGTAGACATGAACCCAGACAACCTGTATTTGAATTCCAATTCTGTCCCTTTCTAGTATCTCCTTGACCTTGGGCACATCTACCTCCCTATGATGTCCCCCCAATTTACTTGTCTCAGATGAATTTTCCTCATCTATACAAAGGAGTTGTACAAGATGTTTCCTTCCACTTCCAAAATGAGTCTTTAATTCTTAAGTCATTTTAATCAGGCAGGTAGATGGTATAGTCGCAGTGGTTCTCAACCTTCCTAATGCCATGACCCTTTAATGCTCATATGTGGGTGTATCTGCATGTGGGTGGACCCACCTGGAGATGAGTAGAGGAGGGGTGTCTCAGTTCCTAAGACCATCGGAAATATGTGTTTTCTGATGGTCTTAGGCAACCCTTGTGTCCCCTGTGAACGGGTTGTTTGATTCCAAAGGGGGTCGCGACCCACAGGTTGAGAACTGCTGGTATAGTGTATAGTGTTCGGTTTGGATTCTGAAAGTCCTAAGGACTGATTCTCCTTCAGGTATTTACTAGCTGTGTGACCCTGAGCAAATCATTTAAAGTTTGCCAGCCTCAGTTTCCTTATTTATAAAATGGGATGATCTCATTAGCCCATGAATTCAATCATCTCTCTATGGATGCTTCTCAAATCTGCTTAGTCAGCTCTAATGTCGTTCTTGAACTCCAGTCTCAATCTCCAGCTGTGAGGTTAGAAATCATGAACCAGATGTCCCATAGATATCTTAAACTCAGTGTGTATAAAATTGAACACCATTGAATTTCCCCCCTACAACTCTCTCTTCTGCCTAACTTTCTTATTACTTGTTGGGAAGTTTTTTTTGTTTTTTTTTTTTCATTACTTGGCCTTGGAGTAGAACCTACCTCCAACATATACTGGATCCCAGAGAACATTGAACAGCTGTCTCTAGGTGGCGGTCATGATGAAACGTGGCATAATGGGTAGAATTCTGGGTTTGGAATCCAGAAGACCAGGTTCAACTTCTGTTTCTGAGACTCGCTTGCTATATGGTCACAACCCATTCATTTCATCCCTGTCAGTCTCAGTATCCTTATCAGTAAAATAAAAATAACAATGCCCATGATAAGAGCTTGACAGGTCTGTGAGAATCCAGTGAAATTATGTTTGTCAAGCCTTTGCAGACTTCCAAGTTATATAAATATCTTAAAGAGCTCCAAGAGTTGTTCCCTGGAAGAAGATTTGAAGTCACTGTGTTTGGGTCCAGATAGATGGCAGAACAAAAGGCCTTGGGTTCAAGTTGCAGGAAGCCAAATTTGGACTTAATACAAAAAAAACTTCCCAACAATTAGAATGGGGGTAGGGGTGGGTAACCTGGGGTCTTTAATCTTGTTTTTTTTTTAATTTTTTTATCTATTTTAGTATATTTGATTTCTTTTGTAATCCTATGTATTTTGTGCATTTACAGAGCATTTTTTCCTAGGAGTCCCATAGCTTTACCAAAAGGCCAGAGGTTACCATGTCACATCACCATAACACCCAAAAGTTTAAGAATCCCAGAACTAAGGTCCCTGGGGGCAGAATAGGCTTGCCTTGCAAAGTCCTGCCCACTCCCAGGGTCCCCATCATAAGGCTTCAGATAGAAGCTGGGTGACTTCTGGTCAGGTGTGTTGTGGAGAGTTCTCTTTAGGACTAGATGACTTCTAGATCCCTCTCAGGTCTGAAACACTGTGATTCTGTGACAAACAATGACTTTTTCTCTCCCTCCATTTCTGGCACAAAACAGAAAGAGAAGGGAAGCAGTGTAGTAGAGCAGGGTGTAGTTAATTCTGAGAGTCTCCTGCCTGAGTCTTAGTGGGACGTTGTGTCTCAGTTTCCTTTTCTGTAAAAACATGTGTATCCCGCTGATGCAGAGGGACTGTACAGCAATCTGCAACTTTAAAAAATCAGATTCCTCAGTGAATCACCTTTAGATGACTTATGGGGAAAAAAAAATTTTTTTAACACACAGTCAAGAGTTGAGCAGAATGAGAGCATGTGAATGGGCTGTGGAAACTATACTGTTTCCCTCACCATGGGATTATTTTGAGGATCAAGTGAGATCTTATCTGCAAAGCTCTATATAAATGTGAGCTATTATCCTGACGGATCCAGCTGGACCTCCCAAGTGAAACATAACAGAGAAGAACAGTAAGGGCTGGGGGTGGACCTCCTTTAGGACTGGGAAAGGAAGAAGCATTTATACAGCTCCTACTGCAAACCAGGTACTGGGCTAAGTGCTATTTACAAATTTATTTGATCTTTACAATGACACTGGGTGCTATTATCACCCCCATTTTGCAGTACAGGTAACTGAGGCAAGCAGATGTTAAGTGACTTGCCCAGGGTCACACAGATTCTCAGTGTCTGAAGTCATATTTGAATTCAGGTCTTCTTGCCTCAAGGCCCAGTGCTGTACCCACCCCCTCCCCATAATTAAAAGCCCTTGATGCTGAGCTGCCCTAGCAATTTTTTTTTATAGGAAGGGAGTCTCAGAATTATAGATGTAGAGCTGAAGGAGTCCTCAGAGGCCATTTAAGCTTATGCTCATATTTTATAGCAAAGAAACTGAGGCCAGTAAAATTAAATTATTTGCTGGAGTTCTAACTTACCTTTTTCTTTTCTTTTTTAAATAAAGAAGTGGCTATACAAAATAAGATCCAGTGAAAGGTCATTGAATGTCAGACCTAGAGAGTGGAGTTTGAGTTTTAAGGCTGAACTGAAGGGGAAGAATGAAAGGTTCTCAGTCATTCATTAACCACACACCTCCACTCGGAAAATTTCCAAGCCTTTAAAGTTTGTTTGCTTCTGAATAGCCTTTGAAATTGGGAGTTTTCCAACTCTTCAGAGATGACAGGAGGCATCCTTGGAAGTTTACATGAGGGTGCTGTCTCTTACAATCCAAGAACATTCAGAAAATCTGTAGTTTGATCAAGACCATTCAAGTACCTGCCTACTGAGCACTGCTGAATCTCAGTAACAATTCAGTTCAGTTCAACAAACATGTATCCAGGGCTTCAGGTGTCCTGGAGCACCAGGGATACAGCAATGGAAAACCATACCGTTTCTGCTTTCCAAGTGTTTACAGCATGCATATGAAGTATGAAAAGCTGAGACAGGGTGATAAGGACAGAGGAAAAGGGAGGGAGGGAGGGAGAGAGGGAAGAAAAAAGGGAGGGAGGAAGGAAGAAAGGAAGGAAGGAAGGAAGGGAAGGAGGGAGGGAGAGAGAGAGGAAGAAAAGAAAAGGAGAGAGAGAAAGGAAGAAGGAAGGAAAGAAGGAATGAAAGGGATGAGGGAAAGGAGGGAGGAAGGATGGAAGAAGAATTACAGAATGCCTTGTAATATGTACCCAAATGCTTTATTTAAGGAAAAAAAATGTGGGCCCAGGGCCTCCCTTTAATCAGCTTTGTTGCTCAGTAAAACATGATAAGCTCTGATCTCTAGCTGCTCCCATGCTTTCTCCCATCCTGCCTCCCCTTCACTGGGTGGGATGGCAGGAGTATCCTCAGCCTCTTGCCAGCACACCTGTGTCCCAGATTTCCGGCGCCCCCCCTCCCCCTCCCAGCTTCATTTGCCTCATGTAGATATCACCAGGCAGCACAGACCTATAATAGCATCGTTGCTTGGAGCTACTGAGCTGGCCTGTGCATCTGGACCACACCAGGAAGGGAGCATTCTGATAATTGGGAAAGAAAACAGAACACAAGGCCTCATTCTCCTCGGGGGCGAAGGGTATGGGACTTCAATGCTGGGGTGTTCCACTAGGTAAAGAGTCTTTGTAAACACACAGAAATCACAGCTGTGCCCTTGTTTGTCAGTCCTTTGCCCCAAATGACCTTCTGTGATTCCCATACACTCCGCCGCGGGATTCTGGTTGGTCTGCCTCTGTTCTGGGTCATGCGAAATGTGCATTCATTGATTTGTTGTTGTTTTACATGTGCTTTGGGCCTAGTTGAAACACTGTCCCTTAAGAAGCATCGAGCATTATTGGGCATTAAAACCAGCACACAAGGCAGAATTGGCCCCAGTGTGGTACTAAAGAAATATAGCTTTCCACACTGGCCTGTGCTCTGAGCAGGTGTCTTCACCATTTGTAATGAGCTCTAGGGTACTGATGAAGCCTGGCAGGATCGGACGTTAATGAGCAAGGTTTCCAGAGTGCCAAACAGTACCCCAGCAGGAGAGGAACAGCGTTGGCCAAACAGAGTTATTGTTTACCCTACAACAAGAGCCCCAGGGCAGAGCCTGAAGTAAATGGAATGCCAAGCAAGCAAGCTGGCACCCGGGCTCCCCAGAGGGGCATCAGTGACTTAGATGCTAGGAAAGCAGCAGTGCTGGGCATAGCAGCCTAGAAAGCAAACTTAGGTTGTGTTTTGGGGAGAAGTTAGGACGCTCCTGATGGATGTTTCCTGACCTCTGCCCTCTGCCCTTGAGGGAGGCTCAACTGTGAACATGGGTATGTTTTCTAGCTATAATTTAATCCTTCTTCTATATCCCTCAGCACCCAAGTGATCATAGAAAAACAGTGTGATATCAGTCTTCAAAACCCTCTCCCCAGATTTTATTTCTTTATTTTCTGAACCTGAGCTTTTGTAGATAAAGGAAACTCTCAGTGAGGCGGTTCTCTCTACCAGTTCAGATGGCAATGGTTCTGCATTCTATAGGCTTAGAGTATGGCCTAGAGCTCTATGTGGTTAAGTGACTTGTCCAAAGTGTGTGTGACAGCCAGTATGTGTCAGAGGCAGGATATGACCGACTGCAAAGCACCATATCTATCTGCCTCTTCCTGCCGGATTAATCTTCCTAATTAATCAGAAAACATGACTCTTAGGCTCAAAAATTTTCGGTAGCTCCCCCCTAGCTTGAACCTCTGAGTCTGTTTTTCTAGGCCTTCCACAATCTGGCTCCAAGCTACATTCACATCATTATCTCCCTGGGTCTTATGTTATATCTGAACAAAATATCTGCCTTGGCTTCCTGCCTCTGTCCATACCATACCCCCATGCCTAGAATTCCCACATCTCCTTCACACTTAGCTTTCAGTACCCTTCAAAAACCACAAATATCACCTTCTTTTAGAAGCCTTCCTTGAACCTCCTCCCCTGGAAATAATGCCTCCTTCCTTTATCTGATCTCAAAGCACTTAATACCCATCCTATATACCATGAGCTTTTCATATTCTGATTTGTGTTTTATTTATCTCTATACATAAATTTTTATTCTTTTTCTATTGTAAGAAGGACATGTGGTCCAGTGGCTAAGCAGGCTGGCCTTACCGTCAGGAAGACCTTGTTTCTAAGTCTTACCCCCAATACAAACTAGCTGTGTCATCACAAACAAGTCACTTAATCTTTAATGCCCTGGTCAGCTCTCTAAGGCTAAGTTGAAAATGAAATTGCAAATATGCTTTGGTGGAGAGAATTTCCACCTAGAGAATTCTCAATACAAAAGAAATCAGAGAAGCACAGAACACAAAAATCATGTTGTATAACCACTAAGGGTGTGAGCTGTACCTTATTTAACTTTGTGTGTAGCATAATGTCTTGCACAAAGCAAATGCTTGACAAATGTTGAATAAATAAATGATATATAGGTAGAATGTCTTGGACTATCACTTCAGTGTTTGCAATAAAAGTCTCCTCAGGTTTGAAGAATTGAGAAAGTATCTTCTGTTAGATGAGATATATAGGAGAGCTAAGGCTCAAGTTTCAGTTACTTACTCAACTTATTCCATTCTTAACATCAGATCTGTGCATTTCTACATCACTCGGAGGAACCTAGTATTCTTTCTATGAGTGCCCTGCCCATAGTAGGTGCTTAATAAATGCTTATAGATTGATTGATTGATTTCAATCATCAGAGAAGAATAAGACACCCACCCCCAGCCAGAATTAGATCTAAGCAAATCCTTCAGCCTCATTTGTCATCCTCTTCTGAGTACAATAAAGTAACCCTAACTCAACCGATCTCTCAGCTGTCTCTGAGCCAACCTCAAAGAAGTCCAAGGAAGATAAATGGTAGTGATCTGTCTTGTTGGCTGTAGTTGCTACTTTGGCCTATTTGTCAAGTCACTCCTACATGTCTGTAATAAAAGACTGCCTATACCAAGTTATTTTCAGTCCAGTGTAGATGTAATCATTGGGTTGGGGACTGCTCTTCCAGACACCAATTTAAGTCACTCTGGATTGATATGTGAGCTCATCCATGTGGGTACTCCCTCCAGCTGTTCAAGTCACCATCCATCCACACCTTCTGCAAATTGGAGTTACAGGCTGTTATTCTCTGCTTTCTCTGCATGGGTAAGGAGAGGAGGGACATGTGTTTCTAGCTTTGCAGTGTGGGTACAGTAGAAAGAGTAATTCATTTGGAATCCAAGAGCCCCAGTTCAAATCTTAGCTGTTTGTATGACTTTGGGCAAATTGCCTCACCTTTCTAGGCCTCTGTTTTTTCATTTGGACAATGTGGCCTTGAAGGCCCCTTCTAGCTCTAAATCAATGACCCTTCCAGAAAATGAGATAGCTCTAGCCCCAATTTCAAGCCAGCCCTAGAGGCATACACTGTTCCATAGAAGACCTAAAGGATCTGACCAAGTCAGAAGGATGGCCTTAATTTGCAGGATACCCAGGAGGCAGAGAGAAGTCCAGGATCATTGTTCTCCTTCAGGTCCATTTCAGGAAAGTCTTTATTGATCCCCCAAAATTCAAAATTGGGCAGAAAGCTGAAGAAATGGAGCATGGTGAGACTGGAGAAATTATTTCCACCTAAATGTGTCCATTAACAATTTCATATATGAATGCAATGAAAGTGATCTCCCACATAATTCTCATCCTGGGGTGGACTCTGGTTACTGAAATGCCATTTATTGGTGGCCCTACCAAGCTGGACTAGAGGCATCAGATACAAAACTATTCTGTTGATAGTAAGCCTAGGATAAGTGAGGAGAAACTCCTTACAAGAAGGCTGACTACCAGGCAATGATTTCTTTTTTCCCATCAGTCCAATCCCAACTTTTTGCAGAGTTGAATTATATTAATATATGTAGTTCTCCCATCCATAAAATGAGAGTTAAACTAGATGGCTCCAAACCTCCACCCCGAGGCCTGCTCTTGTGAACAGTAAATCCTTAGCTAGCCTGAACCACCATTTTTCGAGGGACCCCTAGCAATGCTCACGTCCTTTCTGGATCAATTAAATATCAGGAATTCTCCAGCTCCTCATCAGCAACTTCCCGACCTTGGATGCACCTTCACTGATTGGTGAGTGCCTGGACCAAATTGTCATTTCACAAAGGGCTCCAATCAGACTCAAGTCTAGCCTGATCAACTCACTCTTCGTTGCTCTCTTCCCCACAGCACCTCTTTATATATGACATCCCCTATTATAATATTAGTTCCTTAAATTAAAAAAACTGCTCATATTTCTACCCTCCAAGTGCTTAGCACAATGACTGGCAATCAATCAATCAACCAACCAGCAGACATAGAATAAGTGCTTTATAAATGTCTATCTTTCTATCTAATCTATTACCCTAAATACATCCTAAAATCTTTTCACTTACAAAAGAAGTATGTGTTCCATAGAGTCATCACAACATTAGGCAGAAAATATGGAAACCGAAATGTGTATTACATATAGAGAAGTATGCTTGTTGAATTCCTACGTGTTGAGAAACTGAGTTAGAGAGAAGGTCGATGACTGACTAAACGGTGAACCCATTATTTCTTCAGCCTCTGTTTAGTGATCCAGCCTCATGATCCAAGTCTCTGTATAGGTCAGAAATACTAAGTATAGACAGATAGAAGGATTCCTACAAACAGATCCAACGACACTATTTATAAAATTCTGATGAACCAAAATCTGGCAGATAAAGGGAAATAAGAAACTGAGAAGAGGCCATAGTGGTCACTAGTGAATTTGGAGAGAATTGTATATGTAGTGTGGTAGGGCAGAGCTTGAATTCCAAAAAATTGAAGGGGAGTCAGTCCCTGTTTTAAATTACCAAGGCAGGGGTGACTCAGCAGATAGAGCACTGGGCTTGGAGTCAGAAAAACCTGAGTTCAAATCTAGCCTCAGCCATTTCCTAGCTGTGTGACCCTGGGCAAGTCATTTAACCTGTTTTATCATCTATAAAATGGAGATTAAAAATGAGATATTATCTGTGAATAGCTGTGCAAACCTTAAAGCATTATTTACTCCAGCCGTTATTACACAGTCCCCAGTCTAGCCTCTCCTTGGTCCACGATCTTCCTGGCTCACCTCTTTTCTTCCAGTCCTTGACACTTTAGCCTCCCACCAAAGGTGTAAGACTGACTTTTTTTTTTTTCCAAATCCCAATGTAGTAAAAAAAAGGGGAAAATACCTCCCACTACTAGTTACCTACTCAAGGAACAAACACTGTTGTCACTAAGGATTAAGAACACTCACAACCTGGCCTCCAAAGAGGCAGTGAGAGGTATTTGGAAGGTATTCCCAACTCCCCATTCCCTTCTATATAACGAGAGGTATTTTCTCACAAATTGGTGGAATACATCCCTTTAGTTAATAGACCAATCCCTGTACTATCCCTCTAATCATTAGAGATTAGTAATTAGTAATCTATGTACAGATCTATGAACAATAGATTACCCCCAGCACAGGGTGAATTCCTGGAGGGTAAAGGCTGCTTCCTTTTCCCCTTCCTACCCCTACTTTTAGAGGATGGGACCAGGTAGGTGCTATTATGTAGGGAGTTGGATTGAACTGAATTTCTCCAGATTTTACACATCATCGTTTCTTTTTTCCAGAACAAGACAAGTGGGGGTGGGGATAACTGCTGGGGAGAAGGGGAATTGCTTCTTTAACACTCCTCCTTGAGGTCCCCTTCACCTTGCAAAGCAGTTTGGAATCTGGAATTACAGTTGAGTTAAACAGTAATTAAACAGTGAGGCCAAATACTTCCTTGGTTTCCAGTCATTGGCCTGGCACTTTGAGTTGCCTTCTCTCACTCACAGAGATTAGCTAGGATTTAGTAGGTGCAAGTTCTGTTTATATTAAGACAATTCCATGGAAACCACCACATACCAGTAGTCCTATTCTTTTCTATGTAAATTCCAATCACATTCTGTCTCTGGAGAGGGACTAGAGTCCTTTCCTTCACCAACAAATTTGCGTCTTTAAAAAGCTGAATATGCTTTACTCCTTCCAGTTGGCCCAGGAGAAATAGAGGTCAGTAGGGAGAGCAAATAGAAGTTCAAAGTGTTGTGTATAATCTCACATGAATATTAGATAAGAACAGGACTAGGCTTTTTTTTTTTTCAATCTTTCTCATAGTGGAGCAGATTGAAGCCAACAGTTGAGCTGGTAAATCCCCATTTTAAAGAGAAAGGACCAAAGGATACTGGAAGGATCAAAGGTCAAGCTATCGGTGGCCAAGCCTTCAAGTCCACCTATACTCACCAAGTCCAAAGAAAGGACTTATTTCTCAACTGTACTTGACTAGCAACAAAAGGAAGCAATATTTTCAGCCTCTGCCAATGACAACAACAGAGCCCACCATCATTTGCCTCTATATTTAAGTGCTATAAGCATGGTGTAGTAGATGGAGAGCCACTTCTGGGTCAGGAAGACTTTAGTTCAAGCCCTTTGCCTGGCATCTATTGAATATGTAACTGATCCTGAGCAAGTCTTTTAAACTTTTCATCTCCAAAGAGGTAACTCTCTAAAATTACATATATTACAGAAGAATTGATGATCTGTGTCGGCAGAGGACATTGCCCTTCCTGGGAATTCCTTATACCAATGAAATCAAAGAGAGAGCCCTCCTGAAAATGATAATTTAAAATCAAGTTCTCCAAATTTAATTATGAATTACATGAAAAGACTCCAAAGATAGAAGTGCTGGAAAGGAAAGGAGAGGAGAAGAGAAGGAATGGGAAGAGAGGAGAGGAAAGAAGGGAAGGAAAGGAAAAAGGAAAGGAAAGGAAAGGAAAGGAAAGGGAAAAGGAAAACTATCACAACAGAAGGGAACAAGACTAGTAATTTTTAAGATATTTAGAGGCTCTGGATGGAAGAACCTAGATGTCCACTATTAACATCCATATCTTTTAAGAGACAGCTTCTTAGAAGTTCAGAGAAATGGGGGCCACTTTCAAAAGCTCCAGTCCACCAGCTTAGAAAACCTCATTGTAACAGTATAGCTTACAGGAAAAGTCAAGGAAGTCCAAATATTTGCTACCAAAGACAGGGAAGGCCTGGGAAACATCCCTCCATCACCTACCACCTATGCTGATGATGTTTCTCCTCTGCCTTCACAGCTCTATTTCCATGGTTCCCTACTCTGGAGTTTCTTGTTGTTGTTGTTGTTCAGTCATTCTGGTCATTATGTTTTACTCTGCATGATCCCATTTGGAGTTTTCTTGGCAAAGACTTGGCAACAAAATGGGGCAGCCACAGCCTTGGAGAAAGAGGTTTCCTGCCTCTGCCATTGTGGTCAAGGCGTTTATCTTGTCTAAGGAAAAGAAGAAGGAGTCTAGAAATGCCCTTCTCCCCTAAATCACAGTCTGTTTCACTGCTAAGTGCATGATTGCGATTTAAACCCACCTCATCCTGACTTCAGGCCCATTTATGTGTCCATTCTGCCAGGCTCTCTCATCAAGCATGCCAGTAAAATCACATCTCTTCCTTGATGCACATGAATGAACCTCCCTAAAAACTACAAGTTGTAACATTCTTAAAGGTCAGCTTATAATTGGATATTGGTGATAGGAGGACTCATTCCAGGACTGAAACCAGTTAGGAGTCCTTCAGCAAGTATATTATTGCATTGGCATCATACTCCTTACCATATTTATGTTTACTTCTCAAACATCTCAGTTTCATGTTGTGACAAAGCTAATTAGGGCGCTATGCAGGCTTCATTGCAGTCATTTTTACCTACCCTTTTAGGTAAAGGAATTGATTTAACTTCTCCTGGCTATAAAAATCAATCACTATGACACTACCTGTATGATCTTTGGCAAATCACTTAACCTTTCTAGGGCCACAGCTTGCTCTGGAGGCAGACCCAACCTCTGAGATCTCTTGGGGTTCGAAATCTATGATTCTACAATCCTGTAAAATCCTGCATAATTATTTGGCTCTAATATGACAGGAACACTCCCAGTATTTTTTAATTGCTCTAAAGATGTGAATATTTCCCCTTTTAAATGACTGACAGCTGGTGATGAAATTAACATATTTCAGATTGAAATGCCAGTGGCCATACTGTCACTGTGAGTTATTTTGTGGTAAGTGCTCTGTGCCCTGGGTATTCCTGCCCACAACTGGGAAAATAGCCTGGTCTAGAGAGATTCATCCCCATGGTAACTATAAGTATGCTGCCAGGAATGTGAATACTTATCTCCACCACTAAGAGACTGTTCTTGCCCCACAATGTCCCAAATTACACAAATTAGGGCGATATCAAAGCAACCATGATTGGCAGGCAGTATCTGGCACATCTTGTTAAGGAGTTCATAGTACATGACACACAGCTATTTGCATTCTAGGAAGACAGGAACATCATTAGTCCTTGATTCAATTGTTGTTGTTGTTGCCGAGCTGTATCTGACTCTTCTGACCCCGTTTGGGGTTTTCTTGGCAAAGATACTGAAATCTTTGGCCATTTCCTTCTCCTGCTCATTTTATAAATGAGGAAACCAAGGCAAACAGCGTCACCCAATTAATACATTATCTTAGTCTGTATTTGACCTCAGGAAGATGAGTCTTCCTGACTCCAGGCCTGTTGGTACCCTATCCACCATGACACCTAGCTGTCTTGATTCAATGCAGTCCACAGATTTATTAAGCATTTAAAGTTCACTTAGTGCCAAAGATTGAAATACAAAACCAAACCAAAAACCAGTCCCTGCCCTCAAGAAATTTATATTCTATTAGCAGGATATGGCTTACACAGAGAGAAGTAAAAACAAGGTAATTTTAAGAGGGAGAAGAATGATAGACTAGGAGGCGGGGCAGGATTCACAAAGGTGACCAGAAGGAAGGAGAGCCTTGAGAAAGGTGGAACCCGTGCATGGGAGTGCCTGAGCAACCGAGCATTGTGTTCATACAACATCAGGCAATCCTATTTGATGTTAGATATGGTGTGTAGGGAAGAAGAATAGGAAACAAGGTTGGAAAGGGAGGTGGGGCCCCAAATGCTCCCCTGAGGAGCTGGAATTTTCACTTGGAGATCATGGGGAGCCTCTGAGGAGTTTTCAACAGGGGAGCGACAGCGTTTTGATAAAGGTTACAGATGCTTCAGCTGGAGAATCCAGTTGTCCTCTCAGACATGTCAAAGCTGACCTTTCCTTACAATCACACTGTGTCTGACTTAATATTCCTCTGACTGCTTCACTTTCAGAGACATCAAGATTTTTGTCTTATTGCCTTTATTTACTTCTAGATTTCACTCTATTCCAGATGTTTGATGTTGCTGTGTGTCTAACCTATCTTAGTCTGATAACTCAAGTATTACTGTTCTGAAAAAGGAAATCTGTTCTGCCCATTTTACAGATGAGAAAACTGAGAGACGAAGGCATTTTCTACTGAGGTTTCTACTAAATAAGTCCTGAGTTCAATTTGAACTCAGATTTCTAAATTAATTCCATTAATATAAGTTTTTCATATTTATCTTTAGTCCATAAGATATGTTTGTGTATATATTTATATATAAATATATACGTGTGTATGTATGTATGCACATGTGGGTGGGTGGGTGCTAAGAATATGTACAACCTTTCAGAACACAGCTATTCAGCTAACCTTCAAAGCTGGTGGTTGTGGCTGTTCAGTCATTCAGTTGTGGCCGACTCTTCCTGACCCCATGGACCCTAGCACACTGGACCCTTTTGTCCTCCACTCTCTCTCAAAGTCTGTCCAAGATCATGTTCATTCCTTCCATGACACTATCTATCCATCTCATTCTCTGCCATCCCCTTTTCCTTTTGCCTTCAATCTTTTCCCGCATTAAGGTCGTTTCCAGTGAGACTCTATTCCTCCTTATGTGGAAAGTACATTTAAGTGTCAGCCTAAATTTGAGCTTCCAGTGAATAACCTGAATAAAATTAAGTATTGACTGATTTGATCTCCTTGCTGTCCAATGGACTCTCAAAAGTCTTCATCAGCATCACAATTCAAAAGCATCTTTTCTGTGGCATTCACCATTCCTTATAGTCCAGCTTTCACAGCCATACATTGCTGCTGAAAAATACATAGTTTTGATTATGTGGACCTTTGTTGGCAAGCTGATGTCTCTGCTTTTTCGTATGCTGTCCAGATTTGCCAAAACTTTCCTTCTGAGGAATAAACTTCTTTTAGAGTAGCATTAATTGAAATCTGCCACCTTTCTGCACTCAACATCAAAGATCTACAAAGGAACTGATGAACTTTTGTGAGAAGTCTTACTTAAAAATATATTTGGAACATATGAATGTAGTTCCACAGCTTAATTCTGTATTTTTCAAAACAATCTCTCATAATTCAAAAAAAATTTCTATTGCAAGATGGAGCAATAAAATGAAAAGAGAAAAAAGAAAACAAAACAGGAAGAATCCAAAGAAAGAAAAAGAACAGTTTACATCTCTGGATCAGCGGGTCTTAGATCTGTAACTACAAGGAACCTCAAAGGCCATCTAGTCCAGCCCCCTCATCTTGCAGGTGAAGAAACCAAGGTCTAGAGAAGTTATGTGATTTGTCTTAGTTTACATAGGTAATAAGAGTTAGAAGTAGGATTTGCACACAGGTCTTGACCTCAGACCCAGCCCACTTTCCAAGGTATTGAAAAATTCTGTTCATACATGTGAGCTTCTCATGAACTTTACAGGAAAGCTGTTCCAAACATTATCATCATTTCACAGCCGTGTACTTAGTACAGCGTCTAGGACACTGTGTGTGCTTAATAAATACTTTTTAATTGACTTGAGTAAACCAAGGCATCAGTAGACTTAGGCATCGGAAAACCTGTTGGTCCAGTAAGAACTAGCTTCCAATTCTATCTCTGATGCTTACTACTTGTGTGACCTTGGACAAGTCACAACTTCCCTAGGTCTCAGTTTCTTTATCTGTGAAATAAAGGGATTCGACCTCTTGGCTTCTGAGAACCCTCCCACTTCTACATCTCCTAGCTTGTGATCCATTATCCTGTTTTAGAACTTGCATAAGAACACACAGCTTATAAAAGGGCAATGCCAAGATTTAAACCAGGCCTCCTAACATCAAGCCCATTCCTGTGTATTAATTATGGTACTCTGAATCTCAAGTAGCCTGCAAACCCCTGGAATCTTGCTGAAGTAGTGATAGGTGAAAACCCCACAAAACTTCAACTCCAGAAAGGAATTACAAGAGAGAAGGTTCTTTGGAGATCAGTGGCATGCAAAGTGTCAGAATGTAAGTCATTGAAAGAGGAAACTGCAGATTCTAAGATTTCCAAGAGCAAAATAAACTACATGGTTGATTCAGAGATTCCTAAGCACATCCTCTTCTTTTGTCTTTTGAGCAGGGAAATGTTCATGTTTGCCCCAACTATAAATATCTAACATTTATGTACCGCTTTAAGGTTTGCAAAGCATTTTACAAATATTATCTCATTTGTTTCATACAATGACCCTGAGATGTAGAGGCTGTCCCCATTTGACTAATGCATGAAATGAGGCAGACAGAAGACAAAGTGGTTTGCTCAGGGTCATCCTGTTAGTGTCTAAAACAGTTCTCTAACCATTTGGCAACCTAGCTGCTTTTGTCATGTTCATAATCATGACTTTTTTTATATCCAGGAAACAGTAAGGTAGTGATGGATGTGCTTTTTTGTCTTACAGGTGGTGCAGGGGACCGGGAGAAGATGCCTGTCAATCATGAAGCTTTCCTTCTTATGGCTAACTCCCAGAACGACATGGAAGATTGGGTGAAAGCCATCCGGCGGGTCATATGGGCTCCATTTGGTGGAGGTATTACAAATAGCTCCCATGCTCCTAAATTAAAACTGTTGCCTCAAGGTAAACCTCTTCCTCCCCTACTCAGATATGCATCTTGCTCCTGAGTCCCCCATGTGTATTTTTTCGTAGCCAGGTTGGTCTGTAGGTCTTTTTAAAAGAGGTTGGGACGAAACACCAGAAAGGTCATAGAACTGACAAAAAATACCAAGAGAAAAACTTACCCCCAAGCAGAAGTAAAACGGCTTTTTAAGAGATTCCCTTCTCTTAGTAACGCTCTTGCTCATGTAACTTGGGTGGGTGGTGGTGTCTGTTTGGGTACTTGTCTGCCTGTATCTGGGAATGTTTGTGTATAGACAGTGAGTGTGTGGTTGTGTGTTGACAGTGAATCCTTCTGTGTATACACATACATGGTGTGTGTGTGTGTGTTCACACTGCACATGACCTCTTTCACCGTTTTGCTCCTTCCTGCCAGATGGGACAGATGTTCAGATCTGCCCCCATCCTCCATCCCCCTCCTGTAAAAGCTGAGCTCCTTATTCTGCAGCTGAAACTTTGTTTCAGGAAGACAGCAGCCAAAGCCCCTTAATGGGAGATGATCCCTTAAAGGAGATGGAGAAATAATCATATGGATAAGATGGGGAAAAGAAATAAAGCAGGGGACCAGAAAATTCCAAAGACACGGATTCTGTTCTCTCGGTTACCCTGGGGGTCTCCAGACCTTTGGGTTCATTCCTGAGCCATGTGAGCACTAGGTTTACACCTCTCTCCTATTCTGTTTGAAATGGAAGGCGTCTCCTTTATTCTGTACAAATCAAGTGCATGGGTGAAGCTACCATGTGCTTTGTTGTTTTGTTGTTTTTCAGCCATGTGCAGCTCCTTGTGACCCCGTGAGGGGTTTTCTTGGCAAAGATACTTGAAGTAGTTTTGTCATTTCGTTCTCCAGCTCATTTTACAGACAAGAAAACTGAGGCAAAGAGGGTTAAGTGGCTTGCCCAAGGTCATACAGCTAGTAAGTGTCTGAGGTCAAATTTGAACTCAGGAAGATGAGCCTCCCTGACTGTAGACCCAGTGCTTTATGCACAATGCCACCACCTAGCTGCCCTTAGACATCTACATATTAATTCAGGCTCAGAATTGGTCTCCTGGGTATATCCACTGTCACCTTACAGCACAGTTCCTTGGCAACTCATCCACCTGTTAGCCATTGCTCTTTATTCTCTCCTTGTGGGACTCTTTCATAGGCAGCTGGGCATCACAATGGATAGAGAAGCTGGGGCTGGAGTCAGGAAGAGCAGAAATCAAAACCAGGCTTGTGAGTTGTGTGACCCTGGGCAAGTCACTTAACCTCAACAGCAGCAGCAACACCAACAACAACAATAAAAAGCCTCAACTATAAAGTAGGGATGGTAAAAAAAAGCACCTGTTTCCCAGGGCTGTTGTGATAATCAAATGAAATAATATTCCTGGGAAAAAGCTGGTTGGTTAGTTGGGTTGGTTATTGTAGTAGGTGCTTAATAAATGTTGATTCCCTTAGCCCTTCCTCCATAGGAATCACAGAGTCATAGATTCAGAATCGGAAGGGCCCTGGGGGGTGAGAGGGCGGTAATCAAGGATAACATGCCCATTTTACAGATTAATAAACTGACGTCTATAGAGTTCAGCGTCAGACCCAAGATTTAAAACCACTTCCGTTCTGACTCAGATTCGGAGCTCATTCCCCAGCAGTATGCTGCCTTCCTAGCAGCTTGTACCTTCCCTGTACCCATGCATTCATGCATACATGCATTCATTCATTCATTCATTTGCACAGGTTAAGATTTTAGTAAGTAGTGAATGGCAGCTGGGAGTACAAAAGCAAAAATGGCCCTGAAGATCATTATCTACTTGACCAGCCTTTAAAGTATCTTTACTGCTAAAAATGGAAACGGCTACATACTTTGGAAATTTAGAATTCTTCGAATGTGCAAAAAATCCATGTGTTCACTTTGGTCTAAGCTCTTAAATCAAAGATAACGAAATGTCCAATATTGTTTGCCCTTGGTGTAGGTGATGTCTGAAAGAGATACAATTAACAAGAGATACCAGACTCCCAAGCCAGCAAGAGTTAAGAAAATTAACTCACAATTAATTCAGCCTGAGGCCAGGCCCTAGGTATCAGCAAAATGCAAGCATGAATAACTGAAGGCCAAAGGAAATGGGTTTTCTGATGCCAAAGGGCTCAAAAGGAGGGATTATTTCTGGCTGTGCAAGTGCCAGATGGTGAGGACAGAGGCTTAAGTATCACTTATGAAAAAAACAGCATCGGATTCCAGGCGTGTATCATGGAATGGCCTGTCCTGCAGTCATTTTATATGCTTCGTCCCAGGGAAAAAATCCTTGTGCCCCAGGATTCTCTCTTTTCACTTGAAAACTCTTCCTTTTCTTTCAGAGCAGCAGGAAAGTTGCCTTGCTTTCCTTTGATGATAACAATCTTTTGGCTGGGAGCCCTTCCCACCCAAGCACTGCAAAGTGGGCATCCAACCCACCTCAAAAGTCTCTCTAATTATCACCCACAGGTAATGAGTACTCAGGAATAGGAAAAGAGCAGGAAGGGAAAAGGGGTGACTGCAGAAGAAAAATATACTTTTAGGAGCCACTTGATGGGCAAAGCAGAGCAGTGGTATGACTTAGGGAATTGACAGAGAATTGGCCAAGAAGACCCAGGTTTGGGTCATGCCCAGCTTCAAGCCTTGACTTGGACAAATACTCATGCTGTGACAGAATGGAAAATCATTTCATCTCTGTATGACTTGCACATTGTAGAGAAGGATCATTCTGTATTGGTAGAGAGAGTTTCTTCATCTAAGAGTATTATCTCTCCCATTAGATTTTCCTTGAGAGAAGGAACTTTTGATTTGTTTGCAGACCGTTCTTTATGAAAAGTGATTAGCATAGTTCCTGGCACATGGTAGATACTTAATGTTCATGGATTTTTGATTGGGAGTTTCCTCTATCTACACAAAACCACAGTCCAGTCCCTTATCCCTGTTTTATGGTCTTGAGCTGGCTTTGATCACCTACTGACTGTAATCCCTCATTTCCCAGGGGCAAAATTCTCAGGGAATGAAAGTGACTTGGGGAGGAAACATTTTCTCTGATTCTAGGACATCTCTTTGGGTTTCACTAAGGTCCAATGATTATAGGGAAAACACTTGAAAAGGAAGAGAAGAGAATCCCTGCCCATTATGGTGGAAGTTGGTTTTGCTGTTGACCATATTAGCAAGTGGACTTTTGAAAAGCTATTAATGTGGCCATAATAATTGGACCATGTGATACAGTTATTATGTCTGATCCTAAGACTTAGTCTAATACTTTATCATCTAGTAGATGAGGATAGATGTCCACAGTTGTGTCACAAAGTAATATGACTACATCTATAATTGATCTTTGTCTTAGGAATTATATTTAGGACTTGAAACATACAGCAAAGGTCCATTTAGTCAAGTTCTATCTACTCTGCTAAGATATTTATAAGAACTCAAAATTTACATGGAAGAGGGATTAGACTTATTCAGCTTGTCCAGATAGAGGAGAAGCAGAAAAAAATCAGTGAGAGTTTTAGCTCATAATGAGGAAAATCTTTCTAACAATTATGGCTATTTAAAAAAAAAAAGGAATGAACTAGCAGAGGAAGCAAAACATTTCCTGTCATTATGGGTTTTTCAGCTGAGTTTGGATGATCACCCAAAACACTGTAAAGGGGATCCATACTTTCAGAAAGGATTGAACTGGTTGGCTTTTGCCTCATCGAACCCTTCAATTTATCCATCTTTGGTTTAAGTAGACTCTTAGCTAACAAAAATATTTATACAATTATATGAAATTGAATGATAGAAATAAAGAAACCTCACCAGTTGTATTAATTTCGCCCTTTTTTGAGGTACAGAAGAAAAGCATGAATCAAAGAAGTTATATAGATAAGTATATGTGCTTGGACAGGTTAATTTCAACTTGTCTTTACAGAATCAAATCATCATGGCACTTCAAATTATATTGCATCTATATTTATGAGACATAAATCGAAAGAACTGGCAATTTACCTAGTTAATTTGTTCGAAGTATACGGCCCCTTCAGATGATTAGAGGGGAACACCAGTTGGGGGCGTGAGTGAAATAACCTGGTTGTTGGGTTATTGGTAAATTAACCCCAAGAAAGCCAGTTCTCCCCAGCTCCTTAGTAAATAAGAGATATGGCTCTTTTTGAGATACAGGTGTACCAGGAAACTAGAGACTAGTAAATGCCCCGAGTTTCCAAAAAGAGGAAAGGGTGGAGTCAATTGAAGATACAGTAGGTCAGTAATCCTAAATGTCAGTTCCTGGAAAATTTTTGAAATTAAAAAAAAAAAATTAAGAGGAAGCTCCTAAGCATTTGGAAAAGAATGAAGGATCATGAAGAAGAGTCTAAACAGGCTAATTTATTTTGGCGGGGGACAAGATTAGGAGGGTGATGAGATTGATGAATCAGGAATTTGTTAGAAGCACAAAGAAGGAGAGGCAACTGGTAGAGTGTAGAAAAATCACCCCTTGATCCCTGCTTCTTACCTTTTGTTGGCTGTGGAAATGTGGATAAATCACTTGACTCCTTTGGTTCTTGGTGTCCCAGTCTCTGAGATAGGATTCACAGGGTTGTTGTGAGGCTCAAATGAGATCATATATATATATGTGTGTGTGTGTATATATATATATATATATATATATATATATATATATATAAAGGGTTTTTGAAATCTAAATGCTATAAAAATTTCAGTTGTTATTACAAGGAAATATTCAGAGTGAACAAAGCCACTCACGATATATTGATAGACAAGGTAGTGAAATATGAGAGGGATGTTGGTAATAGTAATGACTCAGTTTATAAAGAGCTTTCTGAAGAAGGGAGGAGTGATATATTTGGAAATAAAAATGGTGTAATAAATCAAACATGTCAGTATGCATCAGATAGATAAATAGATTTTTAAAAGTCTGCTTCCATAAATATGTAAAATATACTTGATTCAATTTATTTTTTTTAATTACTCTATCTTCAATCTACTAATCAAAACATTTTCAGTAGCTCCCTATTGGCTATACGATAAAGTATAAATTTGTTAGCCTGTCATTCAAGGCTCTCAGGCATCTCCCTAGCTCCAGCTTACTTTCCAGTCCAATCTCATCTGACTCCTCTTACAATCTCTACTTTTCAACCAAACTGACTGGTTACCATTTCCTATTCTTGTCATGGTAATCTCCTACCTCTAGACCTTTATTAAGGCAATCAATCGTCCGTGCCTAAAAGATTCTACCACCCTCTGAGATCCAGTTTCTCCCAATTGAAATTCTTCTCTTTCTGCCAAATTAGGTGCCATTTCCTTTGTGAAGCGTTTCCTTATCACCACACACACACACAAACACACACACACACACATACACACACACACACAAATATGCAAAGCTGAAGGAGTATTCTCCCTGCAAATATCATAACTAATTGTGTAAACGGACCATAAGTTAATTGTACTTTTGTATAACCTTCCCTTAGGTTAGAAGCCAGTTGAGGTCAGAGACTGTATCTTATTTCAACCCCAAGCACAGTGCTTTGGACATAATAGCTATTTAATAAATGATTACTGAACCTAATTGAATTGAGAGAGCAAACAGACCCAGAGATTACTATTGTTCTCAGAATAAAAAATCAGGACACATGGTCAAACAAATGATTATCTTTTTGTTGGAGTTTTTAACTGTATACTTTCCTTTCTAAAGTCAGGATGGACCATCTCAAATTTATGATTTCCTTACTCAGAGGCACAGAACAATCCATCAGTGGTGACGCTAAGAGCAAAACTTTGGTTTTCCCACTTGCGATCTGCCTCCTCCTCATATATCAGTCAGTGAGCACTTAAAAAGCCTACTCTGTGCTAGGCACTAGGTAGACAAAGAAGGAATTTAGACCTTACAGGGGGAGATAATAGGTATAGATTTAAGCATATACAAATTTATATGTAGATATAGATATAGATATAGATGTGTGTGTGTGTGTATGTGTGAGGGGAGAGGGAGAAGAGAGAGACAGAATGCAAAAATAAATAGGGGATACTATTTTAGGTGGGAGGTAATCAGAAGAGAGAAGAGGTGACTGGATCTGGAAGGACCTCTTAGAAGGCAGGGCTTGAGCTGAGCTTCAAAGGATACAAGGGATTCTCAGAGGAGGAGAGAGAGGAGTACATGATAGTCATGGCAGCTTGTGCAAAGGGTATGGGAGGATGAGCACCTGTTTGGCTGGACCATTGTTTGCATAGAGGAAAATAATGAATAATAACCAAAGGTAAGTTGGAGCCGGGTTGTGATGGGATTTTAATACCAAACAGAAGAGTGTGTATTTGTATGATAGCAAGATAACGTGGCATAGTGGAGAGGTGGAATGGGACATAGGAGACCTGAGTTCCATTCCTAGATGTTGCTGAGTCATTTTCAGACGTGCCCAACTCTTCTTTTTTTTTCTTTTTGGAGGGCAGTTGGGGTTAAGTGACTTGCCTAAGGTCACACAGCTATTTTTTTGTGTTAAGTGTCTGAGGCCGGATTTGAACTCAGGTACTCCTGATTCCAGGGCCAGTGATCTATTCACTGCGCCACCTAGCCGCCCCTCTGTGCCCAACTCTTTTGACCTCACTTGGAGTTTTCTTGGCAGAGATACTGGATGGGTTTGCCATTTCCTTCTCCAGCTCATTTTACAGATGAGGAAACTGAGGAAATAAGAGTATGGGACTTGCCCAGGGTCACACAATGTCTGAGGCCAGATTTGAACTCCGGAAGTTAATTGTTCCCTGTTCTGGTCCTAGGTCTTTTACTGACCGTCTCTGCCTCAATGTCCTTATCTGTCAAATAATGGAAAGAGCACTGGACTGAAAGGTCTTTGAGGCCCTTGGTCATTCTGATAATCTTCAGTTCTATGATCTACAGTGAAACTAACTAAAACATTATGATTAATTAATAGGTCCACTTTGCTCATTCCTGTACTACTGAGGAAGTGCACTAGTGGCTAGAAAGCACAGTTGTAGTTATTTCAAGGGCCATTTCCTCTCCTCTTCTGAGAGATTGCTTTCCCTTGCTTCACATGAAGCATTTCAGGGGCTTAGAGACATATTGATACAAGGTGGGGCAAAGGTGGCTCCATAGAAAGCAGAGTAGCCTAAGGGATCTTGGCAGTCATCTAGTCTAAGCCCCACATTTTACAGATGGGGAAACTGAGGCTCAGAAAGGCTAAGTCCCCTATCCAAGGTCACACATGTCATAAAAGACAGCACCTACGGCTGCTTCTCACAAAACTCAACCTGAAAAGTCAGCCTCACTAGCAATTAGAGGCCTACTTTGACTCCCAGGGGAGGTGAAAATGCCCAGAAGAAGGAATTCAACCAATGACTTAAATGCAGATTTTCATTACTATCTGGGGGAATATCTGTTTGAAATTCAAAGTGTCAAATGGTAGCCCTGGGCTCTCCAAGAGTCAGTGAGTTGAAAATTTTAATTTTACCAGCAAGGTTTTGTTTTGTTTTTTTTTTTTGCTATAGTTCAAAAGTCCTTTACAGAAAATTGGAATAAAAGGTAATTAAAGTAAATATGATTTTATTGTGTCAGTAACAATGAATGAATAACAAAAGTAGTAGATAAAAAAAGACCTCTGAGATAGAAAAATAGTCAGAGAACCTATTATGACTTGGAATAGACTATCAAAAGTGGTGATTTTTCAACATTTGACCTGTAGGTTTAGGAGTTAAGTTAAATTCTTCTATTAGGAGTTAAGTTAAATTAACTTAAATTAACTCCTCTTCTAGGAGTTAAGTTAAATTCTCAAAGGGGGCTTAGAATAGGTCCAAATAAAATTATAATGTAATTGGGAAAAGTTTGACAAAATACATTAAAAATACAATTCAACACAGATAATGTTACTTTGTAGTTTTCTAAGTCAGTATGTGACCTGGAGGGATCTCTTTCTATTTGAATGATACCCCTGCTCTAAAAGGTCTGTAATTTTATCTACACATATCCCTAATTTCCAGAGTTTGGAGGAAGGTCTACTATTTATAGAATCATAGTGTCAGAGCTGGAAAAGCCCTTAGAGTTCATTTAACTCAAACCCCACATTTGCAGAATAGGAAAGTGAAGCTCAGTATGATAAAATGCTAACTTTCTGGTAGTCACATAGCTAGTAACTATCAGAGTTAGGGGCACATCTCAGGCCTTGCTGACTCAGGGTGGGGAGAGGACTAACTTCCAAATCTTGGTGCAGTTGCAGGAAAGATCTTTTCCTTCTCTGGGTTGTTTTATCTTCTATAAATGAGTCTTCCCCTACTCCCCATCCCACCCCCAAAAAAGAAAAAAACCAAACTCTTCCAAATCTGTGATTCTCTTCTTCATCCTCTCACAAGGCGGCAGGGTAGGATTTGGGAACAAAATATCCTCTTTCTGCCTGGTTTTCATCATTCTCCTGAGATTGGGAAGACATAGATTGACCCCCAGCCTCCACCCAAGAGCAGCTGCTTTGACTGAAATCAGATCCTGGCTCTCCTGCAGTGTGTCCTTGCCTTTTGCCCTAAGGGGAAGCTAAGAAAGCAAGTTCCTCATATCTCAAGTCCTCTGAACCTTGAGTTACCAGACCCAGTAGAACTGTGCATGGTCCCTTTCCTTTGCACGGCTCTTACACCACAGAGACTGGCTTTTTCAAGTATGAAAAGAGACACTTTGAGTTCAAGGTGAAGGTTCAGGCTGGCATTGGTTTGAGCTGAGCCCTGTTACCTGGGAGTTACCTAGTTGCATTCCATTCAGATTTTTCCTTTTCTGTGATTGGAAAAGGGGAAAGGAGCCCAAATCTCTCAGACACAGAACCCAGAACTGCCTCCTGTGTTTGGTAAGAGATAGACCAGTCTCTCTTCTAAGTTCAGAGTCAAGCTGTGGACCTTGAATTACCAAATTCCTGTGCATTCACTTGAAAGATTTGTTGTTTCAAATGTGCGGTTCCCAATGTTCCATTCTCTAAATGCTTCATGTGTGAGTGAGTGAGTGAGTGTGTGAGTGTGTGCGTGTGTGTGTATGTGTGTGTGTGTGTGTGTGTGTGTATTTAGAGTTTCCATAGCAAATCACTTTGAATGGCCCATGGGCCTTGTACCTGGAAGGAACCTTGGGTGGGATGGGAGGTGGGCAATATAGGGAGGGAGGACATTTTGAAAAAGAAAGAGAAAGTTTTACAGCCTGGGTCTTTAAGGAGACTCATCTACCCAACTAGTGGTGATAAGAGCCTATTCACTGACTGTGCACTAACATTTCCTCCTCTCACAGGGGAAGGAATGACTGTTTCAGCAGTCTTGCTGCATGGCTTAAATTCCCCTGGACTCTGACAGCAGAAGTCATATTAAATAACATCCCAACTTTTCATTCCTGACTTACATTTGTTCTATATCTGGCTCAGATCCCTGGGGCTGGAAATCAATGGGACCTGTTGGTTTCTGCATTGGTGGGTGTCTGATCCAGGGAAAGAGGTGGAAGATTAGAAAGAAGCCCAAGCTCTAAGGGGCTGGATGGAGATGAACTGTCTCTTACTCTGTAGAGGTGTCAATTCAAGACCTTCCAAGTTTGCTTGCTCCCATTCATTACAAACAGGCAAAAGGGGCTCGGTCTGGGTTTAACCAGGACTTTGCTTTCAGGAGGCAGGACAAATTTCTTTGGCTCTCCATTTCAAAGACCCAGATTTCTACACCCATGAAAAACATGTAACATTTTTCTTTTAAAAGGACAAAAAAAATGGGAAGGGGGCAGGGGAGTCAGGAGAAGTTTGTACATCTGAGATCCTGTCCAAATTAAGCTTTGGACTAATAATAGACATACCATGCAGCTAGGAGTATGAGGCCCACTTTGTGGGGCAGCTGCTGGTAGGTTATTTCTCTTTGCAACCAACCATTCCTATCAACATGGGCCTGCATCTTTCCACGGGTTTATTCATGAGTAATAACAGAATGCAGGGGAAAGAATATTGATCTTGGACTCCTGAAAGCCAGGTTTGAACTTCCACTCTATCAGTGATTAACTAGGAGACTTCTGTAGATCCAGAGTCTTCCAAATGTAGAGATAGATGGGAAGGTAAAGACCATAGAGTCCAACCATCTCATTTTACAGATCAGGCTTACAACTGACACCCACAGAGGTTAACCCAGAGACTTGACTAAAACAGCAAATATTTAGTATCCAAGATAGGGTTTCAAATCCAGGCCCTTTGACTCCAATGTTAGCATTGTTTTGGAGGTGGACTCCAAAGCTGGGACGGTTTCTACTATGCTGTGCTGGCCATGTCCTTTTTACCTTTGTGATCTTGTTTCTTTATCTGTAAAAACAGAGGGATTGTACTTAGATCAGAGGTTCTTTCTGTCTTAGATCCCCTCCTCAGAATATTTTGTGTTAAATAAAATATGTAGGATTACAAAAGAAATATAGTTATCAAACAACTACCAGTACTAGTTCACAGACCAGAGTTTAAGAATCCTAATGTATAATCCTAACTTGGCTCTTGAGATTGTATTATTTCGTACTACTATCCAAATACATCCTTTACCTTTTGCAAGGGCCCTTTCCCAGTCCACCTAGCTGCTCCCCACTGAGGTGACCCCCATCTACCTGCTACATATCTTATATATCCCTTATTTTTTTGCAGATTTTTTCTCCCATTAAAATGTAAGATCCTCAAGGGCAGAAACTATATTTGTCTTTCTTTGTTGCCACAGTGCTTAGCACAGTTCAGGGCACCTAGCAGACACTTAATAAATGTTTGTTTCTTGGTTGGTTGAATAAGCAATTAAGAATCAATTCCTTCTTTGGAGCAAGAACTTCACTGATGACCCTAAATATTTATAGTGAGTCTGTGGATCCATCACAGGGCCCTCTCCAGAACCTGTGAGTAAATGAATGGGGACCCAGCTAGTTGGGTAACTCAGCTCATCCTCTCCCTCTCCTCTCCAAGGAAGATAAATTTTGATGGCCCGAAGCTGCCCACTTGACTTGGGATTTACTGGCTAGATTCCTTCCCTCCTTCCTTCCTTCCTTCCTTCCTTCCTTCCTTCCTTCCTTCCTTCCTTCCTTCCTTCCTTCCTTCTTTCCTTCCTTCCTTCCTCCCAGTTTACTCTGCAGCAACAGGTCCCTGCGCAAGCTGCACTTAATGGCAGTATTTTGGGCCCTCCTGGCTTACAGTGAACTTCAGTGGCAACTGTTTCTCTTTGCCACAGCAAGCCTGAGGGTCTCCCCCTCTCACCTTGTTTTTTTCTCTTTTTCTTTATCTAATTAAAAGGGCCATCCCTAGACTCAGTTCTTAAAGAGGCCTATTCACTGAATGGGAGTAACCTCACTCTCAGTGAGTACTTGCAAAGGCCTTAGCGGAAAAGAGCCATAGCCTCCCATTGCATCGTGGGTCATCTCCAGTTACTAGATCCGGATGGCTCTGGAAGAGAAAGTGAAGCTGGTGTCTTCCCGCAGCCCTCCCTACCTCCCTCCCTCAAATCCAAGTCAAGTCATCATTTCCCTGATGTCATGGTCTTCTTCGAAAACAAAGGGCAAACACAAGTATTTCTCCTTTACTGCTCCTTAGGAATATTACTTCTCAGTCAACCTCCTGGGTTCTTCCTAGCCTTGAACAAGCTTTGCTTCAGATAGGTGGTCAGGCTTGAGGAGGCCATAGCTGGGGAAGGGTAATTCCTCCCCCATAAGGGGATATGAAGAGGATATGCCCCCTCGGACTTCTGACTTCCTAGAAATCCTATATTGAGTTTTACTCAACATAATTAAATTCAATTTGACAAGCATTCATTGAATGTCTACTTTGTGTTAGGAACTACACTTGTCCTAGGAGTACCAAGCCAAAAAAAAAAAAAAAAAACCCAAACCAAAAACCCAAGAACAAAACAAAACCTACCAAGCGGCCTAGTCTTCCTGAAGCTTAACAAAATATACACAGATAAGTTAAGACAAAATAAATATGAAGCAATTTAGGGAGAAGGAGATGCATTAGCCATCGAGGGAAAGTTGGTACTGTCTCCGATGGCCCCTAAGGTACTGCCCAGCCCTAAATCTTTGTTCCTTTGGTCCTAAGTAGACTCCTCACCTGCAGCTAGGAAGTGTAGACCTTGGTGAAGTATAACCTGGAATGGGCTTGAGGGTAGGGCTCTGATTTTATCCAGTTGGTTCATGCCAAAGTCTTAAAGGACAAAGCTGGCTTAGTGAGATCTGCTGCCCCCTGCTACTTCTTCCTTACCTCCTAAACATGCCTCTTTCAACATGTCTCTGGTCACTGAGAAGCCACGCAAGGTGTCTTCAGTCAAACCTTGGTATTCACCATCCTCGGAGCACCTCTAGATATTGAAAGAGGTGATAAGAAATTACCCACCAAGGCTCAAGACTAAAAACATTTTTATTGAAAAAGTAAATATATCCCGCATAATTTCTTTGGGAGGGAATGAAGGCTTATAGATCTTTAGATCAAACAAAAGGATATTGGGTTTTAGAGCTAGAGTTCAGAGGGCAGGGAATCCAACTTCCTTATTTTACAGATGAGGACACCAAGTGCTATGCCCTGTGTTTACCTGGGAATCACAACTTCTAAACAGCTGGGGATCCTGATCTAGACTAGATATCTCAAATTTAAATGGCTGGCTAAAGACTTTGCATCACAACAAGATTGTGGGGGGCTTCTTTGTCCTCTCTTTTTATATATGAAAGCACTTTACCTCAAAGGGGTGACATTCCTTTCCTAGAACCAAAAGTCATACAAGTTAGACCCAGGACTCAGATCCAGATCTTCTGACTCCCAAAATTGGTTTAGTGTTCTCCAGTCACTTGTTGGATTCTGAAATCTCCCTCATCTCTGTCTCCCTCTCTGTCCTTCTGTCTCTCTCTCTGTCCGTCTCTCTCTCTGTCTCCTCCCCTCTCTTCCATCCTCTACCCCTGATATCTATCCAGTCATTTCATTTAAAATCAAAACATCCAGATTACACTTATTAAAAGTAGGTTCGTGGAGGTGATTTCCCCATGACTTTGGATGCCAAGGTGTGTGTATGTTATTTATGATAAGCCTACAGCAGGGGTCCTTTGGCAGTCGAGGAACCTAGAGAGCCCTTTTCAGAACAATGTTTTTAAATGCATAAAACAAAATACCCAGGATTACAGAGGAAACCAGAGTGAAATACAGCTAAATGGTTTGTTTTTTTTTTAAGTTCATAGATTCCAGGTGAAGGACTCCTGGCTTAAAGGAAGATCTTTTTAATTTTTGTAAATGGAAAAAAGTGTTTAATTGTTTACTATGTGGCAGGCATTGTGCTAATAGCTGCCCTCATAAAGCTTACACTTTTTCCACCTTCATAAAAATTCTGAACTTAACAGAAGCCAAATAAAAAAAAGCAGTTCCTTAAGACAGTGTGTTTTTTTTTTTAATTTAGGGCTAACTTCTGCCTGCCTGACATTTTCCTCAGTGACTTACACCCCCGCCCCCCACTCCCCAGCCTTTCACCTGGGTTTTGAAGTGAGGTGACAGGAAAGATTTAGTGTCTTCTCAGTAGGAAGCCCTTCCCCCTTGGGCAAAGAATCTTGCTTCAGTGTATCTGTTCTCCAGATCCCTCCTAGGGGCAAGGCAGCCCCCAAGGAAGGGGCTGGATTAGCTGGAGAGGGGCAGGGGGAGGTTCTTTAGCTCGCTAAAGTTTTGACTGGGGCTGGAGGATTTGGGTGCTGTGACTCTGTGACTGGCTGCAGGGGCCCAGGGTGGAAAAATCCCCCTCCAGCATTCTGCAGCCTGATGGAAACTGGAATAGGCCAGTGGGGGAAGGGAAGAGAAGGGACAGAAGGGAAGAGACCAGCCCGGCTGGTGGGTAGACGCACACATCGCCTCTTACTCTAGAGAAGGTACACGGTGGAGAAGGCCTGCAGACTGCAACTGCCGGTGAGGTTCTGTCCCAAGCAGATCTGACAAGCAATTAGAGTCTGAATATATTACCCGGCCTATCCCGGAGGATGCCTTTGTTAAAACTTGCGCTCGGGACTTAGCGGCTGTTTACATTGGCTGCGGCTTTCCAAGTCGGCGGAGGGAGGCAAAGGAGGGTGGGCAAGACCCTACCTGCCGCCGGCCGGCCTGCCTGCCTGCAGTCTATGGGGCTGGCGGGCCACATTTCATTGGATGCCTAGAATACTTTGTGCACAAGTCATCTTTGATGCCAGGGCCCCGAGCGTGCACCAGATGTGCTTCTGCGGCCTCGCCGAGCAGAGCCGAGCTCCGCTCCGCTCTCCTCCTCCGCTGGCTTCATGGAAGGCAGCCAGGGCTGGGACGGAAAATGTGTCTGATGCCCGAAGCCGCCGGGACTTCCTTCCTCTGCAGCTCCTGCTCGCTGAAGCTGCCTCCCTTCTGCCTAAAGCTCAGCGCCCGCGGTTTAACTGAGTGCTGTGCCAGGACCCGAGGTACCAGCCGGGCTCTCGCCGCGCAGCCCCCTCGGGACATTCCCTCTCTGTCTCTCTGTCTCTCTCTGTCTCTGTCTCTGTCTCTCTCTCTCTGTCTCTCTCTCTGTCTCTGTCTCTCTGTCTCTCTCTCTGTCTCTCTCTCCTTATTCTTCCTTTTCTTTTTTTTCCTCTTTCCTTCTTTCTAAAGCTTAACGCTTCATTTCTTCCTTCTTTTTTTCGCCTTTTCTTCCTCTCTTCTTTCATTCTTTTTTCCTTGCTAGAGGAAGACAGCTAGGTTGGCAGGAGCAGAAATAAGCAGTTTGGGGATGGAGTGGAAAGAAGAATCTTTGGACTTCCTTCGTGTCCGACTCTGCTTTGAAAAGAGCACTAGATTTAGAATTGGGTTCTAATTGCAACTTGGCTCTTTTAGTACGTGTGTGACCTTGGGCAAGTCATTTCCCCTTCTTTGGTCCTCAGTTTCCCCAGATAGAAAATTGGGAGAGGAGGGGGTTGGAATTATTGTCTTCGTAAGGTCCTTTTTCCAGCTATAAATCTGTAATATGTTCTGGGAAGGAAGACAAAATGGAAGGGGGGAGTTACCTGGAAGACAACTGTGAAATGTGACTTCTTTGAAATGCGTGAGTTTGGAAGGAGGATTCATGGCTCGGACCCTGGTTTGCTTGCGTGTGCTAGGCGTGTATGGGGAACTGGCCTACAAACGCATAGGTGCAGACACGTCCCCGGCTGCCTGCGCTCTTCATTTCTGTGGACACGAGAGGGCAAGTGTCACTGAAACCGAGTCTGTCTGTCGGAGGGGGGGTCGTGCATGCGTGACATATATTTAGGATGGCCTCGAGCGCGTTTGGAGGCGTCTGGAGGAACTGGGGGAAAGAAAGACGGTTAAGGGCGACCTTGCTTGAAAGGTGGCACCTTTCCGTGGGACCGGAGAGGAGTAACTGCCCTCAAATTTCCCCTGTGTTTTTGGCGGAGGGGGTGATCGTGGTGATGGTGGGGGGTTACATGACCTTTCCCTGAGGCTGGTAAAAGAACTTTTTTTCCCCTCCCGTCTCCCTTTGTAGAATGTTCTTAGGGGGGAAAAAATTAGGAAGGAAGATGTTTTTACTGCCCACTGCATGTCTGAACAGCACCACTGAATGTATGGGCATTGTCAGGCTAATGATGGTGGGAGAGCTATTCAGGCCAGGAGGAAAAGAGCTGGTTTGTCGAAGTTGCTGAGTGCCTGTTTTCCTGGAGTAGGAATGACTTGAGGAAAAGGAAAAATGTCACCTACTCTCCCCATTAAAAAAAAAAAAATTTGGTGTGGAATATTCATTGGCCTTCCTATGGGTTTAAGGGAATGGATAACCCTGCCCACCTTCCCCAGCTTGCTCAGAATGCACTATTAACTTTGTGAGGCTAGATGTTCCCCCCTTTGGGGCTAATCTTTACTAGTTTGGGGAGGGGATTGCCAGCCAGCCAGGTGCATGGAAATCCCAGTTTTTGCCAGGGGGACTGCTTGAATGTAAGAGAGAAGCAAGCGGCTGAGGCAGTGCCCTCAGGAATTTCAGGTTTATCCATGAGAATAGCAGTTTGCCAAATTCCATGCTGGTGGCAGGAGATATGGTGGTTTTGTGTGGGTTGGATTTTTGGTTTTTGTTGGGGTTTTGTTTTTTTTGTTTTTTGGAAGCGTAGGCTGAGACCTCGAGGAACAGGCAGGATTGGCTGCGTTTCCAGGGTTTCAGACTATGTATGCCACGGGAACTGATTTCTGGCTGGGATCTCTTTCTTCAGGCCTGCCAGGGCCTTTGAGGTGACTCACAAGTCTCCAGTGTTATCTAACATTTCACTGTTGAGCTTTGCTGGGCAGGATTGGAACCTCAGGAAAGAGCCGGGAGGGAGGAAGGAAGAGACACCTTCAAGGTCACACAAAACTCTGAACAGCTGCAAGCTGGGTTTTCCTCAGGAGTGTACCTGGTCTCCCTCTCCACCCCCCAGCCCCATTAAGGCCATTGTAAATGGAACCATCTGCCATGATGGGAGTGGGGGTGGGGCTGCCAGGTGGAAGATACCTGAGGTCTTACCACAAGGTCTGTTAATAAAAACTGACTTTAAAATTTGCAGAAGTCTTCATATATCACCAGATAACAACCCTGTAAAGCAGAACTGCAGGAGTTTATGATAACCATTTTATAGAAGGGGAAACTGAGGCTCAGAACTGAATAGTGACTTACTCAAGGTTACACAATGACAGAAGGAAGAATTGAACCCAGATCTGTTCTTTCTACTGCCTCTTCCATTCTAAGTGGGCTGTGGAAAGTAGGAGGGATTTCCTGGATTTTCATCGTGGTCTAGGGAAAGGCATTTCTGCCCTTTGTTGGAGAAAGTGTATGTGATAAAAATAAGGACTTCCCCCTCCCCACACACGTAACAACACCACGAACTCCTCCATGTAGAGAAAGTATAAGGGGAAAGAAGGAACAAATATTTATCAGTGCCTGTACTGTGACAGTCACTGTGCTAAATGTTTACAAACATCTCATTTGATTCTCACAATTCTGGAAGGTGGGTGCTATTATCCCCAGTTTACAGTTGAGGAAACTGAGGCAAACTAAGGTTAAGTGACTTGCACAGAGTCAAACAGATAGGAAGTGTCTGAGGCTGGATTTGAACTCAGGTCTTTCCTGACTGACGCTGTTATTCTATCTACTGTCCCACCTAGCTTGCCTAAGAGTACCATGGGAAAATATTGTCCTTGGTGATATTAATAATATGAATATAAAACTGGGTTGGGGCTACTAATGTTCCATATGTCAGGAGCAGAGCTAACAGTAGGACCCAGCATCAGTGCCCAAAACTTCCCAGTTGTCATTCAAAGCAAAGTTTACTACTCTGTGGACTCCAGATTGCTTCAGTGACTTCTAGGTCTTTGTGGTTTCGGTTTAGATGTTGCCTCTCTCTTCTTTGGGACCCTGAAAGGGACTCCTTCCCAAAGTCTCAGCTCTCCCTGAAAGGGAATAATGTCTTATCTCTTAAAGAGGAAGGAAACAAACAAAAAAACCCCTTGGTCAAATCTTACCCCACGGCTGTCATTAATCATGCGGGACAAGGGTTTGATTTTCCTACTTATGAGAAAGGGAAAATAAATTCGTAAATAATAATGATGGCAAGCAATTGAGTGACAAATTGTTTATAGCTGTCTGGATTGCTTGCTTTGGGGAACAGAATCTGTTCCTTCCTCTTAGTTCCAGCATTATCAGGAGGGAAGTACAGAAACTAGGGAATAGAGACAGTTTTTAAAAGACTGCTCTCTTGCTAGGGGGTTGGAGCATGTGGCACAAAGGTCCAAGCACAAGAACTGGGGAATCAGGAAGACTCAATGCACATCCTGCTTCACTTACTTCTTAGGTGTTTGACCTTGGGCAAGTCATTTAACTTACGCTTGACTCAGTTTCCTCCACTGTAAAATGAAGTACCTACCTCCCAGAGATATTCTGAGTATCAAATGAGAAAATTTTTGAAAAGTACTTAATACAGTGCCTGGAACATAGTAGGTGATACGTAAATATTACCTATTATTATTTAGGATTAGAAAGGACCTTAAGTGTCATTAGATATGAGGATCACAGATCTTAAAAGGGATCTTGGAAGTCATCTAATTCAACCTCATTATACAAATGGGAAACCTGAGGCAGACAGTTTAGTGACTTGTCCAGGGTCACATACTGTGTGAAACAAAATCTTCCTTCCCTCCCTCCCTTCCTTCCTTCCTTCCTTCCTTCCTCCCTTCCTTCCTTCCTCCCTTCTTTCCTTCCTTCCTCCCTCCCTCCCTCCCTCCCTCCCTTCCTTCCTCCCTCCCTCCCTTCCTTCCTTCCTTCCTTCCTTCCTTCCTTCCTTCCTTTCTTCCTTCCTTCCTTCCTTCCTTCCTTCCTTCTTTCCTTCCTCCCTACTTCCCTCCCTCACTCCTCTCTAAGATTCATACAGTGCTCACCATGTGCTGGCCACTTCGATAAGTGCTTTACAAATATTATCTCGTTTGATCCTCCTAGCACCACCACAAGGTAGGTGTTATCCCAATTTTGCAGATGAGGAAACTGACATTAAACAGGTTAAATGATTTGCCCGTGGGCACACAGCTAGCAAATGTTGGATGCTGGATTCAAACTCTCTTCTTTCTAACTTAGATTCAGTGTTCTATCAGTTCTGCCCTGCTGCCTCTCTCGATCTGTCACCAATTTACAGATGAGGAACCAGAGTCTGTAAGTGAATCACCCAAGGTTGCACAGGCTTCTGTTGACTCTGATGATAGCTCTTGTTCTGTAGCATCTTGGTGAGCTAGGGCTGAAGACCTGGGGGCAGTGGTCCTCCACTCCAAGGAGGGCCCCCCCAGCTGGATAACTTAGTCCCGACCTTCTATCTGGCAGTCAAGTTGGAATTCATAATCAAATCTACTTCCTCCAAATCTGTCTCCCAACTTCCACGCTCTTGAACTCTGGAGCACAGTCTCCTCCTTGACTTTCTAAGCCTCACATCTCCATGGCAACATCCCCAGAGCCGTTGTTTGATCCAAAGCCTGATCAGAGGGCACAGATGTGGCCGAGTCATCTTTAGCCACTTTTGTGTACAGACAAATAGATTGTATATTGCATCATCCATTCTTTGGGACACCCTTGGGGACACTTGAGGACATTGGGTGACTTCAGCAGGGATGTCTAAGGTACATAAGAAGACCATTTTCAGTGAATACAACTACAAAGAATTGGCAAAGACACTTTGCTGGCATTCGTTCGTTTCTCTTTCTAATTCTCTTGTTCTAGGAATTTTCTCATCTGCCTCCAGGGATTCATCTATCACTGCTAGACAGATGGTTTTCTACACTGTTTCTCAAGACCAATCTACCTCATTCAGCCCTGAGTTTCCAACTGCCTACCCAACATCCCTACCTGGATTTCCACAGCATCTAATCCTCAGCCCTCTCAAAACCAAAAAGCTAAGCTTGTCTCTATGATGAGACTGAGAAAGTCACTTAATTTTGCTTTGCCTTAGTCCCCTCATCTATAAAATGAGGGGGTTTGACTCCATGGCCTCCAAAGTCCTTTCAAATTCTAAACCCATGAACCTACAACCCCTTGCCCCCTTCTTATCCATAGTCTTCCTCCTAATTTCCTTATTTCTGTTCATGACACCAGTCATCATTTTCCCAATTACTGGGGCAAATTCAAAACCCAGGCTGTCTTTGACTCCTGTCTCTTTCTTCCTCTTCCTTAATCCCCTCTTCCTTCAAACCCCTCCTTTTCTCTACCTCCCTACTCCCTGAAACCCTCTGACCTCTCCCTCCCCACCTCCCATAGTCACCTTCCTTTGTCTCTGCCTCCAACCTAGATTAGTGTCTCATTGACTTCTGGCCTGGGCGGCCCCCCCCCCCCCCCCGCCGCCCCATTGCAGTATCATCCTTCCAGCAGGTGTCCTTAACCTACATGTCCTTCCCTGCTTAAACTTCTTTCTCATGGCTGCTGTTATAATGCCTTACATCTGCTTGGTGCTTAAAGGGAACATTATCTCCTTAGATCCTCCAGGTAAGAGAGTCCATGGAAATTATTGAAAAGAAAGGACGCATAGTCAGACCTATGGTCTGTTTTAGGACAGTTAAACTTTGGTGGCCATAGATTGGTGAGGGAAGAGACTCAAGGCAGAGAACCAATTATGAGGTTATTACAATAGTTAAGGCAGATGGTGATGAGAACCTGGATTAAGTTTAGAGTTGGGGGTATAAAGGGACGGAAACTAATGTTAGAGATATAATGGAGGTAAAATTGACAAGACTTGGCAACTGAGTGGCTTTGTGGGAAGAGGGGGAATTTGGAGCAGAGGGATGCCTCTGAGGATGTGACCTGGCGTGATGGTAAAGATGGAGGTATCCTCAACACACATAGGGAAATTCAGAAGAGAGATGGTATTGGGGCAGAGGGAAGAGAGGGCTTGAGTTTGAGATGCCTACGGCACAGCCAGCATGGGCTGTCCAGTAGATAGTTGGTGATACATAAATGGAGGTTGGCAGAGGCTAGGATCCAATATACAGAAGTTAGTCATTCCCCCTCCCCCACCCCAACCCAATATATTCCCTCCTTCCTCTGAATTCACTTTTATTCATCTGGATTTATGTTTAACTAAACAAATGGGATGTTTTTAATTTACTGACTGTGATGGGTTGAATTGGGATCAATCTTATTTTGAATGGCAGTAGGTGTTTTATTAACCTTCAAATGGACCTTCAATCTTTTCTAAAGTCTATCATTGTACCCAGCAAGAACTAGAAAAATAAATACTTATGTTAGCTACCCTCTTTTAATGACCCATTTCAAGTATGGCTTCCTAATGGAGGCCTTTCCTTACCCCTAGCAATACGAAGTATTGTTCTTCTCTTTTCACTTTGAATTTATTTTGTATTTATTTACTTGTGTACCTATTTTATAGACACACACACACACACACAAATGTAAGCTACTGGGCAAGGTCTGTTTTATTTTTGTCTCTGTATCTCTAGTATTTGGGCCACTGCCTGACTCCTGATAGAACCTGAATGTTTGTTGAATGAATTAATGAACCCCAAAGTGATTTCTCTGGGCCTCTCTCAAGACCCTTTTTATATTTTATTTTTTTGTAAATAAGATTTTCTTGATACCGTTTTTTTTTACAGCACAATAATTTCCCTGCTTTACTGGAGTTCTTTGTGTATTTGTCTTATCTCCTCCATCTGGGGGAGATTTTACTGGTGGACAAAACTTTCACTGCTATTTACTACTATGGTAAAACCTAAAAACATACAGACTAACTTTCCTTCTTCCTCCTCACTTGGTTGACTTCGTTGTGGTAGACTGGAAAAGTGAGTTGACTTGAAATAAGGAGACCTGGGAATTTACTACCTGTGTAAAGTCAAGGAGAAGCAAATGTTTCCCTCTCTGTACCTTTTTTTGCCTCTGTCAGATAAAAGGGTCAGACCAGGGGATTTCTTAGGTTCTTTCAAGTTCCTGTGAAAAACCTAGGTTTCCTAAGGAGGGCAGCTGGAGAATTCTGAGAGTTTGACTGATCTTTGGATAGTAAAGTTTGAGTTAGGAAGTACTGATGTATGTTTCTCTTGTCCTGCCTTTAAATAGCAATTAACCCTTACAACACCCTCATGAATTTTCATCTCAAATAGTCCAGCCACCCAGACAAAAATGCTCCTGTACTTCCAAACTTGCTTCCAAAACCAAGCAGCAAATAAAAAGGCCCAGGAGGAAATGGGTGAATAATGCCACCTTCCTTTAGGTATTGTGCTGAAATCTCCACCCCTTTTTAAAAAATTAAGGCCTGATGGAAAGATAACTTCTTTTCCCCAAAAAGATGCACCAGCCATTCTTGGAGGGGGAGTGGTGGGAGAGTTTTGATTTCTAACCACATCAACATCAGCTCAGGTATTGCCGATTACATGAAGCTTTCTCTGATCTCTTCTGCTAGTACATTCCCCTCTCTCTCTCCACCATAACCTTGTATTTACATTGCATATACTTTATGTATTTATGTGTTATCTTATAGGTGAATGTAAGTCCTTTGAGGGGGCAGGAAGAGTGTTTCATTTTTGTTTTTGTATCTCCGGCTCCTAGGATGGCATCTACATAGTGAGGGCTTATTCTTGTTCGTCCTTCCTCATCCAAAAGGACCAAGACATCAGAACAGTGATGCCATGATATGCAAGTGAATTGGATTTTAAGTTAGGGAGGGCTGTGCTAGGTCACCAGCCTCACTTTCTTCCCTAGAGCCATCTGGGTCCAGTGGCCAGATATAGATCTGGAGGACCAGAGATGGCTCAGGATGCATTGGAAGACCTTGACCTTTTTGAGCTGCTAATAGATTGATTCCAAATGATGTCTATATCCTGAAGTGAACGCCATTAGAAAGGAGTTGGAGCTGTATAAAGAACATATGGAACAGTAAATCAGCTGTGTGTCTGTAAAAGTGCCCAGTCGAGTTAGATCCTGGGAATGGAATAATCTTCATGGAGTAGTACGGAGGTCCCCAGTGGTTTTTGTTTCTTGAGCCTCTTATAACAAAAATAAAAAAGCGTATACCTCCAGGATAATTAACTACTTATGATATTCTATAATTATTTACTGCTTAAGACACCAATAAAGAATTTTTAGTGTGAATCCCTTGAACCAGGGGTGGGGAACTAAATCCTAAGTTGGGATTCAGTCAAACGGCTGCACTTGAAGACCTAGAGGGCCAGGCGTGGCCACAAGGCCACAGGTTCCCCACTCTTGCAGCCTCGAACCATTGTTACAAAACCCCAAAAGGTTCATGAACTAAATGGGAACTTCTGGAGCAGTAGATAGAGGTGGTCTGGAATTAAGACGACCTGGGTTCAAATTCTTCCTCTAGTCACTAGCTGTATGATCCTGGGCAAATCACTTAACTTCTCTTAGCCCCAATTTCTCCTCTGTGAAATAAGGGGGTTGGACCATATGACCTCCAAGGTTCCTTCCAGCTCTTTCTTTGATCCTGTGATAATTATTCTACATTTTCAGGTTCACAAATAATATTGTGCATTTAAATTAGCAGTAATTCTCTGATGTAGGTTGTAACAGTGTTATTTACAATTTAGAGATGAGTAAACGGAGGGTCTTGTCCGAAGTCACGCAGTTAGCAAAGGCAGAGCTGGAAACTGCTTCTCTTGCCACCACATCCTATTGCTAGTCCAATGTTTTGAAACAAACTTTTTTTTTTACACATTTGTCACGTTACAGGAAAGCAAGCTCAAAGGATTTAGAGCTGGAAAAGAGATTAGAGATCATCTGGTTCAAGCTCCTCATTTTACATATGGGGAAACTGTGGCCCAGAGAGGTTAAGTGATTTTCCCACATTGATATGCCCAGTAAGCGACAGAGCCAGGTTTGTATTTGGATTTTCTTCTTTCAGGACCAGTTCTCTTACAACTACAGTTTGTAGTCGGTCACATCTGATTCTTTTTTTTTTTGTATCCCTCCCCCAGACACTGCCCTCCCCTCCGTCATACCGCCTTTCATCCCCATGCCCCCTACTCTCTTGTGTGGCATGATGCCCAGTTAAGAGTTTATGCCATTTCTTCCCTAAACCAGATTCAATGAGAGTAAATGAAAGTAAA
This sequence comes from Pseudocheirus occidentalis, assembly GCA_028646575.1. Classification (NCBI taxonomy): domain Eukaryota; kingdom Metazoa; phylum Chordata; class Mammalia; order Diprotodontia; family Pseudocheiridae; genus Pseudocheirus; species Pseudocheirus occidentalis. The sequence goes on along the minus strand of CM053598.1, from coordinate 57,409,350 downwards.
GTTGTAACAGTTATCCCTTGCCTCTTCCACACGGGATGATTAACCCCATTTTGTCTCTCACTGTCTCCTCTCACTCTAGTCCTCTCCCACCTTAGAATTTGCCTTTTAAAGTATCATCCCTTCATATTCAATTGATCCTATGCCCTCTATATACCCATATATACACATGCTCAGATATGTATTCATATGCATATATAGCCTTCTATATAGACATATGTGTAAGTATACATATATATCTATT